>JAPDHH010000264.1:0-600000 GCA_032158285.1 Phytophthora sansomeana | reverse complement strand
GCGTTGACATCCAGTCCGACGTTTTGGGCCCCATCCTGTCCGCTTGCGGCATCAGTGCGTCCGCTTCATCGAGCGGTTCATCGGAAGAGGGGTCAGCCTCTTTCGCCAGTTCAAGCTCGACGATCAGGTCTAAAACTTCGGCGATTTTTGTAAGTCTCGTCTTCTTTGCGCTAGCGTAAGGAAAAATCCCCGCAAGAAGACAGTCACCACTACATCATGTAGTACATGTAGTCAAGAACAGTTCAATGTAAACAAGTTGCGTCCGTCGTGGTTCACTAAAAGAAACACTTTGCAACTGATCCAGTGTACCGGAGTCTCACCGGCATTTTTCATGGGTACGTATCTGATTACGTGTCCATCCTGCCGCCATCTCATTCGCAGCACGTCGACCGATACCACCCTCTGATTGGCTCTCCAGATACCGGTAGTACCGGTACGTCGAAACGTCACACTTCAATCGCAGCTGAGCCCAATGTATCACAACGCCTTCTTCCCCGAACGCCATGCCGTCCTTCATGGAGCTGTCGGTGACCCACCGCGCCGTGGTGGTGTCGATCTGCATCCTGCTCTTCGGCCTCCTCTTCGGCCTCTCGCTGGACGCCAACGCGCACATCCCCAAGCCGTGGAACCGCCTCTCCAGTATCATCGGATGGATCTACTTCTTCTGCTGGAGCGTGAGCTTCTACCCGCAAGTGTTTCTGAACCGCCAGCGCCGCAGCGTCGTGGGCTTGTCCTTGGACTATACAGTGCTCAACATGCTGGGCTTCACGTGCTACTCCATCTTCAACGTCGCCTTCTACTACAGTGAGAGTGTCCAGCAGCAGTACATGAGACGCCACGACGGACACCGCAATGCCGTGGAGCTCAACGACGCCTTCTTCTCGCTGCATGCAGCGTTACTGGTCGCGGTGTCGCTCTTCCAGTGTGCCATTTACCCTCGAGGAGGACAGACAGTTAGCAAGCCCACGATCTTGTGGACGGGCGGCACTGTCGTCGCTGCTGTGCTCTTCGGTTTGGCCGTGGCGTTCACTGGGAACAAGGAGGACTCGGCGGTGAATACGCTCAATCTGCTGTACTTGCTGAGCTACGTGAAGCTCATGACGACGCTGGTCAAGTGCCTGCCGCAGATCGCACTCAACTACCAGCGCAAATCCACGGTCGGATGGACCATTTGGAACGTGCTGCTGGACATTGCCGGAGGTTTGCTGTCGATCGGCCAGCAGGTGCTGGATGCGGCCGCCACGAACGACTGGACGGCGATGACGGGAGACCCCGTCAAGTTCTCGCTCGGATTCGTGAGCATTATCGTGGACGTGGTGTTTATCTTGCAGCACTACGTGTTCTACGCGGAGAACAACCACTTTATGCTGCACGGAGGTGAGGCCAAGCCGTTCTTGCCCAAGTAAGACGGAGACCAAGCAGAGAACAGCTCTATGAACCATGAATATGAACTGATATTGTTTTTGCGCTGACATTGATTGGTCTTGGACAATGGCGGTGTACACGGTTCACAAAGACTTCGACGATTCTGCGCTGACAACCGGTTCGTTCTACTTCAACACCTTGCTGCGGGATCGTAGCAATGTCAATTTATGCAGAGAAGTCGGGCCATTTTCCTTCGACTTCTTCACTTTGTTCCGCTCAACACAGCTCGTATTCGACGTTGCATCAGCCGTCGGGTCTCTCATTGACGCAGGTCGCCGTTCGAGAATGAGATGGACTAGTTGAGGATACCCACTGAAGTACGCCATCGAAAGCACCGTCCAGCCGCAATAGTCCTCCAAATCTACGTTTGCATTCGTGTCCAAGAGGATACGAAGCGATTCCTGCCGATTGTACATGGCGGCCATCAAGAGAGCCGAGGCACCACTTTCAGCTTGTTGGTCCAGGTCGGCTTTGCAGTTCACCAGCAGCTGCACGATTTCGTCGTGCCCCAATTTGGCCGCGATGATAAGAGGCGTGACGCCGTCCTCACTACACTCATCGAGCAGTGCACCACCGTAGATCAGTGTTCGCACAACTCCAACATGGCCCATTTCAGCTGCAACCCTCAAAGTAGTTGCCTGTCCGGGTCCTTTGGTGTTAATATTGGCGTTGTACTCCAGCAAAAGTTGAATAATGGCATCGTCACCGTTCGTGGCAGCAATTAGCAGTGGGCTCCACTCATCATTGTCTGCCAAGTCGACAGAAGCCCCAGCACTCAGCAACATGGCTGCAATATTCACCATTCCGAGCTCGCAAGCAATACCCAGAGCTGTGCTACCAGTGCACAGTTGAATGTCGAGGTTCGCCTTGTGTTTGATTAGCAACCTAACCACTTGAGAATGCCCGCTCGCTGTGGCGATTGTCAGTGGGGCGTAGCTGTCATTTCCGGGTGTGTTGATGTCAGCGCCAGCTTCGAGTAGTAGCTCGACTACAGCAACGTGTCCCTCTTTGTGAATGTCAGCGCTGTGACTTAGTAAAATCTTGACGATCTCGTCGAAACCAAGTTGCGCCACGACATGCAGCGGAGTCCAGCCATCGGAATTCGCCAGGTCCACATTGGCGCCGTTTGCAAGCGCTTGCTTGACGGCGGTAAAATTTCTGTTGGTACAGGCTTCCAGAAGATTGATTTTCATGTTTGACTTGGCGTTTGAGGTTGTCATCATGCTCTTGAGTTGATCACAAATACGAATGGCTTTCTTGTGGATTTCTCAGGAGAGTACTGCTAACTACATCAACTAAGGTGTAGCCAAAGCACGAATTCTTGCCTAGACTTTCGGGACGGTTATGATATTCAATGCACCCATCCCAAGTACTACACTACACTGCATGCACCTTTGAATTTGAATTGTGAGTAAAACATTCTGCCCCTGGAACTACATTGGTACAATGGAGGCCCAGGACGATCAGTGCAGCATTGAGGATCGATTTGGTATTTTGCACTATTTGCTTTTACCGGTAGATATGTAAAAAGTGGGTTGTCTGCTGCCGATGGCTGCTTTCCTGTTCGAATGCCCATCAAAACCCCATCATAGGTTCAGCTGCTACACCTCGCGAGTGCATCCAAAGAGAGAGTTGCATCAGTGCCTTTTGTTTGACTATTTTGACTGTGGTGAATCACCGATCACTGCACCATCTAAATTCTGGCCTAACAGTTCGACTTCTCATTCTCCTGCATACTGCTCTTCCACGCTGATCGTCATGCCGCTGACTCTTGCAGGAACCGCACGTGTCAATAGTTACAATGCCAGAAGTTCGAGTCAATATTGGGCTCCGGGGCAAGTCAAGTACCCGACCTATCAAACCTTTTCGAATGAAGTGAACGCAAGACGCGTCCAGAGACCTTCTCGTCCACCTACTCAATCCGTGAAAGAAGAATCCGATCGCAACCTTGTCTCCTCCGTTGTTGTCAATGACGGACTGGACGAAATCTCGTACCCGATCGCTCCAATCGACAATTGCGATTGCGTCACCTTCCCCAGTGACGCCTTCACTTTGAACGTGCGGTACCGACGTGTACTGGGGCACTTTCGAAGTCAAGTTCACGGATGGGAGTTGCTACGACGTGTCTTTCGATGAATCCGCAGTTTACGCGAACTGCCCAGTGCAGAATCAATTGAAACGGAGACGGAGTACGTGTGGTGCCAAGTTGATTCCACTGAACGCACCGATGATCCTGACGAGTTGGTCACGTCAAGTGGGGGTTCTAATGAACTCGCCATAGCTGATGACACCGGCAGAGCCGAACGTACGAAGAAAAACACCTTCGGAGGAAACCGAAACCACTTCGCTACGACAGGAGATCACTACCGAAGTCAAGAATGAAAAACATACTCACGTTCACTTGACCGTGCACCGTGTGTTGACGCTCGCGCTTGAGACTTTGCTTGCTCTCCAGTCTTCGTAGGTATAATCCACCAAGTCAGTGTTGTCGATACACTTGTGTGTATTTTGCATTGCTGAATTACAAAAAAATGATTGGAGTTGTGATCGCAAAAAAATACACGCGACCGTGTTAAGTTAAGGAAATCCAGAATCGGTGTTGACATCGGTAAAGACAATAATTTCTCAACAGATAGCAAAAATGCCATGATTTTTTTCCATTGTGTATGCGTGTACTTGGTAACCAGTGATGCCTCGCCACTTCTAGCTAGGCTGTGGCGCTTTCTGCCACCAAATTCATTATGCATGTACATTACCACAACATCCATTTTGGCCACAATGGATTCGTAGAAACCAGCATGTATTAACAGTTTAGCGGGAACATATCGTAGCGTGAAAACTACCAGCAACACGTTTGCAAGCCTGCATCTCCTCACCAGCTAGTACACATTTTCTGGGTCGCAAGTCCACCGTACATTTGTACATTTACGAATCGAGGCCAACTGACGTAAGTGTCTGCTTACCTGTTTTCAGCGACACTGGTGTCATGGCCTAGACCCACGGAGCCTGAAGGGCAAGCACCGTCTCGAGGACGAGCGTTAACATACGGTGCACCGTCAAATGGACGTGAGTGTGTCCTTTTTTCTTGACTTCAGCTGTGGTTTCCTGTCGCAACGATGCTGTCTTGGTCTCTCCAGATGAGGCCACCTTCATCTTGGTTGTGGCATCATCCAGCGTGAGTGCGTTGGTGAGGTCGTATTCACACCACTGATATTGTGAATACGCTTCAGTGGTCTGAGCTAACCCACTCGGACATTGAGCGAACACCTCGGCTTCGTCGAATACCACGTCATAGCAAGCCCCATCGGTGAAATTCACTTGGAAAAGACCCCACTGCAGTTCTGCATTACAGGCAGCAAGCACAAAGTCTGCGTTGGGGAAAGTAACGCACTCGCACGTGTCGTCGGGAGTGATCGGGTACGAGATGACTGCGACGTCGGCTTCGGCCGCTACTTTGGCAAAAGGCGGCAACGAAGTGGTGATCACGGGTCCTTGGAAACGTTTTGAAAACACCTGACCAGCAAACGTGGAGAATCTGCCGTAGTTTTGTTGATACGCGTCGTAAGGAAAACGCGGGTAAGAGTTTGGCACGATAGACAACGGCATGGCGAGACGGTAATTGCGTAGTAGCAGCCAAAAACGAAAATGAGTTGGGTAGTGCGGCCTTTTCAAGTAGGCCAGGATTTGGCCTATATATATCTGGATGATTTTTGCAGACGGGGTCGCTGCGACCCATTGGGATCACTTGCTTCAGCCGCTCGAGGTGGGTATGTATCATTAAACTGCGTCGACTAGCAAGTTAACAGCAACGGCTAGCGGAGTTGCTGGGCTCCAAATCGCATGGAGGAGGTCGTCAATATTTAGTTATGGACTCTTCAGGCATATTGAATTGGTACGCAATTCAGGCTTCCATATCCCCTCGCCAAAAAAAATATTCCGTTGTACCTATGGCTTCCGGCCGCTGTCTGGTACTTCCGCCTGTATCCAGTATTTGGCTTTTTACCGGCCCTCCCATCCATCGATGATGAAGCCATTTGAAGTATCCACGCTTACCACAGCAACCACAGCAACCACTACATGTAGTTGCTAACCCTCGTCAGCCTTGACTTGGTAGTGGGTGCCTTGATGCATTATCCGCAGATTTGGTTTCAGGGTCAACATCCACTTCATTCGTCGTGTTTGCTAGTGGTCCCTACAAAGCACACAAACTAATTTGACAGGGAATGGAGTTAGCTTGGTTCACTCGCCTCAAGGCAGTCACGGCCTCGTTAACCTTAGCAGGCTGGGAGTTAATGAAAACAAGTGTCACGAAGTCCTTCATACTGACCCCTTGGCTGAGCACGATCGCACAAGTATACTCTACGAGTGTTGACCAGAACTTTCAAGGTGACGTGAAGATCAATCTTCTGGAAGCCTGTACCAACAGAAATTTTACCGCCGTCAAGCAAGCTCTTGCAAACGGCGCCAATGTGGACCTGGCGAATTCCGATGGCTGGACTCCGCTGCATGTCGTGGCGCAACTTGGTTTCGACAAGATCGTCAAGATTTTACTGAGTCACAACGCCGACATTCACAAGAAAACGCCCAATGGTTCTACAGCCTTGAAAGTGGCCGCAGGGGAGGGACACGTTGCTGTAGTCGAGTTACTACTCGAAGCTGGCGCTGATATCAACACGCCTGGAAGCGATAGCTACGCTCCATTGACCTGCGCGACCACGAATGGCCATACCGACGTGGTGAAACTTCTAGTGAAGAACAACGCGAACCTCGATATTCAACTGTACTGCGGTAGTACTGCTCTCAAAATCGCGTGCAGCTTGGGCGAAGTGGAAATTGCGACTGCACTATTAAATGCTGGAGCCTCAGTCGACTTGGCGGATAATGGAGGCTGGGGTCCGATGCTGAGTGCTGCGATGAACGGTCAGACTAACATTGTTCAACTTCTGTTGGAGCATAACGTCGAAGCCAACGGTAAAGGACCTGGACAGGCTACAGCTTTGCGGATTGCAGCTGAAGTGGGGTGTATTGAAATGGTGCGAGCACTCATCTATGGTGGTGCGTTGCTGAACGAGCCCAGTGAGGATGGTGTAACACCTCTCATCATTGCGGCTCAATTGGGCCACGATGACATCGTGCAAATTCTGGTCAATGAAGGTGCTGACCTAGACAAACAATCCAACAATGGTGCTACTGCGCTTCTGATGGCCGCCATGTATAATCGACAAGAATCGCTTCGTATTCTCCTGGACGCGGATGCAGACGTGGATTTGGAGGATTATTGCGGCTGGACGGTGCTTTCGATGGCGTATTTCAGTGGATACCCTCAACTAGTTCAACTCATTCTAGAACGACAACCAGCGACCATGAGAGACTTCGCGATTGACGCAACCTGCTCACCGGAGTGTGGTGGGTCAGATGAAAACAAATATGAGGCGGTGAGTGAGGAGATATCACTGCAAAGTGTAGAAGTAGCTTAAGTAAGTAGGATTACTGCTCAGTTCAGCACTTCAAAGCACTAGGCTACGGATAAAAAATCGTTTGAATGTATTAGTCGCCGAATTAATCCTTAATGCCACGAAATACGTGCAGAGCAGTAGATAAGCCTGCATTCTCACGAATATTTACACTTCGAAGTACTGTTTTCGGAAATGTTAGCTAACACATTACCTTCTTTAACTTGCTTGTAATTATTTTTCTGCAGCACAGCGAGATAGCAGGGCGATACCTTGCTTCGTTGCTGTTGATGTTGCCGGTGCCCAATTCTCCCTTTTCATTGGTTGCATGGATTGACGAGTGTAGTTGGATACGTACTGATTCGTTAGCGAAGTTTTAGCTCGAGTGCTGATAAGCATCACTCTGTGTAACAAAACTTTGAATCGGTGAGGTTAGCTTGGCTCAATGGCCTTCTTCAAGTTAACTAAATCGCTTATACGACAGAAAATATAGTGCACTCGTTCTATGGTGAAGCAAAACAAGCAAAGTGATGGATCCGTTTGATAGAAGCCTGTCTTGTCGTTGAGCGAGCCGGGTGTAGGGGGTGCTTATTACTGAATCATAACTATCTAGTCCATTCCTGATCATCCTCCTCATTCCAAGGGTACATGAAAAAATATAACTTGAAACTGAGACCTCAGTATCAATGATCACCAGGCTCAATAAGCCTGGCGAAACAATTGCGGTGTTTTTCGTTGGCGTAAGAATTTGTGAAATCGGGAGGAATCGCTGAGTGAGGTTGAAGTTTAAAAGTCGGATATGGGGAACATTGAGAACTATATCGACACGACTCAATCGCAACGAAACTCATAGAAGGTTGTTTACAGCACCATCGTAGACACAATAAACGTGACCACAGCGAGGCTGCCGATCACAACCGAAGTAGCGTCACTCCTTTCGCTCGAGCTGCTTCCCTCTTTGATGTTGTTGCTGTTACCAGAACTGTCGGTACTTGTTGTGGACCCACCTTCGCTGCATCTCTCTGTGAATGGGTCGAGGATGTCCGATTGAATTCGAATCTCTGTGTCTGGAATCCTACAATCACCAAGACCCATTGCCGCCATATCTTCCATGAGTTTTGTGCACGCCGAGCTTGCGCAGATCGCCTTGATTTTTTCGGGAGTGAGCTCGTTAATGCTCGAAAGGCTGCTGAAACCCGCAACCGATGAACATCCTGCCACGTGAGAATTGCTTGCAAGGCCCAAGAGTACTGATGCGAGGCACTCATCGCTAGCCTGGACGTCTCGAACGAGAGTAAGACTCATCAGTAGAAATGCTGTCGATTGCAACTTGATCATTTCGTCTTGATCGGAATCGTTTGGAATGCTCTTCACCGAGCGAGTTGAATTATGAAATTGTTTGTGGTCAATCGGTCTTGCTCATTCTACCCGCACAAACGTGACAAGGTGATAAGAACCACAAAACTGTCTGGGGATTGTTCTCAGGTCCTCAGACACAACCAGACTGAAACTAGCAGCTGCAGGTCAAATCTGCTGAATCAAAGTGTGGCGACTCTATTGAGGCGTCAAAGTTCGTTGCAACGAGGGCCTACTTGGTAGAACTCTCGAGTTCATCGCCGTCAAACCTCATAAAGTGAAACTTTGTTCTTACTGTTATCAAAACTTACTTTCTACAGCAACAGCGTAACTAGTGCGATGGAAAACGTACCAATGTAACTGAGAGTTAGCATTGTTGCACCGCCTGAGCCACTTGCAGAGCCGACGACGGCTTCGTCGCTGATGGTGCTTGAAGACAAGTCCACGGAGCCACTGCCGCTGCATTGTTTTGCGAAAGGGTCCAGCATGTCCGACTCCAGCGAGATGTTCGTGCCTTGAATTGTACAGTCACCGAAACCCATGGACCTCATGTCTTCCATTAGCGCTAGGCAGGCTGGAGTCTCGCAAACCTTTTGGATCTGCTCGTCGGAGAGGGCCGTGATGGTCGAAAACCCGCCGAAACCCAAAGCGGACGTACATCCTGCCAAGTGCGGGTTACTCGCGATGGTCATGAGCTCTGATGTGGCGCATTCTTCGGCTTGTACTGTGGCAACCAATGCCAAGGTAACGATGACAACGGAAGGCGACAGCAGCATACTACTTCGAAGTAGTTGATAGTTGGCTTGGGGTGAGTCGATGTGTGTGCGTCTTCCGGTGAATTCAAGACTAAGGCTGTTCGAAATAGGTGTGCTTGTGATGGTTGCAGCAGTCTTCCCCATCACGACATCCCGAACATGCGGCACCACATTTCCAGATTGAGGCTCCTCAGGTCACAGCCGTATAGCACACATCATCGGCTGGTGCTGCTATCCCAGTAGAAATTGTAGTCGAACAACAACATCTGACCTAGAATGAAGCTGGCAGGCTGATGTAGTGATAGTCCTGATGCCGGCCACTGGTATGGAGTTCATGATTCTCACAGAATTGAGTTTTTACTTTTGGGTAAACATGATGAAATGTGCAGTCTTGGTTTGGAGAACGAAGCTATTGTGCGCGCAGCATTCGTTTGTACTGTTTGCTTTCCCAATTGATAGCTATTGTCGTGGCTACATGTCCAAGATCCGCATACGGTATTCCTCGCGACACGAGACTACTTCGTAAAACGCAACTTATCACCTCGAACTCATGAAAACCCAATGGAAAAATACAGCACGACAACAATCAAATCAAAAGACCTTCATTGAGGTTAACAACATGCAAAGGTGTGTGTCTAGTCCTCTACTAACAGCAGCAACGCAACTGCAGCGACAACAATAGTCGAAGCACAACCGATTGCCACCGTGGAGGCGCTGTTTTTGGAGCTGGAACTGCTTCCTCCTGCGACCTTGTCACTACTCGAGGTGCTATCCGTTGAGCTGTCACCAACGTTGGTGGCACCCGTGGAAGAGGACGATCCGGCCACGTCCATCGATCCCATAGTCCCCGTGGAGCCGCTTCCGCCACACATGGTAGTGACCGAGTCGAGGACATCGGTCTGCACCGACACGTTGGTGCCTGGAATGGTGCAGTCACCAAGACCGAGCGAGGCGACGTCGCTCATGAGCGCCATGCAGGAGGTACTATCACACACCGCCATGATCTGGCCCTGCGTGAGGTCGGAGATCGTGGACACGCTGAGGCCGGTTTCAGCCGTGCAACCTGCCAAGTTGGTGCTGCTTGCCAAGCCCATGAGAGCTTCTGTGGAGCAGTCCTCAGCACTGACGGAGCCAATGAAGGCGACGGCGAACAGCGCGAACGAAGTCAGGGACGGCATCTTGAGCGGGATCTTGGGCAGATTGACAGGACCGGAGTGAGGCACCCGAGGTGAATTGAGGAGTGAGGTGAATTGAGCTCTGTCGAGACCACGACAGAGAGTTTTGGTTGATGGCTTGCCAAGGATGGCTCTGACCATGTGACTTACAGCTCTCCCTACATGCTGCGAGATGCGACTGCAGAGACGGTAAGGTCAGAACGTGTTGTTCGGCCGCGGAAAGGAGCCGTGGAAGCAGCCCTATGCAGCATTCGTGGACCGTTATGCTTCATTTCATTCTCGTGAACCTTCCCGAGTCCTACGGACGACACTAACCATAATGCTGGCCTCAATGTCCTCCGTTACGGAGGATTCGATCGTTTTCACGATAGAAGTTGACTGTCGTAGCACAACAACGGATACGGAGTAGAGGGGGAAAGGCTCAAGCAATACCGGTACAAGCTGCAAAGGGTATTACGTGTTTGCAAGGAGTCTGAGGGCTCCTAAGACAGTCCCATGTGACTGTGCAGGTGGCAGTCTTGTGCTTACAAGAAAGCAGCCGCAGCCGCAAGGAAAACCGATCCAGCTGCGATCGAGATCGATGTGGCCGAGGACGTACTTGAGGCGCTGGGTGCCTGAGTGCTTGACGTCGAGTTGCTGCTTGTCGCCTTGGAACCGGTGGAGCTACCACTGGAGGTGGTAGAAGTGGTGCCAGCAGAGCTCGTGGCAATGCTGCTGGTATGGTCATGCGAGTCTTCATCTCCTGCCTCAGCGGAAGCCGAGGTTGAAGAAGTTGCGTCGTGCGAGTCCTCTGCACCTGACGAAGCCGACGTCGTATCGTGTGAGTCCTCCATAGAAGACGATGTCGCTTCATGCGAGTCCTCCATTTCGGTTGAGGCCGAGCCCATGTCCATGCCAGAACTGTGCTCGTGAGACCCATCGGCCGCTCGAAGCGCTCTGGTAGTGCTGCACACAGCACCAATAGGGTTCACAACGCTCTGAAGTAGACTCGAACCATCGATGGAGCAGTCTTCAAGATCGCTGAGGTCGTCTAGCACACGTTGGCACGCTTCGCTGTCGCAGAACGACTCCAATTCGATGAGAATGGTGTTCACGGTCGATTCAACGGGGACCACGAAGTTACTCGCGCTCTTGCACGTGGAAGCATCAGCAGTGTTGGCAATCTCGGTAAGCAAAGTGACGTCGCAGTTCGTAGCAGAAGCAACGGCGGTAGCACTCAGCAGAAGCGAGGAAATGACAGCCTTCATGTTGAAGAGGGAGCGTTGACGAAGTCGAGGGAGAAGTTGTTGCTGCTCGAAAGCAAATTGAAAAGTGACAACCTGAAGCACCACTGAATTCGAGAGCTGTCTCCACTGTCGAGCTTGTGCCCCTCTTTCCTGACAGCACCAACGGGAAGAACCGGCATGGAGTTGCCTGCAGTTGAAAGAGTTTGCGAAGCGAGACCCCGAGGCACGCGCATATCACTCTCTTCTTGAGCAGTTCAGTCCATGAGAGTGAAGTGTGCAAGCTCTAGGATGCACCGCAGTATTTACGCTGCAAGTTGACGATATGAGACCGATCTTTAACTGAAGTGGTTAGCGGTTCCTCTGCGGCAGGATGGAGGCACGTGTCGATCATTGCCGAGCACGCATCCACTTGACGCATATGATCCGTAACAAACGGTTGTACACACTTTGGTCAATTCGACTAAGGCAACTGGACTGTGGGCAAAGATTTCGCTTGCCCGTAGGTTGCTCCACTGATGGCACCACTACGCAATCCAGATCTTGGTTTTCTTGGTGCCAACGACTCCAGAACGCTATGCTCGTTGTACAAATATCACAACTTTTGTGCGTGCAAGCAAGAGATTTTTATTCAATTTGGTTGACTGTCTAGCGCAGGTAGCGGAACCACAAAAAGCAATGATCGGTGAGTAGTTCACTCACTGTTCGCGCACACTTGCATGTAGCCATTTGTGTGGTGGACACATGCATATAGTTATGTAGCCATTCCCCTGACAACACATACCCCTTCAAACCACACCTTACATGTCACACCTTAACCTATACCTTTTCGTACCACTTTCCTGTTCTTCGCCCTCCTCCTTCGCCTCCAAATATCTCATACCCTTTCAAATCGCAATATCAACCATCACTCCAGTCCGCATCCATCCTTTCTATCCGTATCATTCCGCATCGAGATCATGGCGACCGACAAGAGTGAAGTGGACGTGCTCACGTCCGTGCTGTCCGCCATGACGGTGCGTCACCACGACGACGCGCTCGTGACGCAGCGCCCCGCCGCCACCTTGAAGGAGATCCTGGAGAAGATCCGCGCCAACAAGGACCAGATCCGCGAGCTGGACCTCAAGGACATGGCCGTCAAGAAGCGCAAGCTGCGGCCGTCGGGCGGAGAACTCGTGGGCCGCGTCTTCCAGCTGAACCGCACGGTGCTGCGCTTGCTGCTACCAGGCCACGAGATCGGAGACGTGGGCGCCAAGTCCATGGGCAACATGTTGCGGGCCAACAACACGCTGCAGCATCTGGACTTGAGGGGGAACGAGATCACGGCCGACGGAGCAGGCGCCATCAGTGACGCGCTGTACGGCCACGAGTCGCTGGAACACTTGGGACTTTCCAGTAACAAACTGGGCGACGATGGAGCCAAAGCTGTGGCCCAAGTGCTGCCGTATAACATTTCATTAAAGTATTTGGGGCTTGCCAATAACGGCATTGGAGAGGAAGGAGGTAAGGCGCTGCTGGACGCAGTGCTGCAGAACAGGTCCCTGGTCATGGTGCAGCTGGTGAAGAACGACATCCCGCAGGAGATACTGGACAAGATCCGGTCTGCGCTTGTGGTGAACAAGCTGATGCAGAAGAAGGCTCAGAGAGACGAGGAGAAGGAGCTCAAGAAGGACGAGGAGAGGGAGAAAGAACTCGCCAGGATGCGCGAGGAAATGCTGGCCAACAACCAGATCGATGAGGACAGCTCCGATGACAGTGACGAGGACGACGAGTCGCTGTGGATTTAAGTGGGCAGGAAGGTCAGTGGCTGGAGTGTGGCTGACCCATCGTGTATGGTGTAGAACCAAGAACGAAGTGTGTTCTCTTTATGATTGCTTTAGTTGAACGAAGATGAAAGTTCCTGATCCTGGTGACGGGTAATTATTATTTTTGTTTTTGTGTGTTGTTTGCGAAAGAATTTGTCCTGGTTGATGCGACAGCATTTTGCCAGGCTTGGGATGCGTGTTTTAGCGGATTAGCCCGCGACCTTTCAGTATCGCGATCCTCATGGAAGGCAATGCGGTGGCCAGTACGCAGGCACGAGACGCGGATGGGAATCCGTTGATGTCGCTCGAGGAGCTTAAGGAAAACATGTTCCAGTCCATTCGTGACAATGGCACCGTGGAGCTTATCAGGGTAAGATTATCTATTTTCGCTTTAGTTTGGGGAAGATGTTAGTCACAGTTAATTTGTACAGGCTCAGCTACGTCGTCGCTTCATTGAAAAACTACAGCAGCAACGTCCTCCGAACAAGGACCGGGATGACGGCGACAACGATGCAAACCGAGTGAATCGCGAAGCTGCAAATTCTACTGCAGATGAGAAGCTGGTTCACGGTCTTGTGGCAGAATTTCTGGCGACCAAGGGACTAGAGAACACGCTGGCAGTGTTTGTACCTGAAATCGGCGGCTCACGGAACCAAGTGGACAGCGCGACGATTTTGGAGGTGTGCAATATTGTTTTCGTATGCTATCTACGGTGTAAGGCGACTGACTCACTCTCTACGGTGGTGTGTACGAACGAATATTGGAAGATGCTATGGAAGATGCTACACGTAAATTCGAGCGTCAAGAATCAGTTGGTGAGAAGAGCACCATATCGTGTGTACCACAGCTGTCGTGGATTGCTCATTGAACACTGTTTTAATGGCAGGAGATGGAGCGGGCAAACACAGGACACTCGCTACTGCTGGTTTTGGTCCAGGAGCTTGTGCGTCGATTTCAGCTTGCCACCATGGACTCGGGGACTCAAACAGCTATGGATTGCTTTGACCACCGTATCGTGTTGGGTACGTGTATTATGAATTCTTGCCTAGGTTTTGCGTTCAATAACCAGCACATCTGCATAACTGTCCTCCAGAAAATCAATTGCGAAGAGTAGAGAACACATATCTAGCTGAATGTGCAGCCCAGAAACTTGAACCGCAAAAGTCGTTGGAAGAGCGCATGGTGCAGTACCAGCGAGAGTATGACGACATTTGCGAGAAGCGTTTGCAGGAGGAGTTAGAACGTTTCAAGTCAACGGAAGTTGCATTGGTCCGAGCCGAAGAGCGGAAACGCTTTGATCGAGAAGTGGATACCCTTCGATCATCTCTCCTGCAAGAATATCACAAAAAGCAAGAACGCATTCAAGAGCGCGAACGTGAGCTGGAGCTAGCATTTGTCGCCAGGCGAACTGAGTTGGAGACATCACTTTTTGAAACGCGGCAGTCTCTATTCAAAGATATGGAGAGGCTACGAGTAAAGGAGGCCGAGTTGCAAGTCAAGGTCGAAAGTGATTTCCGACATTTCGCTAGTGAGACGCAACGCTTCCAGCTCTGGGAAGAAAGTGTGCGCACCCAAGAGGCCAATCTAGGGGGAATCGTCGCGCAAGCGATACGGGAAAAGGAACGCAGTTGGCAGATTGAAAAACAAAAATCACTCCAAGGTATTCAGGCTAAGCAAGACGAGCTGGCAGACCGCGAGCAAAAACTTACCACTGAGATCGGTACGCTGAAAACGCTGAAAACCCAAGTTGTTGCTTTGGAGCAGGAGGTCGCCGCACTAGAAGCTGCGCTATCGGTGCGATACAATGTTTTCGACTCTCACAAAGATTCGCGGCGTTGTTTCTAACTACGTGTACCTCTGTTGACAGAAATCGGGAGATGAATTGCGTTTGGCTCATAATTTGATCGCACAACTCGAAAAGGATCGGCTGCGACTTGAAGAGCGGCTTGCAGACATTGAGCTGCAACTAGGGACCCAAACCAAGACTATTAACGAGGCTACTGCCGATAACGCCCGACTCGCTGCTGACAGAAACCTCGTTAACGAGGAACTATCCCGCTGTAAGCAGAAAAATACTGAGATAAAAGACCAGGTGAAGCTCATGGCGGGCGAAGTGAAAGCGCTGCAACAACAAGTACTAAACATGAAGCTTGACGAAGCAACTGCCATTGTCGCCGAACGGAAGAAGTTCATGCAGCAGATGGATGAAGAGCGCGATCGTTGTCAGTGGAAGGAAAACGAGCTTCTGGCAAAAGTACGAGAAATGCTGAGTCGCCTAGCGGAGTCCGAAGCTGCAGCGGAAAAGTATCAGAGCCAATACGAAGACGAGAAAGTTCATGTAGAATCGTTGAGACACGATGTGGCAAGTCTGAATTCGCTTTTGACACAAGCTCAAGCAACTATCAACGCCAAGCACGGAGCCCCACGAGATGTAGTAAGCCTTCGGGCTCTCCGAAGTGTTCCAAACAATGATACATTGGCTTCAGGAGGCCACGGCTCATCCGATTACCCAGTGCGAGGTGGGAGTGAGCGGACATTCATGATGAAGATGATGGAAATGATGTCAAACTTTCAAGACGAGCGTGCTGTACGGCGTGATGATATTCGCCGCGATCGATGTGAGATCATAAATCCTGGCCGGGAAGAAAGTAATAGTCCTCAGCAAGTAATTGAGCAGACTACCCCGGTTCTATCTGTTCAACCATCAGACGAAGAACAAGAGGCAAAACTTCTGAAGGAGGACCAGGCACGTATTGAGCGCGAACTAATGGAGAAGCTTGAGTACGAGAAAAAGAAACAGGCTCGTATTGAAGAGCAGGAGCGTGAACTCGCCGAACAGAACAAGCAGTTTGAAGAAAAACTTGCTCGATTGCGCCAAGAGCGTATTGAAGAGGAAGAAAGACTCGAAGCGGAGCGAAAGCGTAAGCAGGCTGAAGAAGAGGCGAAGCTACAAGCAGAGCTAGCTCGACGGCGCACAGCTATACAAGAAGCAGAAGAGTTGCAACAAAAACTAGCAGATCAGCGTTTGGCAAATGAGCAGCAGCGTCTACAGGAAGAACAAGCCTACAGGGAGAAACAACTTGCTGACGAACGCAAATTTAATGATGAGCTGGAGGTAAGGCGTCAGCTGCAACTTCGTCAAGAGGAAGAGGCAGCACAGCAGAAACAGCAGCGTGATACGGCGGAAGATCAACTGAGGCTAGAACGCAAAGCGTTTGAGGAACAGGAGCGTATACAATTGGCAACGGAACAAGAGGAGGCTCTTGTAGCAGCTCGGCAGAAACAAGAAGATGAAGTTCGTAAGCCCAACGAACAGCTGCGTTTTGCAGAGAAGGAGACAAAGCGAAAGGACGAGGAGGAGGAAGGACAAACAAAGGTCGATGCTGCAGACGAAGAGGCATCGTGGCAAGAGTCCAGCGTTGCAAGCGATTGTATTCGTTCGGTAATGGACGACCCACTACCTAACACCAGCGCAGTTGAAATCACCGGTTCTGACGCTGATGATTCGACCACACTTGCAAGTGCTGAAGAAAATCTTACAAATACGCAAAGCACAGTCACTGAAGCTGTCGTCGTCGAAATGAACGACACCGATGTAGCAGCAGAAGAAGATAAAGCAACCAGTGATACCCCAGCAGTACCGGCGAAGACCGAAGAGGAAGAGGAGCAAGAGAGACAAAAAGTAGCGGAGGAGGCCAAGAAGCAAGAGGATGAAAACGTCATCGACGTGTATCGACAGCGCGTTCTTGCTAGAAAGGCAGCTGAAAAACAGCGGCAATTGGAGCTCGAAGCTGCTGAAAACGAAAGAAAAGCACGCGAAGAAGAGGAACGAGTGAGACAGCAACTCTTAGGTGATGCTAGTGAGTCTGACCACGAGTTGGAGCTCTCAGCAGGGTCATTCGCCGAATCCAGGTACGTCGCACGATACCGAGAGCTATTGTTATGTGGTACTTACAAATGTTTGACTCGTGAATGTGCTTCGATGAAGTGCTGCAAGCAATAGTGACTCGTTTTAAAGTTGAAGGCGGCGTTTCTGGATAATCGGTTTGGGACTAACATGCATCGATCGTTTTTCTAGCGACCCTTCCTCATGTAGGTCAGTTTTCGATTGTTTCACGAGTACGATGCCTGCAGGAAATGACGGCCGACCAGCACGTCGCCCCCTTCCCCGCCAACTAGACATGAGCGGATGGAGTGCCTCAAGTTCATCTTCAGTGCAAGATGAAGATCGCTTTCGAAGTTCAACAACGGTGTCCAGGGAGGCAAACGACTTTGACTACTTGAAAACTTGTGAGCCATCAAGCCGTCATCGTTCTACCAGGAACGAGGAGTACCAATCTCGACACACTTTTGGAAGAGAAGACTCGACATCACTACAAGAAGAGCGAATTTCACGCACTGATTTTGATGTGAGAAGCTTCACAAGCGAGCGCAGTACCAGCAAAGCCAGCACGTTTGACTCGGCATTCACGTCGATGCCAAGTCGAAGGGAATACTCACGCGAAAATAGTTCTAGCTCGTCACCTAAGGGCGGTCATAACGAACCAAGGAGCCGCCACGACAACCAATCTGAAGCTGGAAGCCGACACGGATCGACTGCGTGGAACGATGAAGGTGAATTACAGTGGTCTGATCACTCGGCCCGAGGAAGTGTGCGACCATCAGGTTGGCGCAGTGAACCACGTTTTAGTGAGTTGCCAGCTTTTCCGAGAGGGGCGGGAGACTCTTTTGTCTCGCAAACCTCGTTGAATTATGCCAGAGAAGACAACGGTTTCGAGACGAGCGGGTCCGGCAGTAAAGCCGATTCCATCCGCGAGGCGGAGTCCCCAATGCCGAGTCCTGTTGATTCGAACCTGAGACGTCCTAATGGACATGAGGAAACCAACCCTCGCAATGCCTCACAAATTCGGACATCATCTCTCACTGCAGCATTTGAAAATCAAGACGAGCTCCACAGCCCGACAAACTCGGAGGTATCTATTTCACCCTCTTCTCTCGACTCGGTTGCCCAGAGATTGCGAGACCGATACCCGAAGCCGTCGATTCCGTCCCCAGTTTCGTCCGACAAAATCACCACTTCAAGCAGTAAAAGAATGCGCGCTTCATCTCCATGTTCGTCAGTGTCGACGGACAAGTCTTCTGCCAGCAAGCGATCTGCAACCAAGTCAAAGTTCACAACCAACAGCCACAGACCGCATCAGTCGGCAATGACTGACCTTCGAGATAATCTGTACGCTTTCCGCAAGCAAATGCGTGAGGTGTTTATCCGCGTGGAGGACATGGTGGACGTACACCGGTCGTTCTTCAAATCGGACCCGAGCACCGGAAGCCCAGTGCTCAATAATGATTTACAACAACAAGCAGAGCAACTAGCGAACGAAGCATTCAAGCAGCTCGCGGATCTACGTCGTCATTTCACTCGACTCGCCAAGGACTTTCAGCGATCCGAGGAGTTGTCGACCGAGTGGACACCACCACGGCGATCCACGGTGCCGCCATCGAAAACTAAATCTACTACATGTACACCAAAGCGACTGAGCCCTACTACGTCAAGTCAAGTCTCCGTTGACGACGAAGTTAGTGTCAAAGACTCTGAAGACAATGACAGCGATGCCCACGACCGCATCTCGATCGGCAGTGATAGTGATGGGGCTGACTCCAGGGAGCACTCATCCACTATCCACCGAAGATCGTCTCAGAGTGACAACGAGGATGTCCACGGTCTCATCACTGACTCGGTGCGTTCCACAGCGTCCACCTACTTGTCATCCCAGTTGCCGTCTCGGTGGCGAGACTCGATCAAACCCGAGTCTATCGGACACCGCGACAGCAGCACAAGGACCCGTGATCGATCTTCTAGTATCGTGAGCGACGCGAGCTCGTTGCCGGACCAGCCTCGCTGCAGCGCCAAGTCCAGCGGCGACGCGGACAGCATTTTCCAAGGTGAGTGCGTGTACCCATTCGGCCACTTCAACGTGGTGTCTGACTTTTTTGCTGACTTGCTCTTAGATTTCGACAAGCGCATGGAGGAGATCCGATGCTCGCTCAACGCCATTGCGAGCGGGAAGACGCCGCGCCGCAGCGTTGCGACGCCACCGAAATTTTCCCAGGTGAGTGAGCTGCAGCCTGCAACTTTCAGGACAGCTTGGCTCTATTTTGCTGACGGTTGGCGTCTCTCTATTGCAGCGAGCTGGTTCGCCCATCCGCGCTATGATGGACGCGGCGCGCACCAGGTCCACTCTGTGGGAGGCGACGCGGATATCCAAGCGACTGGAGGACAGCGACAGCAGCAGCAACGACCACGACCAAGACGCAGCAGGACACGGCAACCGCGAGGCCGAGCTGCGCCGTTTGCTGCAGGAGCTCAACCGCATCAACGCCACCGAAGAGCCGTTGCAGTAACTCGTCGACTTGTAGTGTAGCCATGTCGCCGGATACAAAATTTCAACAGTATGTAAAGCGGCGCTAAATTTCAGCCAAATCTTATCGATGGGCAACGTCGAACGATCCAGCTTCTCTATGATGCTACAACAGCAAACCGTGGCCATGGCCCCACCTCGTCGAGGGCACGCCACTCGTCTCCATGGCGGCATCCGCGGTATATCACGAGTGTGGCTAAATTTTCGCTCTCAAAAGTGAACCTAAACCGGTCGAGTCTGATAAACTGGTACACGGTACCAAGTTACTGTCCGTTGCAGACAATGCGGCGCTCTTCCGCCCTCATTCCCTCACTTTCGTCGTCGGGCTCGAGCCCCATACCCGAGTGCGCACCCTCACGAACAACTGCTCAAAAGATGGCGCCGGCGGCCGACGCGCCCCGCTTCAAGCTCGTGCTGCGCGTGCACAGCGCCGAGGAGCTGCAGCACTCGTCGTCACAGGGCGCGTACTGCAAGCTCTACGTGGGGCCTACGGCCATGACGGACGGCAGCCACAAGGCGCTGAGCAAGAAGGACTCGAACGAGTCCACCACGTCCAGCGAGGACGCGGACGAGGCGCTGCACCTCGAGACGCGGCGCACGCGCACGCAGCACCAGCAGCCCAACGCGCTGGCGCCGCCCGAGACCATCTGGGACGAGGCCTTCGAGGTGCCCATCCGCTCCGGGGTGGACCTGGGCGGCCAGATCCTCAGTATCCGCGTCAAGAGCCAGCACCTCTTCTTCTGCCCCGTGATCGGGGCGTGTGCCGTGTCGCTGGCCAATTTGTGTCCTGGAGAGCGCCTGGAGCAGTGGTTCCCCCTGCAAAAAGGTCGGAAACCGGCAGGCCGCATCCGCGTCATGTTGCTCATTGCTCCAGACGACAAGGCGGCTATCAACGCCTTGCCGAGACGGAAGCAACCGAATCAGGACGTGATGGCGGCGCGAGCTGCCAATCACGAAGCCGATGAAGCTATTAAGAGGCTCGTGGACAAGCAATTGAGACAGGAAGCCGAGAGGAGACAGCGGAGACTCGAACGCTCGGCGAGTGGACCTCCTGTCGAGGTGAACAAGATGGAGCAGGAAAACGTCCATTTAATTGGACGCAAGATGGATGAAGTAGCCATGGACAACCGACACAAGAGAGGCAACAACTCGACGTGGCCGCCACCCCCCGGAGTGTCCTCGCCTAAAATGTTGCCGCCCTTGGGAACTCCTGCAGCGTTAAGGAAAGAGAATGAGTTTGTAATGGAGAAGCAAGTGGAGCTGCCGAGCTCTCCGCCAATGGAGCAGAGCCCTGTGTCCCCCATGTCGGAGTATGAACGACGCCTGGATATGAAACTGCGCCAGGTTAGGAAGGAGACCGCGAGGCTGCGCAAACTCAAGTCGCAGCTGAAGAAATACATCCCCGACCTGCAGATGGACTCGGACTCGGACGACTCGCTGGACTCGGACGAGGAACCGGAGGCGCTGCTGTCGCAGTCGTCCATGTCCTCGTCGGCGTCGACGTCGTCGGAGCGACACCATCGCGAACACTCGAAGGAGAATCACCCCCACAGTCAAAACCAACTCAAAACATTCGAGGGTAAAATCCGCTCCCCACGACTTGAAGCAGCAGAACGTGAAGACTGAAAAATATGGTGGGGCCATGGCGTTCTAACGAGTGCGAAGGTGTATTTTAGCTGTCAAATGGACGCAATGTCCATAGGAGAGTATCCCCAAGAAGAGCCGAGTGTCGAAGGGATAGTTCAATATCAATGTTGTATTTTGCTGTTCGACTCGGACCAAAATTTAGCAAGCAGCTCCAGAGAGAGTTCCAGTTGCCACTCTCCGGTCTCTCGATTCCCGCGATCCACCATCATGACGGCACAAAACTGTCAGATGAACCTGTTGCAGTCATTCTTTGGCTACAGTTTGGCGCTACGCGCTGTCTCAATCATTCTCGAATCCAAGCACTCGGCCCCATGACAACCTACGGCCAAGATTCCTTCACGCTGTCCCTGCGCGTCCAGTCGGCGCAGAACCTGTCGACACAAGCTGCTGCTGCCTTCTGTACGATGATCGTGTGGAGCAGCTCGTCGAAAGAAGGCCCTGCCAAGTCGACGTCGCAGCCAAAGTGCACGACTGTCAAGCCGATGCATGGCAACCAACCTGTTGAGTGGAACGAAGAGCTGCAAATGGACGTCACAGATCAAACTACCGAAGTGCTCACCATTCGGGTGAAAGACCAAGGAGATTCACTCATCGCGAGCTGCAACATTTACCTGGCACACCTGCGTCCAGGACAGGTCTTGGATCAATGGTTCCAGCTTCACCCCACCGGGCACATTTACTTGAGGCTGGTGCTTAATCCGATTCAACGCATTTCGACGCCGGTGACCAATTCTCCAACGGACTTCCAAGCTTTACTGGAGCTGGAGATGAAGAAGATAGCCGCCATGAGGAACCAGTCGTCTCAACAACCCAACATTGCTGCCATGCTCGAAACGCAGAAGAAGGCGCAAGAGAACGCCTGGCTCATGATCAACCAGCACCTTCAACAGCAGCAGCAGCAGTCGTTCAGCAGCCTCCTGCAAGCTCAAATGCAGGCTCAGAACGCTGCTCGCTTTCCTCCGTTCAACCAACAGCAGAGTGCATTCAATCCGTCCAACCAACAGCAGCAACAACCGAACTTCCACGAAATGATGGGAACTGTCGCCAACGCCTCCACCATCGCCGCCAACCTCCAGCAACTCAATGGAGGGGACACTTCCGGCATGGGAACTGGAGGACTCGGCACCGCCGCGTCAATCGGACTGGGCGCCCTCGGCCTCGGCCCATTAGGAGCTTTCTTCGGGTCGTAAACCGTGTTAACCAACGTCAAATACATTGAAGTGCACATGCTTTCGGTGTTGCTAGGGCCAGTAAAGGCAACTTGCGTGAGGCAAGACGCTCTATCCCCACCAACCCCATCCTCTGTTGACCGTTGAAGCCTTGTTGGGTACACTTGCGCCCGTAGCTGATCAGTTCCTCATTCTACAATTCGCCGTCCTCCCCTCAAGTCCCATGGAGCGGCTGGCGTCCCGTTCCAGCGTGGGGTTGGCCGGGTGGGGCAACCCCACGTTGCCCCAGAGCGGCTTCACCTTGTTCCTCCGCGTGCACTCGGCTCGCAACCTGGTGGCCATGGGCAGAGGATCGTACTGCAAACTGTATCTTGGCAACACGGAAGTCGTCAACGGCACTGCCCAAGCTGGCGCGTCCTTTAGCAATTTACTGGCGACAGACACGAACCCCCAAGGGCAAATTCAAGTCCAAGGCCCAACCCATCGCGTCTTCCGGACCAAAGTCCTGTACACGGACCAGAAGTCGTGTCCGGAATGGAACGAGAAGCTCGAGCTCCACGTGCTGGACCCAAACAAAGAGATCCTGACTATAAGAGTAAAGAACCAACTCATGCTTTTCTGCCCCGCTATCGGGGCCTGTGCTATTCCTCTCTGTAATGTGACCCTGGGCCAACCTGCTGAGCAGTGGTTCCCATTGCACAAGGCAGGCAAACCGGCGGGGTATATTCGCCTGCAGTTGCTACTCCAACCGAAAGACCCGACGGTGGCTGCTCCTGCTGCAGTGAACGAGTCTCCGATGCAGAGACTCATTCAACAGCATTGCCAGCAAGAACGCGATCGACGTCAACAGCAGCAAAGCGACGAGTTCTCGAGACGAAGACAGTTTGAAGAGCAGGAGAGAGTGCAGGCTGAAATGCGACGACAGAGAGAGGAGGAGGAGAAGAAAGAGCGAAAGAGAGTGGAGGAGATGGCGAGGGTGCAAGCGGAACGCGAAGAGAGACAGAGAGAGGAGCACGTGAAGGTGCAAGCGTACTTACAGAAACAAATGGAGCATGAAGAGGACTGGCATGCTGAAGGTCTGGTTGAAAAAGTGGACGGATTTCACTTGGACGGCCCGGAAGAGGTGATCAAGGAGTCCAATAGTTCTCCCAACTACTATTTCGCGGATGATATGGTGACTGCGTCGACGTCGGTGCGCTCGTCGAACTCTTCAGCCAGGAAGCAAAGTTTTGCTGGTTCTCAAGATAACAGTCGACGTGGAGAAGTTGTGGAAGCTGTGGAGCTGTCGGGGACAGTTCTGGGTGAAGTCGTGCAGGATGCTTTGCCTTCTTCAGACTCATCGGTCTCGGAGGAAGAGAACAGTCGTTGCAGTGCAAAGGAGTCTCGCCAGCAACGGCCCAGGAAGAAATCTCAGAAGGCCATAGCAGTTCATGCACTTCAACCTGAAGACTTGCTGTTCCCCAAAGGACCGGTTGATGAATTTCATGAGGAACCACACCATGGACGACGCTCTAAAGCTTATCCAGCAGACTCATCCAGTTCATCTGAAGAAACGTCATCTTCTGAAGAAGAGCGTCGCCGCCGCCGTCGCCGTCGTAAGCAGAAAAAGAAGGAGAAGAAAGCTCGGAAGAAGGAGCGACGTCGAAAGCGCAAGGCGAAACGAAAGGAACGCCGTGAATCCGGCGGGTACGATGGGTACGAGTCTTCATCCTCGTCATCCTCGTCCTCCTCCTCCTCATCTTCGCCCTCTTCGTCGTCGTCTGACGAGCGTTATAAGCGTAAAGCACGGAAGCTGAAGAAAAGCAAGGAGCGAGCGAGATCCCAGCGTGAAGGCAGAACGAGCTCGTTTCCTCGAGCATCCGGCCCTCCCCATTCAAATTCATACGGCCCAGATCACTCCGGCTACTCGATGGGATCCAAAAGCAAGCACAGCGAGCCTCCTCCGGCTTTCGCGAGACCAGTACAAACTCAACCTGCCACCCCACCCAAGTCTCCAGGTTACATTGAGCCACTGGCTCCTCAGGTGCAACAGAAGCGCTCGGTGAGTGAAATGCTGAGTACGGCCGCCGACGTGACTTCGATCATGTCGAACGTGGCATCGATCGCAACCAGTGTTCAGCAGTTAACAGGTGGAGACACCGGAGGTGCCGCAGGAGGAATTCCATTTGCTGTGCCGGACATGAGTCAGTTTCTCGGAGTGCAAGATCTCTCGGCTTTAGCTGGACAAGACTTCTCTGGCTTTGCTGGACTGACGGGAGACACGACAGCCCAGTTTTTCTAAGGCGTTGTGAAGGTGTTGTGAAGCAGTTAATCTGGGTCAGCATGTAGTTCAGCTATGTTTGGTTCAATAAGACAAACGGTATGCATAACCATTTAAGTCTAACGTCTTCCATCAGACTTTAGACATCACTACTGTGCATGAGGTATTCGTCAATGCTGCGGCTCGTGTGTGAGGCAGCATTCAAGCTCTCCCGGAACAAAATATCATCGGCACTTGAAAGGATGCTACCGATGCATGCATCGGTCGCGGACATGACTGCGACCTGCAAGCCATCAGTGCCGTTTACTTCCGTCATCTTTTCAATGTGAGACTGGCACACCACCGTGACGATTGATTCCAAACCACCGGACGGACATCGAGCGACCGCAAGCCACATCGTTTCATGGTGTTTAATGCTCGTGTCGGTTAACTCACAAAACGACTGCCACACAAACACGTTAGTGCGTTCGGGCAGCTCTGTCATCTCCGTTCGGTGAACAACGGCGTAATAGTTGAGAGGCACCAACTCGCCCGTTGTGTCTCGGACGCAGCCCTGAAACTTCATTTTACAAGCGCTTGGCGTTCGTTCCAGGACGTGAACTTGTAAAACTTCATCGCGCCCTACACTGTTTTCCGCCGCGAAGCTCGTCTCCGGACACGAAAGAGTGGTCCAAATCGCCATCGCCGTGGAATGCATGTCGAACGGAATACGCCGCACGCGAACGCAGCGAGACTGTTCCGTGTGGAAGTATTATAAAACCCGATAGAAATGGAGATTCACTTTTCATTTTACCTAAAATGGTGACGAGGGTGGCGGAGTTTGTGGTGAAACATGCGACTAATAAGATAAATGTTGACAAAGTGGTGCTGCTAGGGCCATTGGACCACGCGACGCAAAACTTTTTGCCGCTTTCGGTGGTTTTCGTGTATCGTGGACTGGGATTTTGAGAATGAGGAGGTGATCCCGATTGAAAAGTTGCAACGAGCGTTGGAACGACTTCTGGACTATTATCCGCATCTTACAGGGCGTGTGCTTCCGCATGAGCTCGCAGGAGTTCGAAAGTGCGTCCCATACGAGATTGAACATTCGGGTCCCGTATGAGGTTGCTGACGCGATCATGGCTACAGTTTTAATCAACGAACCGTTAACATCGGATGTGGTCCACACAATTGTAGAAGACGATGGTCAAACCCAAATCTTGGCTACGACTATGAGTCACCAAGTTGCCTTTTGCGTTGAATAGTGGTGACTCAACAGATTAGTCTCCGCGGGTGCAACCCACTGGGAGCCTTGACTAATGCTGGAGAAATTCCCTGATCGATAATGCAACTTGGTCTCATTCTTCAATTGTCCTCTTCAAGACAACACCTTCACTACCCAAGACCCACTCCAATACCCTCTCAACCATGCGCGTCGCTGTTGCTGGAACCGGTTCATTCGCCAAGCACTTCGTGGACGAGCTGCCTGCCGCGGGACACGAAGTCGTGGTGCTCACCCGCTCGCACAAGGACTTCCTGGATGGCAAGAAGGGCGTCGTGGAACAACGCGTCGCCGACTACTCGTCCGTGCCTGAGCTTGTTGAGCTGCTGAACGACTGCGACGCCCTCGTGAGCACGATTTCTGACTTCACCAACCCGAGTCCTGAAGCCCACCTGAAGCTGCTAGAGGCGTGCAAACAGACAGACAAGTGCAAGCGCTTCATCCCGGCCGAATACGGTGGAAACGCGGAGGACTTCCCCGACGATGCCGAGTCCATGGACCCGCACAACGAGCTACTCAAGAAAGCTCTCCGGGAGCAGCATGACGTCGAGTGGACCTTCATCTCGCTCGGGTGGATCATGGACTACATCGTCCCGAGCGCCAACAGGAATCACCCCAACCTTGGCCCTTTCCACCCGCTCGACCTGGATGCGCGTACCATGTCCATCCCTGGAACTGGCAACGATTTGCTCTCGGTTACCAGCGCTCGCGATGTGACCAAAGCTGTTGGCGAGCTCCTGAAAAGCCAACACAAGTGGCGTCCGTACACGTACGTGCAAGGGATGGAGACGACGTGGCTGCAACTGGCCGAGCTGGTCAAGATGGTCGGTGGGGTGTCCGATCTCAAGGTCTCGTTCGAGTCTGTGGACGATATCAAGAAGGTGCTCGAGAAGAATGAGTCGCCGTTTGCTGCGTCTCTAGCCAAATTCAAGCTGCTTGCTCCGTCAGGAAGATGCCGGTTCGACCAGGAGAAGGTAAAGCGTGACCGAGCCGAGCACTTCCCGAATGTTCGCCTTCGTACGGCGCTAGAGCTGCTGGAGGCCGTGAAGCAGGACCCGAAGGTCATCGTGTAAGGTTTTCGTCGAACACGCACTAGGGGGTAAATGAGATGTTGCCCTAACGTCGACACTTGATGTAGTTTTAGCACGTGAACGTTGTGGTACTTCGTTGCCAAGTTGCAGAACAACTTTAGAGTTCACTAAATCAAGAAGCTGGTGGTAAATCAAAACGATCTCTTCCCTTTAGCTGCATTTCGCTGCGCCGGTTCCCTCTACCACACGAGTTGAACCTACAACCACTTGGGTACAGTTGCCTCTGGCGCTTCATTCCGCAATCTGCCTCCATGGGCCACGACCACGACCCGCCCCCAGCACCGTCTCGCTTCCGGGCGTTCACGGCCTCTCTGGGCTTCTCGTCGGCCATGTCTCGGTCTTCCTCAGACCAGTCGTCGTCCCCCTCCGGCCCGTGAGCGCCTCGTCGCTGCGTTCTCTCTACGGCAACTTCACGCTCTACTTACGCGTGCACTCGGCGCAGCACCTGGCGGCCGTAACACAGGGCTCGTACTGTAAAATATACTTAGGAGATACACCCCTGCTCGGGGGTTTTGGGCAGGGGAAATCGCTCGTTAACTTGGAGAAACACGCGAGGCAGGGGAGCAGTCACCAAACGTTCCATACTAAAGTGCAGATGAGCGCGAAACGGGACTGTCCCGAGTGGAACGAGAAGTTCCAGATGAACGTACGCGACCCCAAGACGGAGATCCTGACGATCCGCGTCAAGAACCACGTTCTGTTATACAGTCCGGCGATCGGGGCGTGTGTTGTCCACTTGCGGCAACTTCAACTTGGGGTTACCCTTGACGAATGGTTTCCCTTGTATAAGAACGACAAGCCGTCGGGGCAACTACGCCTGCAGATTTGTCTGCAGGAAAGTGTACAAAACGCGGTACCGGAGCGAAGATATTCACAACCTAGCGAAGAAATCATGCAGAGGATGATCCAGGAACATCGCGAGCAGCAGGAGAATGCCAGGAGGGAGGTGGAGCGGAAGCAGCAGGAGAAGTGGAAACAAATGCAGGAGGACGAGATGAAACTCGTAGGACTGAGAGAGCAGAATGAAAGGGAGGAGAAATGGAGAGAACAATGCAAACGGCAGGAGAAGAAACTACGGCAACAAGAAGAACACAACTCGGACTCGGACCTTCCGGCCAGTTTCAAAAATCGAGGTGTGAAGGAGGAGGAAGATGCTGCAGCTCAATTGATGAGTGATTTGCGGTTGAAAGAGAGTGCGGAGGGAAATCAAAAGCAGCCACTGAGTTCGGCCGTTTCTAGCGGCTACACCGTGTATGGTGTGAACTCTTCGGGCCAAGCTGCAGGGTTTACTGACCGAGAGATGACGAGTTTCGGGACGATTCGGCTTTCGGTGGAGGACCTAGACCAAGTTGTACACAACGCGTTACCAACTTCAGATTCTTCGGACGCAATGTCCGAGCAAGAGCGTCATCGCCGTCTTCGCAAAAATCGAGATGACAAAAAGCGTAGTCGCAGTAAACCGAAAAAGCATTCCAGACGACGAGGTTACAGTGACGGCGAGTCTTCCGACACGAGCTCTCCATCTTCCAGAGAAGCCCGAAAGTATTCATCAAGAAGCAAAATGGCTGAAGAAAAACGACCAACTATGCCTGAATCCGGGTCGTCTCTGAGCCAACATAGCAACCAAAATGAGAATCGTCAAGACTGGGAAATCCCGAATACGCTATCGTTCCCACCGAGTACATCCGATGATTTATCTTCATCTTCCGACGAAGAAAGCCGCCGTCGCAGACGCCGCCGAGCTGAAAAGGCGAGAAAGAGGGAGAAGGAAAAGAAGCGCCGATCAAAGCGGAAAACAGCAAAGTACCGAGGTACTTACGACAGCAGTGATTCTTCTTCCTATTTCTCGTCGTCGTTATCGTCTTCGCTTTCGTCATCCGAAGAGGAACGACTTAGGCGCAAGCTCAAGAAGAAGAAGAAGGCGAAGAAATCTAAGGCTCGAGCGATGTTAGGTGAAAGTGGTGGCTCGCGCGCTTCAACGCGTACATCAGGTATGCAACAATCGCACAAGCTGAGCTACGCTGACTCGCGTGGCATTGATTTTATTCCGTGTATGACACAACAGCCGAGGCTGGACACGGCAGCTACTAACCAAACCAACGGTGGGAGATCAAGTCAACCAGAGTCGACAGTAACATCCAGCTCTTTTGAGTCGAGTACTGCCCGTCAACAACCTCTACACAGCAGCAAGGTTTCCACCGACTACGGCCCCGACGGAGTTGGCTTTGATGAACCTGACAAGCCTCCAATGCCTCAATACCCCAGACAAACCACGAACGAGCAGACTAACGCTGAGCTGATGCGATCGTTTTGCTTTTAGGGATTTAAACATTCAACATGTGCAACTTGAGCAACTACCGATACCCTTCCTGATCTGTTCGGTTGCGTGCTGTAGTTCGCTATTCGATCTCGAGCCAATGTCCTCGCTAGCGATTGGGATACCTTCAAGTAACACTGCTGCATTCGCCACAGCTGAAGCTGCTGCATGGTTGTCCGCCACATTCGTGAACGCTTTCGTGTAGTCTGCACCGTGCAGAGCAATGGATGCAACTCGAGACGCCACCGTCGCTAACTTTCCTATGGGAATTGGATTCGATGAAGGCGGTGGTGGAGGAAGAACACCAATGGGGGCTGACGACGGATACGTCGGAATTTCTGTCGGGATGGTTGTCTGCGGGAATGCTTCCTGTGCATGGCGATGCTTTCGTCGTCGGTGAGCACGGCGTTTCTTCTTTTGCTTGCGACGATGTTGGCGCGAATTGGATGAATCAGAAGATGAAGACGATGAAAACCCGGAGTCGGGCATGGACTCATAGTCGCCATTCGTCCCAGTGAAGTCGCCGTCTTCAGCGGCGTTGGCTTCTTTTTCCTCCAACGAAATTTCACCGTACAATTCATTATCAGAAGCACGTCTCTGAGTTTTACCCGAAGATTGGACGGAAGATGGTCCAGATGAATGTACCTTGCAAGGTTTGAGATTTTCACGGATGTTGCCACTTTTCCCAGAACCATGGCTGCTTCGGGATCCACTTCTTCCCGACCGAACTTCAAATGCTTGTTGGGATTTGTCACTATGAACCAGGTCACTCACTTGATCTGCGTCATGGTATAACGTATCCGCTTCTTCCCGATAGTCACTTGGGGATGCAAATCTGCCGCTGTTGTTTTGCAAACTTGCTTCCTTTTCAGGAAATTGGTCATCGTTTTCGCGGCGTTTGTGTTGTTTCCTCCCAATTTCCTTGAGCTCTCGAAGACGTCGTTTCTCTTTCTTCCGCTGTTGATAGCCATCATCCAGCCATCGAACTGGGTTGGACTGGATAGGTGGACTCTGATTTTCAAGAGTTGGGCGATCCACGGGGGCAGCATCGCAATCAACGAAAGGAGCTTGGACTCTAGGTGAAATTGTTGATTGCTCAATTTTCTCCAGCAGCATCTGCAGTCGAATGTGGCCGATCTGGAACGGTCCTTTGCGTAATGCAAACCATTTATCTACACTTTGAGCTCCCATGAGATTCTTCATGTTGATCACACAGACTCCAATGATCGGGCAGTACAGAAGCTGTTGATTTTTCACCAGGATAGAAAGCATATCCACTCTTGGGTCGTTGATGCGGATCTCAAACGTAGAATTCCATTCTGGCTGCCCACTGTTCACTTGAACGCTGTTGGTCTTGAAAGTCTGATATTGCGTGCCCGACAGACCGGCGAACATGGTATTTTCCACCATCGGAGTACTAGCCACGAACACCTTGCAGTACGCAGAACGCGACTTCATTTGCACGTTCTGTGTCGAGTGAATATTGAGATGCAAAATGCTGAATGGTGGCAGTTTAGCTTGAACATCTTGAGGTGGAGTTGTTGGATTGGTCCCCACTGGTACGGGCTTTGATGTTTGAAAGTCCGAAGACAAGCTTGAGGAGTAAGAAGGCGAAGATGAGGAGGAATAGGCTCGATGATGGCGCAGCTTTTTTCTGGTTGCTTGTTTCTTGCGAGGCATTTTGTCGAATGAACTTTGTTCAAGTGGAGTTGAATGGCTACCAATGCAGCACAGATACTAGATCTTACCACGGATCGCCTTCAACGGAAAAAAATACTACTCACGAGCTGGTATAGAGCCTTGTCGCGAGCATCGAAGAAATTAATGGTGACCTAGGTTACTATTGTTTACGTGGAATAAGTTTTAGTATGTTGGTTGTCTGTCTCCCCGAACAGCAATTGCTCCGTCTGAGCAGACAACATGAATATTTTTCTGGCCTCAGCATCCATGCGCTTTAGAGGCGACAAACTGATATTCATCTCCCTCGGGGCATTTACGTGAGCCGATGCCTCCTGCTCTTGAGCTTCAAAGTTAAACTCCTCGATGTCGAAATCGCAACACTCACATAAGTTAGTCGTGTACGTAACTATTGCATTGAAAAATACAAACTGCACGTGTACTTCACCGCGAATCACCATTGTCGTCGATAAAACGTGTAGAAATGCTGAATTTCTTTTCTTGCAGACTTCAAACATATTGATTTTTGCATCGCGCTACGCGAAAGATTTGCTCAACGCTTGCCGAGTTCATTTTTGAAATGGTATTCAGCAAATTGGTCGTGATGAACAAGTGCGATGATGCTTGATCTCTCTGCTCAAAGTCGTCAGCGACCGATTAATCTATATCTCACTGTCTTCTCTGTCCCGGCCCCAGCTAGTATTCTTCAATAGCGAACCCTGCAGAAAGTCAGGTTGTACAGATTCCGAGTACATGTTGATGCATTTAAGATTTTCAAGGTGTTGTTGATATGGGCTGCGCAATATGTTGTGGGCCAGCTTGACTATGACGATATCTTGCGAATTCTGTTGATTTATCACGGCAGCATCAAAAGAGAAACACCCCCAGTTTCTACAGCCTTGAAAGTGCAGCAGTAGAGAGACACTTTACCGTAGTCGAGTTCCTGCCAGAAAACTATCTGTAGTGGGATCCGAATGAACACACTCACTAGGGAAGCTGGTGCTTCCTGAGAACTCTTGCTTGTATTCTAGTCTGCAAATTCCAGATTGAGGTCGGCAAGACCCTCGTCAGATACCTACACTGCACTAAGTAGCTATCATTCTAGAGCCTACCAACCTCTGAGTCTTATTCAACACCAGCCTCGGCTGGGACCGTCCTCGGTCGCCAGCCTGGTGCGTGGTCAGGTCGTGAAGACCGTCGCCCCACTACACCGCCCCACTACACCGCCCCACCAAGACTTGACCACGCGTTTCGAAGTGGCTTTGCTTTGGATTTGTTGACAATGTTGCACGAATGTACCGATGTACCAATGACCTGGTACCCTGTATCTGCGACATACGCGCTTCAACTTGAAGTCCTAAAGTTGCTCCAATGTTACATGTAGTTGAACTTCTCTTGTCGCGGCTACGTACTGCTTCACCATCACTGGGATATCCTTGAACAGTGAACTGAGCGACTCCCAGGAGTCCTCAATTGTCTCCAAACCCTTCCACCCTACCAGTATCTCGTAACATCTCTTTGCCGAGTTCCACCGGTGCTTCTTCAGCTCAGCAACCGTTAGGATGATTCCTTGAGCAGCCACGTGCTCACGGATCTCCTCCGTTACTTCAAAAGACGCGTCCGCGTAGAACTTGAGGCGTGAAGCATGTACGTCTGATTCCGCGCCAGTCACTAGGTGCTGCACGCGGAAAGAGTGTTCGTCTGCTCCAACAATCTGATACGGGCCTATCCATGTGACTAGCAGCTTGTCATTGTGTTTTTGGTCCACCCGGGACCGCAACACGTAGTCACCAATGTCAAAGTTCGCCACTCTGGCTCCTCTCTGCATTTTCTGATTCCGTCTTGTTTGTTCCGATCTTGCCACCTGCACTCTCTTGTGCATCTCTTGTACCCTGGCTCGCAGCAGCGCTAGTTTCGCTTCTATCTGTCTGCTAGTTGTACCCAACTCCAGGAACGTATTGTCCTCACCGTTGAATCCAAAGTCAAGCGGAGATGCAGCTGGTAGGACGCAGAACAACTCCACTGGTGCCTTGTTGACAAGTGACGGGACCGGAGTGTGGTTTAAGTTTGACTGAACCACCGGAATAAAATGTACCCAATCACGGATGTCCACCTTGGCTTCGAGGCACATAGCTCGGAGGACCTGGACAATGTCTCTGTTCACCCTTTCAATTGACCCATTTGTCCACGGGCTGTAAGCTACGGTAAAACGTTGGCCACAGGTAAGACGTCTCGCCACCTCAGCAACCACTTGGTTCTTGAAGTGGGTACCTTGGTCACTTATCCATACCCGAGGCACACCGTAGCGAATATGCCAGTCAAGGATCGCTTCAGCTGTAACCGCTGCTGTAGGTACAGCACACGGTATAAGCTCGCAAAAGTGGGTTGCATCATTCTTTAGCACCAGTAGGTACTGTGAGGCACCAAAAGATTCACCAAGATGTAGATAATCCCAGTGTGGTGCTCCATTCCGTTCGCTGCATCGGAATGTCTCTGCCCATGGTCTGATCACTACCTTCCCTCCTTTGACATGCTGGCACATGAGGCAGCCAGCAAGGAAAGTCTTGACCAGGGCGGAGAGATTCCGAATGAGGAACCGTCGGTTCACCACATTCATCAACGCTTCGCGGCCTCTGTGACCCTGCGCCCCACAGTGGGCGATCACTAGAAGCCGCTGCACCAGACTTGTCTCGGCGCTGGGGACCCAAATCCGCTCGACACCACACAATAGACCAGAACGACTCCGTGACAGGCCTTGTGGCCGATCGACGATGTGGCGCTGCTGAGCTTCTAGCAACTCTTCGACTGTTGGCCATTCAAAATTGCCGTCACTGAACGGCCGGATCCGCGGTCGGTCGTTAGTTCGAGTAGCTAAGTCACCTGACTGGTCGTCATCACGCTGGCGGCGCAAAGTGACGCGCTTCACTGCCACACTTGGTGCTGGTCGCGTGCCCGCCCAGCGAGATACCATGTCGGCCCACACATTGTGCGTTCCGTCGATATGTTCTATTGTATAGCGAAATTCCACCAACTTCATTGACCACCTCAAAAGCTTGCCGCGAATATGCTTCTTCACCTCATGACCCGGCGCGAAGACATGTATCAAATTGCGGTGGTCACAGTATAAGCGGAAGCCACCCGGCCGCAACAACAAGTAGCTTAATTTGTCGCAAGCCATGATGATAGGGTAGGCCTCTTTTTCAATGACACTCCAGTTCTTTTGTGCACCAGTGAAAGTACCACCAAGAAAGATAAGCAACTCATGCTGCTGGTCCTGGATGCTTGCATCGCTATTCCAATTGGGCACCTGCGTCACAATCACTGACCATCCAATGTCAGAGGCGTCCGTCAGCAAGACCATCTCTGCATCCGGCTTTGGGAACGCAAGGGTGGCTGCATCAGCCAGAGCCTGCTTCACCGCATCGTACTCCGCGCATTCCTGCTCGGTAAGTGCGATCGATATACCCGCTGCCGCACGCTTTGTCCGTCTTGACGCCTGAGCCATTGCCTTGTCCAGTGTGTTCTGCAGGTGACGTGCCAGTCGAGCATAGTCTACAATACTATCTCTCATCCAGTTCGTAGAGCATAGGAACTGCTGGAGTTCTCCAGCATTCGTCGGGTATGGCATCGACTGCAGAGCCTGGATGCGTTCGGCATCATGTTTCACACCTTCACCGTTTATCACTTTTCCACACCACTTCACCTCTCGTTTGTACACGCAGGACTTGGCCACACTCAACTTGAAACCGAACTTCGCAGTCAGCTCAAGCATTTCTTGCAACTTGTCCAGGTACGTGTCAATGTCGGCAGCGTACAGCAGTAAGTCGTCTATCCAGACTAACAAGTGTTTGTACAGCGCTGCAAAGCACCGTTCAATGGTCGACTGAAAATACAACGCTGCATCTGCACTACCTTGAGGTACTCGTGTTGGGGTGTAGATCTTCCGATGTGTCATGTAAGAGAGCAGCTCTTGACACTCCTTGGCAAGCGGGAGCTGCCAGTAGCCTTTAATGAAGTCAAACAACCCGAAGTGGCTACTACCTCTCACCTTCTCCAAATCAACATGCAAGTTCGGCATTACTCCTGCCATGGGCTCAGTCTGGGAGTTGAACGGCTTGTAGTCCGCGGTTTGCCTAAATCCCCGTCCACCGGGTTTGCGCACTGGTAGAGCGGCACAGGCCCAGCGGCTTGTCGGGTTTTCGTAGACCCATCCGAGTTTTAATAACGTTTCATTGAACGACTCCAGAAATGCTTGACACTCAGGAGCGTACTTGCGTGCCTTCGCTCTGTAGGGTTTGCAACCGGTCTTCATCTTAATTTTCATCGGCTCCACGTTCGCAGGGGGGTCATTGCCAAGTACAACCCTCCAAACATCGTACGCGTGCACAATCGTACGCAGTCGATCGACTTTGTCGGCAGGAAACCCTTCTTCTAAAGCTCACTGGATCATGACCTCCACGGCCTGGTGGATACCATCGGCGTCGTGGTCATCGACAACTTCGGGCACATCTTCATCATCATCGCCTTCATCTGTGCTTGGCGATGCTAGCAGTTCCAGTTGTCGTTCTACATCGATCCCAAGCAGCTTCAGCACATCGTCTCCTAGTAAAAACTCATCTTCTTCATTATCGAGAATCAAACACGACACAGGCTTTAAAATATTGACAGGGCCAGCGGCGGTCATGAGCGACACTTCAGGTTCGTCATTTCGCGCGCCCACGTATTTTCTCCACCCGGTAGTTTGCACTCGATCGGGGTATTCAATGTCTTCACTTCAAAACTCACACCTTGCTCACCAATCTTCTTCAGAGTCGTAGAGCTGATACACGAAGTTTCCGCTCCAGAATCCGGACAGTACTCCACATCCACGATACCACTAACACCCAGTATTCGGGCTCGACCCGGTTGATCAGGAAGGCACTCTCAAATTCGTCGTAGTTTTACGGTGCCTCCCCGGTTTCTGCTTCCGCGCACCAGCGGCATCATCGGTTGGCTTCTCGGGGCAGTCTGCTTGACGGTGCTGGCCACCACAGGTCCAGCACCCACTATTTGGTCCTGGCTGAGGCTGCCCGGAGTCGGTCCGAAATATAGTCCGTTGAGCTGCCTGAGGCTGAGTTTCACGAGAGTTTTGCTTCTCACGCACGATTCTGCCACGCTTCAGGGGCCTTGAAGCCATTTCCTGCTTCGTTTCCTGCAATTGAGGTCGTCTCTTGTTCTTAGTATGAGCTTTATCCTCGCGGTCGATCTCCAAGGCCTTCTCGCTCACGAGCTTGAACAGCACTGACACACTGGACTTCGCAGCAGGCAAACGAAAATCCATCTCGTTCTTCACTCGAGTCTTCGATTCTCGGGGTAGGCAGTTGAGCAGGACCTTACATTTCTTCTTGGGTCCATCCTCCTCCGTAAACAAGGCCGTCAGTCCGTTGGTCTTCACTATCGTGTTGCACAAGTGGAAGTAGTCCATCACTCTCGCATCGATATCGGACTTGGCCATCGACATCACTAACTGCTCCTGGAACAGCTCGTCAATATTCGGAAGTGCATTGTTCTTGAAGTTCCGCACCGTCTCCATGATCCAGTCCCAGATGAACTCATCGGTGAGCTCATCCTTTGACTTATCCCATTTCGTCTCACGTAGTGTCTCGAGGAAGCTGTCGTCGAATGAGTTTCGTATCGAACGCATGACCGATTTCAGATCCTCCCCAGACGATACACAGCGCGCCCTCATGATCTCTTCGTATTCGAGTCGAAGGTCGACCCATCGGGTAAGCGCTTCATGCGAGATGTCTTCGACCTTCGGCGCCGCAGTGACCATAAAGATCGGGTGCGCGACCGAAGGGTGGTCGGTCTCCTGGCTGGCCGTCCTTGGCATTGAGCCACTTCTCGGCACCGCCGGAGCCGATTCAGTCACTTGCTGCCGAAAACCACTCGCGTCAGCAGCGCGCGCAGGTTTCTAGCCCTTGCCTCGAGTCGGCTTGGCTTGGCCCGCTCGCTTCGTTGGTGCTGCCGGCGTTTTCCTTAGTCTCAGCGTGCGGCCCGTGCTTCCTGTCTGCTGAGTCGCAGTGGTAGCAGGAGCCGAGTCCGTCGACGTCGTTCCGTTGTCCATGTCGTTTCCTTGGAAACTAAAGTTAACTTTGTAGTGGGATCCGAATGAACACACACACTCACTAGGGAAGCTGGTGCTTCCTGAGAACTCTTGCTTGTATTCTAGTCTGCAAATTCCAGATTGAGGTCGGCAAGACCCTCGTCAGATACCTACACTGCACTAAGTAGCTATCATTCTAGAGCCTACCAACCTCTGAGTCTTATTCAACACCAGCCTCGGCTGGGACCGTCCTCGGTCGCCAGCCCGGTGCGTGGTCAGGTCGTGAAGACCGTCGCCCCACTACACTATCAAATCATGGAGAAGCAACAGGATCAAGTCGGCCGGGCCATTCCGATGTCGGTGGTCATGCAGAATGGACGTAAAATGTCAAGACGAACATTTTGCACCAACCTTTTGATACCCGTTTCTCCATTTTCTACTTCAAAAACGAGGAGGTGCGGCCTCGAGGACGAGCAAGCTGCAGCCAGGAGGTTGCGCAGCGTCAGCGTTCCGCACCGCGCGTACAAGATCAAGGACGTGGAGGAGCAGCAGGCGGTCGTTAGTGACTCAAACTATGTAACTTTAGTCCTGTACATATAGATATGGAGGATGTGTCTTGACGCATTTTGAAGATGTGTATCTTGCCCAGGGACATCAATTGCAGCAGTCTAGCAGCCGTCACCGCCGGCGATCTTGAGGCACGAGGTGGACGGGAAGATGGACATGACATTGGTCATGATGGTCCACACGTACGTGAAGGCGATGATGATCACTGCGATGATACCCACGAGTTTGCTCTTGCCACCGGAGCGACGCATCTCCTGCGTCTCAGCCTTTTGGCGTGGAATGAGCAGCACGAAGACTGTGGCAAAGACCTTGCAGGCGTAGGAGCACAGGTAGGCGTACGTGACTTGCTCGCGGACTTCAGTGTCGTCACGCTGGAGGTCGGCCGTGGAGATGTCGAAGTTGGCGTCGATGTTCTTGGTGATGACCGTGGCGAAGGGCGACGCCAAACTCGAGACGGCGACAACGAGGCCGTAGAAAGCGGCTTCGTTCCCCTCCTCCATGACCTCGACCATGCAGTAGGTGGACACGATGAAGCCGATGTTGTACGGAATCTGCTCCAGGAGCGGCACGCCCAGCCAGAACCATTGACTGCGTACCACGTCCCAGATCGTAAGAAACGTGGGGAAGCAGTCCACAATCACAACGGCGATCTGCGCGATCACGAACATCCAGCGCCAGTTCCAGTTGAGTCCCCACTGACGAACTGCCAGGAGCGACGCCATCGAGATGAAGGTGGAGATAATAGTGGCGACGTTGCTGTTCACCGGCGTGATGGTCAGCCAGACACTTTGCAGTGGGGTCGCAGCCGTCACACTCACGTACGAGAACATGTTACCAAAGAACTGGAAGGCCAATACTTGGTACACGACGCGGTACTGGATCAGGTCGAACAACTTGGCAATTTCCTTTCGCATTGAACGACGCTCCACACGCTCCTCATCAACGTAGAACCAAGCCACAAGACCCGTGACGACCGACGTAACTGCGCAGATACCCATGAGACCTCCCACGCGGATAGAGCCCGCGAAATCGCCACCGTAGTCTTCCGAATTGAGTCCGAAGCCGACAAGCGCAGAAGCGAACACACCTCCAGCGTCACGAGAGACCCAGATCATGGTTTGCAGATCACCACGGCGCTTCTCACCTTCACGTTGAGAGAGTTCGACCAGGGTGCCACCACAAGCTGTGAAGGATAAGACCATACCCAAGTTGGCCACGACCATTAGCAGAATGAACTTGGTGCCGTTGCTGGGGGCGTCGTAATTGATCTGCGCGATTTGTTCCGCTGTAAGCTCCGCCTCGGTGAGCGAAGCCCACGCGTTGTCTGGGTAGTACGGATCCCCCTCAGGAAGAACCGCCATGACAAACGAACAAACTGCGCACACTGCCCAGCCGATGACCATGTACGGACGACGACGGTAGCCGAAGATCGGGTAGCAATCGGTGATGATACCGAAGAACGTCTTGAGTGACCAAGGAAGAGCAATCAGCACACTGGCGGAAGCTGTAGCGATGCCCGACATGCGAAGATAATTGTTCAGGAACGGGTACGTCAGACTGTACAGGACGCTGTAGATCAATCCGGCACCGGCGTACTGGAACAGGAATCCAAAGTAGGTTTTGCTGTGCGAGTCCGGCGGTGGGCCGTCACGGAGGGCACCTTCTTCCACTTTGGCCATGAGGTTGGGCGACTTGGTCTCGAGATAGTCGCCATCGTCCACCAGCTTTTTGCTGAGCCGAGGCGTCGAGAGGTTCGATTCGCGCTGGGCCATGGAACTTGTTGCCTTTTTGGTGGTGCTGTGCCTCGATGGAGGAGATTCGGAAATGGTCTCCGTAGCTCGCCAAGGAGTTTGGACATTCACCTTGTCGAGCCCATCGGAGCTCAGAGTCGCCCCGCAGCCAGCCATTAACATGGAGACACCATCGGAAGAAGTGGTCAAGGTCCTCTGGGCTCAAGTTGCCATGCTGCTCTCGAGCAATGAGCGGCAGCTTGGCGTCCAAGCGCATGCCTCGCGCCAATCACAAAGCGATCGGGCAGCAATGAACCGTCACAACTTGGTCGTTGCAGGGGATGGTGTCACGTCAAGACAGCGCTAAGTCGCTGCTGGACCGGGAAAGCTGGACGCGAAAGCATTGACTGATAACCAGGGAGCGTCGACATTTGACGTCGCAACCGAGATCAGGACCGGCGCTGCTGGTCTCCGGTGATGCGGTGATGCGGGGCGCGCGCCTTAATCCAATCACGCGTTCGGACACCGAGGGGCATGTGCGGGGTGCCAATCAGGTGGACACTCGATCAGCAACCGTCTTGCAGTCGGTGATCGATCGACTGATCGAATGGTTCGTAGCGTCGGAATGCTCAAGCGAAGCCTGCTGAAGTTCCGAGTCGTGCAATGGCCATGAACGTTGAGCTGGTGTCGAGGCTTTGCCGACTGAAATTCAGGAGCTTGGGTCGTGAATAAGGACTCTAAACGGCCTTGAGCTTGAGCTGGTGTCGAGTCCAGCGTGATCCTCGTGCAGGTCCTGATATCTCCGGGTGTACATATCCAAGGGAACGAGGGGCATTATTGTGACGTCCCATCGCCTCACGCCGTGATCTCCTCGGAATTGCAGTCGAAGGGTGTGCAAAAGCAGTTTCCAACGGCGCTGCGATGCTTCTTCGCAACCAAACTTGAAGGCAGTAGCCACTGTTTTGGTCTTCTTAGACTTGGTCCTCGATATATAGTAATGGCTGTTTATAAACGTAGCGATCGCCATGGGTAGCAGCTTGAGTAGCATCTCCTCACCACCAACGAGACCACAACTGCAAGTTAAAGACGTCCTGGCGCTGTGTGAAGATGGAGACTTGCTTCTCGCCCGAGAAAAACTCGCAGACGCGACCTTGCGTGTAGGAGTGGACTTTGTCGTGGCTCAAGACATTCGGCGCATGCAGCGCGGTCAGTTCCCAGCTCAGCGCGTGACATCCTTAACGCGTACGTGCCTTGCTAGCGACTTCTTCGTGCTGCATTGACTTGCTGATGTTATTGTCGTTGCTGTTGCCAATGATCAGCCTGGACAAGGTGCTTCTAGCCAAGTCCTCTATTTTTCGTGAGGAAAAACTGACCGCTTTCTCATCCATGATAGCTGCGACGTGTTGCTACGGCATGAAGGAGCTCTGCATGTTGTGACAGTTGGGGTCAATGGACTTCAGCTGATGCCTTTCGAGGAGAGGATCGCAAGCAAGATGCCGCACATTCACGACCGGGTACGTCTACTATCCTACCCTCACCAATTCGATGTTCGGGACTCCTTCATTAACAAACCTGTTGTAGTTCGCCATCCGTCGACTTCGTCATGACGCGCACAGTGAAAGTCTGTCAGCCGAGTTGCGTGATTTGGCGCTTCAAATTGCATCGATAGCTCCGATGTCGTGGAACAGCTTGTTGTTCCCCAATTCAAGGACAATAATGATGTCGCCCAGATCTCCACGACAGCAACCAGTTGACCGCGACGCTGTAATAAATGCACTGAAGGAACTCCCACCACTAGTCCGTCAGTTGTTGAAGCGTACGCTAGAGGTAAGTTAGTTCGTGCATGTAGTAGACGAACGTAGTTTTACTCATGTGCACTTTTTTACAGCTCTTCTGCCAAGGGCTAACGCAAGGTGAGTCTGAGTCATCACCGACGAAGGAGGACGCGGCTGGCAGATTGCATCCAGAATCGGCACACAAGAATTCGTCACTTACAACTGATGACGACGTCTCTAGTGCACTACGAGTTGCTTTGGAAACGCTAGGGATCGCTGAAGTCACAGCTCGTTTAAGTGCTGCGTTCGTGGCCGCGTTGTACGAGCGGCTACGTCTCGTGGACCGACTCAGTGCCACCACAACTGAGCCACTGCTCCCGACCGCATTTTGGTCGGCCTGCAACGACTGCAATCGCTTAAACTTCACTCTACCCACCGCTTTGGGCACAGAGGTGGCACTCGCCAAGAAGTGAACAGAACACGTATTCATTAGCAAAATGCGTGGCTTGAGAGCCACGTCCTATCCTAGATTTCTATGCCTACCTACTATCAATTCCAAGGCTACTTGCCTTTTCTCTCTTTATAACGTTTGCATCGGTGGGTTCCAACACACTGACACGATCACTACTCCACAACAGACACCACGCCACTCCACGCCAACAAACTGCATGCCTACGATGCCGCTGCGTCCTTCGTCTCCTCGCTAGTAGCAGGAGTCGTAGCAACAGGAGCAGCGGCTACTGCGGCAGTAGCGGCATTCGCCACGGCTTGCTGTTGGGCCTGCAGCTGCCGCGCGCGCTGGAGCTGCTGTTGACGAGCTTGAACTTGCGCCAAAAAGTGGCGGCGGATGTCAGCACAACGAGGCACCTTGCATGATGCGTAGTCCTTGGTGCACTGGCGAGCGTGAGCGGACAGCAGACCGATGATGCGCTTGCAGAGCACGCAGGGGCCGGCAAGCCGCTGTTCGCAGATCGCTCCGTGCTTCAGCATTGCTTGCATGCGGTTGCAGTTGAAGAAGGTGCAGTTGGGCACCGTGCAACTACTCGCGTGTTCCAGTTGAAGCAGAAGCTGTGGGTCGATGTTGTGGATCCGTCGCTTCTTGGCCGCATCACCATCGGAGGTGTTACCGTTGGTGCCACTTGCTGCTGCACCAGCGGTAGCTGACGCTGCAGCAGTTGGAGTTGCTGCTGCTGGAGCGGCGCTACCTTCCGCGCTCGATGGCGCTGCTGTTGTGGTCGTAGATACTTCAGGGTTCACAACTGGGCCAGCGATCGGAGAAGAAGTCTGATGTAGCTTGCGTTTACGAGAACCATCAGCCTTCGTCCCAGTCGCCTTTGCGTGTTTTGCGTGCTTCGCGCGTTTTAAATCAGAGCTGCCCGCTTCACGCTTGATTGCACGGCCTGCTGCCCCACCAGCAGTGGATACGACGCCCTTCACCTTCGTGCTAACAGTCTCATGTGAGACCTCGTTTCCGGGCCTCGGGATGGACACCACCTTGAACAAATGCAGCTGGTGCTCGTGCTTCGTCTTCGCATGACACGTATCGCAAAGATTGAAAACCGGGCAGATAGAGCAGTTCCAGCGATTTCCACTGAGCAACGTGCTCTTGCAGTTTGAGCAACTGAACGTGAAGCCAGTGGTGCCCTGGTTGAACAAGTGATAGAGCACCATCATAGATGAGTGCTTTGCGCGTCGAATCTGGTCGAACTGGCAATGATTGTTCTGGCAGTACAACAAGAAAGCCTCACGCGTATCGAAGATCTCGCAGGGCATGATCACGTCGTCCAGCTCGGCACCAATGTGCTTGGGTTTCTTCGAAACCACAGTCTCTGTCTTCATTTTCTTGGTCTGCTCTGCCGCCAACTTGCTGTCGGAGGTTTCAGTTTGTTTCTCCTTCACCGAAAAAGTATCGCCTTCCTTCTCGGCGGTAGGAATCGGATCACTCGAACTTGCAGCTTTGTTTTCTGCATTTTCGTCAGCAGGCTTGTCGGACGTTGCAGCGGATTCTGTCGACACCTCAGCTTCACCGTCATTTGCTTTTGACGCGTCACAATTTTCAGTTTTCACCTCCTCTGACTGATTCTTTTCCACCTCCGGTTTGACCTGGGTCTCCTCTTCTACCTCGATCTCGGGATCGACAAAATTCAGAGTCACCTCAAATTTAATCTCCTGCAGATCTAGCTCCGCCAGCTCGGCAGCAGCTGCTTTCTCGTTCAACGGAAGAATGCGCTCGCTTAAGTCTTTGGCTCGCTTAGCGCAATTGCTCGACACTTCAACACGGTGCAGCAATTGTGTCTTATTGGTATCGTAGCACGAGCCGCAATAGAAGTAGTGGTAGTGGCGTGGTGGTGAATTGCGTGAGCTGGATGACGAAGCACGAGTCTTCTTGGCAGCCTCCAGCAAGTTGTTGACACACGCAGGAGGAGGAACGGTTTTCAGCTCCCAGTAGCCCTCGTGCACAATGGGCACTCCGCACTTGTGGCACTTCGGATACAAATCCACCACGAAGAAGTCGTCTTTTTGAGGCTCAAGAATGCCCTTCAGCTTTTGCATGAGTGGATCATTGTTGATCACATTCTTAGAGCTGCTCGTAGATCGAGACGATTTGCCCCCCTTCTTCGAACGCGCCTTTGAAGCACTACTCCGCGTCACTGACGGCTCGGTGGACGTCCCCTTTTTACTGCGTTTGCTTTTGCTCTTGGAGCCAGGTGTCATCGCTCCTTTCTTCGACGTCGTAGCCTTCGCATCAGTCGCACTTTCAACCACGGCATCATTTTCATGGCTCGACTCGCTTGGCGAAGGTGATCGAGTAATCGGTGTTTTAGAGCCATTTTTCGCAGGTGTACTAGCGCCAGAGGCGGTTCCCACATTCCCAGCAACACCGTCGCCCTGTCCAGGGGTACCAGACTTCGCTCGGTTCCCGTTGTCTTTTTCTTCCAGCTGCTTGATAAGATCCTCAGCGAGCCGCGGCCAATAATCTCCCTCGAAGTAGGGCAGCTCATGAGCTGCTTTCTTCTTCATATAGTACTCAGCATACAAATTGGAAATATTGACCACAAGCCCGTCATGTTTGGCTTGCTGCAAAAACTTTTGGTACCACTGACGCAGTCGCGCTGACTTCGGAATCTTCTGGTTTTCTGGCTTGCAGAAGAAAATGTAGTCATCACCCTTCAGTGGTGGGCAAGACCAAATATGGCATGTGTGAAACCCACGATTCTTGCAATCCTCAAGAAACCCGAGCATCACCTGCTGGTGCATCAACGTGCGCAGCTTCTTGGGTTGAAAGTAGTTCACCGAATCCAGATACGACACGTACACACGCCCAGCGTTGGGCGACAAGGAATCAGGACCGTACTCTTGGACGTACAACGTGAATATCAATACATCGACACCATCCAGTTCTTGGAACACGCAAATGCACCGTGAACGATATGTCAGTTGCAGCGACAAGGACGACGTAGCTGAGGCAGAAGCAGCAGCCTTTTTATCGGCAGCAGACATTGTCGACCGTGGACGCTTTAATGATTTCGTCTGACTAGCAGATCCACCAGAAACGCCGTTTTCAGCCCTTTTGGTCTTCCCATACTTAGCCGCTAGTAGTTTACCCATCTTCGGTTTGACCTGCACTTGTTTGTCGATGCTGAGAACCTCACGAATCGTAATTCCAAACTGTGTGTCAGACGCAGACTCTTTCACGCCATTCGAAAAGCCGATACTATCCGAATTTCCCATGCTACCCATGCGAACAGCCTCATCCTTGCCTGCCTTTTCAATAGCTTCCATCACACGGGTCTCGATAAGTTTTGCCATCCGTGTAATTGGAAGCCGCTTAGCTTTAAGACCATTGTCTAATGATGGTTTAACTCCCGCAGCTCGCTGCTTCTTCACGCAAATAGGGCACACAAACGGCTCTTGTTCACCGGAGATCGCGTGATTACGTTCGTTGAAAAGTGCACAAATTTGGTGATACCACAGTTTGCATGAGTCACACTCCACCCAAGGCTCTTCGGCGACCTCACTGTTCTTCCGCTTAACGAGCGACGACTTCTTCAGTACTCCATCAAACGCAGCACCAGCACCTGGAGGGGGTGCCACTTCTGTAGCAGCACTTGACAGTTGAGGAAGAAGTGATACATCGATCGGGCCTTCTTTCATCTGTTTGTAGCAGCTTGAGCACCAATGATGTTCACCCCGAGGATCACTGTAATAGTGTGTATGTCTTCGAATCCGACCAGCACACGGGCCACTGCAAAACAACATGCAAGGCGCAAACTTGAACGAGTCTCCCCCGCACAATTGACACATCTCCTCCCGGCGTTGCTCGCACCGTTTAAACAATTGCTTTTCAAGCTGGTTTTTGAGCGACGCTAGTGCCTTGTTGAAAGAGGCCAGTAGTTGCTTCGCTGCGATATTGAACTTGTTCGTGCTGCTATTGTAAGCAATGCAATTTTCGAAGACGAGACGCACATCACCAGCAAACGCCTCAACGCTGTTGTAATGTTCGCTTTCCAAGCGCTTTTTGATCGTACCGAGGTCCATAGGGCACTTGATAATATCAAAGTAGTCGGGAATATTCCACTGCACGGGATCGACTGGATTGTTGAATGTCCAGCCATACTCACTATCCATGAGTTTCGTAAGCAGCGGCATCAGCCGGCTTTTTCAGCTCCGGAATCGATATATGTCCGCAGAAATTGAATCTTAGTGAGCGAATGTGTTCATCCAGTTGGCCTTCGGTCATCGAGTCTAAGAACGAGATATCTTGATGCGAGATATGATGGTCTCCACGTAGTTCTGCTTGGGTGCCACGAACCACGAGACCATTATGCATAACGGGCTGAGCTGTTCCAGATGACGCACTGATAGGTCCTGTTAGCGCAGCCGCAGCAGCCGCAGCTGCCTTTGCCTGAGCACGGGCCTTTGCGATTTTTGCTTGTTCTTTCCGTCGCAACTTTCTCTCCTTTTCAGTTTGCAGCTTCAAGGGCTTTTTCTTCATCTCTTCTAGCAAACTCGATTCCTTCGTGCCCGCAGCGTTTGCGCCAGCAGCAGATTTCTGACCCTGGTTACCTGCAGAGCTCGATAGTGTGCTACCTACCCCCTCAGTCTTCACAGTCGCGTCACCATTTTGCTGTGTGGCCTGTTTAGCAGTAGGAACCGCTGCAGCAGTAGTGTTCATAATCTTGATCAGCCCGCGCACACCTTCCGGGCTTTGGCTAGCTGCCAGTTGGAGCTGAGCAGGATTTCCCCGGCACGAGTCCACCACTTTAATGGCTTTTCGCACTGGGCCACAAACTTCACATATCATTTTGTTGCACTGCTTGAAGTGTGAAAGCACGTAGCGTGAAGAAATGCAATGATCCGTTCGACATTGGCGCTGATGGCACTCACAAATGTGCTTCCAAAGGACCTTCATACCAGCGCAATAGGGAAGAATGCACTGCTGCGCTGTGCACGTACTTGCATGCCGTAACATGCAGAGCCGTTCTTGTTGCCGTCGAAGTACCAGTTGCTGCTCGTTCTCGTTCATTGGAGGCCGAATAGCGCTGCATACATCGCATTGCAAATTACGGCACTTGCGAAAGTGCGATAGCAACTGTCGGGTCGACTTGCACCCAAGTGTTAAACACTGGGCGTTAGCACATCGTGACACATGAGAAAGCAACGCTTTCCGTGCGGCTGCAATAATCAATTGTGCATTCGCCAGTCGTGCACGTTCGTGCATGCTTCAACTGAATCAAACGTCGTTTGAGCTCTTCCCGCTTTTGAGTAATTGACACCTCGTTCATTTGAATCATCCCAGGCGCGCCATTCCCGGCCGCTGCAGACGTTGGTGTGGTAGAAACACCACTAGTTGGCACAGTTGCAGCCGCCTGCAATTGAGCAGCGCTAACTTTTCCATTCAGCTGTTGTTGTTGGAGTTGCTGGAGCTGTTGCATCCGCCTCAGTTGCTGCATCTGCTGAATTTGCTGGATTTGCTGGAGCTGTGGGCCCGTCAAATTCATTCCGTGGTACATATTTGCTCCAGCCGTGGCTGAGGCCGCGCTTATCATCCCAGGAGTGGGCTGAACCAACCCTCCTGATGATGTGACAGGGGAAGCAACACTGGTGCCTATGTCGGGCGGCATGCTCAGCGGGGCTGCACTGAAAGAACTTGTTGCAACCGCACCAACTATCGTCGGCGAAGCGGCTGTGGGCGTCACGTTCACAAAGTTGTTTCCTGTAGCAGTGCTCAGCGTCCCGGTTGGTGTTGCAGCGGCTTGAAGCTCTGAGTCGGGCATCGATAGCGGCTGATCATTCACCCCGTTAGCCATCTCATCTGCCTCGCGTTCCAGCTCGTCCAGAATGGAGCTTCCTGCTGCAGCACCATTGGTCGGGGTCGGAGCCACCGTCCCTGGGGTCGTACTCACTGCTGCAATCGATCCAGGGGTTTTCACGGCCATTTGCGACATATTCACTGGCATCTGCAGCGGCTGATTAACCGAGGTCCCTTGGCTCATCGCTGCTGATGCCCCCGGAAACGGAACGGCCTGGAAGTTTGCTCTTTGGCTGTGAAGTGCTGCTGCCATTTGCTGCTGCTGTTGTCTTTGAAGTAATGCCATTTGCCGCTGCTGAAGTAACTGGGCTTGATTTTGTTGCTGAACATCGGCTGACGCCCCTGAAGCTTGAAGTTGCTGTTGTTGCTGTAGCCTTGCCTGTTGCTGCTGCATTTGCCGCCTCCTCGAGTTGTCCAGTGCTTGTTGTAGGCGCGCTTTCAACGTTTGCACATTGCTGTAATCCAGCTTCGATGGTGCACCCATATATAATGTGTGTTCCAGCCTCCTTGCAATCTCTCGTGGATTATAATTCGCCGAAGTCGGTCGGTTGGCACTCTTCATTATCAGCGTCAAGCTGTACATGATCAACACGAACCCGACAACGTTCAGTCCATCTAATGTCACATACAACGAAACCCGTTTTAAATACCCACATGATCCTTGCAATTTGCTGCCTCGCGCCTCGGTCGGCGTCTTTATCTCTCCAATCCGCTGTCGCAGCAACAGTAGCTCCTGCAGTCCCTCCTCCGGGGCCTGGAATTGTGGTGGCCACTGGGGTAGCTGCAGTAGCAGTGTTTGTATTTGTTGCAGTCATGTCACTTGTACTTGTTGTCGATACTGTTTGTGAAACTGGAGCTACTGAGGTACTTGTGTTCATGTCCTGTGCACAAATTAAATTATATGCGCCCCAGAAAAACACGCCACAACAACATTAGGAATGCCGCTCTCTTCCTTCCAATAGCCACCACAGCGCAACGTACGTTGCTTGCTGGCGTAGTAGAAGTGGAATCAGAATGACCAGCTACTGTCGGCTTTGGTGCATACTGAGAAACAGGGGGCATAGATTGCTGCGGAACGGACATGGGCTAGTGAAACTGAACTTGTGTGTCACTTTCCACTTGCTGCAGTGCTTTCTGGTTCAGCAAATGCAATTACACAGCTCCCACAAAAGTTTTCCAGGTGTTCACAAGCTGTAAGCCTTCTTCAATTGACCAGCCTTCAAGTCTTGACCTCTGGAGCGAATTCCTTAACAACCAACAACAAGAAAAACACACAAACACATTGGTTAGGTATTCTACGCACTGAGAATAATATAATCTCTACTGTGAAGAACTGCTCTTCACAAAGAAGCTGTCTTCAGACCCGATGCAAAATAAATTACCGTGTTATGTGGTAATTTATTATGACACGCAGACTGAGACCCTTCCAGACGTCCGAATTGGCGCCGGGAAGCCGCTAAAAGCGGCCCCAATGCTCAACTAGGATGGTTAAGTCATTCTAAGGCTTCTGGGCCACATAGAGAGTCGAGATGCATGAAGGCGGGGAAGGCCCCTCGGTAAATTACGGTTTTCTTACCTCGGTCTTGTGGCGGCCAGAGTGGCGCGCGGGTCGCGGGCGTCGGCTGGGACGGAGACGAGACCACGCAGATGATAGTTTTCACGGTCGCAGCGCAGAGCGCGTGTCACGAGGCGCCGTTCGAGCGCGCACAAGAAGCCTCCGAGCGACTGTTGCTGAGGGCGGGCGAGGCTTTCCGCCCAGAGAATTGTAAAATAGGAGCAAGTGGCATTTCGTGTGGTGCACATCTTCGTGTAATTTACATCATATTGCGTACGCCACTTAATCCATCCCCACTAATTCCGAGATTAGGCACTTCCCATTGGCTGAAAAGTAACGCCCATCATTAGCTCACGTTAAAGCGAATCATGGCGATCAAGATGCGCGTCGTCAGAGGCGATGTGGACGTCTCGGAGGACGCTTCCGGGGACCGCGGGAGACGCGTCGAGACACACAGAGACCTGGAACCTGGCGACTTGGCGCTCACCGCGAAAGCTCTGGCGGTTGTGCTGCTCCCCGAGCTCTGGGGGTCGCACTGTCACAAATGTTTCAGCTCGGGGATGCGTCTCAGTCGCTGTGGACGCTGCCGCACCGCCTTCTACTGTGCGTAGGACCATTATAACAATTGAGTATAGTTGTATTGATGCTTATTTTACTAATGAACTGCTGCCATTCGCAGGTTCTCGCCAGTGCCAACAAGAAGATTGGGAACCAGACCATCGCAAGGAGTGCAAGAGCTTGGCGCAGTTGGCGTCGCTCGGACTGCGCAGTGATCAGGTGGCGGACGTTCTGCTGCTGGGACGCGTCATGAGACGGGAAGAGGTGGACGGAGTGAAGCCCCAGGGGCTTGTGTGGTACCAGGAGGACATGGAGGACCAGGAGTTGGTGCTGTTGGCGGCGTTGGCGCAGAAACTGAAACTGGTGGAAGGTGATAGCGGACAAAAGGAAGATATAAGGAGTTGAGCTAATGTGTGGGGTCGTTTGTGGTCGATGCAGATTCGTGCGCGATGGATGAACTGCAGCGCATGCTGAGTCGGTTCCGCAACAACAACTTTTCCATTTGTGACGAGCTGCTGCTGGAACTAGGTGCGGGCTGTTTCCCGCTGGGCGCGATGATCAATCATAGCTGCGAGCCTAACTGCGCCGTCGCGTACGTGGGGAGTGATGAAGGCGGTTTAAACGGAGTTGACTCATTTGTGCGTCTTTGTGATGATAGATTTGTTCCCAAGACTCTCGACATGGAATTCCGAGCCATGACGCCTGTCAAGGCTGGTCAAGAGGTCACACAAACTTATGGTGGGTTTCCTGCGACGCATGTACGCAATCCCTTTGACGTTGAGCTAACGTGACTATTTCTGCGTTGTGTATGTAGTCGATATTGCACTTCCCCGCCATGAACGGCAACAGCGTCTGCAACGAAAGTATCATTTCCACTGCGAATGCGCTCGCTGTTCGGTGCCTTTGCAGGAGTCAGGTAATTTGGATGTTTTTCTGGATGCGGACATCGATGGTGTTCCACAAGATCAGTGGTCGCGAAAGCGCCATGAGTCTGTGCAACGCGCTCTCAAAGACTTTAGCGACGATACGGGCCGTGCTGGTGGCCAGCAACAGCCGAACATTGACGCGTTGCAGAAATTGCTCGACAGGCAAAATGAGATTCTCCATCGCGACAACATTGCAAGGTTGCAAACGTTATCGACGCTTTTTAGTGCCGAAATGGAGCGTGAAAGTGTTGAAGAGGCTGTTCAATACGGAGAACATGTACTGGAGTTTTATCGACGTGTGTATCACTCCAACCACCCCATGACCGGCCTTCACTTGTTCACGTTGGGTGATTTGTACGGGCAAATGGTGCAAATGGGCACTGGGCCAGACAACAGCAAGGCTAAAGCGTCCGAGTATCTGGCCGAAGCGCAGCGTATTCTTCGAATTACGCACGGCAAAGACCATCGCTTCGTGAAGATGCTTGCTGATAGACTGCATAAAGCACCAGCATGATAATAAAAAGTTAAGCGTGGCGACGTCCTCTGTACCCTGGTAGTACTTCGCATTTTGAGTCGCCAACGCTGAGAACGGACAGCAAAATGCGTCATAATGACCAAGAAGCGTCTGGCTCAAGCTGGTGTTCGCACCGCACTGTAGTGTTTCCAACATAATGCTGCGGTAGGCAACACTGCACTATGAGATGGATACTTGCCCTGCCTCGGCAATAGGCAACAGAAAGATAAAGTTTGAAGGTGCGACAGGTTGCTGTGCGACACTGAGTCAGCGCGAAAGTCATTCCCAAGATTTTGTGCGTGAAAAACGACCTACCGCAAACCGAGTGAAGGTTTGCTCAAGTGCTCACCGCCATAAGATCACCGATCGGCAAGATCCCAACTTTTGTCCTGCAAGCCCAGGGCTCCATGGGTGGCGGCTGTGCACGCCAGAATCAAGGACAGCAACTGGTAATGGGTCATTTTCGGATAGGCGTGCACCGCCAGCAAGCGAGTCAAACGTGAGCAGCAAATATACCCCCACTAGTATTACTCCCGTGTTCAAGTCCAATACAAACGACTAGCAAAACCCCGTGCGACTCGAGTGGATTTTCCGCTTCCCAGCACTAGTTGTCCGTTCTACCTCCCGCACCACGGTACTTCCCGTCCTTTCATTGGTCCGCTCGCTTACAACCTCCATAGGTACATTTTCCCGTCTCTAAATCAGTTTGGCCCAAGATTTGAAAAGTGCAACAAGCGCCGCTTGGCCTCATTCACCTTTTCGCCGTCGCCACACAAAGTCCGCACCCATTTGCTGCTCATCTCGTAATATACCTAAAAACCCCTAGTTAATATAAAGCCATGGCGTATCGTGCGGACGGGACGCGCGCGCCCGTGCGCCGCCAAGCCGAGAGCAACTACCTGGACGTGAACCGCGAGCTGGGGCTCCACCGCCTCGAGAGCTTCCACGCGTCGGCGCAAGGGCCGTTCGAGCAGCTGCAGACCAAGTTCGGCTTCCAACGCAGCAGTGTGGCCAATCAGAAGGAGAATCTGGGCTGCTGGATCACCAATTACCAGATGCGCGTGCGCTCCGAGGCCCCCAAGGAGCCGCCGAGAGCAGCGACTTTGTGACGCGCTCGGCGCTCACCCGCGTGCACAAGAAGTTCTTTAAGAACTACGTCATGTGGTGCAGATTCTTACGCACACCGCAGCGCTGCTGCGACCCGGAGAAGGACAACACGGCCAAGATGGAGAAGGAGCTGGCGCTCTTCCTGCTGCTCTGGGGGGAGGCCGGCAACTTGCGGTTCATGCCCGAGTGCATCTGCTTCCTGTACCACAACATGGCCAAGAAGATCGAGTTCTTGGACACGTTGCCAGATGTGGACGAGGGCTTTTACCTCAATGAGATCGTACGCCCCGTGTATGGCGTGATCGCCAAGATGCGGACGGCCACGGCGCCCAAAGGCGAGCGCGCGTTCGACCACCAAGATACCACCAATTACGACGACGTGAACGAGTTCTTCTGGACCACTCAGTGTCAGGAGTGTGACGAGATGAACGTGGCCAAGATGCTGGAAGTGCACGACCCCAAGGCGTTCAAGGAGAAGCGCAGCGTGTTCAACCCCGTGCTCGCCTTCTTCCGGGTCTGGTACTTTTTAGTCGTCGTGTTCCACGTCATGGTGGTCATTACTTATGTATCGTACATGGCCGAAGGAGACGACGATGGAGGACTTGGCTTCTTCTTTCGGATCTTTGACAGTGGACAGAACAAGATCCGCGCACACGCCTTTTACACCATCTTCATCACCATCACGGGGCTGCTGGCGATGAAAGTGGTGATGCAGATTTGGCTCTTCGGACTGCGACTTTACAAGGACGTGTGGATGGCGGTCGGAGTGTTCTGCCGCTTGTTCTGGCACACATTCTTCTTCGGACTGTTCATGGCGATCAACTTTTCGCCGGACGAGACGGCGTTGCTGGGATCGCTGAGCAGTATTTTGCCTGGAGGAGGCACCGCGGGGTCGTACCTGTCCATGGGACTCATGTACCTGTTGATTTACTGCATCCCGGTGCTGCTGGCTGCCACGATCCGCGCGTTCTTCCCGAATGCGATTTGGGGAATCCGAATTGTCAACTCGCTGGATGGTACCAGTCGACAGTATGTGGGACGCAATACGGCGCAGCCCTGGAAGGACTACTCGAGATACTCGATGTCATGGATCATCATTTTTTTCTGCAAGTTCCTATTTGCACTTCAGTTCATGATCCGGCCGTTGATGGCACCGTCAATTGAGATTTACGATATCAGCATCGACGACGATGGTGTCTTCCAGTCTGGCCACAACGTCATGTTCATTCTCGCGTTGTGGGCCCCTATCTTTGTCGTGTACATGTACGACTCGCAGATTTGGTTCATCCTGTACCAATCCATCGTTGGTCTTGTGATGGGAAAACGCATGCACATCGGTCACTACGTGGGACTGGCTCAACTGAAATTGGGAATGGCCAGAGCTCCGAAGCTTTTTGACGAGAAGGTCGTGTCACTTAGAACCAAGAAGCCGAACCCGGAAGCGGCCACGCCTGTTCCTGGTGGTGGCGATGCCGGTGAACTCCGCCACCGTGATGTTGTGCGCCTCCGTTTTGCAATCATCTGGAACCAGGTGGTCGACAATTTCCGTTTGAATGATCTGCTAGACGATCGTGAAACTGTCATTCTGCAGTACCGCATTCTGAACAAGGGCGAGCGGATCCAGGAACCCATTTTCCTACTAGCGGGCAAATTGTCAAAGGCTGTCGATGTTGCCGCCAAGTCACGTTCGAACAAATGGGACGTCGCAACTTTGGTCAAAAACATCGCTACTGCGGATGCTCTGGAAGGCATGAAGAACGGACTGGAGCTTGTTCGCGATATCTTCTATTTGCTGCTTGGAGAGGATGAAAAGGGTGCGCTAGAAGTATTGGAGTACATTTACTCGTCGCCGGACGTTGTGAACCTGCTCGACATGACCTACTTGCCTCAACTTGCTGATAACATGGTCGAGCTTCTTGCCGTGATCTTGGATATGCCGGAAGATATTTCGGCGATCGATGATCTCGCGTCTGCTCCTGAAGAACTCCGCATGGAACTGCACGTCCAAGTCGCACAGGTAGTTGATCGCCTGCGTGCCCTCGCCCTGACGCTGGAGTTGATGCTGAACGACGATACCGTCTCGCGCAAAGTGCACAACTGCCGCTTCCTGCAGACCACCGCTGACCTGGAGTTCCAGACCCAGCAGCTGATCTACCTGTACAAGGCTGATGCAATGGCTGAAACAGGACTGATCGCTGTTCACCCGCGGGAGGGACCTGCAACGCCGCCACAACGCTTTAACCCGGACGATTTCATCTCCAGCTGCACGCGTTTGTTCTTCTTGCTCCGTTTGGATGTTGCAAGTTCGCTTCCCCGTTGTGAGGATGCCAAACGCCGCATGGGATTCTTTCTCCACTCGCTGTCGATGGAGATGCCCCGTGTGGACTCGATGGAAGCCATGCCATCGTTCTCGGTCATGACGCCTTACTACTCGGAAACTGTTCTGTTCACGTTGGATGAACTAAACAACCCCGTGCACTCAAACCCGCTGTTTGCAGAGCTGGAGAAGAAGCAGAAAGCCAAGGGCTGGACGGAACTAACTATCATGAAGTATCTGATCACATTCCACGCTGAGGAATGGAGTAATTTCTTGGAAAGAATGGGTGCCAGCTCGCTCGAAGAGGCTCTTGAAATTAACTCGACTGAGGTGCGGCTGTGGGCCTCAATGCGTGGCCAAACGCTTGCCCGAACGGTTCACGGAATGATGTTGTACGAAGATGCCATTCGTCTTTTGCGATGGCTTGAGGTGTATTCTCTTCGCGACATGAGCATTCAAGAGAAGCTAGACGAAATGAACCGCATCTCGGCGTTGAAGTTCTCGTACATCACGGGTTGCCAGATTTACTCCAAGCAGGTTGCAAACGGCGACCCTCGTGCTGCAGATATCGACTACTTGATGAAGAAGTTCCCTAGTTGGCGTGTCAGCTTTGTGGACTCCATCACTGAAAAGGACGGTGAAAAGGAGATCAATCGCTTTGACTGTGTGCTCGTTAAGGCGGAAGGCGGTGAGATCGTTGAGGTCTACCGTTACGAGCTTCCCGGTAACCCGATCCTGGGCGAGGGTAAGCCCGAAAACCAGAACGTGGCACTGCCTTTCACGCGTGGCGAGTACCTGCAGACGATTGATATGAACCAGGAGCACTACCTTGAGGAGTGCCTGAAAATGCCTAATTTCTTGGCGACTGCTACTAGTACCGGCGAGGAAGTGACTGTCATCGGAATGAAGGAACACGTCTTCACGGGTCGCGCTTCGTCGTTGGCTCGTTTCATGACGCTTCAGGAGTTGGTCTTCGTGACGCTGACCCAGCGTGTGCTGGCTAAGCCTCTTCGCTCCCGTATGCACTACGGTCACCCTGATGTGTTCGAGAAGTCTTTTGTTGTCACAAGCGGTGGTGTGTCCAAGGCTAGTAAGGGTATCAACTTGTCGGAAGATGTCTTCAGTGGTTACAACGTCACTCTTCGTGGGGGTTTGGTGACTCACGTCGAGTTCATGCAGTGTGGCAAGGGCCGTGACGTGACGCTGAGTCAGATCAATGCGTTCGAAGCCAAGCTTTCAAATGGTTGTGCTGAGAGTTGTCTGAGTCGTGAAGGTCACCGTCTGACCAACTCGTTGGATTTCTCGCGCCTGAACTCGATGTTTTATGGCCACTTCGGTTTCTACATCTGTAATGCCCTCACGGTGTTCTGCGTCTACGTCTACGCGTACTGCAAGTTGTACGTTGCAACGCACTCTGAAGTCGAGATCACAGCTATCATGAAGACCGGCAGTCTGGATTCGCTTGCTAGTGTCATGACGACGCAATACCTGCTCCAGTTCGGTATGTTGACCACACTACCTTTGTTCGCTACCCTCTTCGTCGAATTTGGCTTCAAGCAAGCCTCCCTGAAGGTGATCGAACTGATTTCAACTCTCGGCATTGTTTTTTACGTGTTCTTGACGGGCACGAAGGCTCACTTCTACGACGTAGCACTTATCCGTGGTGGTTCCAAGTACCGAGGTACTGGTCGTGGTTTTTCGATTACACGTGATCCGATGGTGAATTTCTTCAAAGAGTACGGTGTTTCCCACTTCCGCAAGGCTGTCGAGCTGATCGGTGTGATGATTTTGTTTGGAATCTACGGCTCGTTCGACATCGGGTCTGATGCGCTTGACGAGTACTGTGCGACAGCGGATTTTGATTGCGATACGGACCCGGACTTGATCCCGGCCAACATCACATCACTTGCTGCTTTCAGCACCACGTCTCAGAGCTATGGAATTGCCTCATTTGCTGTGCTATTCCTGGGTGCTTGCTGGTTGATGGCACCTTTCGTCTTCAACACAGACGGCCTGGTCCTGCAAAAGTCCAAGGTGGATATTTCGAATTGGTTCGCTTGGATGATGCGATCGCGCCACAAAGATGATGGCAATGATGAAGAGACGACCAAGGACGCTAGCAGTGCTGCTTTACAACCGAAGGATGGATGGGACGACTGGTGGAAGTCGGACGTGGATTTAATGGTGCCTCTGGGGCCGATGGGCCGCCTTACATACTGCATTCGTGAGCTGCGCCATCCGCTGGCTATGTACTACGTTTTCCTGACAGAATTTACGCTTGGTTGGTTTGCCTTACTATTCGGCGCGATGGGAGCGACGTGGGCGCTGCTTTGGTTTGGAAACCGCGTACACCACTGCGTCTCGAAGCATCGCAAATTGAACTCGCTTGCGATCCAAGGCATCTTGTACATGGTTTGTGTCATTGGAGGCATCATTCTGGTGCCGCTGATTATTGGAGCAATGGGCGGTTGGTCCGTCCTCAAGTGTTTCACGTTCTCGATCGCCATGTTCTTGGGCTTCAACTCGATTGTGCAATACGCGATGGCGTTCAACGGTGCCTTTGGAATGGAAGTGGCCATGTGGAGCCCCGTCATGGCGCTCGGTTTCCTTATGGATATGATTGTCGGTCTGTTCCTAGTTATCCCGTTGTTCCTGCTGTCACTGTTGCCATTCATGCGTATCCTCCAGACACGAGCCATGTACAACGGAGGTTTCTCGCGTGCACTGAGCTCTGGCTCGGAGGTGGCTGCTTCGTTGGTGATTCTGCTTGGTTTGATGGGTGGCTTCATTCACGGCTTCATGTCGTCTTTCCTGTACACACTCGGATACATCAACGACCCTGATGATAACTTCATGAACCGGTCGTTCTACTATTTTGTGACCACTGAGCTTTCGAACAAGGGATCGGAAATGCTGAGCCTCATGGAAAACGGTTATCTGAAAATGATCTGCGCAACCATGAGTATCGTCGCAGTTCTCCTTTCGCTGCTGATCGGCCGCGTTCTTGGCCGACGCATCAACATGGCAATCGGCGGTTCTCTGATTTTCATCTCGCTTGGTCTCAACTTCATCCCGAGCACGTCCATCATTGTTGTCTCGTGCGGTTTGGCGGCTATGGGAGCGGCGATGCTGGCAATGAACTACCTGCTTTGGAGTTTCGAGATCTGTACTAAGGGCTGGCGTGGCAAAAGTGTGACCATCTTCTTGATGGGCTCTATGATCGGTTGGTTCGCGCACTCACTGCTGATGGCCAACACGAACGCTACGACGATCAGTGAAGACTGGGACAACAAGCCCACGAACATGTGGCGGTTCCAGCCATTGTTTGTGCAGCCTGAGCTGATCATCGCGTTTTTCGGGGTCCTGTGGTTCGTTCCAGAGAGTCCGGTGTGGCTCCTAGCGCACAAGCAGGAGGAGCCTGCTCGTGCCGTGCTTGTTCGCCTGCGTCGGCGCCAGAATGTCAACCCCGAGATTATCCTAATTCAAGCCGAGCTTGGCCAGAAGACGAGGGAGAATCATCTCCTCTTCCGACTGTCCATTGTGTTCGCGCTGCAAGCCGTCTTCGGACTCCTTATGTCTCAGACGGTGTTGGTCCGCCGTACACTCCAGGTGAACGCGGACGATAGCGGCAACGCTAACAACTACTGGGAAGTGTACTTCGCGATGTGCTGTGCTACCGGGTTTGCGTTCGGCAGCTTCTTGGTGGATAATGTGCGCCGCAAAACCATTCTGAAGGAGTTCCTGCCGTTCGTGTCGCTGATGGCTTTTACTTGCGGTGTCATTGGCGCCGTGTCGGAGGCCGATGGTGGCTTCGCGCAAGCGTTGATATGTCTTCTGTACATCTCAGCGGGCCTGAGTCTTATGAGCGTGACGTGGCTGTCAGCGCTGGAAATGTTCCCTGCGTCTCGCCGCCCGCTCTACTGGACGCTTTCGCTGTGCGTGTACTACATGGTGCAGAACATCGTGTACTTCTTGGACCCGTCCTTCGCGCTGTCGAACTTCATTCTTTGTGGCTGCTGCTCCGCGCTCACGATTGTGCTCTTCATGTTCTGCGCCAGCACCAAGTTGGGCGCCATCCAGACCAAGGCTGAGAAGAAATATCAGCGATCGATGCTTGAGGCAGCTCCCGAGGTGGTGGATGCACCCGACGAGCACGAGGACGTGGACGATCTGCACAAGCAGCAGACGCGTATTGCACAGACGTCGGCCGCCATGAACCGCTCGGCGGGGACGAACCCGGCGGCGTCGGGCGCGAACGTCAACTTTGGCATCTCGGGAGCGAGCAACCGCGGCTTCGGTTACAGCGGCCCGCCTGCTAGCAGTGCGGCGTCGCACGCCCAGGCCAACGCGACCCAATTCGGCTTCAGCGGCATCGATGTTCAGCAGTACGGCGATTCTGTCCGTGGGGGCCCGGCATCCCGCAGTGACCGCAGCGAAAGGGACCACTTCAGCTTCCGTCGTCTCGAGAGCGCCGAGGAGGCGCCGACAGCGAGAGCGCTCCACTACGGGGTGAGCACGGGGCTGAGCGCGAACGAGAGCTCACAGGCGTCGTCCAACGACACGTCGGGCGTGGATCACCGCCGGCAGATGATGATGCGGACCCAGTTGTCGTCCACGTTCGACTTTGAGGCCGAGTTCGAAGCGGAGCACGTCGAGGACTTGCGCCAGGGCCAGATCAGTTACCCTCGTGGCCAGCCTCGCTCCGTGTCCTTCTTGCAGTCGCAGCAGTACCCGGACGCCGACTTGCACGCCGAAACCCAGTCCGTTCGGCTCTAAACAATTGTGACAAGAGCTAGAGGTCGCAGCAGGGTCCTCCGAGACGATGGCTGCAGATAGGAAATGAAAACAAATGCATAATACTTCATTTATTTAGTCCACAAGAAGAGCAGCAGCTGGAACTGCGAGGAACTGATGGCTCGCTTCGACCCACGTGGAAAGCCACAACCAATTTGTACAGGAACCACCACCACGTTTCGCTTCTTGATCTCGCATCTTTCGCCATGGAACGACATGGATAGGACCGTCGGTCGCCGCGCTCACGGCGCTGTCCAACACCGACAATGCACGACTACAGTACTATCAATGACCTCCATGGTCTTAGCGAAATAGGTAAGCAACCTATTGTCACCATGCGTAGACTTTCCCAGTCTGTCGCCAGCGCTTCCAGGGCCAGCAAAGTGTCCAGCCGTTGTCGTTTTAAGCCAGGAACAGCTAATACCAGGTAATACATGTAGTCGTTCGCTCGCGCCTCGTGTCCTCGCACTTCGAGCCTACCACCACACAATGCCGCGACCTTAGCAGCTGTCGCTCCATGCCATCAAACAGTAAAAACCACAACGCCCAGCTGCCTCCGCACCGACTAATGCACGAGCCCCAGGCTGGGCGCCCAGTTCGTCTGTCTTATCCAGCCGACAGGCCCGTCCGTACGTTTCGTGTGGTAGTTTCGCATTCGTGCTCTCGCCCTGCAGCACCAGCGAGCGACCACCCGGACGCGTTCATTTCCCCAGTAGATAGCCCCCAGCTAGAAGCCAATGCCTCGCTCCCTGCTCTCGGTCCTGTGTCTGGTGGCGCTGACGCTGGACGTGGCCCACGCGCGGTGGGAGGCGCTGGCCGCCAGCGGCAGCTCCACGTCCGAGTGCTGCAGCACGTGCATCGGCAAGACGTCGAGCGCCGTGTACAACTACGACCCCGTCATCTACGCGCAGTGCTCGAACGTCACGGGCGGCATCTGCTGCTTCGACTGCGGCAGTCTGGGCGACCCCGAGTACGGCGACACCATTTCGTACGGGAGCGACGGCGTCACGGCCGTCGTCACGGCCGGCAACTACATTTCCTTCACGTGGAGCGGCGTCGAGAACGTCACGTACGTGTCGCTCAAGACGGGGCAGAAGAAGACCGTGACCCCCACGGTGAAGGACTCGCAGGCGTCCACAAAGTCCGACACGTTCCTCATCTGCGCCAAGACGGCGGGCACCATCTACTTCCGAGGCTGGGGCAGTGACACCTGTCGAGAGGCGTCTCAGGAACACTCGATCACAGTCGAGGCCGGGGATTCCGCCACCAACACGTGCGACGCCAGTGACGTGACGGTCACCACGGCCTCGAGTGCTGGGGGGTCCACCACCTCGAGCTCCGTGGCCGCGGATGACACCGTCGCCGAGTGCAACCAGCAACGCGCCAGCGTCCAGGTCGTGGACGGCACGCAGACGTGCGTGTGCGTGTCCGACTGGACCAACCCGCCCGAGTGCGACCAGTGGCCCGTGTGGAAGTGGCTCGTGACGATCGGAGGCGGCGTGGCCGCGCTCTTCTCCATCATCATCTCGGTGCGCGCCTTCCTGCAGGGCCGCAAGAAGAAGCAGGCAGAGTACGAGGAGAACTTGGCCCCCATGGGCGCCAAGAGCGACGTCGAGACGCTCGAGGTGACCCCCGACAGCGGCTACCATGGCGCCGCCCAGTACAAGTACGACCCGGACACGGACCGCACGCCCGGAGGCACCCGCAAGGCGGACGAGCGCGAGTTCACGCTCTGAGAACGTCGAGCTCGGTGACTCAGACTAATAACGAGCGGAGCGCGGCCAGAACCAGCGTTCGCTCGAGCGAACTAGTTAGCTTTTCTACTTGGAACAGACGTCTTTCTTTGCTGAACGTCGACGATATCAACCCGCCGCGTTGGAAATGCTACTGCACTGCAGTAGTGACGAGGCAGATGCAAGTCTCCCCATGATGAACTTATGTGCAATATACCCCCAAACAGTTCCTTTTTGCATCATTCTGCGGTTCATGAGTACGAGAGCTTGTAACTAGTTTCTACCTTCACCCAGTGGTGTGAATATGGACGGGATTCCATGCTCAGTCATTTGCGATGCAAACAGTATGGACGCCTACAGTACCCATTCGCCTGAATGTACTACTTAGTACTACGTAGTAGTTTCTTACACGAACTGAAGGAGGCGAGCCCAAAAGATTCGATGATGGAACATGCGCTGCCGAAAAACTCAAACTAACGCAGAATTGTGTGGGGGATCCCAGGTTGTCAAAAGGACGTTGTGCAACTTTGGCTATCTCGTAGGTTTGCTGTTCAACTGTATGACAGTGGTGTGCAAATGTAAGCAAATCGTCGATACACCCAGGCACGCTTCAAGATGGGAACCAAGACAAGGAATGAGAGTATCGCCATCACCAGTGGTGCACCACTGCATGAACTCATTGTGAGCGATAAAATGGAGCGATTCCCGCAGCCAATCTGAGGTACCTAAACTTTTATTTTGAAGACCTTTCTTAATATAGAATTGAGCGTGTCCACCCGTCGCCAAGACCTGCACTCTGTTCCGCATCCGCCAACCGCAATGAACGACGACGGCGAAGACGGCGTCGTGCTCATTCTCATGTTAGCACTCGCGCATGAGGGTCAACAAGAGAAGGGAGAGCGACAAAGGGGCCAGCACTACCTTACAAGAGCAGATCTGCATCCCGAGCCACGCTATGGAACGGCATGGGAGGCGATTTATGGCGCTGGAAACGATAGAGCATTTATCACAACGACTGGATTCGACGTTAGTTGCTTCCACTACTTGTTATCGTATTTCGAGCCCAGGTAGAGTGGAGAAAATGCTGCTCTGGAATCACTTCACTGCTGTTGACAGATTGGTTCTTGAAGATGGTGCTCCACACCCATACCAAGAGATGACGTCGACGCTTCTGGTGAATCCAGACCGGATCGTCGCTCTCTTCCGCTGCTGCAGCGCTCGGCTTGGTGCTTCACTATCTCTGTTCTACCATGCCCGAGTATTCCCTACAGCAGATATTCGCTGTGACGCCGTCGGTGTGCTCGCGGTACCTGGCGTTTTCGGTGCACGGAATGCGGAATGAATCTGTCGAGGTTGAAGTGCAAGCGCGCACAAGACGGAATGGAGGTCATCTCTTTTGAAAGGTATCGCACCTAAGTGAGAAATTTGATGGCTTTTTGGAGGTTTAGGCTGCCCAGACCCAGACTCAAGATCTGAAAGGGGGGTTCAGATTTTGAGTCTGAACCGCTGCGTCTGTGGTTTGGCGGAACAGAACGTTCCTTTTTTGTTGTGGGTAGGGCTAATTTTGGATTTGAACCGGTTCAAACGGCTGCGGGAATCGCACCAATGTAAACGAATACTGTATTCGACCAGATTTTGACAGGACAACCAGACAACCACGCTTCAGCCCTACGGCTTAGAACATGACAAAGGCAAGTGCACTTGCAATTGTCACCACTACTGTCGCGCCTGGCAGAGCCGCTCGCATTGCTGAGTTGGGGTTCGAACTCGATCCCGAAGTCGAAGAAGTGGAAGCGTCAGACCGCAGCGATGACGTTGTCGAACCGCCCGAGGACGAGTCACCAACATCCACCGACGAAGTCGACGAGCCCGACAATGAACCTTCAACCGAAGACGCTGTGGTCGCGGAGCTTCTTGTCACCGAGGAAGATGAAGAACCCACTCCGTCAGTTGACGAGTTCGAAGTGGTGTTTGAGTTTACAGTCGTGCCAGATGCTGGCAGATCCGGTGGCAGTTGCACCCGAAGCCCCGGCAGTTGTTAATCCAGTTGCATTGGCACCACCCGTTGTCGATCCTGACCTTGCTGTACCAGTCGAAGTCGTACCAGTCGTACCAGACGCAGTTGTTGTGGTCGGTCCTGACGCCGCAGTAGTGCTTGAACCGGGGTTGGTCGCTGTCGAAGTAGACCCGGTATTGGAGGACCCGGGGCACACCATGGTCTCGCCACTGCACATCTGGCCACCCGCGCAACCAGTGAGCGAGTACTGGCAGCTTGTAGAGCACAGCTCGGCAATGGCCGACGTGTCCGTGGTGCAGGAACAGCTCTGGCCACACTCTGACATGCTGTTGCCGTCACCGACGCGATTGCACAGGGTGTTGCAGTCTTCGGACGGAGTGACACCGTTGTTCGCAGAGCACACTCGTCGAGCGCAATTGCCCTGCGTGGACTGGAGGAGACGCCCAGTCGAACTTTCGACAGGAACCAGGGCCAACATCAGCAAACTCAACACGACCGGAAAAGCGCGAACCATCGTGGCTTGAGAGAGGAAGCTTGGTCCTGGGAAAGGAGGCTGGGTATCAACTCCAGTAGGAATTGGAAAGTGAGGGCTTACTCGGATGCAGACTTTTGGCTGGTTGCTAGAGTGCACTCAGGTGTAGCGTAGTCTAATCGGTTGCCACTATCTCCTCGTCTTGATCTCCTGAGCAGCACATATGATGGACCCTGCCCCTTGTGCATCTTGTGTTGCGCATGCGGTAAAAGTGCCATCATGCGACTTATGACGTCCAGATGAAGGACTTTGCAGTGATTTTGGTGGGTGTCGTTGACTTCACGGGCCAGAAGAAGCCATGCCTAAAACATTTGCTACATCACTAGCACTACCGACATCGTTGTAGTTTTGCCACTATCCTATTCTCCCAAGCAACTATGACAGCATTGTTCGCTGTCATCTCAAAACAGGAACTTCGAAGTGGTTTACCATGATCACTGCTGTTGACGCATGCTACTACTTGCGACACCCAGAGCATGATTCGGATGGTTCTCGAACATCGGCGTTTTCCGCGCAAGCTTCGTAGGGTGCAGTTTCTGGTAAGACGAGTTTATCGACCCGAAAGTCCATGGGAGTTAAATGGCGAATTATGGCCTGGTAGTTCAGTACCCACGACAAGTGCTCCCAGCTTGAGGTACAGTCGGGAAAACAAGCCAGTGCACGGCACTCGCTATGGGTGAGTCCGGTGCTCAAAAACTTCTCCTAAAGGCAATACCCCCGCCAAGCGATGCGTTGCGGTTTTCAACTGTACTGTCGTTTGTATGTAGCCAAAACTTAAAAGTTGATTTTTCCCTTTCAGCAAAAATAATACCATTTCACTATGGTGTCGGAAACTAAAAAAACGATCACGCCCCCGTTGCAGTTGCCCCCGACCATCATCACTGTAGATGGAGTGCCGCCCGACACGTTCGAGGTCTTGCACGCGCAGGAAAGGTGGGAATTCCTTGCACAATGGTATTCAAATTTGGGTTTGTAGGTTTGTTCGACCGGTTGTTCTTTTCCAAAGACCATCCGCCGTATCAAACCATCGCGTCGCGTAATGACGCTGGCGCGATGTTGTCAATACCAACGGCTCAACCTGCTCCTTCGGCTTGCACACACACTTTGCGTTGTCCGCGCATCACCACCCATGTTCCATGGGAATGTACACTATGGGTACCGCATACATGCTATACCACACTGCACCTAGTGCATGACGCACTTTAACTCAGTCACGTTCATCATCAACCCACAAGAGCGATTTCACCTTTTGCTTACAATTGCTAGTCTGCACATGCATACCCATATTTGACTTTCGCCCAAATGCTGTTCATGAACTCGGTCTGGTTCGACGAAAACTCGTTTTAAGGGTCCGTCTGAGTTTCCTCGTCGTGTAACGATCGAGAAGCATCACGCTAGTTACCTTCTGCGCTTTGCCTGTCGCGGAGAAATCTCCACGTGTCGATAGCCAGTAGCACCGGCATCAACTCTAAACCTCTACTATGCCTCGTACATTTGCCTATTTTCCCACTCCCCACTATTTATTCATTTCTGCCAAAAAGGCCTCAAAAAGCAGCGCCATTCGTGTCTATTTATCGTGCAACACTCGGTCTCGGTCGCCTTCCAGTTCCTTCCCCATCCCAACCGGTGGTCTGCAGAGCTTGCTTTCCGCCGTAGGTCGTCGTAATCGTACCTACCCGGGAACTCGGAAAACTAAGAAAAACCTAATAACAATAAAAACGGCGTACCCCCTTCTGTACTCACTCCCAGATTCGCCTCCATCGAGTGACTTGTGTTTTAAACAGCAAGTACATTCCGATAATGATGGCGTTTTCGCAACGCCCCGCCCGGAAGGCCAAGCGGACGGATGTGGACTACGCCGTTCTGTCCTCGGGCCAACAAATCCCAGAGTATTCCACCGAGGAGGACGACTCGGACGACGAAAGTTACGGCTCCCAAAAGAAAAAGCGCCGTAAAGGATCGGCCGAGTGCTTTATCTGCCACCGCCCCCAGAGAACCTACCGCAACACCATGCTCCAATGTGACAGCTGCTCCAGACTGTACGAGTCAATTATTCACTTGTTAGAAGTTGATAGCTTTCCAGTCACTAAATTTGTACTATATGTATTATTTTGTGTTGGGGTTCTACGTGCCTTTGGACATACAGGTACCATGCAGCGTGCGGCAAACCGTTCCAGTCGGCGTCCATTCTGGGCAATACAAGCTGCTACGAGTGTCTCCAAGAAGCCAAAGTGGACTCGTTGAGTTCGCTGCCTCGCAAGACGTTGGACTCCATTGCCGACTTTGTCAAGGTGCTCAAGAAGGCCAAGAAGATCGTCGTCATTGCAGGAGCAGGCATCAGCGTCTCGTGCGGCATCCCGGACTTCCGCTCCAAAGACGGCATTTACGCCATGGCTCGCAACATGGACGTGGTGCTGCCTGAACCCGAGTGCTTGTTCCAGATTGACTACTTCCGAGACGACCCGGCACCATTTTTTGAGGTGGTGCGCACGGCCTTTGCCAATTCGCCCAAGCCGTCGCCGACGCATTGGTTCTTGAGGCTACTACAAGATAAGAAGAAGCTGCTGCGCGTGTATACGCAGAATATTGATGGGTTGGAGGAAGCAGCAGGGGTGACGAGGTGCATTCCGTGCCACGGCAGCTTTGCCTACTCGGCGTGCATGCGGTGCAAAAAGCGCGTGCCAACCAGCACATTGATGCCAGTTATTCAGGCGGGAGTGATCCCCTCGTGCTCGGAACCAAACTGCCGCGGGGTGCTCAAGCCCGAGATCACGTTTTTTGGAGAGATTCTTGACGACAAAGTGAGCACGACGATCACGAAGGACCGCTTGCAGGCAGATTTACTTATTGTTATGGGCACGTCGCTTAAGGTCGCACCCGTCATGGAGATCCCAGGCTATTTACCTGCTCATATCCCTCAAGTCGTGATCAACAAGACATTGCTCAAGAAAAAGAAATTGAAATCGAAGAAGCTTTCAACAGGCGGAACTATGAGCCGAGTTAGTAGAAATAGAGGCGATGACGACGACGCCACGGATGAAGAGGAGTTCGATATGTCGCTTTTGGGTGATTGCGACGACATTATCCGGTATATTTGCAGTCAAGCTGGCTGGGCGCTGGATCCGAAGGCGGTCAAAGCCGCCAAGAAGAAACCTCTCGTTCGCCGGAGTGATATTATCTCGCACCAAGATACCACTGGCAAGCGTGTGTACTGCTTTGGCGAATGTCAGTGTAAAAACAAATTAGCTGCTGGTATGAATGGAGATGGCGATGACGATGACGAAGAAGAAGAGGAGGAAGAGGAAGAGGAAGAGGAGGAAGAGGAAGAGGAAGAGGAGGAAGAGCTTGGAGACGAGATTGTGTGGTACGTTTATCATTAACTTCATTGTCGGTGCACAAGATCATTTAACCGGAACGTGATGTGGTGCTGCAGCAATCGGTGTGAAGAGCGTATCGATACGGAAGCAGAACCAGCTCCGGGGTCAAGACTGTTCATTACCGCTGCAAGTAAGTGTTGCAAAATAATGCGCTTTCGAGATTGAGGCGTCTAACTTGCTGATTGTGCTTGCAGTGATTGCTTCGACTACGATCTGTGTGGAGATTGCTACCCCAAGAGGAGATTTAAGCACAAGAGCGGCAGACATCGGTTCACGCAGTGTTTATAGAGTATCGATAGCTCTCCTTACTTGACATGATATAAGATGTCTTATACAGGCTACCATGATAGTGAGTGCTAAGAGCTTTCACGTGTGTATGGCAAAGGTGTTCAGGTTGCAGATTCTCGGTGTATTGGGGCGCGGTGAATTCTGCATTTCTCGCCGACAAAGGACGCGAATGCAGAGGTGGTAAGGTTGGATGGATGAGTTCAGACGGCGCAATGTCAGCTTTTGCTGTTCGTATCGACAGGGAGACGCACAACCGACATGGAGGCTTATCTGCGTAGGTCATTACTGGCGCTTTCTTCGATGTTCACAAGGCGAGCACACCTTTGCTGCACAAGACTCTATACCAGCTCGCGATGTCCGTTGAAGGCGATCTGTGGTAAGACGTCAGTTGCAGTCAAGTGTGCTGCATAGGTCTCTCACGCAGCATTTAGCTACACTTTGGCGGGTGCACGGCGTGGTGAGTGCATTCGACAAGATGCCTCGCAAGACGCAAGCAACCAGCAGGAAAGCGGGTCGACGTCACCGTCGATCCTACTCTTCGTCGTCTTCGTCTTCCTACTATTCAAGTTCGTCGTCGGATTTTCAAGCAAAACCTCTGCGTCATGCCTCGACAATGCCAGTACCAAAGCAACCCCATCCAACCGTTCCGCCTCGAGCTGTCCAAGCCACACTGCCACCATTCAGCACGTTGCATCTCAATTCACTCGACACAGAACGTGCAAATGAATTCACGTTCTGCTTACTGCAAGGTGTTCGTGGCTAGTACTCCGATGGTGGAGAATACCATGTTTGCCGGTCTGTCGGGCACGCAATATCAGACTTTCAAGACCAACAGCGTTCAAGTGAACAGTGGGCAGCCGGAATGGAACGCCACGTTTGAGATCCGCGTCAACGACCCAAGAGTGGATATGCTTTCTATCCTCGTGAAAAATCAACAGCTTCTGTACTGCCCAATCGTCGGAGTCTGTATGATCAGCATGAGGAATCTCATCGGAGCTCACAGTGTAGACCAATGGTTTGCACTACGCAAAGGACCGTTCCAGACCGGGCACATTCGGCTGCAGATGCTGCTGGAGAAAATTGAGCAACCCACGATATCACCCCGAGGTCTCTCCGTTGATTGCTGTGCAGCTCCCATGGCTCGACCCATTGCAGTTCAGCAGGGCCAATACACTGAGTCCGACCGAGTTCGATCGCTGGATGATGGCTATCAACAACGTAAGAAGGAGAAACGACGTCTTCGAGAGTTGGAAGGCATTGAGAGAACGACAAAGACGACCGAATAGTATCCCCGGACGATAACCAGACAGATACATTCGAGGATGCGGTCGTTTATGACATTGCTCAAGAACGTTCCGTTCATGGAGACGAGAAGCGACAAACCTGTGAAGTTCGCTCAGAGAGAAGTGGAAGTTTCCAGTCTCGAAGCAGCCATGGTTCCGTGAAAAGTGGCAACAGCAGCTATCGGCGTAGAGTCCATAAAGCCTCTAGCGTGCGATCAGCTCGGCCATCATCAGACCAATCTTTGGGTGAACCTGACAGACGTGCTTTTGATAATGACTTGTACGGCCAGCTTCCAGTGTATCAACAAGTGGGTACTTCACTCGACCGTGAATTCTGTAAGAGTGACTCGATGTGTGAAGCGGATCAAGTGACCGAAGAAAAAGGTGTCGTCTCAACAGGAGATTGCGACTTCAACGTGATGCGAACTTCTCCTACAACGGCGCAGCAGAAAGTGACCAATGACGACAATGAGTCCACACCCGACTCCGAGTTTTCATCATTGTCGCTGTCTTCTTCTATGTCGTCCGGTTCTCGCCGACACCGTCACAAGCAAAAGAAGAGACGCCGTGCGCATCGACGACGAAAGCATCGCCATGCACAGGAAGCATTCCCGCAGACAACCATCCCGACAGAAATTCCAATGTATATGCCGCCAGCCCCCATTGGCGTCCTTCCCCACCGCCGCCTTCATCGAATGCAATTGCCATTGGAAAGCTGGCGACGGTAGCGTCTCGAGCTGCATCTATCGCCCTGCTCGGTGCAGACTACACGAAAGCGTTCACGAACGTAGTGGACAACCAGGCAGCAGCTTCAGCTGTGGCGAATGCGGCAGTGTCACTTGAAGAGGACAATGGATTTGACGCTGTTGAGATCGAGTAACGAATTACAAGAAGCGAAATCAGGAAGGGAAGATGCACGTTTTGGATGTTTATATTCCTAACAGCAAAGCGAGCGCATCAAGTAAAACGCGGATAAACGATCCCCTGATGAAGTTCATCATGAACTGCAAACTGAATCACAATGATAAAGGTCCCTCGCATAGCCACACTCATGGTAAAAAGTGGTACGCAATGTAAAGCATTGATCAATGTGACGGTGATTCCAAGAATCTGTTTGCTCATTGTTCTGTGGAGTATCGTTCGTCTTGTCGATTATGGTAAAACATTCTGCACCATGCGGCTGTAGTTGGACCATTTTGAGCTCAATCACTATAAGATACACTTCCTGCTACTTCAGCGCATTTCTATCATAATGCAGAGGCTTTCGGGACCTTTAGCTGAGGTGTTATCGATTCAATCACGCGTAAGCGGCCTTCACGAGCTGGGTAATTAATTTGGGGCCGCTGCTGGACAAACTGCTCGACCAAGTCACGCACAATTGGCCCTGAGAGAATTTGCTGAGCTGCACCAAAGAAGTGCCACCCGTCCATATTGCTTACCATTGGCATTGCAACAGTTATCGATTGATCCGTTGTCGTATTCTCTTGATGCTGTTTGTACTCTCCTGATGAGCCGGTAGTGCATTTGCCATTAACTTCGTACTTTTCTGCTGACAGCTGAATCGAGGAGATCTCAGGCTTTGAGGTGTCCGTGAGATCGTAAACAACTCGAACACCGGAAAAGTGCGGCTGCGACGAGCTCATGGCAGGATATCGACGTAACCAGTACGTAAGCGCGTTCTTCAGCTCGTTCAGCGGTAATTCTACAACCACAGTAGGCTTCACCAGCGGTAAGTACTTCTCGAGCCACTTGCGTGTGATAATAAGGCCTGGGGCATTGAGTTGATCACCCTTGATGTACCCCGCGTTCACAAGCCCCACATCCGCCTCCAGACCTTCACGCAGCGCATCAGCCACGAGATTGCCCATGTTGCTTTCCTGTGTTCGGCACGTGACACGGCGCCCATCCAAAGCTGTTAAAGACGTCGTCAAGGGCTCGAGCTTCCCTTGGGCAAGTTCTTCCTGTTCTACGTCGCGAACGTACTTGGTCAGAATTGCTCGACACCCTGGATCTGCTTCATATCCACGGTTCAGTAGCATTTGCCATTGGAAGTTCACTTGGGTTTTAACTGGCTGATCTTGTACTTGGGACGTTGTCAAAGGCGCTGACAAAGTCATCTCCACAGCCCCCAGCCATAGTGCATCCATACCCGACTTGTGGATGAGCGTCTCAGTGCCAGCAGCGCATGTCACCGGGAAGTGGTCATGGCCTCCCAAAATGAGGTTAATACCTGGAGCCTGCATGGCAAGACGCACGTCATCTGCCACCCTAAAATGCGTGAGCGCCACAATAGCATTCGCTCCTTGTGCTTTGAGCTGTTCAATACACCGACGCGCATGAGGTCGCTCATCGTCAAAGACGACACTGGGGCCAGCAAACGGATCCTCCCCAGTGACAGTCGTCACCACTCCAAATAATCCAAGTCGAAGTCCATTGCTCAACGGGATCACACATGTATCCACCAAACCAGGATACAATTCTCCATCACTAGTGGACCGAACGTTCGACCCGAAGCAGGTAAAGTTGGCGTCTACGAGGATGTCACGCATGTGCTCGGCGCCAAAGTCGAACTCGTGGTTGCCCAGCACCACAAACTCAATGCCCAAGTGGTTGAGCACCTGCACCATCACAGCTCTGTCATTACAACACACAAGAATTAGTTCAATTGTTATTGCTGCAGCATCTTAGTTAATTAAAGTTTTGGACGCACCCTTTGTCCTTGCGATCCAGCTCGGAACGCCACAAAAAGTCTCCGTTCAACGTGACAATCACATGAGTCTTAGGTGAAATCCTCTGCTTCGTGGCTTTGAGCATTGTAGCGAGTTCTGCGAGGCCTCCGACGCCATTAGCGTCTGGAAACAGCTCGTACACGTCGTTCACAGTGAGGAAAACCACCTTTGTGGCTGTGTTCTGGGGGTTAGAAGCCGAATCAGCCGCTACGCTCTCGTCAGGGAATAACTCACTGCCATTCCTCACTCCCCGTCCATCCACATCCAACGCGGAAGCCTCCAGCTCGTCGCCCTGAAGGTTACCCACCGACACCTCCTTCTCCTCCATTTCCAAAACAATCTGACAATAGAAAGCTCAAAAAGCCGCCACTACCTCAATCCACAAAATTCTGTACACCACTTTCACCTTCAATTTGTAATATGGTACTCACTTTTGCTTCCCGCCGTACCCTCTCTAATCGCAAATATCGCCATAATCTAATCCAAAATGAACGTGGTGGCGGAGATCCAGCGCCTGAACGAGCGCGAGCTGGAGCTCAACGTGCCGCTCTCTGGCTCGTGGCACCACAAGTACAGCGAGTCTGCGTGGGTGTTCGTGGGCGGCCTCTCGTTCGAGCTGTCGGAGGGGGACGTGCTGTGTGTGCTGAGCCAATTCGGAGAGATCGAGGACATTCATTTGGTGCGCGACAACAAGACGGGCAAGTCCAAGGGCTTTGCGTTTATCAAGTTTGAGGACCAGCGCAGTACCGTACTGGCCGTGGACAACTTGAACGGCTTCAAGCTGCTGGACCGCGTGCTGCGTGTGGACCACGTGCTCAAGTACAAACTGCCCAAGGAGCTGCAGGAAGACAGCGACTCGGAGGACGAGGACGGGGACAAGAGCAGGAAACAGAGGGGACTGCCAGGCCACGCGTACGAGGGCAAAGAGCTGGCGAGCGAGTTCGACATCCAGAAGGGCGTGGACGTGTTTGCAGCGCCCGAGGAGACGCACAAGGAGAAGAAGAAGCGCAAACGCGACGAGAAGAAGCTCAAGAAGAAGCACAAGAAGATGAAGAAGATCGAGAAGAAGCAGCTCAAGATCTTTGAACAGGTGCAGAAGAGGAGGCAGGAACAGAGGATGATGGAGGAGAGAGAAGCAGAGGAGGTTGTGGCACAGCCGAGTGCCACAGGTTGGCGGGGAAGATTGGAACCTTCGGCGCCGAGACCGAGAAGAGAGGGAGAGAGGAGGCAGGACGGGTAAGAGCAAAAGGACAAAAGCTACGGAGGTATGGGTCGAGTACGCTAGGACGTGTGCTGAAGTATTCTAGCTAAACGTCTTTACAAGATTCGGAAGACTTGGTCTCGACGCGAGTTTATTTTTCTTGTGTTGGTGAATCTAACGGTAGAATGGTGCCTAATTGTTGGGATTGAGCTGGGCAGAGACTTCATCAGACGCTTGAAAGTCATACACATGCAGTACATTCTGCACCTTCTGGCTCGCCATCTTTTCCAATGTTACCCCGTTGGCAGCTTTATCCTCTTCATCCTCCATGTCTTCCGGCAAGTCGTAGTGGCGTTGGCCACTGGACACCGCAACCATTGCTCTGCTCGGGTCCGGGAAGAACGAGACGCCATTCGCACAATCAGGGAGCTGGATCCTCTCGTCTTGCAGGTCACCCGTGAGTACGTCGTACAGCATCACTTGACCGGTACGACTGCCTGTCGCTAGGTATCTTCCTCCACAATGCAAATCAAACTCCACCCGTTGGTTTGTGTCCGCGACGCGGTTAAACGTGTGCAGAATCTCGTTCGTTGCGCGAATATCCCAGCAGTGGATACGTGCATCACGACGCGCAGCAGTAAAGAGAAATCGTCCACAAGGTGAAAACTTGACTTGAGAAATCCCTCGCCCGTCGTGGTCCCGCAGTGCCAGCACTTCTTCTCCTTCATCCTCCGTGTACACACACGTCGTGCCCCCATACGACCCGGCCGCATAAATCTTGGAATGGTCCGGGTTAAAGTGCAGTGAGCTAATGAGTCCTCGCTGTCCCTGTCGAGAGCGTCGCGTCTTGGTCAGCGGTCTCGCCCTGAAGTCTCTACTTGGCTGCGAGAGGTCGAAGAACCGGATCATCCGGTCGAAACCTGCAAAGAGTTTCGTGCCTGTGGCATTGAAAGCCAGACTCTGAGCACTTGCCAGCTCGTCTAGATGGTCGAAAGCTCGATACGAAGCTCGGAGTTCCCCAGTATAGGCGTCCCACAGATGCACCGGTTGGTCTCGACTGGTACTCACGAAAATGCAGGAATTGGGGTCTGCCGATGTCATAAATGGGTACCACTGGTAGTCATAGACTGTATTACCCTCTTTGGCCTGTAGAATGCTCGTATTGGTGTCAGAAACGTCCTTGTTCACCTCGAATAGGCGAAGGATGTGGTCGTCACTGTTGGTCAAGAGGCAGAGACCGTCGGGAGAAACCTTGACGCCTTTGGTGAAATTGTTGCCGCAGGAAGCGGACACTGCCAAGAATTCCTTGCACGCGCCGAACTGGAGCTGCGGGCGCATGGCGGCGCAGTGGGTGTAGGCCCGAGGCTGCGTGGCGGGCGAAGCATCCGAGTCCATTTTAACGCCAAGTCAAGTCAAGGACATGATTTTGACCAATGACCAAAGAGTACTGTTCAAATTGTAAAGTGGAAATCCTATTGTAATTTTAAATGGGACCGTTTTTTTGGCGTTTGATTACTAACCTCACCGTGTTTTGTAAATTATCATATTGTACCCTGTATCCAGAGCATAGCCTGTAGCCCAATGTACCCTGTTGCCAAAGCGTACCCTGCATCTCCAGTGTACCCTGTCGTCCATGTGTTACCTGTAATCTATGTGAATACCAAGTGTGACTTGCTGAATCTTGTAAGCTCATGTTGTCTTAACTAAGGTTCCGCATCGCAGCCAAAAACGTCGTTGATCCTTCTGTGTTCTTCGGCTTTCAGTACAGTGTCTAGCTGCATCCTCAACCATACCGACTTGCGTAGCGTCTTCCGTAGTTCGTGTTGATCGTGTCGTCTTGAGATGGTTCACCACGCGTTGGCGTTTCCTCACCCTCGGTTTCGTGCTTCCTGAGTTGGCGAAGGCCCCCCAATCGACGCAAGGCAGGCGTTAATCCCATCTAGGCCCGCATTAATAGCTTGGGGACGGGCGGAAACCGTGCGCAGCTGAGAAGCTAGGTCGAAATGTCTATCCACAACGCTCGCGGTGAGTTATATCGAACTCCTCTCCTTATGTTATAGAGCAAAGTGGTGCTTGAACCTCGACGTCGTCATCGTTTTGTTGCACTGGAGGATGTGCCAATAACCCCATCGTGCTTGCTTGTCGCCGTGACCGCCGCTGTTTAGCTTCTTGTTTGACTTCTTGGGAGAGGGTTTGGGTTACTTGGGAGATTCAGAATTCGAAGTGCACGCTCAGTCATACAACCAGTTTTAATCATGATATATGTATGCATGTTTAAAACCTGTACTACAACTGAACTTATTGTGATAGAGTACGCTTTGGTAACAGGATACGCTATGGCTACAGGATACGCTTGGGCTACAGGCTACGCTATGGCTACAGAGTACAATATGATAATTTACACTAGTATGGCAGCATACCGATAAACGGGTTGCTCAGGGGGCGATGCGAACCCATCATTTAGAAAAATGGGTTCGGACGCCCCCCAAATAAATACCGCTGATCATATCGATTTCTGTAGTAGTTCAAGTTCTACTGAAGGCAGGCAACAAGGGGCGTTATGGCACGTAAGTAGACCAGGAGGTACATACTCTTTTCCGATTCGCGCTGCGTACGTGATGCTCACGCAATTGATATACTTTTGCCGTGTGCTAGCGCGACCTCGACAGTGGCAGTGTCAATTTACGGCGGCTTGCAGAGGCAGACCAGCTATAAAACGGGATGGACAACTTCACAGCATGTGTGAACGCCACAGGGAGTATCAACGGCTGAAGATCGAGGAGCGCCGTGCAGTCAAGGGCCCTCTACAATTGCGCCCTACCCAGTGTAGATATTCGGCTGGATATAACAACGAGAGAGCTGAGAAGAAAAACGGAGAGCTGCATAATCTGTGCGAGATTCACCGTCAACGTCAGAACTCGGTTCAAAGGCAGCGGCAGCGGCGAGAAAAAAATAAGACAAGCTGTGGAATTAGAGTGAGGCAGAAGTCGGTGCACGACGGGCAGCCCGCTCCTCGTATTCGACATGCCGGTTGCTACAACGGCGGGCAACCCAATATTGTAGCGGAGAGTGCAATGCTGGAGCGTCACGCCGGCGAGAGTGGCCCGGTTGGAAGCTCACGCCATATAACGCTGAATCGTTCGACACAGTTGGAATGCGGAGAGACGGTAACTCAGTTCGCATCAGATTCGACGGCCCGTCGGTTAGCATCTACGGAGTGTTCACAAAGTCGTTGCGAGCCAACTTTAGGTGTTTTGGCAGAGATTATGATCGCTGAGCAAGACGAAGTGTTGAGACGTAGTGAAGCTGACCGGCGCTTCAAGGAGAAGTGCGCAGCAATATGGGCGGCTCACGTAAAAAACAATGCGAAATGATCGTTGTTGGTGTGGCTTCTATTCACTCCTTCGATAGCGAGAAATCATTTACTCCTGTTTGTTTTTACTACTAAGCTTAGCATGAAATACTCGTGTGTATCGGACGCCAACCTTCTTGATAGCGCACCTCTAGATGTAACGCGAGCTTGGTTTTTGCGGAGCTAGCAGATTGCCATTCTGATGAAGCCGATAATGATGACGAAACAACTGGGACATCAATTTTGACTTGGATGCGCTGCGCTTGAAGCTTGCACTTGCCGAGAATCTGCGTTGCCCTCTTCACCGACGGATTTAGCGGAGTGACATTTTACCCTCACAACTGTTACTGCACACCTTTTGCGGCGATCGCGCCAAATCAATGCGTGAGTCTTGATTTTAATTCCCGAGCTAATGCCGGGGAAGAATTCCTTGGTTTAGGTCCTGTGCCAGCAGCCGCATGACTTGAACCGCGGAAGCTGCGTCGCTCATCGTCTTCGCGACTTTGACAGCAACCCGAGCTTCCTCCGCCGCGAACAAAGCTCGGCGCTCCGGTGTCGCAGTTAGTTTATCAAAACTCAATGGCTGCGTGAGCAGTATTGAGGATCTCTGTCGAACACGCGATAAAGCGACATAGGCAAATGCAACATTAGGGACAGAGTTACAGTGAAATATGACCTTATCGCATGTCAGGCCTTGAACTTTGTGCACAGTCATAGCGTAAGCAAGCCTGAGAGGGACACCTCGGCGAACAACACGAAAATCGCTGCTTCTCTTCCCCCAACTAATATCTTTCGGAGGAATAGGAATTATATTTGGAACACCATCTAAAAACGAAGGCCCCAGGTACAAATCTGTGATCTGAACGAGAATAATTGGCAACTCGCTGTCAGAGACAAACATTAAATCATACACTTTGCCATTTGTACCATTACATAGGCCCGCTGACTGTTCAAGGTTATACGTTAGGGTAACAGGAGCACCAACAGATAACTTTAATTCTGTCCCGACAACTCTATCTCTATCCGAATTCGCAGTCTCTGCTTCAGCAATAAGGGCGTAAACAGTTCCAGGCGGAAAATCGCACTGGCGATGAAGTCGTTTTTGCTAAACATGGTGCTGAGATTTTATATGTACAATCGGTGCTGTATTATTTCGGATACGTCTCTGATTCGCAGCCTCAACATCCACATTTTTGTGTGCGATATGCTTCGCGGTGGCAAAGTCATCGGGAATCTGATCGCTGGTAGCACACCTAGAATTAAAAAGAGCGATATCTTCTTGTGTTGGCTACATCTGTCGCAATCGTCTTAAAGCATTCAACCACTCAGGGTCCTGTTTTCCTCGGTTCTGGCACGTAAGCGTACACACAGATCCAATATTTTCCCAAATCTCCCTCCCTTTTCTATGAACCTCGTTTGCTATTTTGTGGATCGGTGTTGATAGCGCGTACGGTACTACAGGATCTAACTGCGCCGAATCGCCTGTGAAAACAACATCGCGCCCACCAAAGCGTAAATGACGGTGGCTAGGCCAGAGTTCGCGCATGCGCTCATCAATCCAATAAAGCATCGCGCAGGATATTACACTGAACTCGTCTAGGCAAAATCTCAATCTACGGCAGCTTCCTGACGCGAGTACGAAGTTCAAGTGTATTGCCATTGGGGGATATGCAACCCTTGATGCTCCGATGCGTGGTGGACGTCAAATCGGACGCGGGCGCCGGTGTGCATCAGCCGTCTGTCGGGTTGTGTTGCTCGTTGTCTTTAGGACTCTCACGTCAATTCACACATGAATTGAAGAAAGGTACCAGACGACTGGGAACGAATACTTGCAGGTCGTATTACCGGCACAGCGCAGCAGAGGAATACCAGACGTTTGTTTTCAGTACAAGAAGTGCTCTATTTTGCTGTATGAAATGACGCAGTACATATATTGCATTGACCAAGACAACAACTAAAAGCTTCTGCTACAGGTTGTAATAAATATCGTGTTCACGCTGTTGAATGGTTGAAGCAACCACGGGGTTCGTGTTCCACATTAGCCGGTTGCGAACGCTGTAGCTCACCATCGTTTACAAATTACGTGTACATGTAGGAAGAACGTTTAATGTATCTGGTCCGGTCGTACTATATGCATGACGTGTTTGTGTAGATTGAAATTGAAATTTGTGTAGATTGAAACGAAAGTACTGGATCGTTACTCAGGTGTTTAAAAGTGCGAGTTGCAAAGCGCATTTCGCGCTCATCTACGATCCGTAAGTTTAGAGTGACTATAACACTCAATTAAAGTTTACCGTATCGGGGTCAAGCACCCTCTTATTAAGAGTAGTCGAATGTTTACGGACCACGTAATTCTTTCAGCAAAACAAGGGTCACTCACTAGATGTCGTTATAACAAGGTATTTTTCCTTTTTTTGCCCCAGGAACACACGATGATAGAAATAAACCCTACCCCTTTTCAACCCATCAGTAGCGAAGGGTACATGAAGACTTAAATACGAGACACACGATTATAGGGGGGGGCTTCGCCCCAAAAACACGGCGAGGTTAATAATCAAACGCCAAAAAACGGCCCCGAAAACGAATTATTTTAAAAATTACGGCCCCGAAAAAGGATTTCCCCAATTGTAAAAGGCAGGTTCAAATCCTAGATTGAAGTAGGCAATCTGAGTCGCCTAAACGTATTGCGCTTTTTGGCACTTTTGCTTTGCATCCGATTTATCCTACTATTTAGTGCACTAATTAGCTCTCAGACTAAATGAAGGCTACGCGAGGCTGGGATAGGACTATAAAGTTAGACTGAGCCCGAACTTTGGCGTTGTCCCGGTGCGTAGCCCCTGTAGTCCTTGATAGGGAATCCCTTTATACCGAGACAAACGCATCTCCTGCGGCTGCGAAGCAGGCATCTCCTGCGCTTGCTTCGCAGCCGCAGCATCTGCACAGGTTTCGGGGTTCAGTTAGCCAGAGTAGTGCAGCTCTAATTCAGTTTTGCCTAGAACTAGCTACGCGTAGTCACTGGTCATCTAACTGACGATCTCCTTCAGCAATATCAGCATGAATGGGAATTCTCGTTGTATTGCCTCGATCCTCTAACGTCACTCAAGATGATTCTTTACATCAATCTCGATCAATCACAGTCTTCTCACTCGACTATATGTAACGACACACAAATTTGTACTGGGATAGCAGTGACCATTAGGTCTTGCTACTGCCAGCCCAAATCAGGTTAATGAAGTCGGTTACTACCGGTACGTCAAACCAACAGTAGTGTTGAAGTGCCTTGTAAGGGTAAGGCAACTGAAAAGCGCGACCTTCTCCTAGTTGACGATTCGAGATTTACGATGGTATGTACTACATGGGCACAACTCGCTCGTTGTAACGCGGAACTGTTGAGTTTCCTCCGAAAGCTTATCCAGTAGTTTCTGTACCGGTAATCTTTTAATAAACCCCTCTCCACATGCTATCCCCGCCTTTGCGCAGCCCTAGTACCAATGTGTCGGTACAGTGGTCGTCGCACCGCCGTTACAAATAAACCTGGGAGGGCTGGGCTGTATACAGCACTTCGTTGCTTCCTATCTCAGTATAATAGAAGCTATGTAAGCAGACGTCCGAAACAATGGTCAGAGCACGACAAAAACAAAAAAGGCACTTTTAAATGCCCACTTTTTTAAGACACTGCGCTCGGCCTCAGACACCTTGAAAGTCGCCGCAACTTCGTCCCACGTTTTCCCTTTGAAGCGATCAACGAGTAAGTCGGCAGTGTTGTCGATAAGCTTCGATTTTGCATCCGACTCTGTAACGGGGTAACCCCGTCGGGGTTACACGTGACCTGGTACACTGGTGTGTATCACACTAAGTGGTGTGACCACATGATAACAGAATGGAGTTCTCAGTACTCGATAGATAACAAGAGTCAGTACGTGGCTTCAGCGCCACGAGTATGCATTTGATTAGGTATTAGTATGGTCTATAGTTAGGGTAGGACATTCGCACCAGGGCGGCCTGCCGCCCTTAAGACTAATACATTCAGTTAGGAAAACACACAGTCGAGTTTATATACCTTGCTTAAGGTTCCTATAAGACTCTAGGAGCCGGGTACGGATTACCCTTGGCTCGCACCTGTTCTTGCTATAAGAACGAAGGTCGTGGACCATAACGCTTCCTCTAAGCAAAGAGCTACGGCAGCCCCGCTGCACTTGGTAGCACATGTAGTCAATCCTACACCTGAGTCGGAACGACTGAATCCTCTGCGAGGATGGACCAGTTTGGTAACTTGACTCAAAGTCAACAGGACGGGCTTAATAAGCTGATGTCCCTGCTTGGCCCTGAGGTCGTGCAGCATCTAGCTGCGCAAGGCCCCGACGCGATCAGTGCGCGTCTGGAGGCGTTCTCGAAGTACGAGAACGCTCTGTTAGAGCACATCCAAATAAGGATGGCCGAGTCGGTGGCGTCTGCGACACGTACCCCGAGCTCGGAGAGGTCGGATCGACCGAAACCACTCATACTGAGTGTGAAGGCCTTTGAAGGAAAGGAAGGAGAGAACCTGCTCTGGATCATAGAGATCGAGATGGTCATGGGTGCGGCCATACTCAAGACGGAGCAACAACGCGTGGGCTTCGCGGTCTCCAAGCTCGCTGGGCGAGCTAGGGGAGTGGGCACTAGCGTGCAGTACGTCGGTGGACGCAGCCTCCCCGGCGTGGGATAACTTGAAGCGACAGCTTATGCAAATCTTCTCGCCGCCTAACCAGGCTTACCGCGTGCGCTCACGCTTCCTTGCTACCCGACAGGGGAAGAAGGAGTTTATGGACTTTGTCCAGGAGTTGCGAACTCTAATCGCGGGCATGGCCGCGGATCCTCTTCCCAAGGTGGTCACGGTGACCATCTTCATGGAGGGACTCTGCACTGGCGTATCCTGGCGTATAGGACGGAAGTCTTCCGTGTGCACCCCACCTCGTTTGAAGAGGCTGTGAAGGTGGCATTGAATGCCGAGTTCAACTTTAAGTCTGCTAGACTTGGGTGGTACCCACACCTCAACAGCTCGTCGAGCGGACCGGAGCCTATGGATCTCAGCTATGCTGAGGATGAGGAGGCCGAGCTCCAAGCTGCTGAGCAGCACAGGGGCATCCGCGGATGCTTCACCTGTGGTGACACAAGTCACTTACGTGCGGGGTGCCCGCTACGCCGTGGGCATCAGGCTTCATCAAGCCGAAAACCTGCTCCCAACCACGCAAGTGGATCGGGGCGGGAAAACGCCAAGTCCCAGTAGGCGCGGAGTGGCCTTCTGGGGAAGAACTAAGTTCTGTTGAGCCTCAGGAAGGAGGTAGAGGTCAGCAGGGCTTCGCCCCGAAGAGCTCCGTGCTCTTTAACATGGAACGTGTATGCAAGCCGGGCTGGCTTGCTGGTCGTTGTTGCGACCGTGAAGGGCTTTGATAAGCCGTGGACGATACTCATCGATTCGGGGGCGTCGGTCAATTATGCTCAACGCTCCACGATGGATGGAAGTCAGCAATATGCTGAGGGGTGGAAGCGCGTGGGCGTGACATCGTCACTGTTCGCTTAGCGACGGGAACCCGTGTCGCGGTGCCCAAGGTCCCTGTGGACCTGGTCATGAAGTTCCTGGACTTCGATAGCGTGGAACGCTGTTTGGTCTTGGACCTGGATTCGAGGTACGACCTCATTCTTGGTATGGCGTGGCTCGAACACCTCTAACCATGGATCGTTTGGAGGTCGAAGACCTTAGGCGCAACGAGCTCTTTTCCTAGCGGAGCTTTGGCGAGTCATGAACCCACCTCCGCTAAGAAGCAGAAGCGCTATTGGACCGAGTCGGTCAATGTGCTGGACATCGGCATGCCCGAGTAAGTGGACACCGATGGAGTAATGGGCACGAGTCCCGAGCAATACTCACGGGATGAACGTGGAGTGGCACGTAACCCACTGAGCGATGGGTCATCGCTGCATGCTGTTAGCGTGGTCGACCGTACGTCGAGACATCTGGGGCACGGCCCTCCTGATGCGCGCGGAGCGGAGCGTAACCCGCTGAGCGGTGTCCGTCGGAACGACGATGTACTGCTGTGTGCCGATAACGGCGTAGTCGGTTCTCAACCGAGGCATTTTGGGCGCGGCCCTAATGCGTGTGGAGTGGAACATCAAACCACCGGGTGAAGACTGCGGGTATAGCAGTACATCATCGGATGTCGATGCAGACATCGAGGCTCTGTCAGAGCAAGACGAGGTGGACGCCTGATGACGCCCTGGGCGTGAGTGCGATTGTCTCTTCGAGACGCACTACCTCTATGAAGAGGAGGCAACGCCGCAGAGTTCAAGCGGCTAGACGCCAAGCGTCATCCTTCCCACAAGGAGTATCTGTACCAGACGATAGCGAACAGCTATACACTCTTGTGGATGGAGTGACGGGGAAGGTAGAGGGCGACATCAGCCTCGACCCAATTCCCAACTTAAGTGCTCTGTTGGAGCTGGACAAGATGTCCCTCGCCGAGTTTGGCGATGGCCTGCGGGCAGGGGACCTCGTCTAGGTGGTCATTATTCGACCAGAAGAGGAGATTACCTCCTCGTCGCTTCTTGAGGAAGCTGTCCTGGAGGACACCAAAAAGGCGCTCAATGCGCGGAGTGGATCAGCGATCCTGCAAGATCCCTCGGATCCGTTCTATCCTTTGGTAAAGGAATACCAAGATATGGTCTCAAAAGACCCGCCTTCAGGTTTACCTCCTGATCGTGGTGTGCGTCATGAGATTGACCTGGTTCCCGGAACCAAATACCGAGTCACTAGGCGGTGGCCTTTGCCAAAGGAGCAGTGTGACGTCATTGACGTGTTCTTCCGTGCGAAGCACGAGGCGGGAATGGTTCGTGAGAGCAAGTCTCCGCATTCCACGCCGACATTCTGTGTCAGAAAGCCTAACGGCAAGTGGCGTATCGTTCATGCTTTCAACAAGCTCAACGCTGCCACCATTCCGGCGCAAACGCCTATTCCTAGGAAGGATGTGTTGCAGAACAAAATGGTTGGATGTACGATGTACAGTGCGCTCGACTTAGTCGATGGTTACTACCAGTTGCTCATGCGAGCAAGCGATATCCCGCTGGACAGCGGTCAGCACTCCGAGCGGCATGCTCTGGGAGTGGCTGGTGATGCCCCAAGGGCTCTCGAACGCGCCTGCAACGTTTAATCGTCTGGTGACGCAGTTGTTCAGGCCCCATCGGGCGTATGCACAGACATACTTTGATGATATCTTCATCCACAGTCGTGCGGAGCACGGTAAGACGGACGTGGAGAACCACATTGTCCATTTGCAAGCGGTGCTCGAGTGCATGCGCACTAACAAGTTGTACGCCAATGCGGACAAGTGCATCTTCGGAGCCGAAGAGATCCCCTTCCTAGGGTGCTTCATTAGGAAGCGTGGCCTTCGTGCGGATCCCGCTAAGGTCAAGGCCATTGTTGACTGGCCGGTTCCAAAGAACCAAAAGGACTTACGCAAGTGGCTTGGCCTCGCCAATTCCTTGCACAAGTATAGCGCGAACTACGCGGAGATGGCAAGGCCATTGTCCAATCTCCTTAAGAAGGATGCGGACTGGCGTTGGAACACCGAGCATTAGGAGGCATTTTACGAAGTCAAGGAGAGCCTCCTCCACGCCCCCATACTGGCGTTGCCAGATCCTGAGCGTCCATTCAGCGTCGTCTGTGACGCCTCGGACTTTGCCATCGGCAGTGCACTGCTACAAACAGACGCCGAGGGGCGAGATCGAGTGATCGCTTTGAGTCTCGCCAGCTGAAAGCTGCAGAGAAGAAGTATCCAGTTCATGACAAAGAGCTACTTGCAATGAAGTATGCTCTCGTCAAATTCAGGGTTCACCTGCTCGGCTCCAAGCTGTTTGTGATCTATACGGATCATGCGTCTCTAGGCACTGCGACTCTGTCGCCTCACCTCTCGCAGAGGATGACCCGGTGGCTCTCATTCTTTGCAGAATATAACTTCGAGGTGAAGTATAAGCCAGGAAAGCAGAACGCTTTGGCTGATGCGATATCGCGCAGACCGGACTATGGGCTTGCTCATGTCACGATGGTGACTTCGTCCGTGACGGACCTGATCCGCGCTGCGTATGCGCAGGATGACATGTGTGTAGCGCTGCTACGGGCTCTAGGGAGCGAGAAGTTAAGGACTCGGACAAGAAGTTATCGGCGCAGTTGCGCGCGAGAATACATCGGTACTCCATCGACGATGGCTTGCTGTACTACAGCACCGACTCGTCGGACACCCCACGGGTGGTCGTCCCTCACGACGAGGACCTGAAGTATCGCATCCTTTACGAGGCACATGATACACTGCTCGGCGGTCATCTCGGTCGTGACAAGACCTACGGCTCTGTGAGCAACCATTACTGGTAGCCCAAGCTGTATAAGTGGGCAAGCACTTATGTGCGTACGTGCGAGACGTGCCAACGGGTGAAACCCTCGCCGCATGCGGCTGCGCCTTTGGCGAGCTTGCCAGTCCCCACGGGATGTTGGCAGTCCATGAGTCTGGACTTTGTGTTTGGCCTGCGGAAGGACTCGGCAGGCAACACGGGCATCGTGGTCTTTGCTGACCGTCTCAGTAAGATGGTACATCTTGCGGCAGTGCCGGATACTATCGACGGTGTCAGTACAGCTACGCTGTTTATGGATCGTGTGTTCCGCCAACACGGACTCCCAGAGTCGATTGTCTCGGACCGAGACCCGCGCTTCACAGGGAAGTTTTGGACTACTGTCTTTAACTGCTTGGTACCAAGCTGGACATGTCCACAGCGGATCATCCGCAGACCGATGGTCAGACCGAACGCGCGAATCGCGTTGTGGAGGACATCCTCCGTAGCATCTGCGCTGAAACGCCAAAGCGTTGGAGCGCTATGCTTCCACTCGTTGAGTTTGCATTGAATAATGCTGTGCACGCCTCCACCGGCTACACTCCGTTCTACGTGAACGAGCTGGCTCACCCCCGCGTCCCGTTGACGCCACCACTCCGTGGTTCAGGGCTTGGTGGGGGAGGATTAGCCGAACGGCTTGCTGATATCAGCCTACTGCTGTTCGTAAACAGCTTAACGAGTTTCTGTCAACGAACACGTAAGAAACCAAAGTGTTCACTGCACGGCGTGCCGGTTGCGATTTGAGATTGAGTTTGGAAAGTTTCGTCGGACCGAGGGAAGGCTGCGATCTGGTTGAAGCTCCTGTATCCGAAGTTACCAGCCGAATAAATCAAGTCCAAGGTCTCCAAACGATCCCACGTAGACTTCAAGCCTTTCCGGTGGGATGATGCTAAGGCACACGTTGAACACGGCGTAAAGTGCAGGCCTACTCGTTATCGCTTTAGAAAAAGTGAACATCAAATACAAGGCTGGTCACTACGCATACAAAGTAGCTGGGTGTGCAGCGACACCTTACAAGCTGTACATCTTGATCTTCATGAAGATCAGAGACGTGAAGAAGCCCAGCGCGGTCATGATGCCGCCCAGGAACACCGGCAGCTTGTAGCCCAGCGAGGTGTTGGACAATTGCCGTGCCAATGGCAAAATTGAGCAACTGGCCGAAGCAGTTGGCTGAGTTCAACGCGCCAACGTACATGCCGATCTCGACGTCGTCGCCCATCACGTGGATGATGATCGGGACGATGCAAGAGAACCACACGGAGGAGGTCATGCCGCAGATAGCGACGACGAACACGTCGAACGCCTTGTTGCTGGTCCAAGCCATGATAAGCAGGAACATTTGCGGCACGGTGGACATCGTGAGCACCCACTTGAGACCGAGCTTGCTCACCAGGAATGGCAGGCACCACGAGTACACGTAGCCGACAATGTTGTAAAACAGATCAGCATTTCCGCCGGCAAGGCTGACACCGTCGTTGTAGGCGTCCTGCTCGGCCGTGCACGGGTCACAGTTGTCGGCGTTGGCGGCGGATCCGCCGTACACTTCAAGGCCGAAGAACTGTCCCTTGTTGCCGTTGTAGGCTGTGTAGCCGTACTGCACGAAGAAGAAGCCGATAGCGTACACCACCAGCACCTTGGGCAGCGTCTTGATGCCGAGCCACACAGAGTAGAACGCGTTCCCTACCTGGGACCAAGCGGAGACCTTCTCCAACTTGTTGGGGTCGAGAGGGGTCTCGTGTGCGAAAATGGTCGCGACTGCCACGCAGACGATCATGATAACGGAGAGCGTGCCCATGAACCAGTGCATGGTGAGGTAGGCAGCACCGAAGGCGTCAATGTAGACGGCCACGACAATCGATCCCAGTGTCGACCAGGCCTGGCCGAGAGCGGCGCCCGTCGTCTGACGGTCACCGGCAAAGTCAGCAACCAGCAGCATCGCCGGCGTCTGCACAATGTTGACGGTGATGTCCATCCACGCGTAGAAGAAAATGGTGAACACGGTCGTCCACGTGCGGTCGCTGTCGGCGGTTGATCCATCGCCCGTGTCTCCGAGAAGGTCACCGATTTCACGCGTGTAGCCCATGGCAATCCAGCAGATGACACTGAGGATTCCGGCGACCACGAGGTACGGGCGACGGCGGCCGAAGCGCGACGTGGTGCGGTCACTGAAGACGCCGACGCTGGGGCCGACAATGACACCGACGATAGGGCCGATGAACTGCGTGGCTTGCACGGCCGAGTTCGACAGCATGGTCGACCTAATTGCAACATGGAGGAAGGAGCACCACACCATTATCAGGCACTATTTCATGTTACCACAAACCAGGAAACCACAACTTACAGGTAGGGCCCCAAAGCAGCCCACTGCGCGGACCAGGCCATGTTGATGGCCATACGCGGCATCGACACCGCGAGCAGCAGCCAGATCGACGGGTGGGCGAGTGGCTGCTCGTCTCCATTGACCGAGCCGGGCTTGGGCGAGGCGTGCAGGTCGTAGCCCGGAGTGGCGGCTTCGATGTCCTTCACCATGGTTCCAAGACTCAGCGAAAGTTGGCAAGTTGAAGAGATGTGCTCCGAACGAAGCAAGTTGAGGAATGAGCTCAATTGTGCGTCAATTGAGAGCTGCTCGGTCGATCGGCAGCTCGCTCAAGGACTACAGAGGGGAGGAGTGTTCCTAAAAACGCTAGGCTAAACAAACTCAGTTCGGATCGGCTGCATTTCGGTTCCTACGGTAAGTCGCTAAGACTTTTCACTCGTGTGTCGGGCAACTCGATCGCCGGATTCGTCCGTGTATCGGACGTTCGTCCCGCGCTGCTGTAGGACTTTGCAGGAAGCAAGACAGCGGTGCAAATCCTTGAAGCCGTGCCGGGCTGGCCATTTCCGAGTCGAGACTCGCAAAGCCAGCCTTGGGTCTTGCACCCGAACTTGGGCCGCCGCAACGTGATCCCCCTGATCACGAGCGAGCGATTAACGCGCAGTGGGACCCGAGCGGACAGACGGACGCTGCAATCATTGTTGCGTGGTGGCCGCAGGCGTCTTGCTCTTGCAGTTCGCCTCGGATCATCGAGCGGACCGCAATGCGGTGCCGGCGCCATGCTCTCTGCGCGAATGGAGCATCGACCCCGTCTGGACGTTCTGTTTTGGTTGACACGCTTCCGGATCATGAAAGGCCGTACAGTACGAACGAAGCAGCGGACTCGGGACCAAGTCTCGGACGACTTGCTGCTTCGCAAGGTGCAGTCTCCAAAGGCATGAGCACGCTCTCTGGTCCGATTGCATCCGTATCACCTGCAGCAGAGATGGTCGACTCCATCTGCGTGCGGTTTGAGCCGGCCCATGCTTATATCGCCAGCGGTGCTGGCAAGCGACTAGCGGAAGGGCATGCAACGCTAATCAGGAAGAGGTGGCACCTACTAGATGGGGAGAGCTTTGGTTCAGGTTGTTGGTGCTTGGTTTGCGCCGATACATATGTATGCGCTGCCCGTATCGGAGAGCTCATGACGAATGCAATTGGCTTTCGTTCCTGGACGCAGTATCAGTCAGGATGCTCGTTGTATCGACGAGCATCGCTTCCGCTTCCGTTAAACAACAATCAAGTGCGCTTCAACTTCAACTATATCCTCCACGCATACTCGATCACCGCAGTCATTATCTTCCTGCTGCGCAGCGATTCATAAGCGCATGGAGACCGAGCATCGCTGGTACGACGGCGTCATAGAGCACTGAACTGCTAGACGAGCGCTTCGAACGTGGATCCAAAAAACACCAAAGCAGAAATGGAAATGGTGTGCAGTCTACAGTACAGACTGTACTACAGGCGTCACCTCGGCAGTCACTGCAGTGACTCACTAGCGCTCGAACATTGAATACAAAGTCCAAAAAAGAAATGAAAACAGGCAATACGACACTTTGGCAATCAAGCCACGTACAGTTCTCTAGGTATACATGTAGAGGACCACGTGCACTCTAGGTATATGTACGTATCGAACTTTGATGGGCAATCACAACGATCATCGTTCCCCGAAAACTACAGCCGCAGAGGAAATACCAATTTACATGTACATCGCTGTACCGCAGTGCCGCCTGCGCTCAACACGATGTTCAAAATATCTGTAGAAATATATTGTCGAAGACATTACGGGTTTCCAGTGAAGGTTTGTAAGCGTGTAGACACACCTGGTGCTAGCTGAAGTGAAAGCTACACGAACTGCTATCTAATATACCCCGCTCAAAAAGGACCTATTGTGCCTTTCCCGACTTATGGCCAATCTGACTCCAAAAGGGTGGTGCTAAGCAGCATCCGATGCAAATTACTTGAGCACTGCCAAAATAAAATCCATTTCATCCAATCAAAACGAAAGAAAAACCAAATATCAGCCAATACGCGTGGAGGAATCAAGTCCTACGAAAGAGCTCCGATTTCGGCTAAGGAGTACCTTTTTAGGGAACTACGTCCGAATGGCCACAATTTACCGGCCATCAGTCTTTCAAAAGAGTCCCGATGGGGATATTCGACCGACATTCGTTGGCGTGACAATACGTATACAATATTGAAATTACTGGAAATTACTGTGGTCGCCAAGGTTACTTGGAGTTTCGGCACGAAGGAGCTGCGTCGGTGTTGGCCACCACTACTCCGCCCATTGTGAGCTGTACACAAGTGTGCATAATGCTACTATCATTACGGCACATTTAACTTGATTTAAGTAAATGTCGGGTGGCCAATGTATCTTGACGCAGTACCAAAAGTACCAGGGCCCTGTCGTATACATACTGCAAAATGCTGCACGTTAGCACTAGCCCTGCATTCCTACCAATCATAGCTATTACATAGCCAACCAGCAATTTTCATAGCTACACCCACCAACAAAGGACCTGGCGCATTTCTTGTCCATCCGTCCAGCACACTTATGTGGAGTGTACAGGTCTTACGCTAGGCTTAGGGCAATATTTAGTGGCAATCTCGTGAGTGATTAGGAAGCCTTTCGTAGGGGCGCTGGTCCTACGTAGGACCCTTAAGTTGACAAAGCACTTAGAGCACCGTGGGACGGAACTATCAGACCGGTACAACAGCACGTACGTCCTGTTCTTCGATGGTGGCTCAAGGGGCAATCCGGGGCCAGGAGGGGCCGGGGCTGTCATACTACGGTTTGCGAAGGACGGAGGTCAGGTGCAGTTGGTTTGGGCAGGCAGCATGTCATACGCCGCGAAGACGACTACGAACAATTATGCTGAGAATATGGGGCTCTTCACGGGGTTGGCAGCGTGCGCAAGGCATGGGTACTCACCGGTGCATGTCGTGGGGGACAGCTCGCTAATACTACGGCAGCACAGGAACAGGAATCCACCCAAAGCGGCACATCTGAAACCGCTGTATTGGAAATGCAGGCGACAATTGGCATCGGTCCAAGTGCTCTCCTGGTAGCACCATCTGAGGGAGTACAACAAAATGGCAGATTATTTGGCGAATCGGGCGATGGACACACGCAATAGCGTGCAAGTGCAACTGGAAACAATGACTCACGACGTTCCGACCTGGCAACGGCTGCGTGACCTTGTCGGTGGGGATCTGAGTCACTAGATGCTCAACAATGGAGACGCATCTCCGTTAGGTGGTGCGTCCGGCGTCCCTTAGGGGAGTCGGGGGCGCAGGATGCACGTCAAACTGCGCGAAGCTGTCAGCCGATGGAAAGATCGCTGATGGAATGGACATAGGAAGTCGTTAGCACTAGCTTTAGGGTTAAGTGACATCAATGTACCTCACTGACAACAACGTAGGACCTTAAAACGGAGGGCGTTTTGACAGAAAGGCACAATAGATGCCGAATGCCGACGCGCTAGGCGTGTACGGAGTGTACCGCGCTCTTGAAGTTGGCCAGCCATGCTCACTTTATGCGCGTTTGTTCAGATTATCCTTATCCTTTCGCCACGAATCACGAGAAAACGGCGGTGAACATCGAGCTACATTTAATGCTGTACAGTATCGGCATCTTCTTGAGTGGTTGGGTTACATGTATCTGTAGCAGATCTGGAGTTGCTGTCGCCAAAAGAATCCACACGAGTCTGCAGTCCGGTAGTAAGTGAAATTGGTACATTCTGATCGACTCGACAATGTATACCTGCGCCACAAAAGGGACACGAGCTAATTTACAGCGCAAATCTCCTTCGCAGTGCGCACCCACCGCGCATGACAAGCTCGTCGACTTTTGCAGCTCGGAGCGCTGCACTTGGACACCATCGAGACCGCAACGCACAAGATAGAGATGTATGAAAAGCGGGTTGGCACACCGAGCTACCGTTGGGTGAGGGAGTACTGTATCTACATCCGTTGATGGTCCCCGAAGCCGAAGCACCAGATCACTTCAACCTGCGTTGCCGCCGGTGCAGTGAGCGATTCAATGTCATCAGTCATCACCGCACCTGCATCTAGCCCCCCTCGACGAGAGGAGGGTTACATGTAATTCAGTCACGAAATGATCGCAGGAAGAGCTTTTACCGCGTTTTTCCAGTTTGAAGGTGGTGCAGCCCAGCTTTGCTTCTCGAGTCACACTCCTTCTCTCGCCCCGAGTCCGTGATTGCCTCGTTGCTGCTTCGTTCGACGAGCGAGGCTGGGGAAACCGGTGCGTACAATGTAGCAACCACTGGAGACTTGACCTCGGCGCAGGGCAGACCGCCGGAGAGGTGTAGGCACCGACCGTGACTGATTTGGGCAGACCCTCGCCTCGGTCTTCTAACGACATCATGGTTCAGTGCCGCTTGCCCGCCGGATTTGCTTGAGTGCTGCCGATTTCTTCAAGTTGAAGCGTTGAAGCGCTTCCACTCAAACCTGATTGCCTGCAAAATAAAAGATGCCTGCCGCGTTACAACCGGCGAGTTTGGGGCTGGGATTGGGAACCCAATGCTGGCACAGCTGGGAACCTCGAGACGAATCCGCCGTGGTTGAACTATTTCGCGAGACAACTGAGCTTTTGCGACGGAGCGCCCGGGGCGCCAAGCGGAACCCCAGATGGTTCAGAAATGGGAGCCCCTCTCAGCTCCTCCTCGCGAAGGTGAAGTTAAACCCTCCAAGCAGCAAAAGCAAGTCTCAACATGGAAGTTGCTGTCGGGGCCGCCATTATTTGAACGAACCGCCGACACGTTACCCAAAAACACCGATCAGCATCTGTGTCGCGAAATGCGTCCGCCAGCACCGCAGACACCATCTGCAATTTGCAGTGCAAAGGACCTATTCGACCTCAGCTGGCCAGGACCAAACTAACGTCAAGGTCTCTTTTGTCTCCGCTCTGTCCTTTTCGAGCGCTATGCACGCACCTGTCTGGCTTTTGCAAGCGAGGTGTCTTGCGCTCAATCGCTGCTGCAACGCCGGCGACGCGCACAAGGCCCCAGCCTGCACAGCTCATTCTTCAATTTGCTTTCCACAGCAAACTCCTCTTCCTCCAATCGTCTGAGCTTCCTGACGACAACACCATGAAGGACATCGAGGCCGGAACACCCGGTTACGACTTGCACGCTTCGCCCAAGCCCGGCTCCGTGGCCGGCGTGGGCAATGAGGAGCCGCTGCCGCACCCGTCGATCTGGCTGCTGCTTGCGGTGTCGATGCCGCGTATGGCGATTCAAATGGCCTGGTCCGCACAGTGGGCTGCTTTGGGGCCCTACCTGTAAGTTGTGGCAACTGCATGCTTGGTAAATTGAAATTGTGTCTGACAATGCTTCATCGATATTGCAATTTAGGTCAACAATGCTGCCCAACTCTGCCGTCCAGCTCACGCAGTTCATCGGTCCTATCGTCGGTGTCATTGTCGGTCCGAGTATCGGCGTCTTCAGTGACCGCACCACTTCCCGTCTCGGACGTCGTCGCCCGTACCTCATCGTTGCTGGTGTCCTCAGTGTGATCTGCTGGATCGCGATGGGATACACAAGTGAAATCGGCGAGGCCCTGGGCGACCACGGTGACGGCACCTCCGGAGAGACTGACCGCACGTGGACGTCGGTATTCACGATCATCTTCTACGCCTGGATGGACATCACCGTCAACGTTGTGCAGACACCTGCGATGCTGCTGGTTGCCGACTTTGCCGGTGACCGTCAGACGACCGGTGCTGCTCTCGGCCAGGCCTGGTCGACGTTGGGATCGATCGTTATTGCTGTGTACATTGACGCCTTCGGTGCTGCTTACCGCTCCATGCACTGGTTCATGGGCACGCTCTCCGTCATTATGATCATCTGCGTGACTGTTGCCTGCATCTTCGCACACGAGACTCCGCTCGACCCGAGCAAGGTGGAGAAGGTGTCGGCAGTCAACCAGGTCAAGAGTGCCTTCTACTCGGTCTACCTCGGCATCAAGACGCTGCCTGCGGTTCTCGTTATCTATGGCGTCGGCTTCTTCTTCGTGCAGTACGGCTACACGGCCTACAACGGCAACAAGGGACAGTTCTTCGGCCTTGAAGTGTACGGTGGATCCTCCGCCAACGCCGACAGCTGTGACCCGTGCACGGCCGAGCAGGACGCCTACAACGACGGTGTCAGCCTTGCCGGCGGAACTGCCGACCTGCTGTACAACATTGTGGGCTACGTGTACTCGTGGTGCATCCCGTTCCTGGTGAGCAAGTTCGGTCTCAAGTGGGTGCTCACGATCTCCACTATCCCGCAAATGTTCCTCCTTGTCATGGCTTGGACCAGCAACAAGGCGTTCGACGTGTTCGTCGTTGCCATCACGGGTATGACCTCTTCGATCTGGTTCTCGTGCATTGTGCCGGTTATCATCCACGTGATGGGCGACGATGTCGAGATCGGCATGTACGTTGGTGCGTTGAACTCGGCCAACTGCTTCGGCCAGCTGCTCAACTACGCTATTGGTGCGGCCATTGTCAACACCTCACTGGGTTACAAGTTGCCGGTGTTCCTGGGCGGTGTCATGTCGGCTCTGGGTTTCTTCGTGTCCGCGATCTTCCTGAAGATCAAGATGTACAGCTTGTAGGTGGCTTGAAACGCACGGCTGGCGCGTACAAATTGGCGTCGAGATAGACGCGTATGCCAGCTTTCCTAGTTGTTTGTAAGTTTTTGATAATGTATGCTCTTAGCTTCTACTTCGAAGTACTTCGGTTTTTGTTGTCCTCAAGGCTTTCGTGTGGACGATGGTTGCATCGATGCGCTTTAGGAAAGCGACACCAACACTTTTGCGGTTAGACGACGCTGGCACTGAAGAGTGTCGCCTCTTCTTGTTGAGCGCGTGATTAGCGTCATGCTGCATGACTCATGCATGATGGTCATCATAGAATAGGAAAGTTGATCCCTAAATGTCTTCTCATCGAAGTTGTATCTGCAGATGTTCATCAAAAATACATTTTCGATGCTCGCCCTGATGCCTGTTTTTTTCTTTACTTTACACGTTAAAATGTGCAGTTACTTGTAGCTTACGGATAATCTCTTGGGGGAGCATTGGGCAAGACCTGTTCAGCGAACCACACCAAGCTTTTGGCTGTAAGCCTATTATCCATGTACCGCCACCCTCACAAAAGATTCTACGCCGTGTGGATCATAAGGAAGCGCGATATTCTTCTCTTTACGTCTCGGCCACCTCCTTATTTTCTACACCTGTTTGCATTTCCGCAACTACTTCCTTCAGGGGCGTCTTTAACATTCCCGTCTTCTTTTCACTAGTATCCACAGCAGCCTCCGTTTCGCTCCCCGCTTCCACAGCCTCGCCATGTTGCCGTGTAACTTCAGCCATGGAGTAATTGTTGGACTCGGCCGTTGTTGTTGCAGACTCAGGAACTGGTTCAGCATCAGCGCCGACAGCTTTGCCATTTGTGTCTGCATCACTGGGCTTCGCATCGACTTCTTCCATCATAACATCCGCATCGGTACTCTCTGCGTTGGCTTCACCAGCAGTCGCAACAGACTCTGCGTCTGTTTCAGCATTTTCAGTTTTGGCAGTACCACCGTTGCATTCTTCCCCAGTGCTTGCCCCGACATCTTCCGCATTCACAGTAGAATTGCTGCCACCTGCCGCATTAACCTGTGAGTTGGCCCCATCTTCGATATACACATCGTTGGCAGAAGAGTTGGTGATTTCGGCCTTGGTATCCGTTGTAGCAGTGGTTTTCGCATCATGAGTTGCAGGAACATCTTCAATTTTAACAGTAGCAACAGTCTTCACACCTGAATCCGCATCGTCTGCACTGCCAGTGGAGTCGTTGCTGATTTCAGCCTGGGTAACAAGTTCTGGCTTTACAGCTGTAACAACTGCTTCAACTTTGCTTTCCGGATTAGTCGCTTCATCTTCCACATCAGCATCGGCATCCTTCATTTCAACGTCAGTGGCAACTTGGACAGCCTTTTTCTTCAGGAAATCTTCAGGCTTCACATCCGACGGCAACACAAGGAACAGCTCTTTCTGCACCTCTGGGCTCTTCGACAGCATTGGCTCGTAGAACCGACGACAGCCTTCGAACACCAGACTGTCCCATAATGCCTCAAATTCTTCTAAAGTGGAGCAGCAACTACGTAGCATGCCCAAAGTTCTTCTCAGATACGAGGTAATCAATGCATCGCTACCAGATGCAGGACCACCCTTTTCAATCATAGCAAACAGCGACGATAGTACCATCACTGTTTTCTCGTGAAACACCGGGATCGGAAAGCTTTTAACCAAATGATGACGCTTGCGCTTCTTCGAGGACGCTTCGGTAGAGGCAGCAGCGTCGCGCTGTTCCTCTACCGGCTCAAATGCACCATCAGTGAAATGCACAACACTCCCAGTTGCCTCCTTGGCCCCCTGAATACGTGCTGACAAAACGTCGACGAAGAAGGCGTCAACTATCTGTTTCCACACTTCCAGTGCCTGTAGCTGCTCGCTGAGTGTCATCGTCACTTCCCCATTTTCAGCAGAACCTGATCCCCCATCACCGCCGTTGCTGCCGGTACTGTTCGCGGCCGCCACCTTCACCTGGTCCAAGACAACTTCTGCCACTGCATGAAGGAGCACACGATCACGTAGCAACGCCTCGTCCTCAGCTGAAAGCAAATGGTGCAGCATCTGGGCTCCAGCATCGATCTGGTGGTCAACCAGACATTGTACAGCAAACGACTTCGCCATAGCGCGAATTGCCGAGCTTGCGCGCAGCACGTTGTCCCAAAGCATGGCACCCAATACATCTTCCTTGGCTTTCGCCTTCAAATCGCGCTGCAATCCCGCTGGAAAGGCGTAGTACACGCGGAAGCCTACCATCGTGCGAAGTAGAAGTGGAAGCACAACACGCATAGTGACTACCTGTGGAGCGCGTAACACAAAATCTTGCTTTCGGATCATGCGGCGCACACTTGACGGATTTCCAATTTGAAGAAGCTGCACAAGAGCGCGACAGATCAAGTTGTCAGTGGGCAGCTCTTTCCTCTGCCAGCAAATCACTAGATTCTTCATAAGTGCGTCACAGATAAGCTGCTTCACCAGCGGGTCCGACAAAACGAGCGCCACATCCGCCAACAGTTCATCGCACATTCCTTCCGGTATCATTCCAGATTGGTCCACATCACCAAAATCTTTAATTGACACAACGCCCGTGCTGGTGAGCATGCTGAGCGCCTCGCTTGTAGGGCCGTTTCCAGTTTTGCGACGCTTTTTGGTGCGAATTCGTTGTGGCTCACCACGCAACGCTGCAGCATTTCGCTCGATTAACTCGTTGCCGCGCTTGCCGATGCGCTTACCCTCCTTGTAGAAAATGGTTGTGTCCGGATTGAACGTCATGCAGTTGCGAATCATAAGGTTGAAATCGGACACAAAAGCGTCTAAAGTCTTGTACTTCCCGCGTTTCGCTTTCCTTTGCATCGTTGATAGGTCCATGGGGTCCTTAATAATATCTCGATACTTCGGCACGTCATCGGGCACTGGTTCAGCGAAAATCAAGCGAGCGTCAACTTTAGCAATCTTATCCAGCACAGCGAGCAGCTCGTCCACAGGCGGGGGCCCAATACGACTTCGAAACTTTCTTCTTCTTCCTCAGCCCCATTTTTCTTTCGGAACTTTTTATTGGCCGGCAGGTCAGCCGTGCGTAGCCGACCAATAAATCCTAGCAGTTCGTGGAGCTGAGCGATCTCGAGTGTTTGGTTCTTCAATGCACGATCCAAAAACCAGATAAATTTGTGCAGCGGATCGGTCCGTAGTAGCGGTGTTGTCTTATCACGCTGTAGGTTTGCGAGATCACTGCGCATAGCGCCAAGAAGCGACACGTAATCCACATATTCTTTCGGGTGGTTGTTCGTGTCACTACCCGGAATATTCGCCGCCACCACATAGCTGCGCCAGATTTCCAGTGTCGACAAGTACAGCGATTCTGAGTCGCCCAACATCTCCATCAACTTCATCAGCGCTGGATTATTACGCCGGCGCTCATCTGGTGAATATGAAGGACGTCGTTCGCTACTAAATCCATATACTGACGATGATGGGCTAGCAGAATCAGCAGACGAAGGCACGTGACTCGAGACGTTCCAGAGACTGCCGCCTGCCGATTCATCCAGACTGCGTTTCCTGTTGTGGCTGCCCGTTCGCATAGTGTTGCTACTGTTTCTCCTCGATAATGAGCGATGGGTAGTCGCCGATCCCAACGTGGGGTGGTTTAGATACCACTCCAGCTGCTCACTCACGTACTCGCGCGTGCACTCCTCCACCAAAAGCTGCAGCTCACGTCGATCCACCTGCAAGATCTTCCTGCGCACATGCACAGGCAATTCCGCCAGAATACGTCGGTTCTCCGTCAATTCACGCAAGTACAGCTCGGGCGTTTCCTCCTGCCTGGCCAAGACCGCAATAGGGATCGCGCGCAGCTCTCGGAACTCAATATACGGGAAGGTCTGCTCCAAAACGCGGGGCAGCTCGCCCTGCGGCAGGTCAGCGATGCGTAGCAGCATCTCCTTCTTCATCTGATCCAGTAGCGACTGGTACACGTTCGAACGCGACACGTGGAGCTGGTCCAGCAGCTGCACGGCGGGCGTGAAGGTCGTGGGCTTGTCGGCCGTGCGCTTGCTCTCCTTCTTGCGCACAAAGAGCTGCGCGTGGGCCTCCGCGACGCCGTAAGCTGCCTGGAAGTCCCGGATGGCTACCTCGATGTTGGGCGCCGTACTTAGCAGTTCCTTGACGGCGGCGCCGCCTCGAGCGCCGATCAGCAGCTTCTTGTGCGCCTTCTCGGCCGCGGAGGCCGTCGACATGGAGCGCGGCAGCTTGAGCTTGAGCCGCAGCTTCATGGCGTCTCCCGCTGCCTCGCTCATGCTGCGTCCGTCGGTCGGTCTGGGTGCTGGGCGGGGCTGGAGGGGGGCGAAGGCGCGGACGGACGGGACTGGCTTGAGCTCGAGAGGGTGAATTCAATACTGACGAGGCGACTCGGTGCGCGCGCAAGCACCGACCCCAATGCGGAATGCTGAGTGCATGTTTTGGCTTGACGTTTGTATGCGATGGAGAATTCGGACTTAGTAGTTTCCGCACTCGGATGAACTCCCGGCCATCCACAATCCAAAAGCGCGATCTGCCCACAAGAAACGCGAGGAAATGGTGTCGATCCGGAACGCGACGGTACGTGGGCTGCATGGAGAACTAGGAAATGAGACTTAGATGGATGCGTTGAGCACACGCGGTCCTACAGCTGTGCGGCGTGGCGAGCTGCAACGCACTTTGTAGACGGCGTAAGGAGGTGCTGAAGACTGCTGTTGTTCCCCCTTTATGTAGGCAGATGACCTGCTGCAAGTGCAGAACTCCAACCTCTGGTGTCTGCCGGAGAACTACCAGATGAAGTACTACTACTACCACATCATGACGTGGCCCCAACTGCTCTACGTGGCCGAGGAGCGCGGCGGCAAGATCGTGGGCTACGTGTTGGCCAAGATGTACGTGTTTGAGATTGGGATTTCTTTCATTTCAAAACGCTGAGGGTTTTATTGGGGCGTTTTGTATCTGTAGGGAGGAGGAGGCGTCCGTGCCGCACGGACACATCACGTCGCTGGCGGTTCTGCGCACGCACCGCAAGTGCGGCCTCGCCACGAAGCTCATGCAGGCTGCCCGTGCGTTGCAGTTGGTGATACTTGCAGTTAAGAACAGGAGATGCTGATGTGTTTTATGGTATTGTGTGTTGGTGGAGCAGAACGCGCTATGGTCGAGAGTTTCGGTGCCGAGTACGTGTCGCTGCACGTGCGTGAGGGCAACGTGGCGGCCATCCACTTGTACCGCAAGACGCTCAAGTACCAGTACGTGTTGCTTTGAAGAGAGATCTTCCACTTGGACGCTGTTAAGGGTGATGTGTGTGCTTTTCTTTAGGGTGTACGACATTGAGAAGGGATACTACGCTGATGGAGAGGACGCCTACGACATGCGCATGCCCTTTACGGAGAAGTGCAACCAGGCCTTTGCCTCGCAGGTGAACCGCTTCAAGAAGGTACTGGAGGAGAAGGACGGAGAGAAGGCGGCCAAGGACGCGGCCAAGGAGGCTTCTGCGTAATTGCTTACATCCAGCGTGCATGCGGCGGAAGGTGACTACGATGAAGGTGTTAGACGCAATAGTGCTGCCGAGGAGATGCGTGAGGGTGATCGACGGCTAACGTAGATATTTAGCAGCTGACAAGCCCAGCCATCTCACGATTTCTGACTTCGTTTGATCTAGTCTATCGGTGCCACGTCTCGGGGCTGTGGTTCATGTTGTAGGCTTCTGTCAAGACGCATTGCGCTTGGACAACCGTGCTCAGCCCCTTGGTTGTGATGAATCGGCGTCCGCAACTGGTGTCTCGCATGCACTCGGCGCTCAACTTGCACCGTCAAATTTTTCACCCGCTGCTCGATATCACGTTCAAGGCTTTTCGTGCGCGCGGCACGTTTTACTCGTTGTTGTAGCTCATACAAGTCTCGATTCGCTACCACCTCCGATGTACAGACTAGATAGACGTCGCCTTCATTGCTGACGTTATTACTGAATTCCGCTGTATAAGGATTTTGAATTTGCAACGCCCCATTGGAAGCCAAGTGCGATTGTGTACAATGCGCTCGCCACCACTCCGATGCTTCCTCGTCGCCAACAACCTTCAATGACGGGTTCTGTGTTTCTTTCGAGCTGTGGTCTCCAACCAAGAAGTTGTGAATTTCAACTGAAGGCCACACAGATGACGAGGAAGCATTGCAGGTTCGAGAGGTACCAGCACTTGTCTCTCTTTGGTTGCTACTTTCACTTCGAGGCCAGACCCAAATATTGTTCTCGTCCTCCCATGGGCTTTTCGCCACTACCACGTGCCGGATGTCTCGCTGCTCACCGGCAAGTTGCGTTTGCCACCAATGCCGCTTTTCCAGCACGGAGCACACAGCACGACGATGATGATTCCACGCACGAACACGTCTAGCCTCATCCCATTTGTCCATGATGTCATCTAGCTGGTTGTCCCCCTTAGATGGCGTCAGTTGGTCGGGTGTCTCCATTCGAAGGTGCTTGATTCGGTTCTCGCAGCTAACAATGCGCTTTGCTGATAAAAGTTCTCTTTCTGGTCGTGAAGTACGAGTTTCACGGTCGTATCGAAGTACACGCTGCGCGGTGGCATACTTCATTTCCATAACTTTTTCATAAAGCTCACGTCGCCGATTCGCCTGTACTTTTGATCCTTCCGTCACGTTGCTGCTTTGTGGGGTCTTGGATTTCTTACTAATGGAATCCTCTTTAGATTTCTGCTGAGCCACCAAACGCTTGATCCTGTTTGCATTCGCCAGCAAAGATGTCATTGGTATATAACACAAGAAACCAAGCATACAAACAACACGAACCGTTCTTGAATCGCCTTTCGTCTCGTGGCAAACGCTTCTGCATCAGCAACCGCGGGTGAAAGTTTTTGGTTTACAGCAGAAGCGCGTATGTCGTCGTCGCTGACAAGAAGCGATGGAGAAGATTGCGTGGTCTTCACGTATTCTTTATCGCGAGTCCAATGATCGAATCGAGCTGGATCATCAGGTGCTAGCAGAAAGGGATCGAATAGATAGACTCTGTCGTTCGGATTGAGAATCTCTGTCTTGGTTTTTGTCACCGGGACTTCTACCCGGTTCGTGGCACGCCAAGTCCGTTGGATCACCCCAGCCGAATGTTGTTGCTGAAAAGCTCGCACTCTCTCGAGATCGGCTGCGTTCGTGTGCTGAAGAAAATAAAGCTCTTGCTCATTTCGCCAGATACGAATTTGCCTCCGCCTTGTTGCTTGTTGAAAACCCTCCTACAAGATCACCAGCTCAGTTAATGACGGAGTAGTAACATACAAATACGTCTAGACCAGTCATCCGTACCTGCTCTCTTGAAAAATCACGTAGTTTCGCGAACTCGCGGCGTGTGAAGCGGCCACGCTGGAGAGACTGGAGTCTAGTTACTGCTCTCTGTCACAACAGAACACACACAGCTTTGGTGAGGTGCTGCACTGTCAACATTGACACAACGTAGCACCTGAGGTGATCAATAGTTTCGTACGATGCCTTGACATTGCTTCTCCCGACACTGGACGCCCCGAAATCTCGCCTGAATACAAGTGGCCGCTTGATCTTCCGTTGTCATTGCCACTTACCTCACCGAAGTTGGCAACTGCAACTGAACTTGCCTTGAAGCGACGCGGCCGCTAAAAGGAGATGGCTACAACACGTTTGGGCAAGGTCATCATAATATTATTCGGACCGATTACGACTGGCAATTGCAGCCCAAGCTGCTCGCTTGCTGGCTCGGGTGGCTGTTAGATACTATCAACGAAATAATAAGTGGGCGAGGAGCTCCATCTCCTCGCGAGCTCACCGTCGTCCGCCAGGCGACACATATACATCAAAATTGACGCACCGGACTTCGACAACCAGCAGGCTGGCACGGCAGCACGGAATAGCGACGCTGTTTGGTACTCCTTGGGTGAGAGAGGAAACTCCAGCCTGAGTTTCGCAATACTCTCGTCGGGGTGTTGTGCTAGTAAATAAGGTTGAGAGCGAACTCAATCAAAACTTGACCGATGCAGTGCGCAGTCCACGGACGCGACGGACATCGGAGAGGTAGCTTCGAGAATGGGCACGAACTCCTCGCTCATTTTGAAGGACCCGAGACTTTCTTCCTCTTCCTCGTCCTCCTCTTCAATCAGGACGTTCATGCTCTCGCGGCACAAAAGCTTTGCAATGGTCGGGGTGAACTGCATGCGCGGCGACTCCAGTTCCAGCTCCTCGTCATACTCGTCCTCGTTATCCGAGTCTTCGTCGCTGTCGCTATCCGACATCGATTGAGACTCTTCTTTCACACCAGCAAGCTGCTTTTTCCGCTGCTCCATTTGCCACTGCTGTCGCTGCTGCTCCCGAGCCTTCTCCGATTTGACCTCGTCATTTTCTTCTTCTTCCTCCTCCTCTCCATCACTTTCACTGTCACTAAAGCCGAACCGAGAGCTGCCGCGTGGGTCAAGTGTACTGGTGGCCGTGCTCGACAGCGCGACAGATGATGATCCGTAATTCACCGACTTTTTTCTGTTGTCGAGCGGATCCTCGATGTCATCATCGTCAAAATCCATACGAGAACTTTCGCGGGGATCCAAGGTGCTTGAAAGCACGCTGAGCTTGGTGTGGTTACCAGTCCATCGCTTAGTCGCGTTTTGTGGAGTGCCATACTCGTCCAGGTCCGAATCATCATCATCATCTTCTTCCTGAGGCACTTGTCGGTTTGACTTCTTCGACACTCTTGACGTCCGCGAGATTTCGGCCATTTTCATTCTCGAGCGTTCTGCATTTACGAGCACAGCAACAAAAATGTTAGACCCTTTCCACAGCAAGACCTGCCCCAGTCACTACGTACCAAGTTCTGATCTCCTCATCGTGCCACGATGTGCGTACGACGCGTCAAGTCCCCCAGCTGCAACGGTTGCCACTGGGGGAGACGGCGTCGACACCTCGGACGCCTCTCCAAGACTATTGAAGGACGTCCGTGGCGGTCTGGTCACTGCCGAAGTCGATTCTGAGTCGCTGAAGACCGAGGCGTCTTCATTCGACGCCCGCTTGGGCAGTGGCGAGGCCGCCGGAGAGGCGGACACATCACTGGCAGGTTCGGAGTCGTCAATAGACTCGTTCGATGTCGCGCTGGCACTATTGTCCCGAGGTGTTCTCGGTGTCGTAGGAGCATGCTTCTGGTCGTCCACGCCGCCTTCCTTGTCACTGGCCGACCGATTGCTACCATCACTGCTGCCCAAAACTGTCGAGGTCACCGGTCGGCCATCAAAGTGTCTCGCAGATCGGTGATACTTGTGGTCTCGTCGCGACGTCTTCTTGAACGCACGCGCGGCGACCTCTTCAGGGGATTCTTCGGCGGGGAGGCTCAAGTACGAGTCGCTGTTCTGGTGGTTACGCGGTCTCGTCGTCGACGGCGGGGTCCCTGCCGGGTCGTTGTCCTGGTCCGGCCGTCGACTTTGTATCCTCGCACTCGGGTCCACCAGTCTCAGCTGCAGTCGAATCCTGCCTGCGTCCTTCTTGCCAATTTTTAAATCGATCCATCGATCCGCCGTCGCTGCTCCCTGCAGCGTCAGGTACTTCAATGGGATGGAGCAAGCTCCGATGGCGGGTGACGACATGAGTCTCGCCGACTTGACGCGGATGCTCAGCACGTCCTCGTTCGGGTCCAGCACGGGGATGTCGAACTTCTCGTTCCACACGGGGTTGCTTCGTTTGCCCTTCTGCACCTGCGTCTTGAGCACGCGCATCCTGGAGCCGTTGCCGCTGAGATCTCCTTCGGACGACGACGTGGGGGGCATTGCCATGTTCGGGGGCTGCGCCGTGTTGCCGCGACTGCTGTTGCCGTTGCTGGTGCCAAAGGGCGAGTGCAGCAACCCCCCGAGACTGTGCGTGGAGGCGGACAACGTGAGTTTCTGCGTACGGCGCGCGAAGGCGCCACTGCCGCGCACCATCTCGGTGCCCCCCACGTAGAGTTTGCAGTAGGTGCCGTGGCTGGACACGTGCCGCAAGCCTTCGGCGGCGTACACGCGCAGGAGCAGGCGGTGCGGCGCCGCCGGTCGAGCAAAGTACGACGAAGTGGACGCCGGCCGCTCGTATGCGGCGTCCATCGCCGAGGAAGCTGAGGACCCCACAATGGCCGCGGAGGAGGCGAGCGAGTCGGTGTGTACTCGGCCCTAATGGCACGCGAGTGACGGCGAGACGAGAGCGCTCGACGCTTCTCCCTCGCTTGGGCTGATCTGGCTTTGGCCCCGAGAGTTGTGTCAATCGGGCACCGTCCCGTCTGGGCAAGAGTTCCGCCTGGGGACCAGGTGGCATTTTCAGAGATATGCCACTTTGAGTTGTTCGGGGCACTTTGGGAACTTTCAAAGTGGCAGTATAGCTTGACTGAAGATCGCACATTTGAACAGGCACTGGCTGAAGCAACAATACCTATGCGTTCAAGGCCAGCATGTAGTCTTGACAGCACCTCGGTCGCATGGGATTGCTAGACAAGGTCTCACAAATCCAAGCGCTGAAGCTGCTGAGTTACGAACGAGCAGTAGATGTGCCATGCCGCTGTGATCTGGTCTTCCTATCAGTGAAGTTGTGTATAATGACGCTTTCTAGGGCTGGGTAAAGTTAGTCTCCCCTGCTGAGTATCTTCCAACGCGGTGGCTATTGCGTTTTCAACTACAGGGAAGACCACCATATTCTTGGTTGGGAGGTGGCATTCCAGGCAACTTTCAAAGTGGCATTCAGTACGTTTTCTGTAGTCACTGCCACCTTCAGGCCTGCCGATAGTGAAAACAGCATGTCGAAGTTCGGACTTTTTGAGACGATCAGATAGACGTCGGTCCGTATTAAGTGGGACGATAGAGTCGTCAAGAGACCGAAACCACTCTTTTCGGAGCGTTGAGTGACGAAACAGCCGGCGGTTGTGATACCACAATCCCCGGCAGCAGAGACTGTGGCTTGGACAGCCTTGCAATGTTAGCAGTCAGTTCCGCCCGAGCATGACGTCCCCGCCTCGCCAAGATGCTTGTTGATGCCGAGTGGCCCCAACACGGCCACCGGCGGGGCGCAATCGCTGACACTGACGTGCTCGACCGCTCTTCCTACATGTAATCTGCTGCCGCGACACTCATTTCGCTAGCATTTTGGTGCCGCGAGCAGGCGGCGGCGTGTCCAAACCGCTCGAAACGACTGGATATTCTCAGGCGACGAGATCATCATTTATTCGGGGCGGCGGCTGTAACGCAGCCGTGTGCTGAACTGCCGACACGCACGTCCCAAGGTGGCGCTGTTCGAGGCGGCGGTCGCGGCCGAGATGCTGCAGACCTCCTCTGCAGACACCGCAACGACTAACCGGCTTGTCGGTTGGCAGATCTCCATCGAGGACGCAGTTGAGTCTCCACTTGAGGTCAGTGCACTGTAGCACTTTTCATTCGGTGGTCAATGCCATGGTCGACACGGCGGTTGGTTGCTTACTACTGTGAGCTGATCGACCGACCGCCCTTCGCGATCGACGGCGCGCGGCGCCTCCACACCAAGACAGGAACACTCTCTGCTGCTTCGGCCAGACGATGACAAAGGGCAACGTATGTAGCCATGATGGGGACGGCATCCCGAGTCGACGAACAAATGGAGCCGTCAATGCCGCACGCTAGTCGCGCGTTGCACACCATCGCCACACCACTTTCCGGCCATAATGGCGGACGACGACGCCGTGGCCGAGGCGCCGTTCTGCGTCGTGTGCCGCCGCTCCAGCGCCATCAAGTGGCGCAAGCACGCGTTCTCGCGCGGCCACCAGCAGGCGGCGCAGCAGTTCCTGCTCTCGCAGGCGACGCGGCTGCAGGAGCTCTCCTCGACCGCCGATTGGTGGCGCTGCGTCTTCTGCGACGCGTCGGGGGCCGCTGCAGCCGACGCTGTGGCGCATTTCGGCGGCGAGCAGCACAAGAAACGCGTGGAGGGGTTCTGCAGACACCACCGCTGCGATGCGAGCCGCCAGACGCGGCCCCAGCTCTGGCTGACGGCCGACAGGAAGCGAGAGGTACGCGGTCTCGATCACGAGCGTGAGGCGGCGCGGACTCACGGCGTTTGCATTGCGTGGAGCAGCTGGAGACGGCGCTGAACAGGAGAGAAGATGCAGGCGGAACAACTGCAGGAAGCGCAACAGGAGGAAGGGGACAAGGCTGCGAGTGAGCGCGTGGAAGCGTTTTTATCGTCGGCGGCTTCGAGGATTCAGGAGGTGCAAGCTGAACGACGCGTTGTGGAGGAAGCGCCGCTGGTGACGAGAGAACCGCAGCAGGAAGAGCTGCTGGGCCCGCAGTTGACTCTGGTTACGGACTCGAGAAGATGCAAGACAGTCACGTCCGCGGACGGAGTGCTGCAGAACCCGTTGGGACGACATGAAGGCAAGCGCGTGTGGGGCGGCGGCATTGTGAAGCTGCGCAAGGCCGAGTGGATCCCGTGGGCGATCGATCAATTGGTAAAGGACGAACAGGCGGAGCACCCGGAAACGCAGCACGCTGGAACAGAGAGCGCCGCGTTCGCGCATCGTGTGACGGAGCTCGCCCGCGCGGAAGGACTCAGCTCCATTGCGTCGGTATCCTGGGGCGCGAGCGTGGGAAACGTACACACATCGGCCGTGCCGCCCTGGATGGTGCAGTCGGAAGAGGAGTACAAGAAGTGCAATCGCCGAGATGCACCACCACAACCATCGACTACAGCAAACAACAAGTCAGTCAAGAAGAGGAGAGATATCTTTTCGGAGCTCCAGTCGGAAGCGAAGTATGGCCCAGACTGGCTGCCAAACTTCGGTGGTGTGTGGCAGGAGGGGCCTCGCTCTAAAACAAAGCAAACATTCCGGAAGGCAGCAGCCACAGCAAAACCTTCGCGTGCCCGATCCCCTCCTCGCCTGGCAAGTGTGAGTGCTATGGAGTCACTAGTCCAACCTCCAGCTCAACGAGTAGAGACTGTAAAAGCACCGCTACAGCCATCGCCGCCACCTCCGCCATTGCCTCCGCAACAACCTGCTGAATTACTACTGGCTTCTGTCGAATTGCCCTCACACCCACCTCGCGAAGACCCAGCGCTACCATCTTCACGGGCCGCTAGCGCTACAGCTCAAGATGACAAGGGAAATACAATAAACCCGTTAGACGCGAAGAAGCAGATGCTGCTTGCTCAAAAGGAACGCTTGCGCGCGAAAATGGCAGCAAGAAGACGGCAGTAATATCTTAGATTCCAAAGTAAAGTTGTGGTGCGAGTCAAACCGTCGACCACATCTGCTTGCTTGCAGCCTCAAAATGGGAGTTCTTCTCTGTACGAAGGTTCATTGATGCTGCCAGGAGGTCACACAAATCGATCACGCTCATTTGAGATGGTGCGCGCTTTACGAGTCCTCCATCGCAGAGCACTGGGTTGTCATCCACCTTCACATTGCACGGGATGGACAACACGTAGCGTGCCAACCGCGCCAGGAAGGGATACTTCATGCGCATGCTTTGCCACCACTCCAATGGACTGGCACGCAGTGTGATACGCCCTTCTTCCTGAAAGAATGAAACCTCGACTTCGAGCAAGTTGCTTGACTTTGTGATTTCTAGCGAAGACTTGGCTGAGTTCAACAACATTTCCTCTTGAGCACAAGACGCCAAGTTAGCTTGGAGGTCGTCCCACAAGTCAGTAGTCTTGCCAGCGTTCCCATCAATATGATTGCTGTCTTCTTCCAGAGAAATTGAGTTTTCACCGAGATCATTTCCGCTCTCTTTATCTTTCACCTTGGTACCAGCAATGTTCGCTGCCTCCGACTTGACAATTTCCCAGAACTCATGCTGCGGTAAAGACCCCTTGATAATGAACGATCGCGTCCGAGGATCCAATATCGTAGCGGACCACAACAGGTTGAACGTTTGGAGCTTCTCCATACTCCAACTAGCTTCTGGGGCCGCGAACAGATGCTCAAAACATGCTGACAAGTTCGTGAGAGCCAAATCACGGAGTGCTTCGATGTCTTCTGGTAAAGTCTCCATCACATCCGTACTGCTTGACTTACCACTGCTGGACGACTCATCCGTAAATCCAACACTGGGTGGATGCAACTCGCGTAGTTTGTCGATCAAAGTAAACACTGAGGGCACGATAAGTGACGACACGACATATTGCTCACCGTCTAGCTTCGCGGTGGCTTCAGCGAAAGGCTTCAGTATCACTGTGAGATAGCGAACGCGTGACCACTCATACCGTGATAGCGACGACAACTGGATTAGCTTGGAGAAGTCCGAGTCGCTGTCTTTGTGCAACACAAAGTACTTTTTTAAAGTCGGCATCATGTCCTCAACAACCGAGAGCACAGAGCAGATCCCGCTCACCGATATCACCATATCTCGAAGACGGTCGACAAATAAACGCTCGTACGAATCTGCGTTCAACCCACACCGCTCCAATGCCAGTCTCCGCAGCACCCGTCGAGATCTTGGTGATTGCTTGAAGTGTGCTAGCAAATACATCACTTTGCTCATAAGATCGCGATATGTATGTCCTGTGAGACTTGTTGGCAATTCCTCGAGCACGCTGGAAGCAATTTCCACCATCGACAAACCGTAAAAGGCATCGCTTGACGAACCCGCTGCAACTGCAGCGGAGCTGCTTTCCACATATTCTGCCTTATCTAAGCGCCGGTTCCGGAATCCAGATACACTTGTCTCGGTTAACACCTCGCTACCGAGGCAGTAGCAGTTAGAGATGGTAACCCCATTAATGGTCGCAATCATGATATTTTGCAGCAACGTAGGCACACTCTCCAAAAAGTGGAGCTTGTGGTCCGAGCAGAATGACTGATACGCGTTGCATGGCGGCTCCACTGCGATTATCTCTGGCATATACCTGGATGGAACAACGCGTTCCATCGCCTTCTTCAGTTCTTTGTCTCGTGCGAGCTCCAGAACGATTGAATCACTTTGTCCTCCGTGGTTGCTGCTTATTGTCGAGACGTGCAGACACCGACGGAATGGATTGAACTCCTGGTCTAGACCAACAGCAAAAAGCGCGAGGAAAAGCACCTTATTGCTGTTAGATGGAACAAAACATCCCATGGACGCTGCTGGTGTTACTTCCGTCGTTTCATTTTCGGCTGCGAATACCGATGAACGCCACTCCGAAATCATGAGGTGCGAGAAATCCGTCATCTTCATCTGCATCACCGTTCGCACTTTGACCTCCGCCGCCATCTTCTTGACGTATCCGAGCGCGATCTCTTTTTCAAACAGCGCAAAGCTGTTAGAGTCATCAATATAGCCACCAGCTCCTCCCGCACACTCCACCATGAGGTTTCGAAAGGCGTGACTCGAACACAGCTCGAACGGCAGCATTTCGTACAGACATAGGTACCCCATGGCCTCCCGCACCTTTTCCGGATTGAAACTTGCCGTCAGTGGCACTGCAGTCGTTGCTTCAACCGCAGTCATGGCCGCGTGTCGATTCGTCACTTGATGCTGCCCTGGATAATCTGAAAACAACTGACTAGGAATCTCTCGTCTCGCCTTCTTCACAGGCGTGTGAGTAGTTGCAGTCGAGCATCCCTTGTCTCCTTGTGTCTGCGTCTGCACCTTGTTCCTCGTGGCCACGTCTTGCTCCATTGACACATCTGCGAGTACTGCCGCCACTGTGGCTGGGGGCGTCGGGGTCACCGCTTTCTTCTTGCGTCCTCTCTTCTTGACGCCCATGACGCGATGCATCTGCACGCTCTTCTTCTCGCCTGCGTGCTTCTCGTACACGTCCGGGTGGTTCTCCTTGAGGTGTCGCCACAGATTGGACGTGACGCTTTTGCTGAAGCGGACGCACGTCTTGCGCTCCAGTTTTCCCTGTTGGCGACACAATTTGCACTTGGCAATGGACGATTCCTCGCGTTTCTTGGACGCAAAAGCTTCCTCCACTTCGTACCAGCGATAGACGGCCGACACGTTGCTGGAGCTGGAGCTTTTGGTCTTCGCAGGCGCTGGAGCTTGCGCATTGGAGAAGCTACTGGCGGACGAGACGCTCGTGGTGCTGGAGGACGCCAGGTCGGTCGGGTCCATGGCCAGCGCCGCAGCCACATCCTCGTACGTTGAAGTGCTTGAAGAGAGCGTCATGCCGAATCGCAGCACGGCGGACGATTCAATGGTGAATTTGCGAGGAATTAATTGCAGCGGTCGGATCGCACTTTAGCGGGACCATCTTTCTCTAAAACTGATTTCAGCCAATGAGATCGACCCGTTTTTTATCTTTAAAATTTGGAAGTGACTTCAGTCACCAACGAGAATTACGTAGCCGGGACGGACTGCTCACGTAATAGTTTTGACCCAATTATAAATTACCGGTCTCTACATTTGACTGAATTTTATTTTCCAAAAAATCAGCGCGCGCGCTGTGGGCTTTCCATTCGACCCCCCCCCCTCCCGAGAGCAAGCCGCACGTCCGCGGCCACCCCGGCCAGCTTTCCGACGTCTCTATCGCGCCAAGGACCCAATAACGCACATGAGCGACGCATCCAGCCCGAGCGAGAGCGCTGCCAGCTCCAAAGACTCTGCTAGCGAATGGTCTTCCCGCTCAAGAGGATCTGCACGCGGCCCAGACACGTCCGACAGCGATCCGGAGGACGTGCGTGTAACTTCTTCCCGTTTTAAGGCATGGCATGATTCCTGGGACGCGTTCTTTGCATGTTTGAGCGAGTATCAAGGCAGACGTCGCAGTTGTACAGCATTCGCACTACTGTAAAGGCCACGACGCGGAATCAAGTGATAAAAGCGAAAAAGAAGTGGAGAGACTCGGAGCTGATTCCCGAGGCGTTTGGGGATTACTACAAGAAGTTCTTATGCGCACACGGATGGAGCAAGAGTGCGAGGGGGCAAGGCCGACAGACTGGCCATCACGAGCGAAGTACCGGCTGCGAAGTGGTTCTTTGCGCGACGGTCATGTGCTGTCCGGATACCGGCAGCTTTCGAATCTGCGTTACGAAGCACAAGAGGACGCACAACCACAAGCTTGACAGGAACGTCTTTGAGCATTACCCTTCCAACAGAAGAATTACAGACCCCGACGTTCTCGATTTCGTCGACAAGCTTATCAAAGCTGGCGGGAAACCGAAGAAGATACTAAACTATCTCCAGGAAACGACGGGTAAGTCCATTGCATGTTTCTTGAGGTTGCCTTTGTACTTAACAGTGCTTGAGCTTTTGCAGAGAAACGTGTGATGCTGCGAGATGTCCACAACATGGTGCAGCGGCTGAAAGCAAGGCGCCGTGGGGCTGGGACTGTCGAAGATCGGTTAGAGAGTGTCCTGCGTAAGCTCTGCTCGACGCGCGACAACACTGCCACTGTCTTCACCGATGATTCGAACAAGACGCAGACGATCATGCTGCAAACCCGGCAAATGAGGCGATTTTTCGAGGCTTTTCCAGAGGTGGTTATGCTGGACTCCACTCACGGGACCAATTCGTCCAAGTACAAGCTCTTCAGCTTCATGATTGATGATGTTTTCGGCCATGTAAGTACTCATTCAGTTGCTGGTACACAGAGCAGTTGATCTGTTAGTGGTTGGTGATCCATTGGTAATCAGTTGGTAGTTGGTGACCCATTGGTAATCCATTGGTAGCCAATTGGTGGTTGGTGACCTGTTGGTGATCTACTCATGCGTTTGGTGATAATTACTAACTGTTTTGTTTTCCTGGCAGGGTCAATACCTGCAACACGCGCTGATCGACAATGAAAGTCATTCTTGTATGTTGGACGCAATTGGGGCGTTTAAGGAGAATAATCCCTCTTGGGACCGTATCTGCACGATCATGATCGACAAAGACTTCGGCGAGATAAGTCTTCTGAAGAAAGAGTTCCCTTTAGCTCGGGTCCTCATTTGCCACTTCCACCTCAAAAAGTATTTGCGGACGGAGATGTCGAAGGATGTGTACGCGGGCGGGATGGCGTTGACGTTGATCGAGTTGAAGATGCTGTTGACATGATGGTAAAGGCTCAAGACGAAAAGGAGTACGACCGTGGTTTACGATACATGTACTACCTCCTCGACGGCTCCGACGAGCAAGACGAGCTTTCGGAACCAAAGCATCCGCTTCTCGTGTATTTTATGCGTAACTGGGACTCTTGCAAGGACATATGGGCTGTGTATGAACGCGGCCACGTTCCACATCTTGGGAACCACACAAACAATCGGTAAGTCATATTTTCATAACACGCTAATCTATTCGAGTGCTAACTATCTGTTCGCTGCTTACCATCTTTAGATTAGAGTCTGCGTGGGGAGATCTCAAAGAGATTCTCAAGCCGGAAATGGAGCTGGATGAATGTGTTGAGACGCTTACTTTCTTGCAATCGACAGCTGAAAACTGGAGTATGCGTCTCGGTTTCATGTAATTGGGTCGCGTCACTACAAAGGTGCAGACGATATTTTGCTCCGGCTTGCAGCATTGGTGAGCCCTTTCGCCATTGACCTTGTCCGGAAGGAGTACGAACTTTTCAAGGGCGGATCGCTGGCATATGAAGGGCGGTGGTTACAGGAAGACATGGTGCGGTTGATCTCAAGCACTACACAACGGGAGTATGTTGTGAACACATCGGTATGAGTTTTTTTCTAGCCTTCGTTTTCTTTACTTTTGAGTTCTGATCTAAATGTCATTTGTCGAATGTGTTGCACTGTGTTAGAGCTACACTTGTTCTTGTTTCTTCATGCGCACATTGTTACTTCCCTGTCGCCACACGATTTTCGTTCGATCCAACATGAAAAAGAAGAAGTTGATACCCATCAATTACATTCACCCTCGCTGGTTGCTGCAGTCAGACGCCAACCGACCTGAAGAAGATGAGTCTGATGACGACGTCTCCTGCTCAATGTTTCGGGTTCAGGATTCTCATATGAGATCCGTGAAACATGCAGTACTGAATGGCTCTACCAAGTGGAAAACGGGTATGGACATCGCTGAGAGGGTGGTCGAAGCAATGAGTTCACAAGGAACACGATCATTCCTTGGGATGGCGGATGCGTTGGGCAAGTTTGCCGAATATGCGAGTCAGGGTATCGTACCTACGGTTGGACTACCTCGGCGCGATGAAGTACAGTCCAGTGGTGACAGCGACACTGTTGCCGCCGAAGATATTTTGAGTAGTGATTCTGATGTTCCTCCTACACTCCAGACTAAAGCCGAGGTCAAGCAGCATCCAAGCGAGCCTGTGCTCCTTACCAATGACGTGGTGAAACCTACACTTCTGACTAAGGCCTTAGTGCATTCCGGTAAGAGCGATGAAGATGAATATGATGATGATGTACCGGAGCCAAGCTCTGCTGATGAGAGTGCCAGTGAAATTGGAGACGAAGTTCGAGACGACAGTCTCGCTGTGGATGTGGACGAAGAAGAGGGTGGTGATGACGACGGACTTGCTCACAGTGAACAAGATGAACCCGTCGCCGTTTTACTGACTGATGGGGCTCGGTTAATAGCCGAGACGGACCGAATTGTTCGTCGCAGTCGTGAGATGGTGTCTTCGGAGAGCGAGAGCGACGCGCCGTCGAAGCCGCTGCACACGCCCCCCAAGCCCGAAAAGCCTGCTAAGACGCGCAACCTCACCGTTAATGCAGTGGGTGAGGAAGACGTTCTCGTGGTTACATTGGACACAGCAGAACAAGTGGACTTGGCCATCGAGGGTAATGCTGTAGTTGCCAGCACGTATTTAGATGAAGACACAGAAGACACCACCACGGCGAAGAACCCCAACCAGTTGGTGACAACTACCATGCAGTTGGTGGCGACCCCCAAGCAGTTGGTAAAGGCTAAGGGTCAGTTGAAAATCCGGAAACGAGGGACTCAAAACGACCAAGACGATGAAGTGAGCTCGTCTTCAGAAGAAGATAAAGGCCGTTTTGAAATTGTGAAGAGTACGAAGAGCAAGGGCAGACCTAAGATCCGGAAGAAGCAACAGAGAGAAGCCAAACGCGTCCGCATGGAAGATTCGATTGAGCGAGCAAACGCGCTTGTTCAAGGAACACTCGTCCCTGTGAAAGATCTGTCATTGGTGCGGAAGGCACTCGCTTGCAGCTTCAATGTAACCGATGCATTGCCAGTGATGAACAGCATCACACCTGTTGATGCTCCAATGTGGAAGTCAACTACGATTGTACAGATAGCGCGAAAGAGGAAAGTTAATCGGCAAGTTACGATTGTTTTCCCGAAAAACTACTTGACGAAGAGCCTTGCGGGTATCAAGACGTACAGAAATTCGCTTCCCAACGAGCACGACGCTGGCAAAATGGGAGTCACTATTGCTAAGCTCGGCACATTTGCCGAAAAAGACCTGGTCACGATGAAGCAATGGCGAAACGAAAATCCGAAACTGGAGGCGATGTGTGACCTAGTCACTTGGGTCAGACTGTCAAAATTCTCACGGGTGTCTTTGCCTACACCGCTCAACAACTGTGCCACTGTAGATACGAAAGCTTGTGCTAAGCGACTGGAGACTGTGAACCTAAGCGATACCTTATCTACTAGATTTGGCAAAATTTCAGCTCGCGAGATAGCTTCATTCCGGCGTATAGTGTGGCTAGATGACGCCTGCTTCATGCTTGTGATGGACTACCTGATGGATCAACAAGGTATCGGCGGGGTAAACCCACTATATGAAAGAATGACCGACGACGATATGAAGCGCAACTTGATTGAATCCACGTCGCCGTTCCAAAGGGGAACAAAATCGTCCTAGTGCCGGTATACTTAGACAAGATTGGTCAGGTGTGGTCTTCAACTTCGATGACAACAAGCTTGTATTCTTTGACCCTATGCAAACCCGAGCACACTACGAAGCTATGGAAGCGATCGTAAACGAGTTTTTTGGGGAGCACGTATCGGGACTTGAATCGCCACGCCAGCGAGCCCCACGGCAAGAGGATACAAGCAGCTGTGGGCCGCTGACACTGCTGTTTTTAGTGTATGGTGCTGGGTATTCCTGTCCCGAACGTGATGCAGGAATCAGTATCATACCTGCGATTTCGCTTCATGTTTCTCACTAGCAAAGGAGCATTTTACCGGAACCACGACGATGCCGCCGAAGACTCGTCTTAATGCATGTAATACACACTTGTTTCGTCTTAATCACCTTGTGGTTCGTATCAATTGCACGATGAGTTGCTCCTGTCTCCAGGCCTCACACCACTTCGTTGGAGTAGCCATTAAGACGCGCTATTCCTGGCAGTCACCACAACGGCAAAGCCACCACCACGACTAAGTCAACAGCACATTCGTTCAACATTCCGGGAACATCACCAAATTCTCTACAAACCACGCAAATGTAGAGAATACAGGGTGTACCCATACCGTTAAATTTCGTACTCAGTGAATTACTATTCGCACTTTAGACGGGAATTTTATCTCGTCGTTGGTGAAGTACCAACAGAAATGATCAGCTGGACCTATACGATGGTGATCTCGTTGGTGACGAATGCACGTTTTATGAAATCTCGTTGGTGACTGTAACACGGTCCTTAAAATTTAACTCTACAGCATCACTAAAGTTTACAGATCATAAACGGGTCGATCTCACTTGGCTGAAAATAAGTGTTGGCGCAGGGGAAAGGTGCACTGGCAGTCATTCTTCCATATCGCAACGGTTCCGACACCCTACCCCTTTTTCGACAATTCCGACAATTCGGAAAAAAACTTTTAAACATCATATAGCATATTTTGATATTGCGATTAAATCATTCTGAAGATATACTAGCTGAGCAACACTCGCTGCGCTTCCTGTTGCTAAAACTGGGGCGACGCTTAGAATTGTGGTGTTCCTTGGCGACGCCCCCCGACTCACTCGTTTGTGCAACCCGGTGTATTACTAGTTGTAATTGTTCACCGGACTCACCCACGTCCTTGTTCTTCCGTCAAACACATTTTTAAGTTGGGCGTTTGTCGCCTTCGGTGCTTTTTGCTCATCTGGTTTTGACTTGTACACGGTGTTTCTCGCACATTCGATAAGGGCGACCATCTTCGCGAATGCTACAAGGGGAATCACACGTGTACGAAGCGTATTTGCAGCCATCACGCGCCCGGATCTCAGCAAGGCGCTTTGCTCGCCTCACCTTGGATTTCGTGTTCATCAACCTCCGGTGTTCTTCACACATTGAGTGTGCCTCTCCATTTCTCTTCATGGCAACCGCATTAAAGCACGCTGTGGAGTATCTACAGGCAGGCTTGGCAGTATCCTCGCGCTTGTAATACCGTCTGTGCTCTTCACAAAGCACGTATGTGCCGCCATTAGGGCGTACCGCTAATGAGTTTGTGCAGCCTGTAGAATACTTGCACTGCTGTGGTAGGCGAAGTATATTACAGTCGAACTCCTTTCACGCCGGGATTTCTTCCCTGCAGTATAGTGTTAGTTTACTTTTGTTGTAGGGAACTGATGAAGCACGTGGTGTACGTACGCTGCAGCGGCATATCGGCAATGTGCATCGATCTTTCTTCTTCCTGATGCTGCTGATGCGGCTTGTGACTCTTCAATTTGGGAGGAACTATATGTAGCAAGTTGGACCATAAGTATGTGGTGCATATTTTTATGATATGAGTTGACAGATGAAAAAGACGAAATCGAGCGATGACGTTCAAAGCCGCAGCTAAGGTTTGTTGTTAGCGACGATTAGATTCGATGCCAATTCGCCCTTCACGATGTCAATACTACTGTTCATTTTCAAAGGTTTAGAGTTTGTTCTGGCGATCTCCATTCTGGAAAATGTGGCCATGTACAGGTCCCGCTGCTCCAGCGTGATGTACGCGAACGGACCATTGATGTTCTAGGGTCTTATATTACATCTTCACTCGATCAGTGTGGTGATCGAGCATACTGTCGGACCCCCTTTACCTTCTTATTGCAGCATGTACGAGCGACCTTCATGTCCGCTATATATCGCCATTGATGCGCGAGCAATTTTCGACAGCTTCCAGCGGGCAGAACGGTTTCACACGATCTTGCACTAGGCTTGCTCCTAGATCTCGCATACGTCTTCAAAATCCAGGCTGCAGCACGTAACTCTCGGGGTTCGCGCCTAGCAGACAAGTGCTAGGTGCATGTTGCTACCACGTTGACGATGTGCCCCTCTTCAGAATCCGCAGTCGTCGTATTCCCATTGCCTCGCAGTTTGGTGTTCGACTTCTCGCTGTTGTTGATAGCGCGCGGCGACGAGACATGAACCCTCTCAACGAGGATTGAGACGTAGCCTTAACCGTTTCTCCGTTCTTGTCGCCCACTGCCACCGCCGCACTTGCATATTAGCTCTACCTGTTGGACTCTCTGTTGCAGCTAAAAGTTAAGTAATATGACGGTTGCCAATAAGCATCTTGGATTTTCACGCCATGACTGCCGTCCGGCGTGTCAATATCTAGCGAAACGCGGCGGCGAGTTTATCTAGGTAAATCTTGCAATTCTTTTCGTTTCCTGCAAAACCCTGTTCGTGCTGAACTGTGTACGATTTACGAGGTCGGCGACGCGTTGTTTTTCTAATTTATAGCAAGCTTTAACTTCTGCGGACGGTGTGACACTGTCCAACCTTAAACGGCGAGTGAGAACTACATCTTCTCTTCTTGTTACGCGAGAAAGAGCGGCATACGCAAATGAAACGTTGGGCAGTGAGTTCGAATGAAATACAACTTTTGAGCATGTTCGACCTTGCACTTTATGAATAGTCATGCCATAGGCGAGGCGTAATGGAATTCCGCACTGAACAACTTTATAATCGCTTCTCAAACTACCCCAGCTCGTCTCTTTCGGAATTACGGGTACAATATTTGCTACATCCTGAAGAAATGATGGTCCGAAATATGGGTCAGTGACCTTTACCAGCACTATAGGAAGCTCCGACCCGGCTACAAAGATGAAATCATACACAGTTCCGTTTGTTCCATTGCATAGTCCTGCTGTTTGCTCTGCGTTAAATATCAGTGTAACAGGTGCGCCAATTGCCAATCGTACGTCCGTTGGTACAACACGGTCTCTTGTTGGCCTCTTTTCTTGTGCCTGATCAAGAAGTGTGGTAATTGTGCCTTGTGGTATCTCTCTATTCGCTACAAGCTTTTTTTGCCTAACATAATGTACTGATTTGAAACGTATGACTGCAGGTGGACAGTGGGTGACTTTCAAAAATCGCGCAAGCTGAATGCACATCCTGCGCACATTGGCTGGAGCAAGTGAAGCATATGTCGATCACAAACGGGGATAAGACTCGAAACGCGTCTGAGCAAACTTGAGCTTTGTGAACTTCGTTGGTTCAGATGGTACAGCTCCTGAAGCGTCAGTTTGGCCAGATGCTGAGGACGCCGGACTCTGAAACAATAGGAGTGTGTGTGTTACCGCTGCCCGGCCGCATTGCGCCTCTTTCCGAGTTTCTCACTTCGCAATTGTCACCACAGATCTCAAGCACACCCGACTATCTTCCATCATGCCCAGCAGCTCGAAGAAGACAAAGGGGAAAAACTTCAAGACCGCAGAAGTGAATAGTATGCGCACTTACGTGAAGTTGCCGTCGCGAGGAAGCGGCCAGGAACGGATTGACCACATCGTATGAGTCGATGGCCCCGCCGGCTTCGATCAAGCCTGGAGGTGGTCGACGAGGACGCCGACCGGAAGTCGGGAGATTGTCACGAGTGAGATTGCGGAGCACGGTGGCCACCGTCTCGGGCACGGAGATGAGTCCGTTTGGGCCCCACGTGCGCTGCACGACCGCCTCTACGAAGAGCAGTTGGAGGACGATAGCGGACCCACAGGGCCCCACCCGACCCGACCCGGCCCGTTTCCGACGGGTTGGCCTTAAATCTGGGACTAGGCGCCGGCCCGGGTCTCACAGGGCGGCCTCGGAAAGATGCGTTCGAGGGACCCGAGAGCTCGGTGGGAGGATTGCACGCGTGCGTCCCCCTCTCGCGGCGGTAGCAGGACGGAGGTCGCGCTGCAGAGGACGAGGGCGCCACGGTGAGGTTGGAGCTTATTGCTGGGCGGGGTGTACACGAGCAGAGAGCGTGTGCGCTCAAGGTATGTAGTTGCGAATTTGATGATGATAGTTATGCGAGGTACGGCGAGCCGTGCCCTAGCCGAGAAGTGTGTTAGTCGTGAATTTGCCCGGTTAACCGCAAGTCAATAGTCTTCACATTTTTGTATTGGCTGTTAGTTTGCACGTTTGTTATAAAAGCTCTCTAGTACTCACTCCTTCTATACGACGCCTGACCGTCCCTATCCGAGGCGGCTCGCGACAATCTCTGGTGTTGTAGATAGTAGACCACGGGCTATCTGTCGGTGAAATTAACACACTTGATGTCAAATAGTTTCGGACACGTAAAGTCATTCGAACTCGGAGCAGCACTGCAATTTTCCACGTGCGTCTCCTGCGACGAAGCTCGAGGCGTTTGTGAGAATCAGTAGCAAAATTAGAGAACTGCGAACCATGATTACTAGACAGTACAGTAGCTGAAGCAGGGGGCTCGTGAGGGAGGCGTGTGCTGATGTTTGGTTGGAAGAGTGAGTGAAAAAAAAACATAGCGTTGCTGTTTGCTTTTGTCGTCTCTCCCATTTTGATGCGTCATTTTTGGAAGGCAGACTACGCACAATCTTGACACAAGTTTAACACACTTTGTGGGGCAAACAGCATACAAAATACGGCTTTGTGGTAATCACAAGTGCTCATTGTGTGATTTTTGGAAGTCACCCAGTGTTTGAGACTGGTTGTATTGGCTGCATCAACATCTGCGTTCAAAAACGCTATGTGCTTGGCGGTATCTGCCCACTCAGGCATTTCGTCACATTTGCAGTATCTACTGTTGAAAAGATCGATATCTTTTTCAGTTGGTATTTTGTCTCTTAATCGGCGAAGTGCTTCAAACCATTCTGGATCTTGTTTACCTCTGTGCTGGCTGCTTAAGGAACATACGCAAGTAATTTCCTCCCATATTTCGCGACCTTTGCGTTGAATATCATCCTTAATTCGATCTGCCAGTGATGAAAGTGAGTAAGGGATAACCGGGTCCAGTTGAGCACTATCCCCCGTGAAAATAACATCTCTACCCCCAAAAGGGACATCCCTTTGTTCAGACCAAATTTCACGCATTCTCTGATCAACCCAATAGAGCATACCACACGATATTACACTGCTGCTTCAGGAAATAAAGACCGCAGTATTGTAAGCGCGAGAATTGCTTTTTCTGCTGATTACAGCCAGGGGCAAAATGATCCGATTGCGTTGAAGGACGTGCCATACTCTCCGCCAAGCCTACTATCAAGTCGTGACGACCATCTGGAGATTGAAGAGATGTTCTACGACCTGTTTCAACTACTTCCCACTGATGCTGCAAACGCTTCCAACGCTGCTGTTTCTGAAAGCGCCCTACCAACAGACGTAAGTGTTACTTCTCGAACACTTCGTCGCCGCAAGCGATTGGAGCGTTCAAGGCGCGAGGTTGCCTGGCGAGTCAACTTAGCATTGGAGGACGACAAGAAACGACGTCGACTATATCACGAGGTTCCTGGACAATTTGAAGCTGACCGTCGCCTTTGCGTCGCTCAAGCTGCAAAGGAGAAATACTTGGCAGAGCACGAAAGGAACGCTATGCAGTGAACATCACCGTGTATACCACGTACTAAATAAATGAGGGTCTTCATGCTTTTTTAATTCCAAGGGTATACACGGTTTTAGTATTGTTGTGACTACAAGATTGGATCAACAGAAGAACGAGCAATGCCGAGTATTATTAATCCAGAGCGAATCAATTGAAGTCAAGCAATTGAGTGTACGAACGAATGGGAGGGATAACGATTCCTTGTGTTTTAAAAACTACAAACATTATGAGGTGTTTGTCAGCTGCAATACGGCCAGACTGGCTGCGACTGGTTGCGCGCCTTTAGTGTTTGCTTTGCTATTGTCGAACTCGTTGCTCGCATCCGCGTCAATTGCTGGAGAGAACATATATCCTTGAGCACAGTCGGCTAAAATGTGAACCCGCGGACGCCATGGCACTCGTAAACCCTTCCACTAACAAACTCGAGTCGTTGACCCATTACCCCCGTCGGCGTAGTGTCAAAAACGCGCAATGTGAAAACGAACGACTTCCTCCCAGCAGTTGGCAAACTGCTGAAGAGGTCCATGATCCGCTCGTACGATTCACGTTCACTTATATCGGCGTCCGCCATCACCACCCGAGTAAGGTGATATTGGTCGACACGTTCAGCTTCAAGGACAACCATTCGAACAGTTGCTTGTTGGCCTCGCTGGGGTTGTTCATCTTGAATGAAAAGTCGTAAATTCTGGACACGTTTAAATAGAAGCCGTGGGCCAAGCAACAAAGAGATGTTTCCCGTTTCAATAGTCACCCCTCCAATACAAACCGAAGGTCGTATCGCTACCCAATTGAAGATGATAGTGGCCAAGTAGATGACACTAAAACTATGGCGGAGTCTCAGTGGACACCATTGGCCTTGATTATGAAGCAATCACGTGCAAGGTATAATTCGATGTTGAATAACACACAATGCGAACCATTGCGGATGATAGTCCATGGTGACGGAGGATCCGGAAAGAGCTGGCTAATTAAGCACATTGTGAAAGATGTACATAGCGTTTTTGGGGAGTGCTCTAGAACACGACAAAATTCAAAACGAGTTATGTTATTAGCTCATCAAGGAACGGCAGCCTTTAATATCAAAGGTCAAACGATTTGTTTAGCTCTAGGATTTTCATCGTTCGCTAAAAGTGCGTTCTCTAGGTCCTACATACCATTGTCAACACAAAAGAATGGCGAAACTAAGTTGCAATTACTTCAACAGCGTTTGAAACACGTGCATTTGATCATACTAGACTGCAAGCGAATACGCCTCATTCATGGCGATTCCTCAGTAACACCAATGCTAGACTGGCTTGCCGGACAGGTTTTATCAACCGCATTGCATGTACACCATCGTAGTCATCGCTTCCGTGCAACTGGCAGGGAGGCTGTCGCCGGTACGCAAGTACGTGCCGTTGGCGCTCAAATCTTCGGCTGCAACCTACATAGATAAGAGCACAGTGCAGTAGTATCCTGATGCCCATCCAGCTTGTAGTTTCGCCTACCACGTTTGCCGTTAAAGGGTACAGTAATTTTGTGAAGGGTGCCTCCTTGCGAAGTTGTCGGTGTGCTATACCATGCTGTAAAACAAGTAGCACTACGTGACTTGGTGCTACGCATTCACCACCTTCTGGCCGGGGTGACTTGTCGGTTTGAACTCATCGCCGTTTTGCTGTGCTGAGCCGAAGTGGTCCGCTTGAGAAATGTCTCATCGCAACGCTACTGACCTGGCGGCAGCGCTCGATGCCGAGCTGAAGAAACAAGACGACGAGGAAATGCAGAACTGCTTCGACTGCGTGGAGGCGGTGAGAAGCTTTATATAGTAAATAAATCCAGACAAACGTGTCAGAATTGTATTGCGCATGTGCGTACTGGATGTTGAGCGCATCGACAATGACAAGGGTTCGAGACTCACCTTGATTGACGCTGAATCGGGTCGTCACTTTAAGGTGATTCGGACCAAGTTCGAGAGATTAGACGAGATGCGTGATAACCTAAAAACAAGTTTGTTTTTGGAAAGCGGATCGATTGAACAAGAACAAACAGCGTTAAGAAGGACGCACTAGTCTTATCAGTCTTTGACTTGCCAAAACTCACCACAACCCAACACTGGGCGAGTTACAGCTATAAGACGCGGCCGTCGTCCATCAATACACGCCTTCCGCCTTTCGCAGGTATGCCTCCCAAGCGTGTCCACACCACGACGAAGAATGTGGATTACCCCGTCCAAAATAGCAAAGCGACATGAACAACACGCCAAGGCCGATTTCACAGGTCGAGCAGGGTAGGCTAACAGAACCATGTTTTGATAATAAAAACATACTTTCCATTTGCGAAATTCACGCTTGGCTTTCGTATAAGAGATATATGACTGTGGGTGGCCTCGTAAGCAAGTCATTATATGCACACAGGTCGATATAGGGACAGCTCAGTCGACTTCTGAAGCTGTTTCTTCCATCTTTGGGTACTGCATGTGCATTGCATCCTGGGGTGCTCATAATTCACAGATATCGGAGGAATACTGCCGCTGAAATAGCGTCGATTCAGACGATGGTTTTGCTTCGATCGTTGTGGTTACGCAATGACGTAGCTGTTGGACAGTAGGAGCACACGATTTAGATTCGCCCCGCTAGCTCACTTTAGATTTTGTCGTGCGAGCAAAAGGCCAGGTGATAATGGTGACGAAATCAGCAAATGCGGCCAAGCCAGCCAGAAAAACCTTTTCGAGCTTGAACGAAGTCGGCCAGTCAAACGATCCAAAAAGTCGGAAAAGTACTCAAACGACCTCACCGGAAGCAGTAGAGGCAGAAGCAATGCTGCGTCGATTGCGTCGAGATGAAGAAACGAAACAAAGGAACCGAGCGGCGCAGGACAGCCCAGCGATTGGAAAGCCCTCGGTTTTTTTACAGTACAGTCCGAGCGCAGGAGGTAACGCAGCAGCAGGACCAGCGTCGTTGTGCGCCATTACTTGAAACGGTAAGTGGAATACGTCTTGTTTGTTGCCTTCGAGAGAAAAACGCAAGTGAAGACTGGCGCCAGGACGACGGATTGCAGTTTATTGTGAAATCGATATTTGGATCCGGTTGAAGCTCTCTCTGAACCTCTCTAACGTGACCGACCTTCCCTTAAAATCGAAGACACCACTTTCCATTGAGCACCAGGACGCGCAACTCAAACTTGCGCCAACTATCAATTGAGCAGTTTGCAGTCCGTGGCAGGGCGGTCAGCCAATCTACACAAGCTGTATGGGGCGGAACCCGTTCTGGCATTTCCGTGATTTATATACCAATCAGCTTAACTAACCGATCGTTTCTAGTTATGCAACACGCGATCTGTAGTACAGGCATTTGCGGAATACTGCCCCATCGACAGCAACGTATACATTAGCAGACCACGTCGCCAGATCAATGAAATACAAGCAAATAGTGTTTTCGGTAAGTACTTGCTTTGACACAGCTAACGCTAGATATCTAGCTGGATGTACCGATGTGTAACGTGAGTGGAGGCATGCATATTCTTGCAGCTGTATTGTCGATAACGCTTTATCATTTGGTCTTCGTTGCCTTATCTCAAGATGAACATCGAATGCACGATCAACCGTTGTTTTACTAAAACCGAATGTGCTAACCATCGCCTTCAACACCGGCAGTTCCCGCAGCTCTACCTCGAAAGCACTCTACTCAAAGGTATTGCACTTATGGCGGGACAAGATATTCCGGAGGGTGCTGTTATCGGGCAGTATACAGGTGAAGTTGTCAGTCTACAAGAATACCGCTTACGCTGCAAAGTACGTCGACATTCGGTGAGCTCGCGTAACTGGGTAACTCATGGGTTGAACGTTTTGCGTAGGCGATGCGGGGTACAACGCACGTGTACGGTATGGCTGTCGAAGGAGAGGTTATTGACGTAGCATACGCAGGAGGTTTGCTTCGCTTCGCGAAGCACAGCTGCGAATCTAGCTGCATCGTGGAAAAATGGGAGGTTCTCGGAGAAACGTGCTGCGGTGTGTTCGCCCAACAGACGATTCTCGCTGGAAACGAAATCACCTTCAACTATGGCGGAAACTGGGCATGCACGCGAGTAAGTTCCTCAACATCAAAGTATCTCGCTTATCTAACATATCTCTATCTTGCAGACAAAGAAGTGCTACTGCGGATCACCAAACTGCGCAGACTATATGTCAATTTGAAGAGTGCTACACAGTGCCGCATGAACAGACCCGTTCGGGCTGTACCGAACAATGTGAGCCCCAGAGCCCTGTTGGCCATATCGAGGTCGCAACTGCAATTACTTTAACCAACTCATCTCTTTTTTGCCTCATGCTTTACATCAATATGCAAACTTGGCGAGTTGTAGCAACAAAGCATCCGTCGCTCCTAATCGGATTGACTTAATCAGGGTTGATCTTGAGGTAAATCGAGGTAGCCATTTCGCAAAAAAAAACTCAGTTTTACGCTAAATCCACGCCAAGGGACCTGAAACGGCTGTTTTTCTACTCATCTCCTGTTGAAACGGTCGAAGCTAACTTTCGGGCCTCACTTTAATGACAATCTGCACTATCACTCAAGGTGGTGAGCCTCAACGCCTCACAGAAACGAAGGGTCACATTCTGGCAGCAACCTCAATCATGTTCTTAAAGCCAGGTACAACGTCTTTTTTTGCCCCTAGGGAAACCGGCATTACACCCTCCCCTACCCCTATCGAAAAATTTGGTTGAACTCAGTAAATCTGAGACATAAATAGGAGGTACTTCATTATAGTGGGGGGGGCTTTGCCCCAATGACAGTAACGAGAACACCTTGTCGACCAAGCTTAATAGATAGATGGAAGCAGGGCTTGCTCCGAAGAGAAGGATCCATCCCGTCGTATGGTTTCAGTTATCCTAGATTTAGGTAAACTCGACAATGTCGGGTAAGACCAACAAACCAAGGTTTCGGGCTAACTCGACAACCAAGGTTTCGGGCAAACTCGACAACCAAGGTTTCGGGCAAACTCGACAAGCAAGGTTTCGGGCAAACGCGTCGCAACGAGTGCCGAAGCACCACCGCCGGAGTTTAGCTGCTGCACGAGTTGCTCCTACTTGCGGAACTCTGTAAGACGCACAATAACGTCGAAACCAGTGACGTTAACATAAGTTTCCAACGCATTTTTGATGCATAACGTACCGCGGTCCACAGGGATGACTATCATGTTGGAACCTCCTGTACCTTGGTGCCGTCCTCGTGCCTTGACGACGGCTTTCTTCGCCGTCGCTCCCGCCCAGTATCCCCCCCCTTCATCTTGAGCGCCCTCACTGCTTCGATACCGGTAGCCCTATCGCCCGCCACGTCCACTCCTCCAGTGTGGCACGCCAAGCCGTCAACTGTAGCTTACTGGGAGCCAGGTGGGGGGGGGGCTTTCTTGCTGCTTTGCTAATGTTAGCCACCAAGACTGACCCAACCGCCTAAACTAGGGTGCGCCTTGTTGTAGGAATCGCAAAAATATTTCTCAATACGATTTTGACTTGAAAACAGTAGTAACAAATACATATTTTTGCGAGGCTTCCGACAAATATTTGTCGGAAACTGTCGGAACGCCAAGCCCTACCCTAATCGATATTATTGGTAGAAACGATCGAATAAAGCCTCGTGATTGGTTCAAACAATGTTCTTTTCAGTATCATAACAATCTCACCAATTTACCTGCCGGAAAGACGTGTATATTCATCCATATTTCGGCTACCGTATTCCTTCTGTGCTTACTGACAGACATATTCTTGACTTGAAGAGAGACTATCCACGATCATAAAAGTTACATTCGTATAGAAATTATATGACGTGTGCAAAAATATATGTGACGAGTACCATTTGTACTTAATCGGAGGAGTTCGAATCAGTGTCGTAGAAATTCACTTCGTCGTCCGACAAAACATCACACACGCTATCTTCTATCAGACGCAGCTCATGTTCTCCTACAATACTTTTTTGTGGTAGTTAAGCGTTGACCGATTCAACCTCTCAATTTGGCAGTGGTGCAACACAGAAGCATTTTTGCGCCATTGATAAATCAACTTACGGCACTGCTCCTTCGCATCATCGCTGAGTGAGGGGTAAAACGTTGAGAGCGTTTGAGTGATATCATTACAGCTGCCAACGAAACGAACGACTTCTAGCTTGTGTCGGGTAGAGAATCCCGTGCAGCTGTGGTTGGGCTGCTTTTGCCCGCCACCAGTGACGCGTGGTGTATTTTGTAGTAAATGAAATGTCCGTTTTCGTGTTCGCACTGAATCTGTCAGTCTGCACAAAAGCTGCAACGGCTCCAAAATTAGAGCAGTATGATTGGCAGTTGGAGTTGTCAGTAAGGAGTGAACGTCAGTAAGCACAGAAGGAATACGGTATTGTATAGGCAGAAAATGAAGGGGCTTGTAATCACAATGTCATCGTATACTCAATTTTGAGAAATCCAGATGCGATATTTAGATTTGTAGTAAAAACGTCCATTTTTAATTTAGTTCAGGTGTTAAAAATGGCAGATTCGCAGTGGTTTCGACGCTAGAAGCGACGCAAAAAGGCGCCTCGAAGGCTGTTTTGACGTGGAATCATGCAATTACACAGCCTGTTCCTATTGGTCAAACTGAGTGGAAAGTACGAAATCCATGTGAAAACGTGCGTTTAAATTAAAAGGTTCAATTGGCCGCAAAGCGAGTTGAATTGCTTGTATAAAGTCAAAGAGGTGCATTCATTCATTCATCATCTTCTTCAACTACGCGAAGTTCATCCTCATCAGCCAGTTCACACTGTTCTAGTGCCGCTAAGTACTTACGCCCGAATCTCAGCACGCGTTTGTAATATTTGTACGAATGCTTGGACTTGTTACGGCTGAATTCAGCTGTAAGTTTGACTAATAAACCAGCGGCGTTGTCGGACGACGGGCAATTCTGTTCACTCACACGCCCCATACCATTGCAATGGGTTGCAACTCACGGTGGCACTGGGGCGTGTACAACAGAGTATGGTTGCGTTCTTGGCCAAACCGCGTAGTGACATAGACCACTTTGGGCTTGTTAGCTTTTACAAGCTCAGTGAGTTGCGCGACAAACCAACGAGTATTAAAATCGACGTCTAAAAATATGAAGTAAGGTTAGTTGCACCAACTTAAAGTAATATAGAATTGAGGTGCTGTCGTGTACAGACGGTGTCGGAACAACCATGTCTGTATAGCAGCGTTTCGTATTCACCGTGTAGGAGTAGGATCTTGTTGTCGTTTATGATAACTCGCTCCATCAATGTGGATGATACAATGCCAATACAACTGCAGCGTCACACACACACCTTGATGAACCATTTTTCAAAAAGCGGGGCATCAAAGTTGCCATGATAATCATCGTCCACTCCAAGACTAGTCTTTTTGTTAGAATTTCAATACACAAGAGAGTCCGGGACAAACTCTCCTTGCATGATGTTTCCTCGCCGAGTAATGATGCCAGCGCCGACGATACATATTATAATCACATGTAAATTGTCAGTAAAAAACAGATAAAATAAATTCTTTTTAGCTTACCGTGCTCCGCGACCACTTTTCGACAGCAGACTTTTTCTTCAGTTAACCATGTATTTCCTGTGGCATAATTGACGTTGCAATAGCTTTCGTCGAGAAATACCTCGGGTCTGATAGGATGATTGTGAGCATCTCTGTTGGAAAGTCGTTTTTGCAAATATGTTGCACAGAAAGCAACATTTTCTGTGCTCGCCGGTAGATAGTGCCGACTTTGGCTACGCACATGGCTGGATCCATGCCGTTTAACCATACGCGCATAGTACGCGCATTGAAGCGCTTACCTAGAACACCCTCAACGTAGTCACAAATGAGCTGAGCTGTAGCAGGCTTGGCAGCTTTATATATATAAGGTGACGTATTCACGAACAACAACGTTTAGGTCACTCTTATTATATGACTTTTTGCGTCCATGAGTTTATGGTGTAGTCTACTAGCCAAACATAAGTTTATAAGAATAACATACGATATCATGAAAGAAAATATTAAATCGACTTGGGTGAAAATTGCACTCGCGCCTTGGTGAAATCAGTTTCGGGATTGATGCAGCACTGGAAAGATTGTGTTCTTTGCGAAGCCGTAGCGTCCTTCGTACGCTGGCGCGAGTCCCATCCCCCAGTTCTGTCTGCTTTCGCCTCCTTGACGAAGTAATAATATACCTTGCAGACTAGGGTTTTCTCGGCCAGAGCGAGCTGGTGCCTGCGCTCTATCGTGCTCGATTCGAATTGGAGCTATGGCGACATGTTGTAGCGGGGCAGGTGCTACAGAAACTTTCCTTTGTATTCGGATTCGTTGCAGTCTCATTGAAGCTATTTTGGCTGAGATATATTCATTCGTCTGGAGTGAGTTTCTTCTTCTTTCTTTCTTTCTTTCTTTATTTTTTTGGTGGGGTGGGGGGGATGAACCCTAGCCCCATCAGTTTCTGTCGCTATAATAGTTATTGTACCTTTCAGTTGTTTTGCTCTCCGTTTTAACACCCATTATCGGGCTTCCCATGAGACGGAAGGTCCTTTAATCTGAATGGAACACCACTGCAAAATTGTCGTAGGTTTAGGGCCAAAACCCTGGGGGGGATTTCTATTATCTATTATCCGCAGGTGCTGGAGTTGACGGATGCATCTTTCGGTAGATGAGATAGGCACCTAAGCTCGAGCGACGATGCGCCCCATCAGATCAGACGTTAGTGTTTCGTGCTCAGCACCACGACTACCAGGTCGCAATTGCTTTTAGCTTAGCACCATGTCCACAGGCGCGTCTAAACGTCTTAACTCACCTTACAGATCATGATATTTGCTGAAATGAACAGAATGTATGATGTAGAAAGCTCACTACAGTGTATTACTTGGTTATTCTATCATAATATGACAGAATAACCGATATATCAAATCCTAATTCTCTAGAACTATGTTCAGAGTCCTGAAGCAAAAAGAAAGTGAGCTCGTTTTCGGCATGGCACCTCGCTCCTTAACCTCTTCTTGTCATCGCTCTATGGGTGGCAGGCGGCTCCCTGCCTGTACTATCCAGATCGCCAGAACTTCCTGTAGTACTTTGTAATATCAATTGGCACTTCAGAAATGTTTTCATTTGTCTTCCTGGCTGTCAGGCGACGCTTGCTGCCCTCTAGCATGTAGAATGCTTGTTAACGCTACTCTCAATCCAACAGGATTAGTATTCACGCAGTACCAAGGTCTCAAACTGCTTGAGCGCTCAACGTAGATCGAGCAGTGCGCGGCAGTACATTTGCGACTTGATCGGCAGCACCACCAGGAGCTAAGGAACATCTTGCACGCGACGCATTTACCTGCACCTGTGTTGCAATTGATGCAATAACAGACCCGCTCATCCCTTACCACAGTCGCCTAAGCCGCAACGTGAAATTTTACATACCTATTCCTAAGTCTCGCGCGAACTGAGATAAAGTCGCCAACACACCAGTCAATAGCTTTTAGTGAGAGCGAGCGAGAGAGAGAGAGAGAGCGAGAGAGAGAGAGAGAGAGAGAGAGAGAGAGAGAGAGAGAGAGAGAGAGAGAGAGAGAGAGAGAGAGAGAGAGAGAGGGGGGGGGTCGAACTTTCAACTGAGCATGGTACTACTGTAGCTATCTCGCTATCTCCTCTCTTGGGACAACAACGTTACCTGCAGCGCTACGCTAGCGTAAGTGGCTGTCCAGGCGCGAGACTGGGCGGTCTACCAGCTTATTTCTGGCCCTCAGACCAGAGGCGTCTTGGGATAGGGATTTCAGGGAGGAAACACAATGCTACTGCGACCCGGGAAAGCTACAGCCGTCTTCAGCCATGCCCCGGGCAAGCGCACGTCACCCGCTGAAGTCACTTGGCTACTCGGTCTGTCAGCTTGACAAACCCCTCGGTCAGTGCGCTGCCAATAAGCACCTCAACCCCCACGGTTGTTAAATCGATTTAAACGAGATCGGGTAGCCATAACGACACCAACGCTGCCGAAGGCGGGATGGCCAATGACCGAGCGAAGCGAGGTGCTTCTTCTCCAGAGGAGGCAGATGGGACTTTAGGGCTTACGTGCAAGGTTGGGGGATCAGGGGTGTAGTTCTCGCGTTAGAGCATTGGAGTCTTGCTAGAATGCCTCCTTGCATTTAAGGTCCGTATGCGTAGCACGCCTTTTAATCCAGGCATGTGCTCATTAACCCTTTCGCGTTACGGGGGCTTATTTTTTCGTTCTTTAAGCCCTTTTCAAAACAAGGCATGAAAACACCTCCCTTTGAGGCCTTAAACGAAAGTTCAACAGCAATTGGACCGTCTTGTCTAACATAGCAAATACTGCAGTATCTGTAATCATTTATGCATATTTTAATCAAGTCACATTGACTAGATTGATTGCATCAACATATTATCTTCAATGATTTGTTACAAGAGATAGTCCAATGCAAGTACCGTGCACATCTTAAGGGCAGAAAACGTGCTCTTAAATACTCAAATAACTTAGGCTTGTATAGTATACTTGAGCTAAGAAGCTTGCGAAAGGGTTAAAACAACTGCAAACACTCCGATGCTGCACCGAGAAAACGAAGTTGAGGTCTAGGAACCTTGCTGGCTTCCAAATAAATTTCGAGTCCGTGTACATAATTCACAGGCCTGTACGGAACGGCTTGAATATGTTTACAACATAGGGATCACCTATTCCATTGGCAAAAGATGCTATGTACTACGAAACTATGGAAAATCGTTTTGCTGTTTCGGTACAATCAAAGAGCCACGACGGTGTCACAAAGCTCTACAACTGCAAGTCGCACAATGATGCCACGCCGTTTTCCGCATCCGCCCTCTTCGCATGCAGTTTCCAGACGATACTCTCTTGAATTTGTTGTGTGAAGTCTCTGGTGAGCATGCACAGGAAGCAGAACGTCCTCCCAAGCGCGGCAACCACCCTGCTTTATTGGGAGACGTCTAAACGATGTTTGCGAGTGGCGTGAGACCAAACCCTGTGCTCGTGCAGTTAAAAATGTTGTAGCGCACAACATAAAAAAAACATGCCGCTTCCTTCTCTTCAACAAGTTCGCAACCGCAAGGAAAAGTAAAAAAGGCAAATGCCAACAAGCAGAGGAGAAACAACGAGTCCTACCCGGAACTGTTTTTTGGGCTGTGAGATGGAGGTGCAACACCCGTAATGGTTGTTTGAGAGCGTATGGACGAATACAACTCGTTTTGTAATGGTAGGTTGATTGGTGTAATCAAAATCCGTGAGCAGTTCAGCGCACGGAGCAATCGTTGACCCGGCAGGAATTGCATTCGTTGTGCGGACACAGACACCAGTGTCGAACATGAAAAACTCAGCACCAGGTGTTTCATATACGCTGTACGAGCAGCAGTCCTTAAACTTGCAGTTGTCCGGCGTGCAAAGTTTTCGCTTCCTGCATTCATGCATGAGGCGGGATAGCAACTCTCGATGCAAACAAGGGTTTGCCGACTAGCTGTTCTTCACAAAATCACCCCTGACCACTGCGTTTCAGCGAGTGCATTATCGATTCAGGCCAGCAAGCCGCAGACACCGGCCTAGCTCAGAGTTTAAAGGCCCCGTTACGGTCTGCACAACTCCCTGGCCTTCTGCTTGGTTATGCTCATCTCTATGTTTGCGATCTTTAAACTGAAGAAGAAGCTTTCTTCCTCTGCACGTTGTTCAAGATCAAGCGCTTTACGGACGCCTGATACCTACAGATACGCCTGGATGAACATAACTTTCATGGGTTCGTCCAGCACGGCAACGGGAAGACCCCAACAGCCACCATGGAGGTTAATTTCTTCGCCATCGAGTACTGCGGCATGAATGGTACCATTCATTTGGTACACGACGCGTATCTGGTGAGTCACAACTTTACGCTTCGGCAACATTTTTCGATCTCGGCAACAAATCAAATGGTTCGTGTCTACCTTACCCTCCGCGAGAAGAACGACCTGCGCGCGTACGCTGCGGCTAATCGGCGGACGCACGCACAGCTGCAAGAATGGACAGAAAACAACGTTCAACAAGCGAATCCGGAGGACAACATTAGGCGATATATTTCGTACTGGTCCTGCCGTCCACAGAAACCCCGACGCCAAACGAGCTCAAAAGGGCAAGTATCCCGCTATAGATGAGGAACTACTGTTGTCGACCCGAGCCCGCGCAGATGCTGGCGAAAGCGAGATGCCCGACTCTAAGATGCTGGAGAAAGCGTTAGAAATCTTACAGCGCACTGAAAACGGAGCTAGCGCCAAACGCGCGTGGGTTCCTGCTTTCAGGTGACAACATGGACTGTTACCAGCATCGACTCCTACCGGTTCCGAGGATCCACCAGTTGCTGCAGGCGATGCTTGCAGACAGTTTGTGATTCGGCCGAATAGTTTTGCACTCGAGCACAGCAATGCCAGACCACTACAAGAAGTGCACACTCAGCTGATCATGCTGTTGAAAGACATGGAAACCACCCTAGTACAATTTAATACAGAAACAGAGACTATATTCGTAAGTTGTTAGGATTGCGCTCTTGAACGTGAATGCATACGGAACCGTACCCGAGAGACGGCTTCAATTTGTCCACCGGGAACGCCAATTCTGACAAATCGTACTTGTAACCCCACACCCGGTGCTTCACGCCTTTCTTAATGAACTCATACTTGTAAACCCTGGCAGCAGTACAAGTTTGGAGCGTCTTCCCCAAACGATCCAACCTAGCTATTTCCCAAACTTTGAGAAAGATCTGCCATCAGACATCGTCAGTCTGGCCAATCCGAGGCAATAGATCATGGCCATTTTAAACCAGTGCGTCATATCGATACGTGTCCGTCTAGAAAGCACATGATCGCTCATCAGTTCGCCAATTCGTAAACAAACAATGCTATCGCCCGCTATGTCACGCATAGTTTTTTCACCGAGCGTACGAAGCTTGGACTCCATAATCTTTTTCTTCTTTATCGCTGTCGTCGTCTTCATCTTCAGCTTCCTGGATGCGAGAGTTGTTTTCTCATGCTGTTTGGGTCAGAATGCTAGATTCTGCCACTACGTCTGGCGACGCAAATGGAGACCGACCGTTGCTGCTCTGTTACTGTTGCCCAATGCATGCAATACAACATCAGCCACTTGCTGCTGGTTTTCTTCACCGTCGTAGTCTAAGCTCTCACCAATTTGGTCATGTACGTTACTTTTTCACACTCCTTCTCTTCTCCTTCTTAATCTCCATAGCTGTAATCCACGTCAAATTCACACTCCTTCTCTTCCTTCGTCATCCACACCCACGTTTGCGATGGTTTCTTCTGCAGCTCCGTAGTCTCCATAGCTGTAACCCACGTCGCTTTCAGCCGTGCGAGTGTGTATCGGTGTCGAATCCAATATCGATATAATGGCTCTCAAGCGGATGATATAACCTACAAACCTGGCTTTATAGATGCACCCAACACGATTGGTGGGTCTGGGGTCCCGAGGGCTCGGCCAAGCAATTTTTCAGCTTATGTTTTAGGATCTGTTAGCCTTGTTTCAACACGTTTATCCCTTGCTTTTGATGCGACTACCAGCCGAATCGTAAATATGACACTAGCATGGGCGGAAAAGATACGCTCTATCACGATATTCACAATTCATTTTCACTAGTCGACCCAAAATGATCCATCAGTAGCTATACTCTAAAGATCTTATTGGTTAAAATAAAACAAGGTGCAATTTTTGTAAAACGCGGCAAAATGCCGCGTTTAAGGGGTCGTTTCCCCACCTGATTTTCAAAAGTTAACATCCGATCATAAAGACAAAGTTTTAAAAAGCCAAATCCAATTTCAAATTTTTGGGAGGTCTAACTATGATCTGGGTGGTACACATACTTGAATGCAACCCATCTGTACCCCTCGTACCCCAACGAACATCTTCAAACGTATATACTGTACATATTTTGTTGTCGTGCAAAATATTTGTAAGGGCCGTGTACTTGAAATTTTAAGAAATCGCTATACACGAGTTGGGTAGTCCACATACTGCTGAATTAATCCCTTTAGGGCCGTCTGTACAATGTGTAACCCCATTGCACCTCCAGGATAAGGTCCCGATGTCAGCCATTTCTCAACTGCCTCGCGGTGGCGACAACTTGTAGTCACCACGAGGCACGCTGCCGAAGGCCGCTGCCGTAGCAGTACCAGCCCAATCCTCTAGTTTTGAGTGACTTCACAAACCTCTATATTTTTATGTCCCAATATCACTTTTTTTAAAAAATAAAAATATGCATGATCCAATAGTTTGGGAATATTCCAGTTAGATATTCCAACAAGCCAAAGTTCAAATTTGGACCTTGGAACTAATATTTTGGATCAACTGGGGATGTTCCAAGGGCATTGAGTTCGTCCAGAATTTAAAGTTATCTAATAACCAGTTTCGATGCCTTTATTTACAAAAAGCTCACCACGTAACTTTGAGTGCTATAGCAAGCTGCGTTGCCGCTGGAATCAAAGATTCTTCATTAATTCCTCTTTTTAAACTGTGAAAAACCGCGGGATGATCAAATTCGTCTAGATGTCAGCAATAACAAAATGTATTTGAAGTTAATATACAACGTCTGCGGCGCAGTAGATTCAAATATTAACAGCATAAGATCGCTGGTGTCTTGATTGCAGGATACCCGGATAAATATGACTCCGTTTTAAGCAAAATTAGGGTGCTGGTTCATGTTAGACAAAGTGTGAATGTCGGCGGTCTAAACAAATATCGACAGCTGCGGAATATTTGGACCGAACCATTCTACAAGCTGGATGAAATTTGGTAATTGTACGCTGTCACCTAAGTATGTAATATGTGGGGGCCATCACTGAAACCACACGATACACTTGGTGGTGCTTCACCTTTTTCGCTGGAAGAACTACAAGTGCAGCAGATGGACAAAACAAATGCGCTCTTGCTGAGCGGAATTCGTGACCACCAGGCATTTGAAGCCATCGTTCTATTCTGCAAACTTGTTGTCGAGACCATGAGTGTACAGAAAGTGAAAGCCAAAAAGGGGCTACCAGATAAACGTAAAAGCAAGCAGTAGACACGGATTTGCACAACGATAGACTCAAGATCCGAACAGTAGGCATACAAAACGAGTCACAAGAGTGCCCCCACGCACCATCACTGCGAAACGAAGACGAACGCGTACGTTATCACTTCCGCGGTCGCGAGCTCAATAAATATCGCACACCAGCGGACACCATCGCAGTTAATAGGTACGAGCACCGTCTCATTCGTCATACCCACGAATAGGCTACGAAGTGCCTTGATGTTAATCGAGATAACACCGTCCGCTATAATGCTGAACGACGTAACGACCGCGATATCTAGATGGTGGAATAGCTTGCAGAGCAGGGTGTTCCTTACGTGGTCACAAAACGAGCCTTTCCCAGTCAGATCAAGAAAATTCATCTATAAATTAACAATGTTAATATACTTCGAAGTAGATGCGTAAAAATTAAACGGCACACCTGAGAAGGAAAAATGGGGGTTGTTCTCAGTCGTGGCTCGAGACTTGACTCTCTCATCACAATAAAATCGGTTAAGACTTCCCGTGTCAAGTCGATAGTAAGAGAGCAGGCCACCTCCAATTCAGAATTATACTGAGTTGCCAACTCACCGCTACAGTAATAATGAATGCAATACACCAACCAGCAATAATAAATACGGCCGCAAATAATGCATTATTAACGATCGGACGACTCGCAGTGCTTGTGTCTGGTATACGCCCCTGTCATCGTTGTTCATTTTGTCTCAAAGCATTCTCTAACTCGTTTGAGGACATGTCCGCGTACCACCAGGATATCGCTTGCATCGTAAACCAAGGTTGAGGTACATATTCTGGCACATATTCTGCATCGCAATACGGTCGAATACAACTACAGTAAATAGTTCATCTTCTGCAAATGCACAGGAGCTCGGAGAGCAATAGTATCGGACGCAATCATGCAATGGTACATGCATCTTGCGACCTTCGCTGGGGTGTCCACGCCTATACGGAAACAACAAAGGGAACATCTTGGCAAAACTTTCACCGTCATCCTGACAAAATTGACTATAGTGGCAAACCAAAAATCTTGTTTCAGTACTTGACGCATCAGTCAAATCGACTACTGGTCGATGGCACCAACTCCAATCACCACATCTTCTTCTGTGAACACCATTCGCCTCTCAATTAAGTCAGTCTCGCTATGATAACCTTCATCCAAGCTTTCACTTTGCTACCAACTGCAGCCAACGTTGTCACCTCCCACATTTTCCTGTTTGCACGAAGAAACATTATAAGCTCAAAATTGGTAGGCAGCATGGACGTACGCTGCGGGGCCAGCACCAGCTTGCATTGTGAGAACAGCCTCTCGCACGCATTCGAGGTTGGGGGAGTTCCTTCAGTAGAGAGCTGTAGGTAGCGCCCCCGTCTGGCTTGTCGCGCTTGCTAGGTCCAGCACGAAGGGCCTGGGTAGCGTAATCTTCAGTTTGCGATTTACTCTTGCTGCCAGATGCTGGCACCTCGAAGCGCTTGAGTGCTGCCGACGCTGCACTTGAAAAGGTGCTTCCGCTGATAATCTTGACTCAGACACAGAAAAGTGAGCAATGTTCGCGGTTGCTTTCAGATGACTACGCATGCACGGGTACTCAGCAACCATAGAGTCGAACAGTAGACGAGCGTCCGCTAAATCAATACCTGTAGACTGCAGTTTCTTCGTCACGCTCTGGGACCTTTTCATGTGCTCAAGGAGCGCGATCCGCTTTCGATGCGCCGCTCCAGTCGGTATCAGCTCCTCCACTGCGTCCACTGTCTTGATCTGGGGACGAATCCGATCGTAACGCTGAAGCATCTCAAAACTGGAACTCCATCTTGTCAGATTATGTTTGATAGGATGCAGATCGGTATCGGCGAAGTTATTAACCCTTTCGCGGACAAGGGAGGCATTTCGCTTCCTTTGAGGCCTTTTCCAAATTACAGTGCATTTAGACCCCCTCAAAGGAGGCGAAACGCCTCCATCGACCAAAATTTGGTCCGAAGGGTCGCTTGAAAACACCGTGTTTTTTAACCCATCACGCGTCGGTTGTATCAGTAACTTCGGGCAATCACGTGCGGTTGGTGCTCTTTCGGGAGAGGTCGCTAACAGAAAATATTTTGTTTTGGCCAATCAACAACCTGTATTTGACTCCACTCATTGGAGGCCTTTTGCCTCCTTTCTTTTTGTACCCACTGCAGCGGGCTGAGATGGGTACACCCCAAAAGGCGGCGTTTTGCCTCATTCCATTTGCTAATATCTTGAATTTGTATAGTATACAAAGTCCCTGTGTTCGCGAAAGGGTTAACTTGGCTTAACTTTGACATCAGCGTGTTATCTTGAGCGAGTATCGGTCATACTCGGTGAGATACTTGATAACGGCTAGGTTAAACCGGTGCCTGGCGCACCCAACGAGCGGTTCGCCCAGTTTGGTGGCAATGAACTGGTTCGTAGCGCAGTTGTCACCAACGATGAACCCCAACACCTCGAGTGTCTTAATGTAGACATCCATCAAATAACCTAATGTGTGCATCTGCATCCTGCGATCCCTCATCGAGCGGAGACACGGCTAACAGCTGTTGTCGCAGACCCCCGTCCACATCAAAAACGCCGTATACGGACACGTAGTTTATCCGTCGAACATTATTCCGAAACAGCTGCCTATCGCCGCCGCGAGCGTCTTGTCAACCTTCTTTGTCACATCGTGCAAGGAGTTGAGCAGCACCCGCGATAAAACGGATGTCCATTGGACATCACGCGTGTAAGCTCGTTGTCGACTTCTGAGAGCGGCATGTTGCGCTCGATGACCCATCGCATCCACTGGAAACGGTGCGACGTCTCCTCAGAAACGAATTCGAAGTCCTGGAGGCTCCCGGCGCCGGCGGTCTTCCACAGGGATGCTGCGTACTGGGCCTTGAAGTCTGGATGCTTGTGGGCAAGGTGGGCGACCAAGTTCGAGTAACCGGTGCTAGCAACTTGCTTTCGCTCGTTATCGTACTGTTTGCAACGATAGCGGTCTGGACCAAAGGCCTCGTAGAAGTAGGCGCAGGTGTCTATTTGTTTTCCGGCATTCGGAGTGTGCAGAGTATTTGGAAAAGTGAGAGAGCGGAGGGAGTGAAGTATGGTATGCTTCTAAGCTTCTGGTGCTTTGTTAACCAGTCATTTTCTGATGTACAAGTAAGTACCGAGTATACAGACCGGAAGCTGTGCTGGTGAGAGGAGCTACTGACGTCAAGTAGCTCGTTCAGACCTGAACTTGCTATAAGCGTACTTTTGTAAATTGTATTGCAAAATTGGTTCAGTATAATATTATATTTTCGGTGAAATCTCCAATAATCCGTTTTTTATTGCAAAATACAGATTTTAGTGATACGAAAATTTATTCAGACCCCTGGTGGAGAACCATCCAAGCGTTTTCTACCGTGTTCACAACTCGAACAACTGTATACCATTTTTTCATAGTTGCTATTGTAGACGCGGCCAAAGTCCCAACATCATCGATTCTGAATACGACGTCCTTTTCACAAGTACCTTTCTACCGATTTTGTAACCCCGATAGTCGTTGCACGCAACGTCTAATAACAGACCAAGGCAAAATTCGGGTCACTTTATCTGGTGGTGTCACATCACTTGAGAATACATTTTTCAGCTTCAAAGCCAAACCGTTGGATATCTTGAAGAGATTTAACAACCGAAAACCTTTGAGTAAGGGTGCAACCTCATAAGTCGAATTTTGATCAAAGAGCGAACTTAATGTGCGCAACGTCAAAGGCGATTGTTCACGATGCGCTACTACGTTTTGCTCCACTACAGTACTACTACAAATCTTCTTCAAATCCTTTTTTCGCTCATGTTATGTAGTTGAATGAGTTCATAGGTGATGCAAATCGTACATATTAGACTAAAATCTTGCAAAATATACCCTTTTACATGGGTACACGTCGTAATTAGATAAATATGTGTTAAAGGGCGAAAAATGCGCCCTTGCACCGCGAAAAGGTTAAAATATATAGGTGTAGGGATTCTGTCTGGCACCTAAAATGCAGGTTTGACACGCATAACGTTTGGTGTGATTTCATCGCCACCAGTGGATGGAAAGCGAGTTCACACAGTGGTTTTAACCTCGTTTGTCTTTTCGACGCCTGACGCTTCACTACCGAACACCTCACCCCGCCTCCGCACGTCAGCCGCAGAAGTGGGACGTCGCACTGCAGCAGAAGTTGGCCGTCGCGCGGTGCCTTCTGCAACGGTCAATCGGCGACCGCCTTCGGCTAAGGGCAGTTGCGGTTGCAGGGGTCGGCTTTGGCTTGCGCCGTTACACAACAAGCAAAGTGTGGCGATTGCGCCACAGCTTCACTTCACTGCTGCAAGGTCGCCAGCTTCGCCCACTACTGCCCCGACAGCTCACAGGCAACGAAGTTGTGGAGAGGGTGCGAAATACCTTCCTCTGCCAGCGACAGAGCCTTCGCGTGCTGTCTGCCGCTACCTGTATCCCGAAGACTACGCTGCTGCGCTATCTGAAGTGCAGCGTTTTACAGTGGTGAATTTCGCGTTTCCGTTTTCCACGTACGCTTGATCACGAAGGCCGACGCCTATCTTGGGCAAATGGCCGTGTAGAACGCACCATCAGTATAACTGCTATATATACTGCTATCGATTTTAATGCTGCAACAATTAGCAGTACAGATAATCGTGCGACTTTTGTATTGAGTTGTATCGGGCCCACCACATGTATGATGCGGTACATAATAACGAGAAGTGGTTGAACTTGTACATAGCCAGCAACAAGTACTTCCTTGCCAAAGACGAGACTTTGCTTTAGCGCTCGTGTTCAACTAGGAGGTACATCGGCAATGTAATGTTTTTGGCGACAGTAGTCAGGCCTCGTTACGATTTTGGCAAGAAGCTGCTATATTTTGGCAAAAGAGGCATATGGTCTATTGTTATGAGGACAGTCGGTCAAAGAGGCGCTGAAAATGATATCCTGTGACTAGAGACACCTCCATGACCCAAAAACGTTACACCAAGATGCTTCGCGAGAACATCTTTCTCGCCATTCGACAGAAATGCCCTGGTAAGTAAGTTTGAACTACCATTGTTGTATTGAAGTTACACTTACGTGGCTTGATGTTGCGCTACTGTTCCCGAAAAGAAATCGGGGATTATCAAGGTACAGCAAGACAATGCTGGATTGCACGTTCAAGACGATAATGCAGATATTGCCCCCACTTGGCCGGGAGGATGGCTGGAATATCCAGATGATCAGCCAGCGACCGCGATCGCCTGATATGAATGTGCTTCTTCCATTAGCTGCAGTAACGGTACATGTAGTACAAGACACCTACGTTTACAACGGATTCCTTGATTGCCTTTTTGATGCAGAAGAAATTATTATGCACAATACTTGCATACAAGGAAGGCAACAAATAAGCACCACATTCGCAATAGTGGCACTGCCGGTTGGCGCTGCGGTAGTTGACGCCGACGTCCGCGTTGGAGTTCCGCCAGCTGAGCTAATCACAATCGACCACCATTTTTTATGCATTCTGTATCGCCATTCGCTACCTAATTTCTCATCGTACAACGATTGGCTAATTTTACCGCCTCCATGGTTTCAAACAGCCAATATATCAATGCAACAGGAAGCAAAACCTCGATTAGTGTCGTTCACTTTTGAAATCGTAGGCTTATCTGTTGCTCTTCACACTGGGTGGGTACGTCACTATTCACGTGACCCCCTCTCCCTCCCGAAACAAAAAAAAATCACAGTGAATTATCGCTAATCATTGACTGAACTACGACAGTTAACCCTTTCGAGATGCGGGGGAGCATTTTTCCGCCCTTTAAACATTTTTTTCAAAACACGGTATGAAACGCCCTTTAACGCGCTTTTTGTGCCCTTTTACGAAAGTTCAATAGGAATTGGACTGTCTAGTCTAACCTAGCAAATACGATAGTATTTGTAATCATAGGTGTATACTTTATCAAGTTATATTGACTAGACTTCATCAACATAATAGTCTCTTCAATGATTTGTTACAAGAGATAGTCCAATGCAACTACCATTAATTTCTTAAAGGACGAAAAATGTACTCTAATAGCTTAGGCTTGTATCGTATACTTCAGCCAAAGCGCTCATGACAGGAGTTAACCTCATTTCTCCTCAGAGCTTGCACTAAGGCTATGGATTATCCCTGCAAGGGCGTCTGTAATACGCACCCGAATTAGGTGAAACTAATCATATTGTTTCATAGCGTTAATATATTTATCCTTACAATCACGATTAGGTGGGGAAGATTTTCTCTTTCCAGGTTTAGGGGCTCTGGGCTTTATTACCATACTACCCACCTCCACATGCGGACAAAAGATCTTCCAGGTTGCAGAGTGAGCCTCTTCACGCAGTGAAGGATAAGGTTGATGTAATTCGACACTCGGCTGGGCGGCAAAACCATCTTGTATGAACTGATCTTGTCATGATCGTGATGGAATTTTCGCAGAACCTGCCAATTCCTTTGGTCACTTCGACCCCATCGCAGCCGTATTTCTGCTAATGCCTGCTGTGAATGGCTTCGATATAAACTATGAGAACGACAGGACGCAAGCTAACTATCTGTATGACGAGTTTTGCAGCGGTAAACGAAGTTATATCGGTGCTAGGCCACTTTTTCGCATGCTGATCATTCCGGCAGGAAAGACGCGACTTGTGGTTTGCGCAAACAATTTCATTAAAGAAAAATGTATTATTAAATTCTCCTTGGCTCAATCAAGTGTAGAGGGGTTTTGACTACGTCGACTACAAATTCTTTGTAATGGGGCACACTAAAAGTCATTGCGATCGTTTTGGCCACATTCGCAAGAACGTGAGTTGCTCCGACTCATAGACCATGGGACACATCGTCGCAGCTATTATTGGCGCCGCCATCTCTAGCAGATGCCAGGGTTCCATATTGACATTCCGGAAGTCGGGTGTTTAGGGTCTGAATTAGCCTTCAGGAAAGCGTTCTATAGCTTGATTTCTGAAGTGGTGCGTGAAGGTGCATCTGCAAGTGACCAGACTTCCAGGTGAAACCAAAGTCGACTGGTGTACGGACCCCCCGCTCAAAGGACCTGAAAAAGAAAAAAGCGGCTGTATTTGTGTAGAACTCTCTGTATTAATAAGATTAGGTGTTGGGGAGATCTTACGCGTGGTTTAATTTCAGAGTTGCTGCGAATTCCTGAAGGAACGTACGCACTTGTGTCTATATATAGTTGAGTGTACAGGAAACAACTCACCACGTGAAGTCGGATCTGCTGAAGAGAAACGGACCCAGAGGGATTTCACAAGGTCACACGCCATCCTGCATCAGGATTCCTTTTAATATTCCTGAAGCAGTCTGACCCCAGATTATCTGGACGCACCCGCACGCGTGCTATATACACTTGGGTGGCAAAAGGCGTTCAACTGCCATGCCACAGTTTTCATTGGCTGATTCCAACTTATCGTATTTATTGACAAACTTAAATGTCAAATAATAACGGTGCTACTTTGAGACCATTGTTGCGCCAAAGCACTGGCGCTGGTACAAGATGATCAATCGCTTCTTCACTATAAAAGGTGTCATTGACACCTCGGACGATAAGCTGGCCGAGCTGATACCGACACGTCACGACAATAGCAGTGCTGTAGGACGACCCGCGCGACTTTTAAGTCGGACTCCAAGAAGCTTCAGAGCGACGGAAATGTCACGCTGCTTGACGTGTGTGAGCATTTTTGACTCCCTGATTGGAGCTACCGGTGGTCACAGAATACCTGGGTGTTGAAGCATCCACCATATAGAGTCTAGTATTCGAGAATGCCTGCGCGCAAGTCCTGTTGGAAACGAAAGCGGATCTTTCGTCCAAAGCGTATCGCGTGCTGAAAACCTTTAAAACCCTTTTGTGGTCTCTGTCTCACGTCGAAATCCTGACAATCAAACCGATGAGCGCGACGGATTTGCGAATAAATTGGCGCGTTTCGGGCACGCAAGCAGCAGCGAATTGCTGCCCACTTGGAGTTTATGGAGAGTGCGCCTCATGCCAACAACATCGAACGCCGTCGAAAAGGGTTTTCGGCAAGGCTCGCTATGTACTATCCGCTTCCATCACTCCCTGAATACTCCCTATTCCCTAGAAATGCTGCTCTTGCTGAAAGACAAATCGCCATTTCTGGGGAGGAGCTACAGTTTCCGAAACTTGGGAGCGCTTAGGTGCCTAGCAGGCTGCGTATAACAGGAATAATACAAGTTGCTATGTTGTGTTACAATTATTCCAATTAACTACAACAGTATAAGTTCTTTCCTGCGGAACAGCTAAATGGTATTACAAGAGCCTTTTCAAAAAAGAGTCGGTTGGTAAAGATAGAATGGGATCCCCACTATATGGACTTAAATCAATTGATTCTTGCGACGTAGCTTTTCACATATTACAGAACCCGATTTACGTATGTTCTTGTACCCTTCAGCTTGTTTGGTACAAACGAAGAACTATCGATTCGAGGCTTCAGAAGCTCTTAAAAGGGAGTGTTTAACTTCATCTTTTTTCAAAACAAAAAAATGCTTTAAACTCTGCGCATCTCTCCCGTATAGGCGAAAACCCGGTATAGCTCAAATCGGTCAGTCAACGTTGAACTCTATCAAAAGTGCAAATATTAAAAAATATGTTTATAAACATGTTTTTAACAGATCATTTGAAGCAGAAGTGGTTTTGGTTTCAAAGCTTATAATATGACAACACATCTACAAAAGAAAGGAGATGCCTTCAACAGGACCATCCCCTATTTGACGACATGTTCGGCTTCGTGGGTTGTGAAATAGTTTTGAATGTCAATGTCCGATTAGATACGAAAATTGATAGGTGAACTTTTGGAGGCGCTTGTCTCGATTTCGCTTATGGTTGATAAGTAACGTGGTACCTGCCACAGTCGTATAAATGGAAATTTTATCAAAGTTGAAGACCCACACTTAAAGTAACACCCCACCGTCAACATACTGCCACCATTCACTCAACATCGGCTGCTTAGTAACTGATATATAACTTACGTACCGAAGGAATCCGGACAACACAAGCAACATTCACGCAATTTATTGTGTTTGACGGAGTACACAGAAAGCCAAAATGCAACGACCACCTAAAGTTTGACAAATGCATACAAAATCAAAGTTGATTCTGATAGGATAGCATATAGTTAAAATAAGACTCACAATTTGGAGCAACGGAAAGCGGTTTTATAATTCAACGTTGAGTGCATAGTTACAGGGCTTCCTTAGCAAGTATCCTCGATAATCTCCTCCCACACACGAATAGTGCGCTTAATTTTTCCAATTCATTTTCTTCTTTTGCGAAGTTTCACTAGCTCCGGTATCTTCATGCCGACTTCATCGAAGGGCTGGCACACGGACGTAGAAATTTTCGGGTAATGGTTGTAAATAGTAGAAAATCTCACCGGCAACACCTCGAGTGTCTTAATGTAGACATCCATCAAATAACCTAATGTGTGCATCTGCATCCTGCGATCCCTCATCGAGCGGAGACACGGCTAACAGCTGTTGTCGCAGACCCCCGTCCACATCAAAAACGCCGTATACGGACACGTAGTTTATCCGTCGAACATTATTCCGAAACAGCTGCCTATCGCCGCCGCGAGCGTCTTGTCAACCTTCTTTGTCACATCGTGCAAAAGGGAGTTGAGCAATACACCCGCGATAAAACGGATGTCCATTGGACATCACGCGTGTAAGCTCGTTGTCGACTTCTGAGAGCGGCATGTTGCGCTCGATGACCCATCGCATCCACTGGAAACGGTGCGACGTCTCCTCGGAAACGAATTCGAAGTCCTGGAGGCTCCCGGCGCCGGCGATGTCTTCCACAGGGATGCTGCGTACTGGGCCTTGAAGTCTGGATGCTTGTGGGCAAGGTGGGCGACCAAGTTCCGAGTAACCGGTGCTAGCAACTTTGCTTTCGCTCGTTATCGTACTGTTTGCAACGATAGCGGTCTGGACCAAAGGCCTCGTAGAAGTAGGCGCAGGTGTCTATTTGTTTTCCGGCATTCGGAGTGTGCAGAGTATTTGGAAAAGTGAGAGAGCGGAGGGAGTGAAGTATGAAGGTATGCTTCTAAGCTTCTGGTGCTTTGTTAACCAGTCATTTTCTGATGTACAAGTAAGTACCGAGTATACAGACCGGAAGCTGTGCTGGTGAGAGGAGCTACTGACGTCAAGTAGCTCGTTCAGACCTGAACTTGCTATAAGCGTACTTTTGTAAATTGTATTGCAAAATTGGTTCAGTATAATATTATATTTTCGGTGAAATCTCCAATAATCCGTTTTTTATTGCAAAAATACAGATTTTAGTGATACGAAAATTTATTCAGACCCCTGGTGGAGAACCATCCAAGCGTTTTCTACCGTGTTCACAACTCGAACAACTGTATACCATTTTTTCATAGTTGCTATTGTAGACGCGGCCAAAGTCCCAACATCATCATGATTCTGAATACGACGTCCTTTTCACAAGTACCTTTCTACCGATTTTGTAACCCCGATAGTCGTTGCACGCAACGTCTAATAACAGACGAAGGCAAAATTCGGGTCACTTTATCTGGTGGTGTCACATCACTTGAGAATACATTTTTCAGCTTCAAAGCCAAACCGTTGGATATCTTGAAGAGATTTAACAAGCCGAAAACCTTTGAGTAAAGGTGCAACCTCATAAGTCGAATTTTGATCAAAGAGCGAACTTAATGTGCGCAACGTCAAAGGCGATTGTTCACGATGCGCTACTACGTTTTTGCTCCACTACAGTACTACTACAAATCTTCTTCAAATCCTTTTTCGCTCATGTTATGTAGTTGAATGAGTTCATATAGGTGATGCAAATCGTACATATTAGACTAAAATCTTGCAAAATATACCCTTTTACATGGGTACACGTCGTAATTAGATAAATATGTGTTAAAGGAGCGAAAAATGCGCCCTTGCACCGCGAAAAGGTTAAAATATATAGGTGTAGGGATTCTGTCTGGCACCTAAAATGCAGGTTTGACACGCATAACGTTTGGTGTGATTTCATCGCCACCAGTGGATGGAAAGCGAGTTCACACAGTGGTTTTAACCTCGTTTGTCTTTTCGACGCCTGACGCTTCACTACCGAACACCTCACCCCGCCTCCGCACGTCAGCCGCAGAAGTGGGACACGTCGCACTGCAGCAGAAGTTGGCCGTCGCGCGGTGCCTTCTGCAACCGGTCAATCGGCGACCGCCTTCGGCTAAGGGCAGTTGCGGTTGCAGGGGTCGGCTTTGGCTTGCGCCGTTACACAACAAGCAAAGTGTGGCGATTGCGCCACAGCTTCACTTCACTGCTGCAAGGTCGCCAGCTTCGCCGCACTACTGCCCCGACAGCTCACAGGCAACGAAGTTGTGGAGAGGGTGCGAAATACCTTCCTCTGCCAGCGACAGAGCCTTCGCGTGCTGTCTGCCGCTACCTGTATCCCGAAGACTACGCTGCTGCGCTATCTGAAGTGCAGCGTTTTACAGTGGTGAATTTCGCGTTTTCCGTTTTCCACGTACGCTTGATCACGAAGGCCGACGCCTATCTTGGGCAAATGGCCGTGTAGAACGCACCATCAGTATAACTGCTATATATACTGCTATCGATTTTAATGCTGCAACAATTAGCAGTACAGATAATCGTGCGACTTTTGTATTGAGTTGTATCGGGCCCACCACATGTATGATGCGGTACATAATAACGAGAAGTGGTTGAACTTGTACATAGCCAGCAACAAGTACTTCCTTGCCAAAGACGGAGACTTTGCTTTAGCGCTCGTGTTCAACTAGGAGGTACATCGGCAATGTAATGTTTTTGGCGACAGTAGTCAGGCCTCGTTACGATTTTGGCAAGAAGCTGCTATATTTTGGCAAAAGAGGCATATGGTCTATTGTTATGAGGACAGTCGGTCAAAGAGGCGCTGAAAATGATATCCTGTGACTAGAGACACCTCCATGACCCAAAAACGTTACACCAAGATGCTTCGCGAGAACATCTTTCTCGCCATTCGACAGAAATGCCCTGGTAAGTAAGTTTGAACTACCATTGTTGTATTGAAGTTACACTTACGTGGCTTGATGTTGCGCTACTGTTCCCGAAAAGAAATCGGGGATTATCAAGGTACAGCAAGACAATGCTGGATTGCACGTTCAAGACGATAATGCAGATATGTGCCCCCACTTGGCCGGGAGGATGGCTGGAATATCCAGATGATCAGCCAGCGACCGCGATCGCCTGATATGAATGTGCTTCTTCCATTAGCTGCAGTAACGGTACATGTAGTACAAGACACCTACGTTTACAACGGATTCCTTGATTGCCTTTTTGATGCAGAAGAAATTATTATGCACAATACTTGCATACAAGGAGAGGCAACATAAATAAGCACCACATTCGCAATAGTGGCACTGCCGGTTGGCGCTGCGGTAGTTGACGCCGACGTCGTCGCGTTGGGTTCCGCCAGCTGAGCTAATCACAATCGACCACCATTTTTTATGCATTCTGTATCCGCCATTCGTTACCTAATTTCTACATCAGCTGTACAACGATTGGCTAATTTTACCGCCTCCATGGTTTCAAACAGCCAATATATCAATGCAACAGGAAGCAAAACCTCGATTAGTGTCGTTTCACTTTTGAAATCGTAGGCTTATCTGTTGCTCTTCACACTGGGTGGGTACGTCACTATTCACGTGACCCCCTCTCCCTCCCGAAACAAAAAAAAATCACAGTGAATTATCGCTAATCATTGACTGAACTACGACAGTTAACCCTTTCGAGATGCGGGGGAAGCATTTTCCGCCCTTTAAACATTTTTTTTCAAAACACGGTATGAAACGCCCTTTAACGCGCTTTTTGTGCCCTTTTACGAAAGTTCAATAGGAATTGGACTGTCTAGTCTAACCTAGCAAATACGATAGTATTTGTAATCATAGGTGTATACTTTATCAAGTTATATTGACTAGACTTCATCGAAGCATAATAGTCTCTTCAATGATTTGTTACAAGAGATAGTCCAATGCAACTACCATTAATTTCTTAAAGGACGAAAAATGTACTCTAATAGCTTAGGCTTGTATCGTATACTTCAGCCAAAGCGCTCATGACAGGGTTAACCTCATTTCTCCTCAGAGCTTGCACTAAGGCTATGGATTATCCCTGCAAGGGCGTCTGTAATACGCACCCGAATTAGGTGAAACTAATCATATTGTTTCATAGCGTTAATATATTTATCCTTACAATCACGATTAGGTGGGGAAGATTTTCTCTTTCCAGGTTTAGGGGCTCTGGGCTTTATTACCATACTACCCACCTCCACATGCGGACAAAAGATCTTCCAGGTTGCAGAGTGAGCCTCTTCACGCAGTGAAGGAAATACAAGAGTTGATGTAATTCGACACTCGGCTGGGCGGCAAAACCATCTTGTATGAACTGATCTTGTCATGATCGTGATGGAATTTTCGCAGAACCTGCCAATTCCTTTGGTCACTTCGACCCCATCGCAGCCGTATTTCTGCTAATGCCTGCTGTGAATGGTAAACTATGAGAACGACAGGACGCAAGCTAACTATCTGTATGACGAGTTTTGCAGCGGTAAACGAAGTTATATCGGTGCTAGGCCACTTTTTCGCATGCTGATCATTCCGGCAGGAAAGACGCGACTTGTGGTTTGCGCAAACAATTTCATTAAAGAAAAATGTATTATTAAATTCTCCTTGGCTCAATCAAGTGTAGAGGGGTTTTGACTACGTCGACTACAAATTCTTTGTAATGGGGCACACTAAAAGTCATTGCGATCGTTTTGGCCACATTCGCAAGAACGTGAGTTGCTCCGACTCATAGACCATGGGACACATCGTCGCAGCTATTATTGGCGCCGCCATCTCTAGCAGATGCCAGGGTTCCATATTGACATTCGGAAGTCGGGTGTTTAGGGTCTGAATTAGCCTTCAGGAAAGCGTTCTATAGCTTGATTTCTGAAGTGGTGCGTGAAGGTGCATCTGCAAGTGACCAGACTTCCAGGTGAAACCAAAGTCGACTGGTGTACGGACCCCCCGCTCAAAGGACCTGAAAAGAAAAAAGCGGCTGTATTTGTGTAGAACTCTCTGTATTAATAAGATTAGGTGTTGGGGAGATCTTACGCGTGGTTTAATTTCAGAGTTGCTGCGAATTCCTGAAGGAACGTACGCACTTGTGTCTATATATAGTTGAGTGTACAGGAAACAACTCACCACGTGAAGTCGGATCTGCTGAAGAGAAACGGACCCAGAGGGATTTCACAAGGTCACACGCCATCCTGCATCAGGATTCCTTTTAATATTCCTGAAGCAGTCTGACCCCAGATTATCTGGACGCACCCGCACGCGTGCTATATACACTTGGGTGGCAAAAGGCGTTCAACTGCCATGCCACAGTTTTCATTGGCTGATTCCAACTTATCGTATTTATTGACAAACTTAAATGTCAAATAATAACGGTGCTACTTTGAGACCATTGTTGCGCCAAAGCACGCGCTGGTACAAGATGATCAATCGCTTCTTCACTATAAAAGGTGTCATTGACACCTCGGACGATAAGCTGGCCGAGCTGATACCGACACGTCACGACAATAGCAGTGCTGTAGGACGACCCGCGCGACTTTAAGTCGGACTCCAAGAAGCTTCAGAGCGACGGAAATGTCACGCTGCTTGACGTGTGTGACATTTTTGACTCCCTGATTGGAGCTACCGGTGGTCACAGAATACCTGGGTGTTGAAGCATCCACCATATAGAGTCTAGTATTCGAGAATGCCTGCGCGCAAGTCCTGTTGGAAACGAAAGCGGATCTTTCGTCCAAAGCGTATCGCGTGCTAAAACCTTTAAAACCCTTTTGTGGTCTCTGTCTCACGTCGAAATCCTGACAATCAAACCGATGAGCGCGACGGATTTGCGAATAGCGCGTTTCGGGCACGCAAGCAGCAGCGAATTGCTGCCCAAGTTTATGGAGAGTGCGCCTCATGCCAACAACATCGAACGCCGTCGAAAGGGTTTTCGGCAAGGCTCGCTATGTACTATCCTTCCATCACTCCCTGAATACTCCCTATTCCCTAGAAATGCTGCTCTTGCTGAAGACAAATCGCCATTTCTGGGGAGGAGCTACAGTTTCGAAACTTGGGAGCGCTTAGGTGTAGCAGGCTGCGTATAACAGGAATAATACAAGTTGCTATGTTGTGTTACAATTATTCCAATTAACTACAACAGTATAAGTTCTTCCTGCGGAACAGCTAAATGGTATTACAGAGCCTTTTCAAAAAGGTCGGTTGGTAAGATAGAATGGGATCCCCACTATATGGACTTAAATCAATTGATTCTTGCGACGTAGCTTTCACATATTACGAACCCGATTTACGTATGTTCTTGTACCCTTCAGCTTGTTTGGTACAAACGAAGAACTATCGATTCGAGGCTTCAAAGCTCTTAAAGGGAGTGTTTAACTTCATCTTTTTCAAAACAAAAAATGCTTTAAACTCTGCGCATCTCTCCCGTATAGGCGAAAACCCGGTATAGCTCGTCGGTCAGTCAACGTTGAACTCTATCAAAAGTGCAAATATTAAAAAATATGTTTATAAACATGTTTTAACAGATCATTTGAAGCAGAAGTGGTTTTGGTTTCGCTTATAATATGACAACACATCTACAAAAAGGAGATGCCTTCAACAGGACCATCCCCTATTTGACGACATGTTCGGCTTCGTGGGTTGTGAAATAGTTTTGAATGTCAATGTCCGATTAGATACGAAAATTGATAGGTGAACTTTGGAGGCGCTTGTCTCGATTTCGCTTATGGTTGATAAGTAACGTGGTACCTGCCACAGTCGTATAAATGGAAATTTTATCAAAGTTGAAGACCCACACTTAAGTAACACCCCCACCGTCAACATACTACCATTCACTCAACATCGGCTGTAGTAACTGATATATAACTTACGTACCGAAGGAATCCGGACAACACAAGCAACATTCACGCAATTTATTGTGTTTGACGGGTACACAGAAAGCCAAAATGCAACGACCACCTAAAGTTTGACAAATGCATACAAAATCAAAGTTGATTCTGATAGGATAGCATATAGTTAAAATAAGACTCACAATTTGGAGCAACGGAAAGCGGTTTTATAATTCAACGTTGAGTGCATAGTTACAGGGCTTCCTTAGAGTATCCTCGATAATCTCCTCCCACACACGAATAGTGCGCTTAATTTTTCCAATTCATTTTTCTTTTGCAGTTTCACTAGCTCCGGTATCTTCATGCCGACTTCATCGAAGGGCTGGCACACGGACGTAGAAATTTTCGGGTAATGGTTGTAAATAGTAGAAAATCTCACCGGCAACAATCTCTTCGGCCTCCTCTGATACATGACAATCACGACTTTCAAGGTGGAGAGCCGACGGTCTTGAATTCGCGGCAGCAACAACATGCTCAGGAATCGGCGCCAGACTTTGCCATCCATCTATGCTTTCGGCTGCACCCCGCGCATTTGTCCTTAAAAATAATGTGATGTTTGTAAACAAATACTAAACACTAACTCACTGTTAGTACACTGTTTGCTAGCTGTATGGAGCGACGTTTGTGTCTTTTTTCAAATGCGTGTAGTTATTAGCTTGCTTTTACTGCAACATCATGGTACGGCCACCAGGCCCTTCGTCTAGCGAAATATATTCTGGCCTCGCTGTGTTGAGTTCGGTCTGTTCGATCTCGCCAGTTTTCTCGATCGGGATGTGCCATATTTCACGTCTGCATGTCGAACCCTGAAATATATAATCGCTGGAAGTCCACAGTTTTCAGAGTATATGTACTCTCGACCGTGAACATATCACCTTGGTAGCTGTAAAAAAACGAGCAGGCGTGGGTGTCCGTCCTGTCTGATGTAGTCGGAGAATTGAGGACAGAAAGCCTTACATCGGGGTTTGCAGCAACCTCGTCACCCAACACGCCATACAGCAATTCTACCAAAACCTCTTCATGTTGATCGGCAGGTTCTTCAATTGAAAACTCCACTGCATCGCTTCCAGCCCCTACACCGATTTCCACACCCTCTTCTTGATTTTTTAGAAGCAATCTGCCATTACTGGCATGTCGACGACGTGCTTGCGCCTCGTTGGCGTCGGGTAAGCCGCGCCATGGTAGATGAAGATAAAAATAGAATGCACAGTAGGTCGTAGAGCCGTGCATTATTCTCCCTCTAGAAAGAGCGTAGTCTGTCCGTCCGTCTCTCCGTCTGTCCGTGGGTCCGCGCCAAAGTGTCACGCAAAAACGCACGGTGATTGGCCGAAATTGCGCTGCATCACAGCGTCCTTCCCGGCGCACATTTTCAGCCAATCACGGTGAGTAGTGCAGCGAGCCCACGGCGAGCGGAACGGAGAGCGCCCAGCACAATACCAGTAGTGCAGCGAGCTTTGCAAAAGCGGGCAAACGGACTACCCTAAACACTGTTTTAAATCCCGCAGGTGCGGGCGCGGGGGCAGCTAGTTACTGTTATATATATGGCATCATCTCTATATTTTTACAGCTCCAAAAATAATAGCCAGCGAATAATCCAATTTTGCATTTGGACAACTTAAACAACTAACTATTATTGGCTTTTTAATCAAGTATTACTTCGGCTTCAAGAAAGCGAGTTTGTTTTGGTGGGTTATATATATGTATAAAGGAATGCAGTAATTGAATAATATTCCTGGATCAAACATGTTCTTTATGGCGTTCCCCATACCTCTGATGGATAAACTTCCCTGATAATCTTCTCAAACTTGCCGATAGTGTCGCTGGGATATTGCAACACTGAAGTAGCGCTTCCATTGACAGAATGAAGGGATAGGGAAATGCTTATAACTGGGATTTTGTATACTTACCCTAACCCTTGTGCAGCCGCTGTTCCGCACCCCAAGGTTTGCCCACTTCCAAACATATTGGTTTTGTATGGAATTCAAATCAGAAGCACTTCCCACAGCTGAAACAACACAATATGCAAAATCCGGTTGCATAGCCAATCGTTTTCACTGAAAGTCAAGTAACATGCAACAGCTGCCGAAGTGTGCAACGTTGCAATGTGCAGAAGTGTGCAATACTCCAAGGTGCAGAAGTGTACAATTCGGCAATGCGCACAAGTGTCTATATGCGTAACTGTAGAATTGTGGTTCCTACATTAACGTCTTAGCTTCCTGCATCTTTACGGTGAGGACCCTTGCCAACAACTCTAGCATCTTAGTTCGGACGCAGGCTAGCCTATGTAGTATGTTTTGTTCGACCGCTGAGCCACGCACGATCGGGGTCTCTTCTTGACGTGCTCAGCGGCGTTGAAAACAGCTTGAGGGCGCTCAAGCTGTTTTGAGAATACGCTCGGTGTCTCCACCCTGTCAGCAGCGCTAGCCTCTTTAGGACAGTTATCAGATCTTTCAGCACCGCCAGGGCGCGTGCGGCAACTGCGTTTTCGTTCATAGGAGCAAATCGCATCGCTGCCAATTTCACCAGCATCGGCTTCGTCACTGCCGTCTGCACCTTCCCCGCTTCGGTAACCACCTTCATCACTTTTGTCACCGGCTATGGCGGAGCGAGTGTCTCCTGCATGTCAATCAACACTACTGTCACCTCCGGCATCACCAGCAACGCCCTCCAGCGGTGGCTCTAGCCAGTCGTAGTGGCGAAGTCGGTCGCTGTGGGCCGGCTTGAAAGTCGCTCGGGCCGCGACGACACGCTTGAAGCACTCATTTGCTTGAACCGCATCTTTCTTGAATTGGCAAGCTGCCTCTTCGCTCTGCAGGCGAACATTTCGACATTCCTCCAGCCCACTCACAACCTCCTCGTCGGTGGACATGACCATCATCGTGGGTGCTGAGGCGATGTGGGTTTGCAATATCCTTGCAGCACAGAAGAACTTTGTCACGATGATTAGGACCGACAATAGTTCCAAGGCGGGCTGCCAGAAAATCCACTACAGCTGCCGCTTTCTTGGCAACCTTAACTGCATCTTTTTCGCGCGCCCAGTATGCTAGATATGTCAGCTCCGCCGCAGAACATCCCGCGCCATGGTGTGGCGGAGCTTGTCCGCCTGGCGGATGAGGTTATTCACCACAGTGCCGTCTCGACGGGTCGCCACAGCCGGACGTGGTGGTTGCAACGGAGCTTCCACCACAGTTGGAGTCTCGACCCGACCTTCGCGGTGAGGATACCGCTGCCTGTCGTGTCGGCTATCAAATATGCCGGTCAGGGCATTGCGAAGTTGGAACGTTTGGTCCGGGTTGTCTTCCATGATCGTGCGACGCGTGTCTGGGTCTGCAGCTTCCCATCGGTCACGAAGCTTCTTCCCTGCTCGACGGCGCAGCCATGCTTCCACTATTTCCTGGTCGTGGCCACCGCTCAGCACCTCCCTGCAGAACTCTCTGGCAGCAGCCGATATATCGGCTTGGCCGGCGGACCACACAAAGAACCCTCGATGGCAGATCATCTTCAACGTTGACTTGTCTGCACGCTGCGGAATTCTGCAATGAGCTGAATTATGATCTGCCACAACATCGGGCGAATCTCGTCCATAAGTTTTTCGGGGTCTGTAGCATGCCCGTGACTTGCTGGTAAATCCAGTGCATGCTTATGCACTTGAACTTATCAAACAAGACCCCAGGTACTAGACAAGACGTCATCTACTAGACAAGACTCCGTGTACTAGACAAGATCCCATGTACTAAGCAAAAACTGACGACATTTTGATTAGGCACTAAGATAAGCTTACCTAGACCTAATTGTGCGTCGTTTTCTATCGAGGCGAATGTATCGTGCAAGCGTGCCAATAGTAAGCACGTCCAGGTCCGTTCTTGATCCAGCAGGCTTCCAATACTTCTTATAATATGCCGCATATTCAGTCAGTACAGCATTCGAAATTTCGGTCGGATCAGTCACTCCTTTCTGGGCGGCAAACACCGTTACGTCGTCCGCTAACAGCTTGGCAACACTCAGACGACTCGGCAAGTCTCCACTTTGCTTCTTGTCTTGACTTGTCCACTTGCATACGGGTTTGAACAATCCAGTACATTCGGAATAGATCTTTCCAGTTTTTCGCTGGGGGCAGGATAGAAGTCTACTCATCGCATGTGGGCTCTGTTCTCGTTGGCATTAGGCTGGTTTGTCCCGCAGGCTTGAGGAGCGATATGAGTATGTCAAGTTTGTCTTCGACGGCGACAAACGACTCTTCGACTTTCTTTAAGCGCATCTGGAGCTTGGTGATCACAGTGTCTTCTTCTTGTGACAAGACAGCTCTTCTCTTTTTCCCGGAGTACGTAGTTGGGCAGCCAATACGGGCTTCACGATCTGGGGCAAGGCAATCTGCAAGCTGCTTGTCCTCGTCCGACGCTGTTTGGTCTAGCAAATAGCGGATGAGCGTTTCAGCCGACTCGTTTGGAGTCCTACCCGCCCACCACTTCACCATTCGCAGCGACCATCGGCGCTGAGGCGATGCAAACATGAAGCGATATTGAGCTCCCGCTATACGGAATGTATGGGAGGTGAACCAAATGTCTCGCCAATCTAAACGGACGTAGTCACACAAGCCGTTCCCATTCCGGTTAAGGTCTCGAACGGCGCAGTTCAAAAAGCGTAATAAAAAGCTTGTTCAGTCATCTTCTTGCCCTATTGCACACGTGCGTTCTCGCACCCGGTGAAAGGAGAAAGCCGTCTTGAGGACTGACTTAGATATTTTTGACAACGCAGGAAACACATAGTCACTGTCGTTCCAGGTGTGATCCGTCTTCTCATTCACGAATTCGATCCATGTCGTTAAATGAAGCATTGCATTAATTGGCTTCTCAACTTCATCCAAATGGTGCAGGTTGTAGGAGCGACCCTCAGCAACTTCAGTTTTCCTGCCTTCCAGTTTGTATGATCCAAAATCAATATGCGTGCTGGGGTCATCCCTACTCTGTCGTGTCATCCCGAGTGACAGATTCTTCCATTGCAGGCTCAACACTTCATCAATCCGGCACATTCCATAGAACGCGAAGGCAGATACCGCACAAAACCATAGACGACTTGCCTCCGTGTACCCACTTGCGCTGTCCAGGTGACTGTGCAGCACGCGAAGCATCGCCAGCGATATCGGCGTCGCTTGGCGCTGGGTAAACTCTGATGTTTTCCGCTTCTTCAGGCCCCGCATGAACTGACGTACGAAAGCATCCCTAGCAGGGTTCCCGAGTCCGCTCTTGTTGCCGCTCTTGTCTGTCACAACCATCCACTTGCCGGGTCCGGCGGCGTCACGACGCTCGTAAATACCATAGTAGTTCGCAACAGCAGCACGAATCTTCTCAGCTGTTTGATGCGATACGTCGCTCGAAGAAGACACACTTTCCATGAAAGCAACCAAAAGCGAGGGTAGCTCGTGGTGACGAAATTTGGTTGGATCGGGGTACTCGTTGACGATGCAAAACTCGCAAATTTTCTTGAAATACGACGCGTAGCAGCCTCTTGTTTGCCTTTTAATCACGTGTGTAGCTGATGTAATTCCTTCCTGGAGTAGTTCTTCGAACGTGTGCTGCGGGAGTGGAGGCGTTTGCGGGACGCCGGTTGAGTGGGCCATGGCGAGCTGTCCGCAAGGGAACCACTGGAGTGGGTGCCTGATGCTCGTCCACTAAAATCGATTGTGTGATGCCAGTCCACGCGCCATTATGCTGAACATCCATCAAATCCTGACATCCGCGGAAAGTACTAATAGTCTTGTTTAGTACTAATAGTCTTGTTTGCACGTAGTACTAATGGTCCTGTTTAGTACTTGTGGTCTTGTTAGGCCTAGTATTCATGCATCATTCGTCGTCGCTAGTCGAATCAGAGCCAAACGCGGTGCAGAAACGACACTCCTTGTCCTCTTGGTCCTGCTTCGCCTTCAATTTGGCCACGTACCTCTTGTCTTTCTCCTCAAAACTGGCAAGATACTTACCCTCAAACTCAGCCAAGGTCATGCAATCCTTGAATTCCCCGAACTCGTCAATCTTTTCCAGCACTTCTTGCTTCTTGGTGCGTTGTAGCTCACACAGGGCCTCCCAGTCGCTGATGGCGTCATTGTATGACGTTTGCAAGTACTCGCGGTAACTTGTAAGGCGGTTGCACACTCTGGCAAAAGCACGGGGGTTGGCCTCCAACATGCGCTGCTTGTACCTGAAGAGATACTTCACCGTATTCTCGATAATAGTCTTCCGGGGTTCCTGGTGCCAGTCTGCAAGACGGCTGGGGCCGTGGTCTGGGTGAATTTCAACGAGGACCATTCCAAACCACATCTTGGAGAGCAATTTTCTTTTTTCCGCCTATAATAAATAAATAAATAAATAAATAAATAAATAAATAAATAAATAAATAAATAAATAAATAAATAAATAAATAAATAAATAAATAAATAAATAAATAAATAAATAAATAAATAAATAAATAAATAAATAAATAAATAAATAAATAAATAAATAAATAAATAAATAAATAAATAAATAAATAAATAAATAAATAAATAAATAAATATTATAACAGCAGCAATCCTTACCTTGGCGAAAATGAATTCAAAAAGCTCAGCGTCTCGGCTCAGGAACTGAAAGGGGTCTTCTTCGTCGCTCGACGTCAGGCCTTTTGGCTCGGGCTTCGGACCTGGGTCGAGATCGCGGAGTTCCTTCCGGGCGTCTACACATCGGCGGTTAGCGCAAAAGTTTAGAATATATTAAAACATACTATATTACCTTGCAGCTGGTCAAAGAGACTGTCTGCGCGCTTGAGACGCTGGGCTTCCACACGCTTCGCGCGGTGCTTTTCCCACGATCGCTTCCGAATATCGCTGCGGGTGTCGCGCACGCGAATCCCTTGGCAGCGTTTAGCATGTTTGGAGACGTTGGCGCGAGATATGCTCTTCGAGCACTTCTCGCACACAACCTTGGCGGCGCTGCCGTACGGCGCCTTCGGCATTTTTGGAATGACGATATCGGCGACGCGAGGGTGGTTTGGGCACGCCTGTTTAATAATCAATAGTAACGAAAACCGTGAGCCTCAAGTTAGTCAATATGAATCGGACCGACCTCAAACTTGTGTGGCAGCTAGAACGTACGTTGTCGAAGCTCCTTGCCAACTTTCAACGGCGTACGAGAGCTGGCCGGCGAGATATCGGCGGACGCGAGGGTGGTCTAGCAAGGCGCCTCTCGTGGCAAAGTGACCGCACTGCTTCACTTAAGTACGTGCATTTCCCGTATCGATCCCAAGTTTATCTAATGCTGATTGGTTAAAATAGTTTTGTTTTTGATTGTTTTGCGGTTGCATGAGGGAAAGAAGTCACCTGACGGATATTCGACCAGAATGGGCTCCCTGCTAACTTCTAAAACTTTCGGACAGGCTCTTGATTTTGAATCGCTTTCAGGTCTGTAACTTTGTCTTCATCCAGTAAAGCTTGCACATCAAATTTTGTTCCACGAAGTTACCAACAGGTATTGTAATGAGAGTACCACCGCGTAGGTGAGGCCGTTCTTAATCTGATAATTGGCGCTTCCCTCGAAACGCTGCACGTACGATCTGGTGATTCCGTACAAACTTCACCACAGCAATGGCGTCCGCTAAAGTGCACCCGAGCTCCTCCATATTGTAAATGGCTCTAATTAACAGGTTCATAATGTGGGCAGCGCAGCCATTAGCGAAGATTGAAGGGAACTTTAAGCTCGATGATGTCCCCAACAACCCGCATGTTTGTAACATTATTGGGGACGTCTTCCATGCACTTTGAAGCACCCTGAGCATTCCCAAAATATCTTTAGCAATGCGATCCGATGTCTGAGGGATATCGGCAGTTGATATACACTTCAAAAGAAAGGCTTGATACCCACAGCGTAGTTAACCTGATGCTCATTCCTAGCGTTTCATCATCCATCACTGACAAGCCTGTATAGATGCTGGAATCGGCAACTACCTCTTGGTAGCGATTTCACAGCTCGTTGTACTGATCCAAAAGCAGGGTCCCAGGCAGTGTCTTAGCAGCTGAAATATGTCCACCACAAGCTGGCCGCAATTTCTGGCAACAACACTTTCATCGACGCAGCCTCGATCACACGGAAAGGAATACGAGTGCGGAAAAATAGTGTAGCCAACAACCTTGTTATCACGTCCCGCTTACCCACAGTCAATTGGCCCAGCCACGACGAAGCTGCACCTTGAAGTAACGGTTGTTGGGCAGGTTTAGCTTCTTCCACATGTAGTCGTGGCCGCTTTGTTGTCGGAATCAATTTGAGCGCGTATGGCGCATAAAAAACTGCTTCTATGGTGTTGAAATTTCCATGCAGTTAGTACGCTTGTGTGAAATGACGCGGGTTCGCGCATGGTACGTCGCGACCGCAGTGACGACACTTGTCCCTGTTCTCGGACTTGGCTTTAAAGTAAACGTTGATGGTGAACATGGTTGGGTAAAAAAACATCTAAACGCTTTAACGGATTTGAAATACATCCAAAACCATTGCGAACAATGGTGGAAGGGCATGTATCGACTTGGACTAACCCTGCTGCCGCCTCCTCGGTCAAGCTGACACCACTGACCTGTTCTACCGTTACTGGCATTTCCTGAGACCCACTTGGTACAGCATTTGATATGGCATCAGCACCTGCTGCAGCTTCAGCGACTGCAAACTCGTTCGTGGGTTGGATTCCGTGAGTTGACAAAGCCTCAGGGGTGTTTTCCACGGGTTGATTCTCACCAGAATCGTTGCTCTCCAAACCGGGGCTGCCATCGGTGATACCTGCAATGAGCTCTGCTTTCTGCTCTTCATTTTTTACAGCGGTGGCAAATACTGAGGGTATCTCGCGGCAAGTCACTGATGTTCTCCCTTGGAACATGCACGGATTGCGATTCGGACGGCAATTCCAAGGGCTCTGGGTCCGTCGATTGCATGATCTCAGTTTGGGCTTCGACAAATTCTGAAGGCTTAGCTGTTTTCGTTTTTCTCCATAGCAATTTCAGCTGGTTCCGAAGACTCGTCCGCTGCAAGTTGTTCATCCCCAGCTACTTCGACTTCGCTCATCGCAGCGCCATCTCCACCAACAGTTGAAAAGTCAATGTCGCCGCTGTCGGCTGAGCTTTCGTGAACGGCACTCTTTGGTTCACGAACAATTACGGATTCACTTGCTGCCAAAGGTGCATCTCCCAATTCTGCCCGCACCCGTCGTGCTAACGCGCAGGCCTCAGATAGTTCAGACGCTGTGTTCTTTCGCGTGTGGAAAGCCGTAGGTGTGGCTGTGTTTTGAGAGTCCTCTTTTGAAGACTTTGCTCTTCGATCGTTGCCGATAACCGAGTCCTTCAATCCAACTGGAGCAGGTTCAGCAGATCGAGTCGTGTTCGGTTTGCGCGGCGATGGAAGTGACCGCAGTCTTGGACCAGCATTCTCCTCAAAGCTAACGACTGCCACTTTGCTCGTGTTGATACTTGCATCCGCAATAACTTGAGGTTTAGCACTTTCGTGCACAGGCGCAGGAGCTATGGCAGTCGTCATTGGTATCGCCACGTGAGTTTTCCGTCTCCTAGTTGAGTGCACATGCACCCAACAGAGCGGACAAAAGTGCAGACTCTCTTCACATTGTTGGCATTCCAGTACGGCACGTTCATCGCCACACTCTTCGCACCTCCCACGGCGAATGGCTCGCCCACGAACCATCAGAAAGAACTCGGCAAGTCGTTCTCGAGCACATCGTCGGCCTTGCATTCCACGAGTATGGCGCTGAATCGTCATCGCAGCTTGTTGCTCACGGGAAATACGTGCTCGCTGTTCCTGCTTTCGCTTCACAATTCCCAGTGCTAACTGCGTGTTGGAGTCGACTTGAACTTCCATTTCAGGTAGCAGTGGTTGGAAAACATTATTGCAATACAGTAATTAATTCAGTATTCAATAAAAAGTATTGATTATTCGTCAAAGCCACATCCAATACAATACAATATGATATTGACCAACTATTGGTAATAAATATGCCTACAGGGGTCCTGACCCCTGTAGCCTAACACTATGTCCTCAAATTCCCGCTCGATAACGTCATTCATAGCCCCAATGCTGTCGTAAATAGTGTTCATAACACAGCATTAACGAAAGAAAAATGACTGGCCAGGATAACCCTCTTCGCGGTTTCCACGCGCAATTTTCGCGGGCCAAGTATCATTAGTTCCTCATTGTCGACAAACTACTATGGTCTCCAATAAGCTACTCACTGCCTTCTTCTTTACCCCACTCGACCAAGGTCTCTTCCGCTGCAATCTTTGCCGAAACAGCCGGAAGCAGGTGCCTGGCTCCGGCTACTCCAATCTTCTGGCGCATCTGGCAGGGGAACACGAGCGCTTTGAGGCCGCGTTCGGATCAGGCCAGCTCATGCATATCTCTGCAACCTTACGGATTTGTGCCAGAGGAGACAAGTGAGATGTTTCAGTGGATTCAGGTGGTAATCATGCAGCGCTTCGTCGTGATAAAAGCTTCCACGAAGAAGCGAAAAGAACGCGAAGGAGACTTCGCGTTGATGCTGTTTGAAGGCAAGGGGAAGAAACCACAGCAGCCATCGGGGGTCAAGAGGTATATCCCGTTGGTGAAACGGGCTCATCCAACTTCAAACACCGTAGAGCGGTTATTTTTGCAGTGCAAGCTGGCCATGACACCAGAGCGTCGCGCGATACTACAGGTAATCTTCGAGCAGTTAGCCTTTCTTCGGTTTTCATGCGGGATGTTGCTACCGTTGCTGGTGTTAGTAAAGAAGGGTTACCTTTGAGCGGTTTTGTAGCTGTGCAAAAGATATTTAGTAAATACACTATCTTTAGTTACATCGTTTCTTAAAATATCGCTTCTAACTGAACATCAATGCTTGACCCTTAAATTAAATCGTACTATGAGAGGCATACAGCTCAGCTCCACGATGCATGCCCAGCCATGCTTAAAATGAGTAAATTGACGAAGAAGAAGCTATTTCAATGAAGCTACATGTTTGTTTGTCTGTATTTCCCCTTAAATCAATTTAGGATAGGTCATCATGTTTTGGAGGACTGCCTAAAATATCTGAGATCCTATGAAGTTAAGATATTTTAGTCAATTCCTTTATTTTAGAGGTATTTGAAGAGGTAGAAATTTAACTTACAAGCATGTTGATACAAAATAAGCGATGCGCGCAAATTGAGAGGATGACATATTTCAGGCGGCCAAACCCTCGCCAGCGTTCGCGCCGTGGCAGCCTGCAGCAGACCTACCTCAAGATGCAACTGCAAGGTTCGATAATGAAGAGCTTGGCACGATGTGGCTTGTCGACGGAAAGGTGTTTATCTCAACAGGGTTAGAAACCGGGTGTAGACGAAGAGGAAGAAGAAGGTAGAGCAGCACTGACGAGAAAAGATCAATTAACAAATATATATATTGCGGCAATATTTACTATTGCTTCGCTTCATATTGCAATATTTTTTATTCGTACATGTTAGCGCTAATTCAAATTTTACGTAGACCTCTGGATGGTAGTGGCTTCGCATAGAAAACTTGATCGATGAAGCAATTTGAAAACGTCATTCCAATAACCTGGCGCTCCGAGACGTTTGCTTTTTAACAGTGGTTTCAAAACTGACGTAAGGGGTCTAGACGAGTAGTTTCATAAAAAGGTTGCGATTTGGACAGACGAAGCGAAAAGAAAGCAGCGGGCGATGCCGCGTAGGACGAAGCGATTCCATAGTCTACCCCATGCTGTTGTGCTAGAAACTTCGTATTCAATACACTATAATAAGGTTATCGGACAAAGTATGCCTAAATAGAGACATAATAACTGTCGTAAGGCGTCTTGTCAATACACCAACCGATTATGGTGTCTTCTTGTCCATCAGTAGAAAAAGTTATTTGAACTATAAAAAAAATCCCCAAAAATGGTAACGCTTGTTCAGTAGTAACATGTCAGCAAAAACTACCACTTGCTGTATTAGCCTTTACTTTACTATAGTATACAAGGTCAATTCAAAACACCGTTAACGGCGCAAACTGTGTCCTTTAACGACACTACGGTACTACTCCAAATCTTCTTCAAATCCTTTTCGTTTATGCTATGAGCTCATAGGTGATGCAAATCGTACCTAGTAGACTAAAAGATGTCAAAATTCGCCCTTTTATGGACACACATCGTAATTAGTCAAAAAATGTGAAAAGAGCCAAAATTGTGCCCCTGCAACGCGAAAGGGTTACTATACACTAACAAGCGTTAGCTAAGTGTCAGTGTACAGGGAGTACACTATCGTAAACCACGGCTTTAATGCAACGGACTGATAGAATGCAATATCTCGTAAAAACGTTAGAAAAAGGCACAAATCATTTTTGGTTGGGGTGACGCCCCATCTTTCAGATTTGCTCATCGCAAACTGCAGGTTTATCACCCGCTGCAACCTCAGGAACTCGGAAACGTTCCACACACGTGGCCCAGTCAGGATGGGGCCAGATTTTGACAACGCCGTTATTGATAACTTTGGGGGGGATTGCATCCAATGCTTGGACGATAATCTGCGACATCAGAGCCCACTTCTCGTTTGTAGTGGCTGGGAAGGGGTTGTCGATGTGATATTGACGGTAGGCATCCCTGTTATCGAAGAACAAGGTCAGAATTGGCAACATTAATATTTGCAATACAAATAGCACGTACGTTACGTGCTTCTTATAACTGCAACGTCCATGGGTTGGGAAATGCTGAGTCACAGTGGCTGGGACAAACACGACTTGGGTACAACACTCCTGGTGCAACATGAACCGCACAACGTCCATCTTGCGCGTCTTTAGGCTATCTCGAAGTAGCAAACGGTATCCGTCAACGGACGGCTTCCATATTTATAAATAAAATCAAAGTAAAATCGTTTGTACGCTTCATCTACAGTGTTTGTCAAAACCGTAACTGTTCGATCCAGTCGAGCATCACTTTTGGCGTCACAGTAGGCTTTCCGCTGCATGGTGTGCTCGACGATCTCAGCACCAAACGCAGGATTACAAGCTTCTTGCAAAACTCGACCGCCGGGCCACCTGCATACACAATCAACGGGGGAAGTTTGACTCCAGTAGCATAAGCTGTCATGAAGACAGACACCCGAAACCCATTTACAGTACTCCCTACACACATTCAGATTGTTAATACGGTAACAAGAGCGACATATTTTGCATACTTTGGACGACGTCAACCGTTTGAGCACCTACAAATTCAATTGTTGTACAGCCATTCATATCCACATGTATCGCGGTCTGATCCATGTTGTAAACACACGAATACTTATCTCATAATCAAATCACATAGTAGAGTATTCCATTAAATTCAAGGGGAACTACTGACTAATCACCTCAAATGCAACTAATATGAAATAGGAAATGCGGATGGACTGTCCAACTAGAATATGAAATGGGACAGATCACTCCGGATGCACGCCAGCCGATTAACGCCTAACTTGGTCTCGAATCTCTTGAGAATCCCGTGGCAGTCTACGCTGTCGCGACGCGTCCAATGCAACGCACAAGAATGCCCCGTTAGTCATTTGTGGACTTGCTGTCACAACGAACTCTCTTTTGAACATAGCTGCTAGAAGTTTGGCTCCTAGGCTGACATATGCATAACTACTTGGTTTCACTATGGGTTGAAAGGGCGCGCAGAGCGGCGAGGGTCACACTCAAGGTGATTACGCGGGATGCTCTGGGTTTAGAGCAGATCAGGTCAGACGTCCTGGCCGGCCGTTAATATCTTGTCTGGATTATGCTTGAAACTTGGAAAGACGACAGTGGATATAAAGCAGGCATTCGGATGCCTGGTCATCAGGATGCACTTCTGTTATCCTGATTCCAACCTAGAAATCCAGATGCACCAGCATCCGGATGACTCTTGATCTTCATATGAGTCGCACCATGGTCGGAGGATTCCACATCAGGAATCCACATCAGGATTCCTGAAGTGGAATCCTGAGGTAATCCTAATGAGACTGGGGCGTCAACAGAACACTGTTAGGAAGAAAACAAAACAAGATGGTGTGCGAGCAAAACCAAAAGGGTTCAAACAAAGCCCAACCATGGTGTTGGGGTGCCAGCAAACAGATTTTCTGGCTCCAGCACAATTGATTTACCAAAATTATTTGCGTTGGGCTGCCAAGGGCAATTAGGCACTTGAAAAATATTTGTAAACGTTGCATGGATATCAAATAGTGATACAATTGCTTGAAATCAACACGGCGTGGGGCCAAGGTTTAATCCCATCCTGACAACTCCACTAGTCCACGGTAACTCAACTCAGTGCTACGAAACTCGCCTGGGTGCACCATAACCCGACTGGGTGCACGGTTGCTCGACTGGTGGCCGACTTATCTTGGATTCGGGTGCACGGTAACCTGACTTGGTGAATGGCAACTCAGTTGGCGGTATTATTAGCGTGCATTAAATTGATCCCGCTTCTTAAGATAATAGCATTTACGCCAATATCGTTCATTAAGCCCTTGCAAAACAATGTATCAGTAGGTCCAGCTATCTTAACATGATACGGATTGTGTGGGCGATACTCGCGGAACACTCAACGCGGGTGGACTTGGACAAGCATCGAGCGTCTTAATTCTGCTGTTCGGGTGCATACGTGAAACACGAGCTGGGCTGTAAATTTTGCCTTGTGGACCACGCTAAGATCGAGAGGCGACTAGAATGTATGAGCCGGACGTGTACAAGCAATGAAAAGTTTCATGACGGTGCACAATGTGGGGCGCAATGGAAATAGTGGGAATGTGCGTCTCGACCAGCGTGGCGTGTTTAGAGTGTAAAAAGGTTATGAAAAAAAAACTTGTCGCGGAAAACAAAGAAGCTGATAAGGTTTGTGTCCAGGTGCCTTGTTCTTTTATGAACACTATACAGTACTTGAAAAATAAATACATAAAATACTTGCTGTCGCTAAACGTAATAACATTCCGAAGATTTATACTGATCATCTGTAGCGTCAGCCATTACAGCAACAACCTGTAGAGTTGACTAAAAAAAAACTGTATAGCTTGGTAACACAACCGAATACTAGCTCATACTCTCGATGGGTTCTAGCACTCACGATCAGAATTGCCTAATTCCACATGATATAACAGGATAACCTAGCTCACTCAATATAAAGTTGCATCAGTATGAAATAGGCGAAACTGCTCTTCTCCACGAAGCTGGTTCCCTTTTGATAACAAACCAAGCGTCGTCACACCTAAAACAAAGGGGTCTTCATCACAGTTCATTTCCAATCCCAGGGTGGTCATCACCATCATCCAAAGTCCCAAACAAATGCCTTACTGCCATCAATACCGCCATACTAGGAATATGTCATCGTCAGCACTGGGTGTGGCTGTTTTTAATGGGATTATGGATACGAACTACGCCAAAAGCTATATAAAAACTGAGCTGTAAAAGAGCGTGTTACATCTGGGTGGAAGGCGGAACCGCGTCTGTCTGTTTCCAGGTGCGCGCGACACGTCGGTACATTGTGGAGGAGTATTGCCACTGGCGAGGGAGGTGAATCGCGCGCGGAGAGGATGGCTCTCCTGGAAATTGTGGCTTCCGTGGCCAAGCTATGGTCTAAACTGAAACCACGTTTTGACATGTTGTGTGGTGCATCACGTAGATGGGAATCGCTACTATAAGCTGCATCGGATTGCGGCGGAAGCGTTGTATTGTTGTTGAGAGACTTAAGCAGAAATTGGGGAAGTCGCTGCAGTTTTTTTTAAATGGCTGTGTGCATCTCGCGATATAATGATGTAGCGTATTCACGTAGCTGGGTTCATGATCCGATAGGCAGAAAAAGTGTCAAAGACATATCATTGAGGTTTACAAACACATACACAAGTATCTGTACCTTAAGTAGTGGTTTAGCTTTTTATCAGCCCCCTCCCTGGTGCAGAAGCTCCACAAAAGATCTAGAAAGCGACTACCACAAATAAGCCACAGTTGTAGCTATCCAGCTGAACTCCGAGATCGGGTCTGAAAAATCGAATTCTGTACCGCGTATTTGCTGGCGGAGGAAGTAAGGGGGCAATTTCCTAAGCAACATTTCGCGCTTGCTCTCGGTAGTTGGAACACATTGGGTCATATAAGGAGAAATAGTAAGCTGAACCATGATGCAACACCAGAGCACTCCATCCCAGTTGATTGGGATTAGAACCAACTCGTTAGATAGACCAAAAATAGCTTGGCCAGCTCTTCTTTGTTGATCTGAATTGCCCCATCAAGCACAATACCGATGCGTGCAGGCTCACGCAATACAACGTAAAATGCACACTTCAACAACGTGAAACATGTGTCTTTTGAATTTTGGCGCGAAATTTCGTCCAATAGCGAGTTTGCGCCAAAAAGCGAATGGCGGACGGTGGCTGCAGTTGGAAATGGGACTTCTTGCTGCCTTGGTGCCAGCACGTGTACGGGAACCTGCGGTATGTGAAAGGGGCGCTAGAAGACCCACCCGGCCAGAGTTTCCGCGGTATTCAAGTGCAATTGCCAAGTTTTGAGTCTCGAACGGACTTTCAAGCCTTTTGTGAGACGCTGGGACTTTTATCTGCTGTAGCCCACGTGGACAATGCTGCATGGAAGAAGCTGCTACTGGACAACTTAAATCTCGACGTCGACACTCAAGAAGAACTTTTCGAGGATGAATTCATGCCCCGATTCCAATTGGCATTGATTGACGAGGGGCTTGATGAAGATGACGAACTGCTGAAGGGTATCGGCAGTTTTTGCGGGACGGAGCAGTACACTGATTGCACTGCAAAGTACAAGGATGCACTGGTGAAAATTGCTGGTGCTAGCGGTGGCAAGTCGTTTACTGGGGCGACGGAGATTGAAATTCCGGTTACGGTGCAGTTGGGGCCGTGGATGACCACCACCAGCGATGGAATGCTCGAATATTTGAGGAAACTGCAGGAGACAGTGAGGAAAGTAAGGTCGGAGTGGCAGACATATTACGATAGCGAACAAGCGCCACTACGAATTGTGTTTGTGCTGGAGTCGATCATGGTGGACCTGCGAGATGTCAGTATCAGTGCGGCCTTGGCGGAGCTCGTGGAAAGCCTGGCCCGTGATGGAATTCTAGTATCGGGATTAGCGCTGAGGTATGAGCTCGCCGCGGCAATTTTGGCCAACGGTATTCGAAATGAAGCTCGAAAGGCTGTTGGTCGGATGATGTTTGGTTTGTTTGGCGGGTCTAAGAGAGTTGAGGCGATTGCAGGGAACGAATGGGGGATTTCGACTTTGAAGCGACAACTATGACGGGCCCTCTAGCTGCCGAATACGGGCACTCAAACCAGCTTAACCTTGACTCCGTTCACTTTGACTGTGAGGTGATGCAAAGCTGGGCCTTTGAACGGGTTTGCTCTGCTGTTGCAGTAAATCAGACAGCGAAACATCTTTCTCTTGGACTGGAGCTAAACGATGGAGAAGACGACGTTGATGGTGACTGGGCACTTTGCCGGTGGAGGTGGCAATGGATAATTTTCGCCTGCTTCTCGGAGAAAGCTCGCCTTCACTCGAAACTCGAACGCTTAACCCTTCGCAACGCTGTGATTACAGCAGAAGCAGTGCAAGCGATGGCGGACGTTTTGCAGTCCGACGGACCAGAAGAAACGCTGCTTGGTTTAGCGTCTTGTCCATTTGATGCAGCAATTGATGTTTGCATTAAGGCAAATTCACCGATTACACTGTTGCCGATGCATCTGGACGAAACTCTTGCTAACTGCCGAGCATTCAAGGTTGAAAGGGAAATCGGCGGAGTGAAATTGGTCACAGAAGATGATATCAGCGACCAAATTGACGTATTAGTACCAGGTTTTGGGAAGTGTCAGGTGCGACGCAGCAACATTATTTACCGAGAGCTCACCCTTCCATCGAACGGACTCGCTGGTGTCACATCACTATCGATTAAATTTGGTGAAGATCCAGATCCAGAAGTTCTACAAGGCTTACTCATGCTCGTCGGTGCTTCGCTAACGCATCTAACCCTCGAATTTGAGGATTTTAACACGGGTGACCTGGAGAGCATAGTAGCCTGCTGCCCTGAGCTGTTGGAGTTGGCGGTGTGTACACATACAATTGAGATGCGATTTTGCCTCCGTGACAGCAATTATCGAGATTTGGCACTCGACTCTGCATCACATATCTCTTTTTGGGATATTGAAGCGATTGCTGAAACACTTCGCGATTCTGAGAATCCACTAGCAAAATGTGCACAACGTTTACGAGTTCGCATGGGTCAGAGAGCACTCTACCATCCGTTTGAGGACTGCTACGCTGCTTTGCAGAAAATGCTGGAAATGAACCGCACGTTGGCGTATCTCGACATTGTTGCTCAGCGCGCACATATGATGCACTACAACGCTTTCAAGGCACACCACCTTGAGCCGCTGCCCGTGGCGCAGACTTTCCCCTTACGCTGCAAAGCTTCGTTTCTGAGTGTGATGGGAAGCGAGTACGATGATCTTGTCAACACCAAACGCAGGAAATGCACGTCATTAATGCCGGTACTCGACCAGCACGCGGTGGTTGATATCTTCGAATATGCAGCACCTCACGTTAGTCGTCGAGTTTACTTCCGGGAGTACGATTTCATCAAAACCGGGCGCTATTACATGCCAATTTGAGGACGTTATGTTGCTGTTGAAACGGAGAGGATACATAATTGCTTGTTTGTAAAGCTGCTGAATAATAAAAACGAAGCGATTGATCAGGAAGTTCACTGAATAAAGTTGCGTGGTGGCTCCTAAAACACTACGGAGGAGAGATAATGTTAACGATGGCAACCTAGCATCTTCTCGGCTTAGATCCAGTACTTCAAGCCTCTCATAAGTAACAGAGTTAACATGTACCGGCGCAGATGCCACTACTAAAAAGAAAACCAAGATGCAAGCAGCAAGCAATACTTATTTGTGTGTCCCGTTCGCCTAGGCATACACGTGTAAATCACACGAGATGGGTTTGGCGATTGCTCCGAAAACGAATTCAGTCGTCAATTGCCGCCACCAATATCACATCATGTTTCCTTCGAGTCCCCAAAAGAATGGAGTTAAACAGATTGAGTCGCCTCGAATTGGCTACAATAGAGGCGGGTCCCTCATTAAACGTGGCGGGCTGAGGGTGCGATAGGCAAAGCGGATCTTACGACCACATTGTTTTTAGTGAGAGCAGAATCGGAAATGGGGTTCACGACTTTTATTAAAACAGGAACTCGTTCCGATCTCTTTTCAAGGCCGTCAAAGGGTGCAGCCAGTTCCATGCACCTTTGATATGTGCATGCCATCCTTGATCATCTCGAGATGTTGTCAATAGCTGCGACGACGGTAGGCTGTTATCAACTAGCAAATTCACAATATACAGAGTGTACCGTAGTCACTTGTGACTATCCACTTGCAGGAGTGCTGTACAATGTGCTAGATACAGCAGCGAGGACTTGGTCAACACGAGCGCCACTTGTGACGAATTCTGACATTACACGCTGACAATTTACCGTATTATTTCTTTAGCGGTCGGGTCACTCGACCGAAGCGTAGGAGTCGAGAGCTTTCTACGACACTACGCTGCCAATTGTAGCAACGTCGCGACTGACTCAAAGTGCTCCGTGCCGTTTCCACCTCGAGAATAGCTCTGCTCGCTATGCTGACCAGCTGGTGATTTCACAGCGAGATGGCCAGATGAGCCGAGCGCCTGGAGCTCATTTTCGCGGCGTGTTACCTCACCATGCTTGTCAATTTAGCGCAATGCGCGACAATGAACCCATTTTCCGAGCACGGATGGAGTTCGCGGTGGTGCGACCGGATATACGACCGACCAACCGCAGGGCAGAGCCGATAGGCTCACGCGTGCAAGGCGCTTTTCAATTGAGATCTCGACTCGACAAGCCCGCGATGAGATCCCGCGCAAGGCTCGGCCGAAGTGCCTTTGGAGCACGAACATTCGGGCTTCAGCTGTGATTCAACTAACGAAATTGCTGTGGATGAAAGGCATCGCGTCGAACAGCTGAGAGAACAATGTGCATTGCCATCGTCACCGACGCCACGATATACACAAGGGCAAGTTGCCCATGTGTTCATGGCCTCAAGCACTTTCTCTAAATTTGAGAATTTAGACATTCGTTAGTAACGCTGCGACTGCTGGTGCTGATCTGAGTCTGAAAGGCGAGCTGGTGAACGGCCAAGCGTATGGCCAACGAGTACGGGGCGAGGACAGACTGCCATGGCGAGGCAGCGTGATCGCTAGACACAGGGGCAGCGCGGGGCTTTCGCGCGCGCGATCCGCAGCAAGGGCGGTTTCAGTGCCGGCATCAGTTTCGATAAAGGCTGCCTCGCAGCGTTATTGGTCGAAAAGAAGCGCTGCAGTCCGTGATTGGTCGGAATCCCAAGGGAGATGCGTGCACGCCATCTGGTGCCAGATTCTGAAATTTCCAAAACCATACAAGGAGCAAGTCAAGACCCCCCGTCCACAACGCGACGACGGGCGGGCCTCTCCCAGCTCTTGGAAGCCCCCCACTGCACGTGCGCCATTCCCTCTTTTGCAAAGAGACCCGTAGACCTTCTCCAAGATGCAGTCAGCGGCGTACCTCGTGGCCTTTGCCGCCATGCTCGCGGCCGTCAAGGCCGAGTCCGGTTCGGGCCAGCCCGGCTACTGCAAGGACGCTAAGTCGTGCGAGGAGAACTACGTGTGCGTGAGCGTACAGACCACGCGCTCGGGCATCGAGGACGTCAAGCAGTGCCTGCCGTACACCAAGGAGGGCGACGTGTGCTCCGGCACGTTCCCGGGCCTGTGCCCGTCCTTCTCGACGTGGAAGACGGCCTTCCAGTCCATCAGCAGCGTGTGCGCGTACCAGCTGCCGTCGGGCACGGACCAGTGCCTCAACGGCTCCTTCTCGGGCTCGGACACGTCCGGCTATGTGTCGTGCATGGACATCACGGAAGGCTCGGGCTCCACGGCCGAGAGCGTGGGCGTCATCTACGGCTGCGTCGACTTCGACGGCACCAACCTGCTCTTCGAGGAGGACTCGGACAACTGGGACATGTCGGAGCAGATGAACTACTCGGCCGTCATCAACGAAGGCTGCACCAACCCCAACAACGCCGACGACTCGGACGTCGTGTGCTCCGGCCGCGGCACGTGCTCCCCGTACTCGTCGGGCTCCATGGACTACTACTGCGAGTGCAACGTCGGCTACAACGGCACGTACTGCCAGAAGGTCGTGTCCAACCAGTGCACGCTCGAGTCGCAGTGCCAGGCCGGCACGTGCAACCTCACTACCCAGGAGTGCGAGTGTGACGAAGGCACCACCGGCGACCAGTGCGCGTACTGTGACCCCAACTCGTCCAAGGCTTGCAACGGCCACGGCACGTGCGTCGCCGCCTCAGCTTCGGGCTCCTCCACGTCGACTACCTCTGGCTCCACTACGGGCTCCACGGCCACTGCCGGCACGGTTGTGGCTGCTGGCTCGGACGGTTCGGCTGCTCGTTTCCTCATGGAGACGGTTGGCATGGCTTCGGCTTCGGGCTCAGGCTCCGGCAACGTGTGCGAGTGCGAAAGCGGCTACGCCGGCGACCAGTGCACGCGCAAGGTCGAGTCCAGCAGCAGCAAGGACAGCGACAAGAAGAGCAGCGATTCGTCCACATCGAGCGACGCCACGTCGGTGGCCACCTCGATCGTCCTTGTGGCGTCGGCCTTCGTGGTCGCCCTCCTGAACTAGACGGATCTGTTACTCGCTGCCTCAGCAGAAAGGTGAAGCAGGCGGGTTTCTGTGTGGACCGTGCGCTGCGAGTTGACTGTGTGTTTTGAGAGACAGAGAGGAACGCCGCGTCATTTCTCCTTAATGCATTTTTGCCTTTCCTTATAAGCTTTTTATCCTTAACCTTTTTTTTTTGGTTCCATTATTCTGCATTCCTCCCTGCATTGTTTGCCTCCAGTGAAGACACTCTCCTCCAATGCATTTCTTCTTGTGTCGCATCAACTTTTCGGTCAGGAAGTGCTCATAATCAAAGGCAACTTGTCCTCTACAGTACAGCGCTGGATTCGAATCAGGACGTGTGGCACACACCACTCTTGGGTTCGGAATTTCCTCTTCTGAGGCGAGTCACACCCGAAGACACTCAGCCATGAGCCGCATGTCGTCGTCCGTGAGCCGCCGCTCGTCCGTGAGCAGCAGCGTGGCGGGGGCGCCCACGGCCCTGCGCAACGACGCCATCCTGTACCTGACGATCCTGTCTGCGCGCGACCTGAAGAAGGTGCAGACGCTGGGCGAGCAGGACCCGTACTGCAGCGTGTACCTCACGACGGGAGGGAAGGAGCAGGAGAAGGCGGCGTTCAAGACGGACACGCACGACAATGGAGGCCAGCAGCCAATGTGGAACGCCAAGGGCCACATCCTCATCCCCGACATCTCGTCGGACGTCGTGCGCTTCCGTATCAAGAACAACAATTGGGGAAAGAAGTGAGTACATTGCTGGGAGATTGACTGTATTGCAAGGGTTGATGTTGATGGTTGGTGGGGTGTTTTATACAGTACGGTCATTGGGGAGATCGCGTTGGCGATGAGGGACTTGTCCCGTGGAAGATCGATGGAAAAGGAGTTCGCGCTGACCCCCAAGGGCTTTTTGAAGGTGCTCATGTATCTGTCGCTGGGTCATGGTGCGCTAATGTGCATCGTATTGTTCTTTGGGGATTGAGGTTTGTGCTTACGTTGCTGTACTATACTTCCAATTACACATTTGGGCAGAAAACCCGACGTCTCAGCCTCGTGCGAAGTTTGGCGAGTACCCGCGGCATTTCATCGCGGGGAAGACGAAGCTGTACCTTGGTCTAATCTCTGGTAGCAAGCTGCGCGACATTCAGTCGTTCGGTACGCAGGACCCGTTCTGCGAGGTGTATGTCGGACGTAGTCGCACACCGACGGCCAAGGACCTAGTGTACAAGACGAAAACTCACGACAATGGAGGTGAGGATGTGATGTCGTGGTATGCTGGCTGCACTTGGAGTACTGAACCATCGTTACTTATCACTTTTGCATTTTAACAGGCAAGAACCCCCGCTGGATTGAAGGAATTACGGTTAGCGTGCGTTGCATAGAGCACGACTTCCTTGTGATTCGGGTTATGAACGACAACACTGTGAAAGAGTACGTCGGCAATTTTGCTCTTTGGTGTACTTATGTTCTCTGATCCTTTGTCACTTGTCACTATTCGCAGCACCCTTATTGGAGAACTCTGCTTGAAGGTAGAGATGCTGATCGGCCGCAATTTCGAGGACAAGAGCTACCCGATCGAGGCGGATGACACGATCGTCGGCCAAGTGCGTCTTCAACTCGCGCTGTTTAACGACGAGATCATGGACGAGGACGAGATCCGCGATTGCGACGTGGATGGCTGCTCGTGTAACTCGACGCAGCCCGTGCGCGCCACGAAGGTCGGGGACGTGCTGATCGACGGCATCTCGCCCGAAGGCGTGCAGTACCTCGAGGCCGGCACCGCCGTGCATACTGGCTGCGAGTTAGCGGGCGATTACGTCATGGATAAGGACGTGTACGAAGGTGGTGGCTGGTCCGGCGAGGAATACGACACGCGTCGGCTGGAGCAGCTCGACAGCGATGAATGGGAAGGCGACGAGTTGTAGTCTTGTAGTCAACTAGGGCCATTACAAACGAACCTACACTTGAAGTAGATGGGTACATTTGTGTTGTCGTTTCGTTGTGGATACTTTGTGTGTTGGACACAAAGTTGCCCGATAGTGCTGGAAGGGGCGGCCAGTTCCTCTTTACGAGCCCTACCGCGAGCCCTAATTTCGAGCAGGAAGTATGCTGAGCAAGTCGCTGGTCGCGGCGCTGGCGGCGACTAGTCTGGCGTCCCCCAGCGAGGGCTTCTCACTGCCAGGCGTGCAGATGACCACGTACTCGAAGGGAGAAACGCTGCCCATCTTCGTCAACAGCCTCAAGTCAGGCGAGACGCTGCTGCCTTTGGACTACTACAAGCTGCCCTTTTGTCAGGTGCGCATTAGGGTTTCCCCCATTTTAGGGGAACGTAAATAGAAATATTTCTAACGAGGGTGACTATCGTTTCTATAGCCGGAGAAAATCGAGTACAAGTCGGAGAACTTGGGCGAGTACCTCACGGCCAATCGTATCCAGAACTCCCCGTACGAGATCAAGTTCCTTGAGGGTCAGGAGTGCTCCATCCTGTGCAAACAGGAGTATGAGGACAAGGAGGTCAAGCAGTGGGAAGACAAGATCAAGGACTCGTACCGGATCAACTGGATCCTGGACAACCTCCCGGCCACATCCGTGTCGTCGGAAGGCGGCATGACGATGGGCTTCCCGCTCGGAAGCTTCAACCCCGAGGTGGAGGTGGTGCCGCAGCTCAACAACCACGTCAAGTTCCTCGTGGGCTACAACAACAATCCCATTGGTACGGCTGAAAGCTCTGAGGATGAGGGACGCATTGTCGACTTTAAGGTCATCCCGTACAGCTTCGAATACTCGGCCAGGAGTTATGACGAGGAGAACAACCGCATGGATGCGTGCGAGCACTCGAGCGAGCTTAAGCGGCCGCTGTATGTGCGCAAGAACAAGGACGGCAAGATGCCCGTGTTCTGGACCTACAGTGTCGAGTGGGTGCTTGATAACGAGCACGACTGGCGTACGCGGTGGGACGTTTACTTTGACGCTGGATCGGGTGGTGATGAAGTGCACTGGTTCTCCATTATCAATGCTCTTGTCATTGTGCTGTTCTTGAGTGGCATGGTGGGCATGATTCTCATGCGCAGTCTTCACCGTGACATCAGCCGCTACAACCGCGTGCCTACCGAGGAGGAGCGCGCCGAAGAGCGTGAAGAGTCTGGCTGGAAGCTTGTCCACGCAGACGTGTTCCGACCGCCGTCGAAGAACCCGATGCTCTTCTGTGTAATGGTGGGGACGGGATGCCAACTGCTTGGTATGGCCCTCGTTACGCTGTTTTTCGCTGCTGTGGGTGTTCTGGCTCCGTCAAACCGTGGCAAGCTGGTGATTGCGCTGTTGGTGTGCTTCGTGCTGCTTGGTATGCTGGCGGGTTACACGTCGGCTCGCACATACAAAATGTTCAAGGGCAAGCGCTGGCAGATGTGCACCGTGCTTACGGCTGTGCTTTTCCCTGGCATCATGTTCTCGCTTTTCTTCTTCCTCAACTTGTTTGTGTGGGGTGCTGGCTCGGACGCTGCTGTGCCATTCGGCTCCATCCTACTCGTCTTTTTCCTCTGGACGGGCATTTCGGTGCCCCTCGTGTTTGCGGGAGCCTACTTTGGTTTCAGGTACGCGCGCATGTGATGATCGGTGTGGTTTCTGGCGTGCAAGGTGCTAACACTTTTTTCTCGTATTTGTCCATATTCGCAGGAAGGCACCTCTTGCATTCCCCGTGGCGACGAGCAACATCCCACGCCCGGTGCCCCCACAGCCCTGGTACATGACTCACATGTCGGCAGCGGCCGTGGGCGGCGTGCTGCCGTTCGGCGCCATCTTCGTGGAGCTCTTCTTCGTGCTGTCGTCGCTGTGGACGGACAAGTACTACTACGTGTTCGGCTTCCTGCTGCTGGCTTTCCTTATTCTTGTCAACACGTGCGCCGAGATCACCATCGTGCTCACTTACTTCCAGCTCTGCGCGGAAGACTACAACTGGTGCGTTTGCGCAGCGTCAGGAAACTACTCCCACTTGCATTAACTAACTCATGCTTCGCTTCCTTATCTTGCACAGGTGGTGGCGGTCGTTCTTCGTGTCTGGTGCCTGCGGCGGCTACGTGTTCCTTTACTCGACGTACTACTACTGGACGCGTCTGGACGTGGCGAACTTCATCGGTGCGATGCTGTACTTCGGCTACATGGCAGTCATCTCCGGCGCGCTGTCGCTGCTTACGGGCGCCGTGGGTGTCGGTGCCTCGCTGTGGTTCACGCGCAAGATCTACGCGTCCATCAAGGTCGACTAGAGCAAGCAGAGGTAGTGTATGCGAGGAAGCCACTCGCCTGTAGGAACGCAAGGCCCGCCCAACCTCCCCAGCTCTCTGTGTCCGCTCTCCATAAGGTGATCCAATTGACGCAGCAACTGGAGCTGGGAGGCATACGTGGACGCAAGTACGCGACGAATACACTTTTTCTTCATAGTGTTCGCGACTCGGCAAGCAAGGCGACGACGTCGTCATTTTGCATTTGTGCAGTTGTTGTGCTGAGATCGACTGTCGTTGCATCGAGGGGCTCACTTGCCGTTCCTGATTTATTTTTCCGCGGGTGTCTTCGTTGAAGGTGTCAATGCAGCATTTTAGTTGCCAACTTGCTGTTTTGGGGACCAGCAAATTCACTTCCCACCACCGGATTAGCGGAGGAAGTTCTACAGTCCCTCCTAGAGCTCTTCATTGTGTGGTGGTGCTGCCGCCGAGTTGGTGCCAGCTGGCCGCCAGCGGGAGGCAGCAAAAACAAGAAAACTCGAGCTCGGTGTCCTCGCTTGGGCCATGATGGATACAATTTGGCCCCAAGCAGGTCATGCTTGCTCCACTGCGGGATCAGCCGGTGGTGGCTGTCGATGGCGAGCGCGTATTTCTGCAGTCGGACTCGTATTCCTATCTAGAGGGAGGCTGAGCCCTCGGACGGGAACGCACACGTGACGTAGACATTTAACCTTGATTCGGTAGACTCTCTGATACCAAGTAGTCCGGGGTCTATAAGGTCTCAGGAACGCTCGTTGATTGGGGTGGTGGCGCCACCGAAGACTAGCGTGACGAATACCAATCTTGAGCGAATGCCATAACAAACGTAGAGAGAAGAAATGGGGACCTGGTGGGGATCAGAGTTTCGGCTTGGTCGTTGCTGACCCAGCACTAATTGGCGAGTGTCTGCTGGCCAACGATACCCAACGCCGATATTGCCAAGGCTCGCCCCGAGCTGCAGAGGCAAAGCACGGGTACAGAATTCAAAGTTTTGCGCGGGAAACTCCACTTTTCCCTACCGTTAGTCGAGTCACAAAATCTCAACCAAAGTTGCTGACAACTGTAGCACACGTTAACAACTACCTCAACCAAGCAATGGGCGATCGTGTGCTGCGCGTTGGAATAGGAAAGCCGTGCCCGCGCTTCCAGCACAACTTATCGCAATATTCTAATCTAGAAAAAGTGTTCGCTTTATCTCTAGTTAGAGGTCCAAGTCCGCGTTTGCATTCTTACTTGGAGGGTCACAAAAGTCGGCCGCAGGTATTAAAACCTTGAAAATGGGCGTCATTTGCCCTTGCATATAGTGACTTTTCCAATACGAACAACTCAGAGCCCGCACTCCAGGTCATCGCCCTCCATCTGCTTGCCACATTGCTGTATCTGCCACTTCCCCCACTCACAGCCACTTCCTTCTCTGACATTCGTTCTCCATCTTTCTAGTCGCAGCTGGCACTGCGCCATTCTCCAGTTGCCAATCTCCCGTCTGTACCCATTTCTCCGTTGGCACCGTGTTCTTATTCGTGGCTCCGACATATCACTATCGCCAGGTTTCCCTTGCACCTCGCCGTCCGAGGTTTTTCCCGCCGACCCCAGACCACTCGGAGCGCGGGCGCCCCCGCACTCACTCACAGATCGGCAACTGATAGCGCAGTGGGCGCTCATCTCACGAGCCTGGAGCCCAATCATGCAGCGACGCGGCGGCGGCGGCACCCGCAAGGAGCGGCTGCTGCGCGCCAAGATGAAGAAGAAGATGGCGGACGACGACAATTCGCCCAACGGCGCCGGCGCCAACACGTTCGAGGACATTCTGCAGATGTCGGACTTATCCGAGCACTCGCTGCTCGACAACCTGCGCAAGCGCTACGAGCACGAGCTCATCTACACGTACGTGGGGCCCATCCTCATCGCCATCAACCCGTACAAGCAGCTGGACGCCTACAGTGAGCGCAAGATGACGGAGTATTACGGGAAAGCCATGGGCATGCTGCCTCCGCACGTGTTCGCGCTGGCGGATCACGCCTACACGCAGCTCATCCAGGGCGGCGCGCTCGACCCGGCCAATCAGAGCATCATCATCAGCGGAGAGAGCGGCTCCGGCAAGACGGAGACCACCAAGATCATCATGCAGTACTTGGCGCGAGCTACGAGTTACAGGAAGGGACCCGACGGAGAGGGAGGACCCGTGGTGGAACCCACGGCCAATAGCGGCATGTCCGGCGCACTGGGCAAGCTGGAGGAGAAGGTGCTGGAGAGCAACCCGCTGCTGGAATCCTTTGGCAACGCCAAGACGTTGCGCAACGACAACTCGAGTCGCTTCGGCAAGTTCATTGAGATCCAGTTCAACCACCACGGCAAGATTGTGGGCGCCCAGATCCTTAACTTTTTGCTGGAGAAGACGCGCATTGTGTCGCAGAGTCTGGGCGAGCGGAACTACCACATCTTCTACCAGTTGCTGGCCGGCGCGGACAATGCACTGCGAGAGCGACTGCAGCTGCAGACGCCGCACGACTACGAGTACCTGAGGAAGAGCGAGTGCTTTAGTATCCACTCGTGCGACGACGCCAAGGAGTTTGCGACCACCAAGAGGTGCATGGAGACCATTGGCATTACTGAAGACCGACAGGAAATGGTGTTTGAGCTGCTCGCGGCGGTGCTACAACTTGGCAACTTGCAGTTTGCCATGGAGAACGACACTTGTGTGACGGTGGGAGACGACTCGGTTAAGGGTTTGAAGCTAGTGGCGTCGCTGCTCAAGGTGAGCGAGGATGCGCTGTCCAAGGCGCTGTTGACGCGCCAGCTGTACGTTGGAGGTAAGGTCATTGTGCAGCAGCAGAACTCGGAGCAGGTCCGCGACAAGCGTGATGCGCTCGCCAAGGGCATCTACTCGTCGCTGTTCTTGTGGCTCGTGTCGGAGCTGAATCGCACGATCTCTCGTAACCAGGACAAGTGGGGTTTTATTGGTGTGCTAGATATCTACGGTTTCGAGAAATTTGAGTGGAACACGTTCGAGCAGCTGTGCATTAACTACGCCAATGAGAAGCTCCAGCGGCATTTTAATCAGCACATGCTAGAGGTGGAGCAGAACGATTACGCGAAGGAAGGTATCGATTGGAAGCACATTGACTTTGAGGACAACCAGGAGTGCCTGGATCTGATTGAAAGCAAGGTGAACGGCAAGCCTGGCATCTTTATTTCTCTTGATGACAATTGGCGACTCAAGGGCGAGGAAGCTAACAAGAAGTTTGTGTCCAACCTACACAACTCTTTCGGTCGTACTTCGAGCGGTCACCAGAGCAGCAAGAACAAGTTCTATGTGCACCCGAAGATGGACGCAGACTTGCACTTTGGTATTAAACACTATGCTGGCGAGGTGATCTATGACGCGAGCGGCTTTAACGACAAGAACAACGAGACATTGAACGACGATATGAAGGAGCTCATCCGTCAATCTCAAAGCGATTGGCTGCGCGGAATTTTCGACCTTAACATGCAGTCGATTGAGGCCATTCCCGGAAACAAGCCTCAACAGCAACACTCGATCTCTCGGCGGCCGAACGAGGCAAAGAAGGGTATGAACCAGCAGGGTAACAAATCGCGAAACATTCGAGAAGTGTCTGTCAGTGCTCAGTTCCGCTACCAGCTCCAGGAGCTTATGGCCAAAATATCGCTTGCGAACCCTCGTTACGTGCGCTGCATCAAGCCCAACGAGTTTAAGCGACCAAGTGAGCTCAATGATACCGACTGCGCGCGCCAGCTGAAATACTCGGGAATGATGGAGGCTATTCAGATTCGCCAGCGCGGTTTTGCTCTCCGCGAGGATCACGACGTGTTCTTTTACGATTACCAGTCGCTTGCCCCCGAAGCCGAAAACATCAAGGAGCTCGTCGAGGAAATTTCGTCCATTCTGGGCGCAGGAAAGGAAGAGTGGCAGCTCGGTAAGACGAAGGTGTTCCTGAAGAGAGCGATGGCATTCAAACTACGAAAGCTTGAGGTGCTACGTTGTAAGTCTGCAGCGCGAGCCATCCAGAAGTGGATCCGCAACATTGCCAGGGCGGAAGCTGCTGTCAAGATTCAAACGAAGGCGCGGCAGTTTGTGGCAAAAAGACAGCTACAGCGTCTACGTCGCAGTGCGTACCGTGTGATGTACATCCTTCGCATGCGTGTGGCGATGACTAAGTACCAGCACCTGCGTGCTGAGTACCGGTTAAAAAATGAGAAGGCGGTGATTGTGCAGAAGATTGTGCGTGGTCATCTTGTACGTAAGCGCGACTTGCTGCATCCGTTTGGAGATCTTGGCCCCAAGGAATTAGACGCAAAGATTGCTGAAATGGAAACTGCTATTGAAGCAGCTGCACAAAGCAAGCAGTTTGAGCTGTGTGCGAACTTGCAGCTAGACCTGGAGAAGATTGTCGATGCCCGAAAGAAGGTCCGCACCGCAAAGGAGATAGATGCAGAGATTAAGAAGCTGAACGAAGACATGGAAGCAGCTGCAATGTCCAAGCAATTTGGCTTGTGTGCGGAACTTCAAAAGCAACTGGAAGCGCTGCAAGAAGCGCGGAAGAACGTGAAGGAAGACCTGAACGAGTTGGAACCGGAGGAATTAGATGAGCGCATTCATGCGATGGAGGCTACGATTGCTGAGGCGATGGCTGCTCGCGATTTCGGCAAGTGCGGTGATCTCCAAATCAGCCTGGATGCGTTGGTGACTGCACGGAAGAAAAAGCAGACTCCGGAGGAACTGGACGCGGAAATTGAGAAGCTGAACCAGGAGCTGGATAACCTGATGCAGAAGAAGCATTTTGACAAGTGTGCACAGCTTCAGAAGGACATTGATGTCTTGAAAAAGAAAAGGGCGAAGTTTCCAGCTGCTGCTCCGAAGCCCCCGACGCCACCGCCCTCCCCGAAGAAGGCTGAGCCGCCTGCAGAACCAACGCCTCCTCCTTCCCCGAAGAAAGAGATCCCTCCACTGAAAGAACCTGTTGCGACGGCACCTCCGTCAAACATGGATCGCAGCGGTATTCCTGCTGCTCGTGAACCTGTTGCTCCTTTGGCAGCACCCAATTCCTCGCCTGCAGCCCTACCTGGCGAGAAGCGGGCTTCTCTTGAGCTTCCGCAGACACAGGCAGCTCCAGTCCCTCAAGCATCCCCAGTGACATTGATTCCGGCGGCCTCGTTTGAGGACTATCCAGTTCCAGCTGCGCCTTCTCCGGTGAACGAGTACGCAGCTCCTCAGGAGTTTCCTACTGCCCCTAGTCAGCTGCCCAAGCGACCCCCTGCAATTTACAATGGCCCATCCCCGAGTGTTACGTGGGGACCATCGAAGTCATCTACGATGACTCCAGTGATGCCTCCTATCAAGCCGCCGACTTTCGAGCGCCGTGCTCGGTCAGGCTCGAACAGTTCTGCAACTTCTGGTCACTCTTTCGCCAGGTCGCATTCTTCGATGATGTCTACGTCTTCAAAAACAAAGAAGTCATCGTCGACGGCGGATCCCTCGCGCACTGTGGCACGTCTCCGCCCGGCCAAGGCGATCACAGTCAACGAAGAAGCGACCGTCTTAGAAGCTGCGAGGTTAATGAAGTCCCACCGCGCCGCTGCTGTCTTGGTGACCAATTGGGAAGGTGCACTCACTGGTATTTTTTCGGATACCGATGCGGCGAGGCGTGTTGTGTCGAAGGGTGTTGATCCTGCCAGAGTTACTGTTGGATCAGTTATGACACCAAACCCCAGCTGCGTTAGTCTGGAAGACAATGCAGTGGAAGCGATGGACACAATGCTCAGTGGAAAGTTCCGTCACTTGCCTGTGGTGAGCTCTAACAGTGGTAACATTGTTGGACTGCTCAATGTGGCGAAGTGCTTGCACGATGCTATTCGTCGAGTGGAGAACATGTCGACCTCTCTTCAGCAAGAGCTTGGTGCGAGCAGCAACAATGTCTTACTTCGCGGAATGCTTGAGAAAATGTTGTCCCCGTCGCTTCAAGATGTGGTGTCGGCGCCAGGCGAGGTTATGCCACCGCTTGTGTATGGAAACATGACGGTTTATGAGGCGACGACGTACATGGCTGAGACCAGACGGCCGGCTCTTGTAGTATCGTCCAATCCGGAGTCGCAAGACCTCATTGGTATTTTCACTCCGAAGGATGTTCTGCTTCGTGTGATTGCAGAAGATTTGGACGTTCACACTACGATGGTCAGTGAAGTGATGACTCCAAACCCAGAGTCAGCAGCTCCTGAGACGTCGGTGCTTGATGCATTCCACATCATGCATGACGGCAAGTTCCTGAACCTGCCTGTTGTATCCCCCGATTCTGGCGAAATCCTGGGTGTGGCAGATGTGTTGTCTATTAGTTTGGCTTCGTTCGGAGAGTCTCGTGATATTGGCAAGTTCTTTAACGCTGCTTTCGACTACCACGATGACGACACTACCTCCATGACATCAGGCAGGTCTACGTCGAATTTATCGGTTGCTAGCAAGGCACGCCAGCAGAAGGACCGTGATAAGGGCGTGAACATTCGTCCGGTGTCGAGCCTGCGCCCTCTTCCTGCAATTACGATCGATGAAGTGGCATCAGTGTTTGAAGCGGCTGTTGTGATGAAGCAGAAGCGAACGGATGCACTTCTAGTAGTTGATGAAGCTGGTGGATTGAACGGTATTCTGACTGATACGGATATTTGTCGTCGAGTACTTGCACTGAGTCTAAATCCCGAGGAGGTGCCTGTGTGCAATGTGATGACGAGAGACATCAAGTATGTGTCCCCCAACGATAGCGCTATCGATGCTCTCCTTTCAATGCAGGAGGGGCACTTCCGTCACCTGCCGGTTGTTGACGGCGGTGGTATTGCAGGCGTTTTGAACATTGGTAAATGCATCTACGATGTTTCTAAGCGGCTTGAGCACGCTACGCAGTCGACCGACCAGCTGAAGGCATCTCTGGAGAAGAGTGGTAAGTCTTCAACTCTTCAGCAGCTACTTGCTCCGATGTTAGAGAAGCTCTCGACTCCAACTTTGGGATCTATCCTTGAAAATGAGTCTCAAAGCGATTCTACACCAGCTCCGCGTCTTCCGAAATCGTCCCTCGTAAGTGATGTGGTGAAGGCGATGGCATCGACTAAAAAGGCGGCGCTGATTGTCGATGATTTCAATTTCGACAAGCTGGTTGGTATCTTTACCCCGAACGAGCTGGTACTGAATGTGATCGCAAAGTCACTGAAACCATCAGCTACATATGTGGAGGAGGTGATGCTGAACGACCCGGAAATTGCTGCGCCGTCGACGTCCGTGTTGGATGGCTTGCACATCATGCACGACTCTCGCTGCCTGAATCTTCCTGTGTTGAAGGAGGACTCTTATGAACTCGTTGGTATGGTTGATGTGCTTGATCTCAGCTACGGTACCATCGATGCCATTTACGGTGAAAACCGCGAGCAGATGCAAGAGTTCTGGAACACGACACTTCAATTGGATCAGCCTTCTCTGCCATCTGAGGCTGGTGATCGTGAACGCACGACACTGCTATCGAGAGCGGAACAAGAAGAGAAGAAGCGCACGGTGGCAAAGCTTCGTCCAACTAAGGTGCTAACCGTTCCGGAGACGACAACCATTGCGGAGCTGTCGCGAACGATGGGACGCAACAAAATGGACTGCGTGTTGGTGGTGTCAGAGGAGGGGATGCTTAACGGCATCATCACGGACACTGATTTGACACGCCGAGTTGTCTCTGAAAACCGGCCACTGGATTCAACATTGGTGGGCGATGTCATGACGCGTAACCCTGTGTTTGTGTCGATGGATGACCCTGCTATTGATGCTCTTATCTGTATGCTTGAGGGTAAGTTCCGACATTTGCCAGTTGTTGAGTGCGATGGTCCCGTGGTTGGTATCTTGAATATCGCGAAGTGCTTGTACGACGCTATTCGCAAGATGGAGAAGTCAGAGCAATCCTCGGCTGCGCTGCGTCACACGCTGGAGAAAGAGATGAAGAGCCGTGTGAATGGCAATGCTCGTACCGGAGGCGTTTCTCAGCTGCTTGGATCTATGGTCAACAAAATGTTTTCACCGGACATCAAGACGGTAATTGAAGAAGAAGGCATTGATCCTCCTCGGGTGCAGCGTTTCACGTCTGTGTTTGAGGTGTCAAAGCAAATGGCAATCACGAAAAAAGGGTGCCCTGGTTGTAAACAACCGTGGTCAATACTGTGGTCTTTTCACACCCAAGGAAATGCTGGAAAAGGTGCTTGCACGTGGACTGCCTGTTCACACAACCCCTGTGTGCGAGGTGATGCTGGAGAAGGACGTGACCGTCAACGGAGCTACGTCTGTGATCGATGCCATGCATATGATGCACGACCACAAGACTCTATATCTTGCTGTGATGCAGTCCGAAATGAACAAGCAGCCGATTGGACTAATTGATGTGCTGTCTCTGAGCTACGGCTCGTTCGCGAAGGGCAAGCCCAGTGAATGGAAGTCCTTCTGGAATGCTTCGTTGGAGGCTACTGATGATGATGATGTCTCGTCGCAGCATAGCTTCCGTAGTGGATTCTCTCACAACCGTGCTGCAAGCAGCGTTGGTATGAGCCAAAAGGACAAGAAACCTAGTCCAGCGACAGGTGATGTTCGCCCTGTGTCGAAGCTGAGACCGTCGAAAGCAATCACAATTTCGGAAACATTCTCTGTTGCGGATGCTGCGAAGGAAATGAGCATTGCTCAGACAGACGCGGCATTGATTATTGGACGCGATGGTGGACTCCTTGGTATTCTTACGGATACGGATGTGACTCGACGTGTTGTGGCTTTGGGCAACGATCCATTCTATGTGAGTGTACTGGATGCGATGACACCGGACCCGAAATTCGTGGATGAACGCGATAGTGCCATGGATGCGATGTTTATGATGTTGGAAGGTAAGTTCCGCCACTTGCCCGTCGTAGATGAAACTGGTATGGTTGCAGGCATGCTCCGTATTCAAAAGTGTTTGTACGACGCGATCACACGCATCGAAAAAGTGCAGCAGTCGTCGAGCGGGTCGCTCCGTCAACGTCTCGAGAAGCAGCTTCAGGCAACTGGCATCGGTTCGGGCCAAGGCGCTTTGAAGCAGCTTGTAGCCCCCATGGTTGAGAAGTTGCTTTCCCCCACTGTGGATTCCATTTTGGAGGACGAGACGCTGCCTCCGTTAGTTAGCGAGCATGACACGGTGATGGAGGTTGCGCGCCAGATGGCTGCGTCTCGCAAGGCGGCCCTTATCTTGGAGGACCCGAACGCAGACAACAGCTCCTCTGTGAGTGGGGGCCACCGCTCTTCGATTAGCGGAGGAGGTTACGACATTGGTACTTCTGCTCTAACGAGAAAGGTTCTGGGTGTGTTTACACCGAAGGATTTGTTGCTGCGCGTGACTGGTGCTGGATTGGATGCTGCTGAGACTACTGTTGGTCAGGTGATGACGCCTGACCCGGAAACAGCGCCACCCACCACTAAACTGGTCGAAGCGTTGCACATCATGTACGAACACAACTTCCTGCACTTGCCGATCGTGAACCCCGATACCACTACTATTGTTGGTATGCTGGATGTTCTGTCGCTTTGCTACGGTACATTTGCAAGCGGAGCTGCTGCCGAGAGCGGCAGTCCTGCTGACGAGGATTCGGACTGGCGCGCGTTCTGGGACGTATCGTTGGCTCTTGGCCATGATGACGACGAATTCAGTGAACTTGCCAGTATGACTGGCTCGCGATACTCGCGTATGTCGCGGAGACGTCCAGGCAAGTACACCGAGAGCCATCACTCGTCGATGATGGATCACGTGCCCGAGCCAGAGGGTGCAATGCGACCCGTTTCAATGCTCCGGCCGCAGGAGGTGACCCGGATCAACGAGTTCATTACTGTGGCAGAGGCTGCGAAGCGCATGCGGCAAGCACGCGTCGAGGCAGTGGTGGTGACTACGGAAGAAGGAGAACTCCGTGGTATCTTGACAGACACAGATATCACTCGTCGCGTGCTGGCTGAAGATATCGACCCCGAAAGTTGTTCGGTAGCATCGGTTATGACTACCAAACCAACCTGCGTGTTCATGGAGGACCAGGCTATTGAGGCCATCACAAAGATGCTTGAAGGTCGGTTCAAACACTTACCTGTGCTCGGGTCTGACGGTACGCCGCAAGGCATGTTGGACATTTCCAAGTGTCTCTACGACGCTATTACATGTCTGGAAAAGGTCCAGCAGTCGACGGAGGCGGCGGCATCTGAATTCTCTCGTGATCTTGGTACCGGCTCGAACTTGCAGAGGCTGCTGGGTCCCATGATGGAAAAGATGGTGCGACCTACTGTCGGAGACGCTCTTGACGGTGAGATCATGCCTCCTGTCATTAATATTCATACCACGGCAGCTCGGGCGGCAAAACTCATGGCGAACACCAAGAAGGCTGCAATTGTGCTTGGCGATGAACAAGAGCTGTGCGGTATGGTTACGACAAAGGATCTGCTTCGCAAGTTGGTGGCGAAAGGCCTGTACGCCGAGACGACAACCGTGGAAGAGGTGATGACGGTGGACCCTGACCTGATGGGCCCGGAGATGAGCATTGTCGATGGTCTGCGCTCGTTGCACGATGCTGGGCAGCTGTTCATGCCTGTGCTGGCCGACGACGGTGAGATTTTGGGCATGGCGGATGTGATTTGCCTGAGCTACGGTCAGTTCCAGACTACATCTGGTGGCACTTCAAACGGCGACTGGAGGCAGTTTTGGCAGACGGCTATGAACCTGCAGGAGGAAGTTGCAGGAGGCGCCTACGGCGGAATGAATGATGATGTTCGCTCGGTGGGCACCATCGAAGAATTCGAGCGGGACGAGTACAACGCCGGAAGTGTATCGACACCGACGGCAAGTGCGGTTGGTATCAACGGAGCCGGCAGGTATTCTAATTCGTTGGGTGCGTATGCGGAACTTGGTGAGAGCGTGTCGGTTGTTAGCGGAGCCAACACTGCTACGACGAGTGTAATGATGAAGAATGTTACGGACGAGAACACGTTCGTCTTCAAGGTGAGCGATGGCCCGCAGGGTCACTTTCACCGCATCATGTGCAAGTTCAATACGATGGGGCCGCTGCTCGAGCAGATTCGGTTCAAGATGGGGCTCGACGATAACGAGGCACTGCGTCTCAAGTACGAAGATGATGAAGGTGATCTGGCGCTGCTGACGTCAGATGAGAGCCTCGTGGAGGCTGTTCACATGGCCCAGCGCGCCGGGTGGAAGCGCCTGGTCCTTGTGGTGGATGTCGTGAAGCGCCAGCAGCACGACGGCAACGGCAGCGTTGTGTCCATGGCCAGTTCGGCTGCTGGTAGCGCGACTGGATCAAATGTGGCAGGCCCCAAGCCACGCAACCGGTTGCTTACGAAGGTGGACGAAATGTCTTCGTCCGATAGCAGTGACGCCGATAGCAGTTCCGATGAGGAGATCGTGCGCAAGAAGAGCAAGAAGTCGCGTCGCAAGAACCGCGACCGTGGCTTCTCACTTAACAGCAACGCTGGGCTTATTGCCGGTGGTGCTGCCACCCTTGTGGTGGGTCTAAGCGCCGTCGCTATCATGCTGATGCGGCGCAAATAAGGTAGCAAAAATGGGAGAAGTGTAGGATGACGAGGGGTTGAGGAAGTGGGGGCCACGTAGGTCGGCCCACCACGATCTCTGTTGTGATTGAATAAAGAGATACGAATGCGTATAGAACATCACTTCTTCTTGCTGCGATGGCTGCTCTACTTGCATCCGCAAAGCGCCACGCACTTAAATTCTGGTCTACGACATACAGAGGGGCTACACAGATGATAAGTCGAGCTCGAGCTTCTTCTTGAGTCCAGGTTCTTGTGTGTTGCCATCTGTGACAACGGTGAGCTTGGGATCTCCTTCTGCAGGCTCACTGCACTCGTCGTCAGTAGGTGTCCACAGACTTGGTAGTTTTCCATCGCCGTCCAAACTGCCAGCAGGAGACTGAGCCGCCTGCGCCACGATGAAGCTTTCATCACGTACGTCCTTTTTCAGGAAATTATCTTGGATCCAGAATTGCAGCGCGTTCATGAGGCACGGGCATGCGATCATGACAAGCGCCAATTCCACCTCCGGGTGCTTCTCCAGCGGCTTGAAGAGCAGCACTGCAAACGCTCCAAGTGGTTTCTCGAACGCTACAATGAGCGATGCGATGATGAATTTGCACGAGAAGATGACCACGATCCACGAAATCACTTGGAGCACCCACGTCCGCACCTGAACGGGATAACCATAGTCACCTGGGGTTTTGAGCGACGACCAGCCGAATCGTAGCGCCAAAAGTACCACTGCGGACAGCAAAATGTAGTTGAGGAAAACCCCCAACGTCGTGTCCAGCGTGAAGTTGACAAAATATAAAGCACACTTTACAAATAAGAAAATAATGTCAGCGAATTTCCGAGTAACACAAATAATAGCGAAGAAAATTGGTGGTACGTCTACCTGATCCACCGTTTCTTCATCCGATTGCAGTTCCGTTTGGTACGAGTACAGCATAATTGCAATGAGTAGGTTCGCCACGTGCGCGAACGTTGCGCCAATCATCTGCTTGGACGCGTCAAAAGCCCACACCTGCATTTTTCAAAAATGCAAGTAAAATGCACCAAGTCAGACCAAAAACGTAAGCGCATTTTACGCCCGTTACGCACCATTAGCGGGCGTCTCGGCACTTCTCGCAGTCGCTTGACCACGAGCACGGAAATGGCGATGAGTCCCAGCAGAACCTGCAGCAACGCCGCGAAGTCGCCGCTCAGCAGCTTGCACTCCTCCAAGTTGCCGTCCTCGTTGCCCTGCCACGCGCCCATGCTGCTATCCGACCCGAGCGACGCTAAAGGAGTTTGCATTCGTACACTTGTAGGTGATGGCGAAGTGGGATGTGCCCAATGATAACGTCTCATTGGTTGAAACTATTTTTAGCCAGTCAGCAACCAAAGCAGAAAGTCATAATCAGAAAATAACGGCCGAAAAGGAGCATGGTTGCATTTTTGACTGTCTCATGGCGATGGCCTTCACCGCACGGCCTCTCCGACTGCTGTGATTCGTCTTCGCTCGAACAACTCGTTGCAGCCAGTGCTGGAAGGTGTGGAGTCCAGAGATCGAGTATCGTGCCGTTTCGGGTCAAAGTACGACTGCAGAATCTCAAAGTCCTGACTGATGGAGCCCCCGAGGAAGCAGCCCACGCCCGTGGTTGAGAACACCTTGGACTCGCTCGATGCCCCTCCTGCCGAGTCTTGGTCGCTGCAAACGGAGATTTGCAATGTGGTGCGGCTCTCGCCGACAGGTGTCACGCTCAGCAGCACGCCGTCTTCGCTCGCATCCTCTTCGTGCACCAGTAAGCCGTTCAGTGTGTCGCTGTACACTTCGCCTTCTAGCAACCGATGCAGTTGAGCTCGTTCGCGCCGTAGTTCCTCCAGCTCGCTTTGCAGATCTGAGTTCTGCTCGACTTGGCACTGCAGCTGCTGGTGCGCGACACTGAGCTTGTCCTGCAGCTCGCGCTGCGTTACTTGCAGCTCCTTGGCCCATGCATCCTGAATAGATGAACAGAACAATACAGCGTGAGATGATCCTTCTCAATCAACCAAGAACCACAGCTCATGAGATAAAATGGGACCTGATATACCCTAGAGTCATTGGATTCCAGCGAGCGCAGGTAGAACGCCGTCCAAATTGCCAGCGAGCTCGTGTGCCACTTGAACTGCAGCACCGTCGGAGACCTGTCAGTAGACCCATCACCGCTAAGTGGCACCATGTAAAACGGATTCCTGAAATCGGTAACGTGAGGATGCGACTCTAGTAGCGTCCAAGCACTGGTGCATCGAATGACGGTCTTCGATCCCTGCAACACCATAATAAACCAAGAAAAGTTTAGCACTTGCTCTCGTCTACTGGTAGCAGGCAAGATCAAGAGCAAACCATTCGAGCCTCTTCGCAATCGTGAAGAAAGGTTCCACTTCGCTTGTTGTACACTTCATCGAGAAGAGCAATGAGATAGCGCTCGCCAAACTCAAAGGAGCATGGAAATTGGCGCATGAGCTGCCATACAGCATCTACAAACTGCATGAATACAGGGGATGTGCTATCGTCTTCCCAGTAGGCAGCTTGGGTGTCTGTGTGGCCCGACCTCGCGCGGAATTGGTGTCCAAAGGCACACCACTCCTGCTCGATTAGCACCTGCATACAAAACAATGATGTAAGACCCCAAAATCGTCAAACTATCGCTACCTCTATCAGCCTTACCTGAAACCCCTTTATCGTACGGTAAAATGGATCTGCACATAATTTCACCAAGGCTGTAATTTGTGCAGTGCGGTCCCATCCATCGGAGCAGTGAATCATCAAACTTGTGCCTTCAAGAAGCTTTGCTACACAAACGGAGCATGATACCAAGACAGAGCGCACATGCTCTAGCCAGCGCGTACTCTTTTAGCGTAAAACAGCAATTAATTTTGTTAGTCCAAAAACCAAATCCATTTTTCACGCAGAAACAGGTATAACGCACCTCGAGACATGACAGCCAATTTGGCCGCTCATTACCACGCACTTCGTTTTTGATCAAATCAAACAGCTTGCGGATAGAATCTCGCATTGAATGAATATTCTCGATGCCCATGAACATGATATTGGTATCCTTGTAGTAGTCCAACCTACACGACGACAAAAAATCGGTTAGAAACAGTGCTCAGCAAAAATCAAAACCCGCAGGTTTAAACAAAGACCTACACTTCAAAGCCTCCACCCAGCGCAATGTTACCATACGCGCTGGTTTGACTTCTGCAATCAATAAACAGCAGCTTTCCCTTACACTCTCGTCGTAGAGCGACCATGTACGCTTCATCAGAAGTACACCTTTTCCTCCTCAATCCAACAAGTGGTTGTGCACATCTTGCCACCACTGCGTCATTCTTGTGCCGATAAGTCACGGCTGGCACACGTCCGCGCGCTCGAAAGAAACTGATTTTCCTCAACTCCCCATCCGACACCGATGCAGGCACTACAAAAGAACTGGGGTACGTCGGGGACAGCTTGTAGCTGCTGTTCACGTGCGTGATTCTAAATCCACCAATCTGTGCACCAGACTTGGGAGCCTTAAATCCCAGGCGCGTAAATTCTGCCTGCGGGTCATACGCAGCCCACCCAGACGTATCCGGCTGACGCGCGAACGCATACGCAGCAGGCTGGAGCTTTCCCACGAGCATCTGGCTGATTTTCACGTACACGTCTCCCGACGCAGCCTCTCCAGGGAAGTTGAATTTCACCAACTGGAAGTTTTTACACGAAACTTCGAGTTGGCTCATGGGTCCTCCTTTGCCATTCACTCGAAACTCCGCCAGCTCTGCGATGTTGTTTAAAAGCACCTCCACCAGCTCCTCTTCACGGTGCTGCTGCCATGTAAAACAAAAATATAAAAATAATAGTTAGCGTAAACTATCGTTTACCCATCTGCAAACGGTAGAAACCCACGTGAAAAGAGCGGAACAGCAGTCGGTAGTTGGTGAGGAAGAGCGTTCCGTGCATCACACCGTCACTTTCGTCTTTCGACGCTTTCTTCTTGACGCCAGCCACGCTCCCGAGCGTCGACTGGTCGCACAGCGCGTGCACCTTAAATTGCACACTCTCCCCCATATACAGCGCCCCCGCCGGGTTCTCCATCACCAAATACATACTCTCCGACACATACGACGTCTGTCCAAATCACCAAATCACAAATAAGAACCCTTTTACAACATTATTATGCAAAAATTAACATTTTCGTACTGCGTGGTCGAGTTCCTGGCGCTCCACTTCCGTCCACGAGTCCTCCTCCACGCTACGGCGACTGCTGAAAGGCAGCGCTAACTCGCCCATCCTCGCCACTGCGTCGCCGAGCATCCGATCCATTGCGGGGAATTGTGGCGCTGCTCGAGGGGCTCTGTATGAATGACTTGAGGCGGCGGTTTTTCTTGAAATGGCTACATTTTTATCTGATAAAGCACTCGACTAAGTACGAATACTGGCTGGTGGCGAGCCACTTCAACTTGACTGATGTAGCCATGTCAAAAAGGTGACAAAGCACTTAGAAGTAGGCGTCGCCCATGCCTGCTAATGCGGCCTGCAGCTCTTCAGGGGCGTCGGGGCTCATGCCGGCGCGCGTGAACTCGAACATTGTGCGTTTGTCGCTCTTTGCCACGCGTTCGGCCATTGTGGTCAGGTAGTCGCCTGCTTGGGTGCTCACTGAAAGCTGCGAAATGGCGTCCACGAAGGAGCCGGACAGTGTTTGCAGTCGGTAGGTTTCTGGTAAAATGAGCGGCCTAGTGTTGGACCAGTGCAACGCGACGTCGCGGGGAGACGTCGGAGAAGTCTCGAGGGCTGAACCCAGCGACGGGTAGTTCGTGAAAGGCCCGCGGAAGTGCAGACGACGGTAGCGCGTCTTGTAGGAGCGGTCTTCGTTGATTTCACGAGTAGATAGCTGCTGGACGACAGGGAACAGAGAGCAGTTCTGGAACAGGTCCTGAGTCGAGGTACTGCTGCTGCCGACTTCGCGAGTAGTGCTGTCTGTGATGCGCTGCAGCAGGATTGTCGGGTCGGTCGTGTGCGGGAACGATGCGCTCATCTCCGCAATTTTCATGCTCGGCTGAAAGCCTTCTACAATTTCGTGCGCCGAACGGCCCCGATGTGCGGACATCGCAAGCTCCAGCGCAGTAGCAACAGCACTGCTAACATGCGCACAGCTCGACCGGTCCAAACGGAGCTGTGAGAAGCGCGAGCTTGGCAGCGAACTCGGCGACATCGCAACCGGTATCAAAAGATTCGCCACCTCTGACAGTAGGGCCACTGATGATGCCAAATTCACTCGCTTTCTCGCCTCAATCTTCGAGCCGTCTCGTACACTTGGCGCCACACGGAACACCGCGTCTTCATCGTCGCTAGTCATCGGGTAGCTCCAATCGTTGCCCACGATCATAACCACTGCACCCGGGCACTCTTCAGCAACGTAAGTCATCATTTCGTGTGCCAGTCCACCCCACGACGAGTCCATGTCCACAAGCCCCTGCACCAGTCTCAACTGGTCACAGGTCTCCAGCACCGTCCGCACTCGATCTTCGGCATCTTCCAGCGTCGTGTTACCAATATTTCCTCCATTCGACTCGGAATGACCTTCATAGAAATTGTGCAATGGCATGTGGGGGCGGAACTCGTCCACCTCCACGAGGTTGTGCTCTTTAGTCCTTGCCCAGTCCCACAGCCCGTCATTGCTTGACCCCGGCACCGATTCAGCGCCCGTTTGATCGTACACTTGCACTCCTCCGCCCCTGATCATTGCAAACCCCATTGCAAATTGCAAAATCAGTCAGAAACTGTATAAATCCATTGCACACAGCAGTTTTTGACACTTTACCATGTCGTGGAGTCTTCTTGCTGCTTGGGAACAGGTCGAAGTTGTCTTCGTACGCGGCCCTTGGCCTCAAACGCCAGTACATGCGGCTTCTTGGTGACTCCGTTGGCTTGTTCCAGGGCCAACCACTGAGTCCCGATCGTCGTGGCGGCCGTGCCGAACTGGAGGCGGAGCGTCTCCTCCTCCTTCATTGATAACACAGCTCTGCTAATGCGTGGTGTGCAACACACAGTCTAGAAATGGCTACAACATGCACCAGATGGCTACACTTTTGTTTTTAGAGTTGATTGACAGCGATAAGACTGGTTTCCGCTGGTGCAGGTTTCAAGTGTCGAGGTTCTGATGTGGTTATTGCCTGCATCATGCATGCCATACAGATCGAGTCAAGAATTTACGATGAAGGAATGTTTTTTTTTCAGTTTTGATTTTCAGGTTGAAAGAATCGAAGCCTTCCACTTGTTAGTGTGGTGATAGCATTCATTAGTGGATAATGCGGTGGCTTCCAACGATGACGACGACGACCGAGAGCTCGACGATGGAGGTCTACCGACGGCGCGACAGAAGTACCCGTTGACAGACTCGAGCAAGGGCCTCGTTTTTTTCGAGGATCTCGTCGGCCGGCACTATCCGGCAAGAAGCTTCAAGACGTGGGTGCAAGTGTCGCCGAACGTGAAGTCACGCAAAAATGAGCCCCCAGCTGGCGAAAGAGCACCCTGTGCGTGCTGGTTCGGCGCTACGAACAGCACAAACGACGAGACTGTGGATGGAAGACATGCACGCCAATACAGTTTATGGCGTCAAGTCTCCACGAGGGAGTACGTCAAAAGAACTCGCGTGACACGGGTACACTTTCGGTTCATTCTCATACAGCAAAAGTCTTGTTTGTTGACCACGGTGACCTGCTTTTCTTAACCCAGCGATTCTCGGCGAGCTTGCATTCATTCTCCAGAGACGACTACATCTGGGCTCGGTGGAGTCGCGCAATGCCACGACGAGATCATTTTATCAGAGACTGCGCCGCATTTCGGCGTTATCCCAGCAGGTTCTCCATGAACGCTCTGGAATCTGAACCCGGCGCTAATGAGGCTTGCGGTGGGTCACTGCCTCGAGTTAATCCGTGTGTCACGGCGAGACTTGAGGACAGGCGGGGGCATTCCTGTTTGCCCGGCGAAGATTTCCGTGCTTCATGCGACCTGTGATTCACTGGCCCACGCTGCCATGGAAATGAAGGACTGCCCCCAAGCATCTTGCCGCGCCGACCAAATGCTCATTCTCCAATTTGCCACTTCGACTCAACAACTTGAGTACAGCAGCCTCCAAGCTCCATAACACCATGGTTCGCGTTCTGAAGCCTTTCAGCGTCGTCATCGCCGCCGCACTCGCTCTCGGCCTTGCCGCCGCGGATACGCCTGTGTCTGTCCTCGGCGACGCCACCTACTCGATCCCGGACTCCCGCGGAGTTGTCTGCATCGGTGCAGGTGACGCCCCGACTGGAACGGCCTGCCCTTTGAAGGGTGAGGTTGCTTCGGACAACTGCCGCGAAGGGATCCCTTCGTACAAGGACGGCAAGTGCGTCGCCCCGAAGGATGCTGAGTGTGTCGTTGTCACGGGCACGACGTGGGGTTGCGCCTACCCAGCCGGTGAAGTCGTGGAGGAGACGCCTTACCAGACCACGGAGCCGACAGCTTACTCGACGTCCGCTTACGGCGACGACGAAGTGACTTACCCGGACCAGGATGACAAGACGTACTCGCAGGATGACGAGGTGAAGTACCCCTACGGCAGCGAGGTCACCACTACTTCTTCGTACGGTGGTGACAAGTATGAGGGCTCAACGCCCTGCCCTACTGTGGTAGACGACGGTAAGGTCGTGGAGGACACTCCATGCCCTACACTGCCGTACACGTACAACCAGGGCAGCAAGGACTACACGACTCAAGACACTCCGTGCCCGACGCTTCCGTACAGCTACAACCCCGGTAGCAAGGGCTACACGACCGAGGACACCCCGTGCCCAACTCTCCCTTACACGTACAACCATGGCGGCGAGTACCCCAGCCACAACGGGGGAGACTACCACCCGAATGGCGAGTACCCCAGCCACGACGGAGGAGACTACCCGAATGGCGAGTACCCCGACCAGAAGGGAGGAGACTACAACCATGGCGGCGGGTACCTCAGCCACGACGGAGGAGACTACCCGCATGGCGAGTATCCCGACCAGAAGGGAGGAGACTACAACCATGGCGGCGGGTACCCCAGCCACGACGGAGGAGACTACCCGCATGGCGAGTATCCCGACCAGAAGGGAGGAGACTACAACCATGGCGGCGAGTACCCCAGCCACAACGGAGGAGACTACCACCCGAATGGCGAGTACCCCAGCCACGACGGAGGAGACTACCCGCATGGCGAGTATTCCGACCAGAAGGGAGGAGACTACAACCATGGCGGCGGGTACCCCAGCCACGACGGAGGAGACTACCCGCATGGCGAGTATCCCGACCAGAAGGGAGGAGACTACAACCATGGCGGCGAGTACCCCAGCCACGACGGAGGAGACTACCCGAATGGCAAGTACCCGGGTGGCGAACAGCACTACGGCGGCTCCGTTGATGCTCCGTGCTCGTCGTCCAAGTCTTCTGGTGGGGGCATCTACGATGGTAACCACGACCACAAGGGCTCTGACGGCTATCCTTATGGAGGCAAGCAGCACCACGACGGAAGCTATGGCCACGAGGGTTCGAACAAGTACGATCACGTGACACCGTGCTCTTCCTCAAAGGATAACGCTGGTAGCTATGGACACAAGGGCTCGGACAAGTATGACCACGATGATTCGAAGAGCTACGAGGGCAACTACGACCAGAAGGGCAGCCACGATGGTGTCTACCACCACGGAGGCAAGTACGACAACAAGGGCTCGGACAAGTATGATCACGGTGATTCGAAGAGCTACGAGGGCAACTACGACCAGAAGGGCAGCCACGATGGTGTCTACCACCACGGAGGCAAGTACGACCACAAGGGCTCGGACAAGTATGACCACGATGATTCGAAGAGCTACGAGGGCAACTACGACCAGAAGGGCAGCCACGATGGTGTCTACCACCACGGAGGCAAGTACGACCACAAGGGCTCGGACAAGTATGACCACGATGATTCGAAGAGCTACGAGGGCAACTACGACCAGAAGGGCAGCCACGATGGTGTCTACCACCACGGAGGCAAGTACGACCACAAGGGCTCGGACAAGTATGACCACGATGATTCGAAGAGCTACGAGGGCAACTACGACCAGAAGGGCAGCCACGATGGTGTCTACCACCACGGAGGAAAGCAGGGATACGAAGGTAGCGCTGCAAGCGGCTCCAAGGACACCCCGTGCTCGTCGGATGCTTCTTCGGATGACCACTACCTGGGCTCTCACGCGCACGGCAACTCCTACGAGGGTGAAGACAGCAGCAAGGGCGACAAGTACCCGTCGAAGTACTTGCGTGGCAGCAGCTACGGCCTCTCGGACGGCGACGACCACTACCCGTCCAAGCACGGTGACGAGAGCGGATACGATGGCAAGGACGGTGAGGCCGGTTACCCCACTAAGGACCAATACCAGGGCAGCTACAGCAGTACCGGTTCAGTGGTCGAGGGCAGCGACAACAGTGTTGGCTCCGAGACTGACTACGACAAGAACCAGTCTACCGAAGGCAGCCAGGAGGAGACTGAGTCGCCATACCAGCAGAGCGGCCACGACTACACTGAGGCTCCAACGAGCGCTGCTTACACCGCGGATCCAACGACCGCTACGCCGGCTTACACCGTGGCTCCGACGACTCCTGTCTACACTGAATCGCCCACCACCGCCTCACCCGCATACACGTCGGCCCCTACGACAGCTACTCCAGCTTACACCGCATCGCCCACCACCGCTACGCCTGCCTACACGACCGGCCCAGTTGTTGATGACATTGAGGACTCCCAGGAGAACCCCGAGCAGGGAGGCTACACCACTCAGGCTCCGGTCAAGCAGGGAGCCTACACCACAGAAGCCCCGACTGCTCCGATGGAACTCGTGTTTTAAGTCTTTCGACCCGAGGTTTGATGTGAGCACACTGGTGCCGGCACCGGTGTGCACTTCACTTGGGCTGAAGTGACGAAAATGTTGTTGGTGCTCACCCACCCACACCTGCATAAAGAACTTCTTGATCCCAACGCTCCCCCGCAGTCTGGTCGCGAGGGCAGCGGGGTCAGCTCGTTTGTACGTAAGCTTGTAGTTTTGCTGCTACTACCTTAGACATGCATGTAGATAGATGATTTTGCTTAAGGTAGATGCAGGAGGAAGACGAGCATTGATGTTGACTGAATAACTCTTTTACCATTTCATTCTGTTCCATTTTCATTCATGCAAGGAAATGAAAATGGAACAGAATGAAATGGTAAAATTCATGCAAGGAAAAACCTGGGGTTAGTAGCCTGCAACATAGCGGTATCCTTTCCAGTCGCGCGGTGTTTCGAAGTTGTTTGACTTGAGAACCCCCATGAGGTATTTGCACGGACCATCTTGAGGTCGAATTTGCTGCGCGTGGGTGAGGTAGTGCCGAGCTTTCGGCCAATCTCCGCTAAGATAGGCCTCTACAGCGCTACCAGCCGCCTCCAGGAAAGCTGGTTCAAGACCTTCACGAATTTCAAGATACTCGGGGTCGTTCTCAAAGTCAACAGGAGTTTGAAGCCCCGTAGCCGGATCGATTTTGGGAGTACCGAAACCAATCTTCATGACGGTGACATCAAACGTGTACACTGTGAGAGGCGTATCGACTCCTCGAATACTCATACGGTCGATCTTGCGCAGGAACCGACGAGCTCCAGGTGAGATAAGTGCAGCAAGCCAATGTGAAATGTTGATAGGCGTCATGAATATTTTAGACCCCGCTTCAAGACGGTCGGCCATCTCGACGTGCGGAGAAATGTACGTGGCATCGATCTTGAAGCGCGAACCAATGGCGCCTTCGACAGCCCAGCCCACGTGCATACCGAAACCCATTTTAATCCGGAATGCTGGACCAAAGCGCTTAACGACAGCATCCTTTGTCAAGTATTCGGTGAGCGGGCCATCCGTGTTGGCATTATCGAGGTCAATCATGCACTTGATAAAGGCTGTGAGAGCGCTATCGGCCATTTCAGTTGGCGTGATACGGCGTAGTTTACTGCCTGCACCAGCGTTCGGTGGGCATGTGATGGATTGATTCACCTGAACTCGGTCCTCTTCCGTTGGTGTATCCGTAAATCGTGAGAAGCAAGCAAGTTCACCGTCGCAGATCTTCCACGACAGTAAAAAGGCGTCACCAACGTTTTTGTTGGCCATTCCGTAGTAGTGGTGCGTGCCCGAGTGCATGATATCACCAAGTTTATTCACATACACCATGACTTCTTCTTGGAGGCACTCCGTTGTGTCTGTGAACTGGCGAATATCGCAGAAGCCGTAAATGGCCGTGATCTTCTTGCCTGGCAGCATGGGATCCAGGTCCCCTGAGCCCATATTTTTGCCGATAATGTCTGCACCAGCCGCACCGAAACCCACCTGCATTAGCCGACCAACCTTCGACAAAGTAAGTTCCAGTAACGCCGTCTCAAAGCCCTCCTCTTTGGCGTTCTTGCGAATTTGAGCATCGTTACTTGATGTCTGCACACTCGCTAGCGGGTTGTCCGCAAGCTTCTTCACCACATCCATCATGCGCTCAATGGGGTCCAGCACAAGAATTCGAGCTGTACGGATGAAAGACGTGGAAGCCGCAACGAGAGCAATGATGATGAAGAACGTCTTGAGGATATTGTAAGCTGCAGAGGAAGAGCTCGTGGAGGCGATGTCAAAGATTGCAATACTCACGCACCCACTAGAGCTATCAGCGGCGTCAATCGCGATGAAGTCCTTGTTGAAGCAGCCATACGTTTTCACAATGTTCACTTCGACATCTCGATATTTGTCGGTCACATCCGCGTAGGTTGACATCAAGTTTTCCGCAGACCAGTCGTTGGTCGGATTTACAGTCAAATTGTGCTCGGCGTCCGGTGAAACCTGAAAACGGAAGCTCGCAATGTCCGCTAAGAGTTTGTCGTTTGTCACATTGGTCATTTGAATATACACCAGCATTCCCGCATCGCGCACGTAGCCGAAGAGGAGACGCGCGTATTCGATGGACTCTAGTGCATTACCCTTGGTCATACCTGACGACACCAGCATGTGAATAATGCGTAGACCATAGTCTTGATAGCGGTATTCCACTTGAGTGTAGCCTCCATCGAAGACCGGCAGCAGCATGATGAGAAATAGCACCAGGATCACCACACGCTGCACAGTCACCTCTCCCATCTTGCTGCCAACTTTACTCTCCTGTAGTTCCTCGGTGGGCTCTTTGTTGGCGCTGTTTTTCCACTTCAAAATCTTCACCACTCGAAAAAGTCGCACGGCGCGCACCACACGCACAATTCGCCCTGCCTTGCTACCAGCCTTGGTGGCTTTGCTGGCCTTGATAGCAGAGGAGCTCGTGTTTGTACCGATGATTTGACTCCAGATCCACCCAATGTCGGGCAGCACGGAAAAGGTGGCGATGAGGTCGAGCAAAAAGTAAAAGCTGAAGAGGTAGCCCGGCTTGGCGTAGCAGGAGGCGATGAATTCGAACGAGAAAAGCACGAGACAAATGGTGGCCAGCGAGAAGAAGCCGCTGTCCGCCGAGATGGAGAAGACTGACAGGCGAATGTCGTCTCCGAACAGTGCGTACACTGTCACGATGAGCATCGTGATGGTGAACCATTTCGAGTCCAGCAACCCGAGCACAAGGCGCCTGCGAGCTTCACGGAGAGCTGCTTGAGCTGGAGTTAGTGGCTTCTGAGCACCAAGAAAAGGGAACCTGCGCAGGGGGCCGTTGGTGCCATTCATGGAATTCGTCGAGGGCACTTTCTTGCTGGCTCCGATGTTGGTGGGGATTTTGGGCGTGAGTGTGGCATCCGGATTCGGGCTTTTGAGCGTCACCTCCGGGGACACGCGGTGGTGACCACTGCCCGCACTTCCGAGCATGTCGTGTGTGGCTTTGCACTACTTGTTTTCCAGCACTCGAACGGACGGTTCTGTTGAAGAGTGAGGTTGGTTCAAAGCGGATGAAGGCAAGTGGTTTCAACAACGGTCAGGACTAGAATAACTACCACTAGTACGTGTTCGATGTGACTTGATGGAGATTTTCTACGCTAGGAATCGATGCACACTTGCATCATTCGTTTGCACCAAACTGGTACATGTATGCGCATTTTACTTCGTGTAAGCTTACCAGCAGCAGTCTAAGTTAGGTAACGAAGACAGCGACTACCGAAGTGGTCTTCCCGAACGAATGTTGGTCCGCCCTTGCTTCCATCTGCTCAAAATCGCGACGCCAAGGTGGGACCACGCGCCACTCTGCTTCTGCGTGTTTTGCGGCGGCCGTGTCGTCGTCAGCGCCAACCTCTCCAGCCAAAATGGACTTGGCAGCGCAGCCACCATCCCCAGCAGCGCGTAAGCGAGAAGTACTTCTCGCCGCGCGTCGACAGCGCGCCAGCCGGTATCACGGCCTGGATTCGGCTTGCATGACTCGAGCTGCAAAAGCGACGGAGGACTCACTTTCTTCGCAGCAGTCAATGCACGACGATGTCCTATGGCAGACCTCGGAGCAACATGTCATGTCGGAGCTCGGACCTATTTTCGTGGCTGCCTGCACCTATTCGTCTGCGTGGCGTGCTGCACCCAAGTTCCTGTTGCCACTAATGGTTTCCTTTGACCCCTATCCCAACTTCATTTCGCCGGGTCGTAAAGGCCTCTCTCTACCCCCTCGATTGAAAAGGCAACTCGGGCAGAACCTGTACACGCCAAAAGCTCTCTACGGCAATTCGTACACACATCCTGCGGTGGCGCCTCGGTCCACAGCTCGAGCGCCGCAACACGCGACACGACGGGCCTCGCCACCTGTACCCGCATTGCCATCATCGCGGTGCGGTCGTTATCAGCGCGAGTAACTCGCCCCTCCCCCTACATTCGCGTTGGGTTAAACTCACTCTGCAATCGGCCGCCTCGCGCACAAGTCGCTCTTGCCCATGCTGCCGCCTCAAATGAACTGCAGCGTGTGCGGCCACGACGTGGACCCGCGCGCGCCCGCCTTCCTCCTCGAGTGCCACTTCTGCGGCCGCTGGCTGCACGGAGCCTGCGCCCAAGTGAGCGAGCAGGACGCGCTGCTCGTGGCCAAGTTCGCCTGCGCCTCCTGCAGGACGCGCCACGACGGCGTCAATTTTGGTGAGGACCAAAAATAGAGTCACCGAGTCCCAATTGTGTTGCTAATGCTGGGGACCATTTGAATTCTATTTACATACAGAACCAACTGCCAATAATGGTCCATTCGACGCAGACGCCATGTCCTTCTCGCCGCTGCCTGTCCATCTAGGAGGCTTCGCAGCTGCGTCGACGCCCGTGCAGCTCCGGCACAAGAAGAGCGCGTCCAGTTTCCGCCGGCTGCTGGGCGCCGCCGTGTACGCGCGCTCGGGCGTGCATTTGGTGCCGTCGCAGGACGTGCAGCCGCATTTCCTGCAGCACCACGCACTCGACGAGCCTGTGCTCATTGCAGGCAATAGCCACCGAGCAGCGGCGCTCGACGAGCCTTTTCCGGCGCTCGACGCAGCCGTCGTTGCCAAGGTACTAGCCGACAACCAAGTGGTGCGTGCCACGGACGTCACTACACAAACGAGTCAGGAGCTCACGGCGTCGATGTGGGAGGCGCGACTAGCAAGAAGCCCCCAGTCCAATCAGCAGCAGGAGGAGGACGCTGCTCTGCTGGTTAATGCAGAGTTCAGACTGCAGCAGACACCCATGCAATTGCAGGTTGCTGCCCCGGTGGCGGTGACGCAGGTGGATTGGAATTATTTAGCGTCCGGCAATGGAAACGACAATTCGAGCGGAGCTGCGGCGAACAGCAACGTCTTTGGAGCGTTTCTGGAGCGGAACGCTTATCTGGATTTTACACTTGCTCCGGGAGGACAATGCACGTGGCTGTCAGTGTCGTCGGGCGAGCTTTGGGTGTATTTGATCCCGCCGGCGAATTTGGAGGCGTTCCGGGACTGGAAATCCGACCCGGACTTCGCGACGGCGTTCTTGGCGGAACGCGTGGAGAAATGCATCAAGTGTGTGGTGAGTGCGGGGAGCACACTGCTCGTTCCGGCTGGTTGGATGTACGCGCGCTTTGCTGGTGGCGTACAGAGTTGCTCGGAGTTCCACGGATTGTTTCCATGCACTGCTGCGATGGAAGCGCAACTCGGTGTCGTGATGCTGGAATTGCAGCATGAGTCGCTGGCGCAGTATTGGAGGGAGACAACATGTGGATGGTTGTCTGTGGACGCCAATGTGCAGCTCTGGGCAGCGATGTGCTCGTACGTGCGCCAGCTGCTCATGCCCAATAACGGAATGAACGCGCGAGTGAGCGAAATGGATCGGCGTGCACTAAACAGAGCGTTGCCTCGCATGCGAGCGTGGAGTGCGCTACCTGCGTCGCTCAAGTCGGTAAACGGTATCACGTGGACCCCGAGCTCACTGCAAGAAGCCCAGGGTATCGTAAGTCAGTTGGAGCAGGCTCTTGTGACAACGTACGTACCAGGCCACAACATTCACGACATTCAGCCGACAAACGGTTTGGCAAGTGACAAAATTTTACCAATTTCGCCTAACGAAGCGACCTACATTTACTCGGCCGCATCAGCACCCGACACGGTGAGTGGATCCCCCTGGGAACCAACCAGCACTGGATTTGACAGTAACAACACCAGCAATTCCAACTCGTCGACGCCGATGTGGTCCAATTTCGACCCCATTCAACACAATCAGCAGGATCACCTAGGTGTATCAGCGCAGAATCAACCGTATCTTCATAGCGACCCCAGTCTTCACCAACAGACCAGTCAAGCGTTCGGTGGTGCGGGTTATGAATACATGCAAGCTTCAGGGGCTACGCTAGAAAACAATCAAGGCTTCATGGCAGCTCCAGGTCCACAGGTCAATCTCGGTCTTGAGGGACTCAACGCTCTGGGAAGTGCTTCAACACAATCGTTAGAGCTGGGAATGGCTAGCACTACAATGGCACCATGTCACAACTTTCAGCAACCCCAGTTGGATAGCAACGGCAACTATGTGGACATGCTGATGCGCCATCGAGCATCGTGCCACCGCTGCGGCAACTTGCGAAAGAAGAACGTGCGGTGTCCTGTATGTCCGCACATCTTCTGTGCGAAGTGCGCCGAAAAAATGGTTGAAGAGCACGGTGACCACATCTTCGAGAATGGCTGTCCGGTGTGCAAGGAACTTTGCTGCTGCGGCAAGAATCGTACAACGCGCTGCACGCGCAAGTTTCATTGCTATAAGAAGTGTCCATCCACCAAGCGACTTGCAGCTGGATAGTTCCCAGCACAAACATACAGATAGTTCGTCATAGTGAGTCGATCAGTGTTGCCATGCAGAATGTTCATATTTATTTGTGCTAATCAACGCTGCGCGTTGTCATTCTATTGAGCTCGACCACTACGCTTGACGTGGGGCCGCAGAGCTGCGAGCGAGATCAGCAGCGCCTCCTCTGAACGAATGGTGCGACTGCCCTGCTCAGGACAAGTGTTGACCCACATGTCAAAAAGCGTGTTCGAGTCTTCGCCGCTCACTGGCACCTTCTCGTCAGCATCCACACACTCTTCAATACCGGCAACGCCACCAAACACAACCAGCGCGTGACGGAACTTCGGTAGCGAGAAATCATCGTCGTCGACCGACACGTTACCACGCTCAGAAGTGCCGACCTTGAGGTCGTAGCCACCGGGGAACGGGCAGTCGGTCCAGACGTTGCTGAGCGACGACGCAAATCGAGTCGTGTAGCCCCAGTACGTACCAAGTTGCTCACGCGGCTCGGCAGACGACACCAGCTTGCCCACCACTACATCAACACGAAAAGAACATACAAGAGTCAGTCTCCAACGGAGTTAACCATCCACCAGCTCAACTCCACGTACTCTTCTTCTTAAAGTCCTTGGACGCTTCGTCAATCTTGACCGTGACACGAATGCCAGGCGTAATGCGCTTGTCCACCACCACTTCGCGCTGGAGACCCACATACACATGGGAGCCTTCCTTCTCCTTGAGCGGTCTGTCCGTCACGACACCTTCACGGTACACGCTCCACTCGTGCGCGCGCAGGTGGTGCGGGCAATCCAGCGGGTTCAGCAGTCCGGCACAGCTCAGGTCCGTGTGCATGGGGAAGAGCGCTCGTCGCAGGTACTGCGGGGTCTCCAAGTACTGCAGAATCCGCGCCATGAAGACGTGGCAGTCGTGCGCGCGCTTCTTGGGCGCCCCTGTGCCTGCGTTGCTGCCCAATTGGTCGTCGAACACGATGATCTCGTCAATCTGGAAGATGACAGCGGCTCGAGCCACTTGGCCGGCCAGGTACGTCTTGAGCTCCTTGGTCTGGGCATTGTCCAGGATGGAGCCGGGGATGGCCATACTCAGCGTGTAGGCGCGCCCCTTGGCCGCCCGTTCGCTGGCCAATTGGTCCTTCTCCTGCTGCTGCTTGGCCGCTTCCCGGGCCAGTTTTTCCTCGGCTTTGCGCTTCTTACGGGCCTCGCGCTTGAGTCGCTGGGCTTCGTCCGGGTCCGTGGCGTCCTCTGCAGAGCGTTTCTTGCCCGAAACATGCTCGGGGGTGTCGGGAGATGCGTCGGTGGCGGGTTTCTTGACCTTCTTGACCTTGCGCACGGGCTTGATGGCAGCCACGGCCGCCTGGTGCAGCGTGGCCAGCTCGTCGTCGCTTGACTCGCTGCTGATCATGGCGCTTGGCGAATTTACTGGAGACTACGACTTCCAGAGTTGACTTCCAGATAATTTCCAGCTTCCAGTTCTAACTTCCAGGATTAAAACCTAGAGCTGGAACTGGACTTCCAGAACTGGAACTTTCCGCTTTCAGCCGCAATACAAACATCAAGACGGGATCAGCCGCGAGACCAGATCTTGCGATTTGTATTGCAAATACTCAAATCAAGTCAAGCCGGACGAACGACGCGGCAAGCATCTTGTCCTAATAGCGCATTGCTCTTCCCAAATGCTTCTTGATGGCCAAACCACCAGGCACCGCGCGGCGGCACCACTGATATGGCATCCTTGTGGGTATCGGATACAGAATCGGATAGCTATCGTGCATCGAGAGCGCCACTGAGTGGCCAATCGTCGGCGACCGCATGGCCTGGCTGAATGCTTGCAACGAGCAACCCTGCTCGACTTCTGAAGTTTGTGCACGAAGCAGCAGAAAACCCACACGAACAATTCACTCTGCATCACCTACATATTCATCTACTGCACCCGTGCTCCAAATGGCAGAGGCAACCGGCAAACACACACCATGTGGAATGTGCACAAACCGACTACGAGTGAATTCAAGAGCGAGCGAGATCTAGGCAAACACCGCCCAATAATCTCACGCAATGTGCACAGCGAGCGAGCATCAGATGATCTCGAGGTTCAACACGAGTCGCATATCTCTGGGGTTCTGCCGCCGTTCCACCACAAAGGGCTCACTAGATAGGTAGGCCGGCTGGACGGGCTGAAGGCACTGCACCGCACCGAAGCAAACCTCGCTAGCCAACAGTGCAGCTCATTGTCCGTTTTGCCTTCCAGTGCAAGCAACACCACTAGTGCTGCATACTACAACTCAGCTCCGTACAACTCAAGACCAGCGAGAGTACCTACCACCCCAGTCAAAAGCCAACCAACAAACAAGCAAGCTCTTGCTCGTATCCACTGCGACCGATTGCCGAGTTTCGAGAAACAATGGCCGATATGCAAGACAGCGCCAACTACGAGGTCGCCAAGTCTCCTGCTGCCGCGGCCGGCAACACCTTCGACGAAGCCAACAAGGCCGCCGCTCGCCTCATCAAGCCGAACGCCATCCTGTACACCAGCGCGCTGCTGTCGTGGCTGCAGCCGTTCCAGAGCGGTTGGTCCACCTCGCAGATGAACCTGTCGCAGTACAACGACACGGACGAGTGCAATGCTCGCCCCGTGGCCGAGGGCACGTGCCTCATGTTCCCGGGCCACTCGAAGCTCGAGTGGACGTTCGCCGTGAACGCATGGATCTTCGGGGCCATGGTCGGCTCGCTGTGCTGCGGCCACTTCAGCGACAAGTACGGCCGCAAGAAGACCCTCATGGGCAACTGCATCTTCATGATCGCGGGTGGTGTCGTGCAGACTGTGGTGTCGAACATTTGGCTGTTCTCCGCAGGCCGCCTGATCTCCGGCCTTGCCTCGGGCACGGCGACGGCTACCATCGGTAGTTACGTGAACGAGCTGTCTCCGCCGCACATGCGCAACACGCTGGGCCTAGGTCTGCAGATTTTCACGACCATCGGCATTTTGTTCCCGGCCATCGCGTTCTTCTTCGCCAACACGAGCTCTGGCTGGCGTTACCTGGCTGCGTTCCCGATCATCCTGGGAGCGATCTACCTGTTGCTGGCGCCCACGATGTGCGTCGAAAGTCCGGCGTGGCTGCTGACCAAGGGCCGCAAGGACGAAGCCAAGCAGGTCATCGCTCGTCTGTACGGCGAGCAGCACGTGCAGACGGCTCTGTCGTGGCTGGAGGTGAGCAAGAAAGCGGAGAACGCCGAGGAGGGTCTGTCGGCCCCCAAGAAGGAGTCCATGTTCAACCCGCGCTACCGTCTGCAGCTTCTGGGCGGCATCCTGCTGTCCTGCGCGCAGCAGCTCTCGGGCATCAACGCCGTGTTCTACTACTCCGGCAGCATCTTCTCGGACGCCGGCATCTCGGACTCGCGCGTGGGCACGCTCGTCATCGACTTTATCAACATTTGGCCCGCCTTCTTCACGGGCGTGCTTGCCAACCGCTTCGGCGCCCGCAACATGATTCTGTGGGGTCTGGCTGGCATGGTGCTCATGTCCATCGGCATGACGGTGGCGTTCATCGTGGACGTGTCTGCGCTGTCAATCGTGTTCACGGCGCTGTACGTGATCGTATTCGGTGTGACCTTGGGCCCGCTCGTGTGGGTCATGACGGCCGACATCTTCCCGGACTCGATCCGCGCCAGCGCGTCGTCGCTGTGCATCGGCATCAACTGGCTGTGCAACCTCATTGTGGGCGTGTCGTACCCGTACATTTCGGATGCTCTGAACGACTACGCGTACGTCCCGTTCGTGGTGCTGCTGGCGATCTTCTACATGCTGGCGCTCAATTTGGTGCCGGAGACGTCGGGCAAGTCGGCCGAGGAGATCCAGGCCGAGTTCGACTCGCGCCGCGAGAAGTAGATGTCTGGGGCGTTCGAGAAGGGGTTCGAGTGCATTGATCGTCGTACATGTGAATAGAGACCATATTTTATCTTACACAACACCCCTTGGCCTTTGACCAATTCTGTGTACTGGTGCGGATGTGAGGCCGGCCACTCTTGGAGGTGGAGGTGGGTACCTATAGTTCATTCGCTCTGTAGTTGTTCCTTGGCATACTTCGAAGTACTATTTTGGGTATTAGTATTATACTATTTTCGTTCTATAGAAAAGTGCGTGCTGGAAAATACAAATATTGAGAAGGGTGCTTCACCCGGGCCCCGGGCTAAACTGTTCCAAACCAACTTCACTATACCTGCTAACTTCATGTAGTTAATGAGACGTGGTATCAGTTGTCAGCTTGTGGAGCTCGTTGCTCTCGTGGGTGTTGTTGAGCTGACTGCCTTTCTTTTCTTGAACAATTTAGGTGCACCTCCAATCTCGTAGCGTGCTCTGTCTTCCTAACGGACAGGCACCGCGCGGCGGCACCACTGATAAGGCATCCTTGTGGGTATCGGATACAGAATCGGATAGCTATCGTGCATCGAGAACGGCACTGAGTGGCCAATCGTCGGCGACCGCATGGCCTGGCTGAATGCTTGCAACGAGCAACCCTGCTCGACTTCTGAAGTTTGTGCACGAAACAGCAGAAAACCCACACGAACAATTCACTCTGCATCACCTACATATTCATCTACTGCACCCGTGCTCCAAATGGCAGAGGCAACCGGCAAACACACACCATGTGGAATGTGCACAAACCGACTACGAGTGAATTCAAGAGCGAGCGAGATCTAGGCAAACACCGCCCAATAATCTCACGCAATGTGCACGCAATGTGCACAGCGAGCGAGCATCAGATGATCTCGAGGTTCAACACGAGTCGCATATCTCTGGGGTTCTGCCGCCGTTCCACCACAAAGGGCTCACTAGATAGGTAGGCCGGCTGGACGGGCTGAAGGCACTGCACCGCACCGAAGCAAACCTCGCTAGCCAACAGTGCAGCTCATTGTCCGTTTTGCCTTCCAGTGCAAGCAACACCACTAGTGCTGCATACTACAACTCAGCTCCGTACAACTCAAGACCAGCGAGAGTACCTACCATCCCAGTCAAAAGCCAACCAACAAACAAGCAAGCTCTTGCTCGTATCCACTGCGACCGATTGCCGAGTTTCGAGAAACAATGGCCGATATGCAAGACAGCGCCAACTACGAGGTCGCCAAGTCTCCTGCTGCCGCGGCCGGCAACACCTTCGACGAAGCCAACAAGGCCGCCGCTCGCCTCATCAAGCCGAACGCCATCCTGTACACCAGCGCGCTGCTGTCGTGGCTGCAGCCGTTCCAGAGCGGTTGGTCCACCTCGCAGATGAACCTGTCGCAGTACAACGACACGGACGAGTGCAATGCTCGCCCCGTGGCCGAGGGCACGTGCCTCATGTTCCCGGGCCACTCGAAGCTCGAGTGGACGTTCGCCGTGAACGCATGGATCTTCGGGGCCATGGTCGGCTCGCTGTGCTGCGGCCACTTCAGCGACAAGTACGGCCGCAAGAAGACCCTCATGGGCAACTGCATCTTCATGATCGCGGGTGGTGTCGTGCAGACTGTGGTGTCGAACATTTGGCTGTTCTCCGCAGGCCGCCTGATCTCCGGCCTTGCCTCGGGCACGGCGACGGCTACCATCGGTAGTTACGTGAACGAGCTGTCTCCGCCGCACATGCGCAACACGCTGGGCCTAGGTCTGCAGATTTTCACGACCATCGGCATTTTGTTCCCGGCCATCGCGTTCTTCTTCGCCAACACGAGCTCTGGCTGGCGTTACCTGGCTGCGTTCCCGATCATCCTGGGAGCGATCTACCTGTTGCTGGCGCCCACGATGTGCGTCGAAAGTCCGGCGTGGCTGCTGACCAAGGGCCGCAAGGACGAAGCCAAGCAGGTCATCGCTCGTCTGTACGGCGAGCAGCACGTGCAGACGGCTCTGTCGTGGCTGGAGGTGAGCAAGAAAGCGGAGAACGCCGAGGAGGGTCTGTCGGCCCCCAAGAAGGAGTCCATGTTCAACCCGCGCTACCGTCTGCAGCTTCTGGGCGGCATCCTGCTGTCCTGCGCGCAGCAGCTCTCGGGCATCAACGCCGTGTTCTACTACTCCGGCAGCATCTTCTCGGACGCCGGCATCTCGGACTCGCGCGTGGGCACGCTCGTCATCGACTTTATCAACATTTGGCCCGCCTTCTTCACGGGCGTGCTTGCCAACCGCTTCGGCGCCCGCAACATGATTCTGTGGGGTCTGGCTGGCATGGTGCTCATGTCCATCGGCATGACGGTGGCGTTCATCGTGGACGTGTCTGCGCTGTCAATCGTGTTCACGGCGCTGTACGTGATCGTATTCGGTGTGACCTTGGGCCCGCTCGTGTGGGTCATGACGGCCGACATCTTCCCGGACTCGATCCGCGCCAGCGCGTCGTCGCTGTGCATCGGCATCAACTGGCTGTGCAACCTCATTGTGGGCGTGTCGTACCCGTACATTTCGGATGCTCTGAACGACTACGCGTACGTCCCGTTCGTGGTGCTGCTGGCGATCTTCTACATGCTGGCGCTCAATTTGGTGCCGGAGACGTCGGGCAAGTCGGCCGAGGAGATCCAGGCCGAGTTCGACTCGCGCCGCGAGAAGTAGATGTCTGGGGCGTTCGAGAAGGGGTTCGAGTGCATTGATCGTCGTACATGTGAATAGAGACCATATTTTATCTTACACAACACCCCTTGGCCTTTGACCAATTCTGTGTACTGGTGCGGATGTGAGGCCGGCCACTCTTGGAGGTGGAGGTGGGTACCTATAGTTCATTCGCTCTGTAGTTGTTCCTTGGCATACTTCGAAGTACTATTTTGGGTATTAGTATTATACTATTTTCGTTCTATAGAAAAGTGCGTGCTGGAAAATACAAATATTGAGAAGGGTGCTTCACCCGGGCCCCGGGCTAAACTGTTCCAAACCAACTTCACTATACCTGCTAACTTCATGTAGTTAATGAGACGTGGTATCAGTTGTCAGCTTGTGGAGCTCGTTGCTCTCGTGGGTGTTGTTGAGCTGACTGCCTTTCTTTTCTTGAACAATTTAGGTGCACCTCCAATCTCGTAGCGTGCTCTGTCTTCCTAACGGACAGGCACCGCGCGGCGGCACCACTGATAAGGCATCCTTGTGGGTATCGGATACAGAATCGGATAGCTATCGTGCATCGAGAACGGCACTGAGTGGCCAATCGTCGGCGACCGCATGGCCTGGCTGAATGCTTGCAACGAGCAACCCTGCTCGACTTCTGAAGTTTGTGCACGAAACAGCAGAAAACCCACACGAACAATTCACTCTGCATCACCTACATATTCATCTACTGCACCCGTGCTCCAAATGGCAGAGGCAACCGGCAAACACACACCATGTGGAATGTGCACAAACCGACTACGAGTGAATTCAAGAGCGAGCGAGATCTAGGCAAACACCGCCCAATAATCTCACGCAATGTGCACAGCGAGCGAGCATCAGATGATCTCGAGGTTCAACACGAGTCGCATATCTCTGGGGTTCTGCCGCCGTTCCACCACAAAGGGCTCACTAGATAGGTAGGCCGGCTGGACGGGCTGAAGGCACTGCACCGCACCGAAGCAAACCTCGCTAGCCAACAGTGCAGCTCATTGTCCGTTTTGCCTTCCAGTGCAAGCAACACCACTAGTGCTGCATACTACAACTCAGCTCCGTACAACTCAAGACCAGCGAGAGTACCTACCATCCCAGTCAAAAGCCAACCAACAAACAAGCAAGCTCTTGCTCGTATCCACTGCGACCGATTGCCGAGTTTCGAGAAACAATGGCCGATATGCAAGACAGCGCCAACTACGAGGTCGCCAAGTCTCCTGCTGCCGCGGCCGGCAACACCTTCGACGAAGCCAACAAGGCCGCCGCTCGCCTCATCAAGCCGAACGCCATCCTGTACACCAGCGCGCTGCTGTCGTGGCTGCAGCCGTTCCAGAGCGGTTGGTCCACCTCGCAGATGAACCTGTCGCAGTACAACGACACGGACGAGTGCAATGCTCGCCCCGTGGCCGAGGGCACGTGCCTCATGTTCCCGGGCCACTCGAAGCTCGAGTGGACGTTCGCCGTGAACGCATGGATCTTCGGGGCCATGGTCGGCTCGCTGTGCTGCGGCCACTTCAGCGACAAGTACGGCCGCAAGAAGACCCTCATGGGCAACTGCATCTTCATGATCGCGGGTGGTGTCGTGCAGACTGTGGTGTCGAACATTTGGCTGTTCTCCGCAGGCCGCCTGATCTCCGGCCTTGCCTCGGGCACGGCGACGGCTACCATCGGTAGTTACGTGAACGAGCTGTCTCCGCCGCACATGCGCAACACGCTGGGCCTAGGTCTGCAGATTTTCACGACCATCGGCATTTTGTTCCCGGCCATCGCGTTCTTCTTCGCCAACACGAGCTCTGGCTGGCGTTACCTGGCTGCGTTCCCGATCATCCTGGGAGCGATCTACCTGTTGCTGGCGCCCACGATGTGCGTCGAAAGTCCGGCGTGGCTGCTGACCAAGGGCCGCAAGGACGAAGCCAAGCAGGTCATCGCTCGTCTGTACGGCGAGCAGCACGTGCAGACGGCTCTGTCGTGGCTGGAGGTGAGCAAGAAAGCGGAGAACGCCGAGGAGGGTCTGTCGGCCCCCAAGAAGGAGTCCATGTTCAACCCGCGCTACCGTCTGCAGCTTCTGGGCGGCATCCTGCTGTCCTGCGCGCAGCAGCTCTCGGGCATCAACGCCGTGTTCTACTACTCCGGCAGCATCTTCTCGGACGCCGGCATCTCCGGACTCGCGCGTGGGCACGCTCGTCATCGACTTTATCAACATTTGGCCCGCCTTCTTCACGGGCGTGCTTGCCAACCGCTTCGGCGCCCGCAACATGATTCTGTGGGGTCTGGCTGGCATGGTGCTCATGTCCATCGGCATGACGGTGGCGTTCATCGTGGACGTGTCTGCGCTGTCAATCGTGTTCACGGCGCTGTACGTGATCGTATTCGGTGTGACCTTGGGCCCGCTCGTGTGGGTCATGACGGCCGACATCTTCCCGGACTCGATCCGCGCCAGCGCGTCGTCGCTGTGCATCGGCATCAACTGGCTGTGCAACCTCATTGTGGGCGTGTCGTACCCGTACATTTCGGATGCTCTGAACGACTACGCGTACGTCCCGTTCGTGGTGCTGCTGGCGATCTTCTACATGCTGGCGCTCAATTTGGTGCCGGAGACGTCGGGCAAGTCGGCCGAGGAGATCCAGGCCGAGTTCGACTCGCGCCGCGAGAAGTAGATGTCTGGGGCGTTCGAGAAGGGGTTCGAGTGCATTGATCGTCGTACATGTGAATAGAGACCATATTTTATCTTACACAACACCCCTTGGCCTTTGACCAATTCTGTGTACTGGTGCGGATGTGAGGCCGGCCACTCTTGGAGGTGGAGGTGGGTACCTATAGTTCATTCGCTCTGTAGTTGTTCCTTGGCATACTTCGAAGTACTATTTTGGGTATTAGTATTATACTATTTTCGTTCTATAGAAAAGTGCGTGCTGGAAAATACAAATATTGAGAAGGGTGCTTCACCCGGGCCCCGGGCTAAACTGTTCCAAACCAACTTCACTATACCTGCTAACTTCATGTAGTTAATGAGACGTGGTATCAGTTGTCAGCTTGTGGAGCTCGTTGCTCTCGTGGGTGTTGTTGAGCTGACTGCCTTTCTTTTCTTGAACAATTTAGGTGCACCTCCAATCTCGTAGCGTGCTCTGTCTTCCTAACGGACAGGCACCGCGCGGCGGCACCACTGATAAGGCATCCTTGTGAGTATCGGATACAGAATCGGATAGCTATCGTGCATCGAGAACGGCACTGAGTGGCCAATCGTTCGGCGACCGCATGGCCTGGCTGAATGCTTGCAACGAGCAACCCTGCTCGACTTCTGAAGTTTGTGCACGAAACAGCAGAAAACCCACACGAACAATTCACTCTGCATCACCTACATATTCATCTACTGCACCCGTGCTCCAAATGGCAGAGGCAACCGGCAAACACACACCATGTGGAATGTGCACAAACCGACTACGAGTGAATTCAAGAGCGAGCGAGATCTAGGCAAACACCGCCCAATAATCTCACGCAATGTGCACGCAATGTGCACAGCGAGCGAGCATCAGATGATCTCGAGGTTCAACACGAGTCGCATATCTCTGGGGTTCTGCCGCCGTTCCACCACAAAGGGCTCACTAGATAGGTAGGCCGGCTGGACGGGCTGAAGGCACTGCACCGCACCGAAGCAAACCTCGCTAGCCAACAGTGCAGCTCATTGTCCGTTTTGCCTTCCAGTGCAAGCAACACCACTAGTGCTGCATACTACAACTCAGCTCCGTACAACTCAAGACCAGCGAGAGTACCTACCATCCCAGTCAAAAGCCAACCAACAAACAAGCAAGCTCTTGCTCGTATCCACTGCGACCGATTGCCGAGTTTCGAGAAACAATGGCCGATATGCAAGACAGCGCCAACTACGAGGTCGCCAAGTCTCCTGCTGCCGCGGCCGGCAACACCTTCGACGAAGCCAACAAGGCCGCCGCTCGCCTCATCAAGCCGAACGCCATCCTGTACACCAGCGCGCTGCTGTCGTGGCTGCAGCCGTTCCAGAGCGGTTGGTCCACCTCGCAGATGAACCTGTCGCAGTACAACGACACGGACGAGTGCAATGCTCGCCCCGTGGCCGAGGGCACGTGCCTCATGTTCCCGGGCCACTCGAAGCTCGAGTGGACGTTCGCCGTGAACGCATGGATCTTCGATGCCATGGTCGGCTCAAGAAAAGAAAGGCAGTCAGCTCAACAACACCCACGAGAGCAACGAGCTCCACAAGCTGACAACTGATACCACGTCTCATTAACTACATGAAGTTAGCAGGTATAGTGAAGTTGGTTTGGAACAGTTTAGCCCGGGGCCCGGGTGAAGCACCCTTCTCAATATTTGTATTTTCCAGCACGCACTTTTCTATAGAACGAAAATAGTATAATACTGATACCCAAAATAGTACTTCGAAGTATGCCAAGGAACAACTACAGAGCGAATGAACTATAGGTACCCACCTCCACCTCCAGAGTGGCCGGCCTCACATCCGCACCAGTACACAGAATTGGTCAAAGGCCAAGGGGTGTTGTGTAAGATAAAATATGGTCTCTATTCACATGTACGACGATCAATGCACTCGAACCCCTTCTCGAACGCCCCAGACATCTACTTCTCGCGGCGCGAGTCGAACTCGGCCTGGATCTCCTCGGCCGACTTGCCCGACGTCTCCGGCACCAAATTGAGCGCCAGCATGTAGAAGATCGCCAGCAGCACCACGAACGGGACGTACGCGTAGTCGTTCAGAGCATCCGAGATGTACGGGTACGACACGCCCACAATGAGGTTGCACAGCCAGTTGATGCCGATGCACAGCGACGACGCGCTGGCGCGGATCGAGTCCGGGAAGATGTCGGCCGTCATGACCCACACGAGCGGGCCCAAGGTCACACCGAATACGATCACGTACAGCGCCGTGAACACGATTGACAGCGCAGACACGTCCACGATGAACGCCACCGTCATGCCGATGGACATGAGCACCATGCCAGCCAGACCCCACAGAATCATGTTGCGGGCGCCGAAGCGGTTGGCAAGCACGCCCGTGAAGAAGGCGGGCCAAATGTTGATAAAGTCGATGACGAGCGTGCCCACGCGCGAGTCCGAGATGCCGGCGTCCGAGAAGATGCTGCCGGAGTAGTAGAACACGGCGTTGATGCCCGAGAGCTGCTGCGCGCAGGACAGCAGGATGCCGCCCAGAAGCTGCAGACGGTAGCGCGGGTTGAACATGGACTCCTTCTTGGGGGCCGACAGACCCTCCTCGGCGTTCTCCGCTTTCTTGCTCACCTCCAGCCACGACAGAGCCGTCTGCACGTGCTGCTCGCCGTACAGACGAGCGATGACCTGCTTGGCTTCGTCCTTGCGGCCCTTGGTCAGCAGCCACGCCGGACTTTCGACGCACATCGTGGGCGCCAGCAACAGGTAGATCGCTCCCAGGATGATCGGGAACGCAGCCAGGTAACGCCAGCCAGAGCTCGTGTTGGCGAAGAAGAACGCGATGGCCGGGAACAAAATGCCGATGGTCGTGAAAATCTGCAGACCTAGGCCCAGCGTGTTGCGCATGTGCGGCGGAGACAGCTCGTTCACGTAACTACCGATGGTAGCCGTCGCCGTGCCCGAGGCAAGGCCGGAGATCAGGCGGCCTGCGGAGAACAGCCAAATGTTCGACACCACAGTCTGCACGACACCGCCCGCGATCATGAAGATGCAGTTGCCCATGAGGGTCTTCTTGCGGCCGTACTTGTCGCTGAAGTGGCCGCAGCACAGCGAGCCGACCATGGCCCCGAAGATCCATGCGTTCACGGCGAACGTCCACTCGAGCTTCGAGTGGCCCGGGAACATGAGGCACGTGCCCTCGGCCACGGGGCGAGCATTGCACTCGTCCGTGTCGTTGTACTGCGACAGGTTCATCTGCGAGGTGGACCAACCGCTCTGGAACGGCTGCAGCCACGACAGCAGCGCGCTGGTGTACAGGATGGCGTTCGGCTTGATGAGGCGAGCGGCGGCCTTGTTGGCTTCGTCGAAGGTGTTGCCGGCCGCGGCAGCAGGAGACTTGGCGACCTCGTAGTTGGCGCTGTCTTGCATATCGGCCATTGTTTCTCGAAACTCGGCAATCGGTCGCAGTGGATACGAGCAAGAGCTTGCTTGTTTGTTGGTTGGCTTTTGACTGGGGTGGTAGGTACTCTCGCTGGTCTTGAGTTGTACGGAGCTGAGTTGTAGTATGCAGCACTAGTGGTGTTGCTTGCACTGGAAGGCAAAACGGACAATGAGCTGCACTGTTGGCTAGCGAGGTTTGCTTCGGTGCGGTGCAGTGCCTTCAGCCCGTCCAGCCGGCCTACCTATCTAGTGAGCCCTTTGTGGTGGAACGGCGGCAGAACCCCAGAGATATGCGACTCGTGTTGAACCTCGAGATCATCTGATGCTCGCTCGCTGTGCACATTGCGTGCACATTGCGTGAGATTATTGGGCGGTGTTTGCCTAGATCTCGCTCGCTCTTGAATTCACTCGTAGTCGGTTTGTGCACATTCCACATGGTGTGTGTTTGCCGGTTGCCTCTGCCATTTGGAGCACGGGTGCAGTAGATGAATATGTAGGTGATGCAGAGTGAATTGTTCGTGTGGGTTTTCTGCTGCTTCGTGCACAAACTTCAGAAGTCGAGCAGGGTTGCTCGTTGCAAGCATTCAGCCAGGCCATGCGGTCGCCGACGATTGGCCACTCAGTGGCGCTCTCGATGCACGATAGCTATCCGATTCTGTATCCGATACCCACAAGGATGCCTTATCAGTGGTGCCGCCACACGGTGCCTGGTGGTTTGGCCATCAAGACGATAGATAGATCAAGCGATGATTGGAAGGTTGACGAGTGAGCAAAAGAAGAAATGCAGTCAGCTCAACGCCCACTAGAGAACCAAAGTCTACATGCCGAGGACGTCTCGCTTACTGCATGCATGAATAGTAGTGAAGTCCCCGAGTATCAATACCGCACGATTCAGGGTAACACATAGTATAATAGTACTTCTGCGCAAAATAGTACTTTGAAGTGAACATGTACTTTGTTCAAGGATGCATGTCCGCCATGGCAGACACAGTGGCAACAAACTGCAAACTCACTTCTAGCTCATGAATTGCTATATCCTTTGCCCAGACTCTTTGATTCGCATCGAAATGTGTACGGGAGGAATCCCATGATTGTAGTATGATGCAATAGTCTGCACATTTCTGTAAAATTCCCATTTTTCTCTCTCAAATATAATCAGACCATGGGGAACACAGCCACCAAGGTGCGCGAGGCCCACGCGCAGGCCAAGAGCAAGCCCAAGAACAACCGCAGCGTGCAACAGCAGAAGCTCCGGTCGGCCAAAGCCACGGGCGTGCTGGCGCTGCCCAACAGCAAGCTGAAAAAACTTCCGGACGAGCTACTGGAACTGTCAACGCTGCGCACTCTGGACCTCACAGGCAACCGACTGAGCGAATTGCCGCCGCAACTGAACACGCTCAAGGCGCTCAAGACCCTCAAAGTGCCCTCTAACGCCCTCACGACGCTGCCGGACCTGTCGGGGCTCGAGGCGCTCACTACGGTACGAGACGCTGAATATTGTCCATACACGGATATTTATTGGAAAAAAATATTGACGAAATGTGTATGTAAACTGAAATTTGAAGCTGGTGCTGGACGGCAACTTGCTGGAGGACATTCCCAATGCCCTACCGCCCAATTTGACCAAGTTGTCACTCAAGGGCAATCGGTTGCACGCTGTGCCCCGTAGTGTGCTGGGATTATCGCAGTTGCAGGAGTTGGACCTGGCGGACAATTCGTTGGACACTTTGCCGTCCAACTTGGGCGAGTTGCAGGAGCTGCAGGACCTCAATGTCGACGGCAATCAGCTCACGGAGCTGCCATCTGCACTGGGTAGATGCGCTAAGCTCAAGGTGCTGTCAGCACGGCGAAACACGCTGGTGGGGAAGTCGGCTGGAGCCAAAGTGCAGCCTATTGCAGCGGAGCTACTAGGGGAAGGCTCGGCTGTGCAGGTGATGAACTTGGAAGGGAACCCGATGATCAAGGAGGATCTACAGGCAATGGACGGTTTTGATGCATTCCTCACCCGACGCACGATGCTGAAAAACAAGGAGATCCACGGCGGTCTGAACTCGGATCTGAGTCTGTGTGGACTCGAGTAAATGGGCATGATGCTGGCAGGTGGTGCAAATAATGTGGATTGTGTTTGTCATGTTTGTGTTGTGGGGTTTCCAACTTGTGCATTATTCTTGACTTTGTAGTGACTCCTCTGAATGTTGCAATACTGGCGTAGAGCTGTAGTTGTCGATTCGGATGGAAACGTGGCGTGCGAGTGCAGTCTTGCTTGGCGATTTGATGACAAAAGGCGAGAAGGGTTGGCTGTCTTGCTGAGCAATCGCAGCAAGCGCTTCATGTGAAACTATTGCGATCGCAGCTTCCAAGTCCATGTCTGCTGTGCTCCATTCTTGCTCCAAAGCTGCTGTGATCGAGTCGTTGTCATCATTATCTTTGGATAAACCACGATCTCGCTCGGCCGACAGACCGCGCACAATTTCGGCGAGATTCTGTGAAACTAGGGTAACAAGTGCTGGATCAATATCCGTGGTTGATTGGAAGCAGATATTGCCAACGCTGCTGTCGATGTGCTTTGCGACGTCGTTTAAGTAGGCACCGCCGTCGTTGTATTCAGCAATGCGTGCTTCCTTTTCATGATGAAGTTGCTGATCTCGTCGGTGGAGTTTTGCGTGGACGATGGACAAGTTTCGATGAGCCCGTGCACGTCCCAAGCGACAGTCCAGTACTTTTGACGAGCATAACTGGAGGTCTCGATGGTGGCAGCTCAGCGCGTGGCCGAAATTCATCTGTGCAAGTGCTAAGTTACCCAGATTGGCGTATACACGGGCCTCCAGCTCGCGGTCCTTCTCTTCAAGAGCAATCTGTAGCGCTTCTTGCTGGTGTGTCAAGGCTGGACCGTAGGCATGAGCATCCAAAAGCAGTAAACCCAGAGCTTTTATTGCCCTAGCCTGTAGTCGAGGGTCTTGGGCCCGCTGTGCTAGTTCAAGCGCCTGTCGCTGAGCGGCAAACGCAAGTTTGATGCAGGCCATTGCTGCTTTGCTGGCTGTTGAGGTCGACGCAACCACAAGCTCGCGAAGTGCTACTCCTCGGTGGTGATGAAGCAAGGCTGTTAACGCCAAGTCTCTTGGGGAGTTAGTTTTGATGCACGGATCATCGTTGTCGGAACATTCGAGTGATTTTAAAGCTACCGTAAGATGCTGAATAGCGGCCACCGGGGCGGGAGGGTTTCCGTAGAGCAAGAAAGATGCCAACGCAACATGTCTCGCCAACACTCGGAGTTTTGCTGCTGCCGCAGCGCTTGCGGCTCGCGCTGCAGCCTCCAACTCAGTCAAGAAGAAATTGGTATCGTCGTCGTCCGTGCCGTCGTCAACTTCAGCTCCGGGTAGCACTGCTTCAATTGTTTGCACGACCGCTGAATGTACAGCCTGGCGACTCGGAGGTCGTAACCCGGCAGCACTGTGCAGCGTTCCTGTTGAACGACTGCTGGTCTGAGATGTTGCGGATGGCTGGTGTCTGCGTAGTGTCGTGGGTGCTGTGGAGATCCGTGCTAGAGTTCGAGCAGAGCCCTGACGGTGCAATTCTCTCCTTGCGTATCGTGTTCGAGGGCGGGCATTCATCACAAGGTCCTGAAAGGATTCTCCATCCGCTGAGCTAGCCAGCCTTGCTGTCGTGGCCTCCAGCAAGGAGCGCGCACTTCCAGCTAGTGCCGCTGGAAACGGCAACGGCCGAAGTCGAGGAGATATTCCTACATTGTTTCCCGTACTTTCATCTTCCCATGCTGGTGAACTCAAACTAAGTTCCCCACGGAGAGCGACTTGCCGGGATGGCGGGCGTAGAGAAGAAGTCATCTTTCCCGACGGTGCTAAGCTATCATTGCCAGGAAATGTCGGTTCTTGCTGGTTGGAACTGTGATTGACTGCAATCGGAGGAATTGATCGCCCGGAACGGTTCGCTGATGACGTTTCTGTTTGTCGGGCCAATATGTTGTCTCCATTGTGGTTGGGACCAACTCGTTGCTTAGACTGGATGAGTCCATTTCGTGACGGAGGGCGTGTGGAAACACGCCCTCCGTCACGAAATGGACTCATCCAGTCTCGCTTCGTGCTACCACCCGAACTATCAAGACGTTTTTGAGGTACTGCCATTGTACTGCTTTCCTGGACGTGATGCTTGTGCTGCTCCGCATAGAAGTTTGGGTACATGGTTTTCACATTCACTCGCGTTGGTCGCCTCTCGCTGGTAGCCATGATGAACGGGGGACACCTAAGCAAACTCAGTGAAATCCTGATGCCAGGGTGTGACCTGTTGCTGCAGTGATCTGATCTCAGGGAGGAGGAATACTACGGCACTCCAGAATTAGAGGAATCGGGCAGATTTATTCATTCGTGGAGTTGGTGCTGCTGGGGATATTCATGGAGAACCGAACTTGTGAGCGAGCTACCCATCCAACATTGGAGTACGCATTATGAAATTAATTTTGGCGAAGGTTTTATGAGAGGGAACCTAGCATACCGCAGCCCCTGTCGCCCTTAAACGTAAGAGAACCAAGGTAGCAGCGAAGGCTTGATGAATGCAAACGGGCGTGCCTCCTTTGCTTCAGTCTCGTCGATTAGAGTCTCGATGAACTCCATGTCGAGGTGGAAATCGGCAATTGGCTGGTTGAGAACTTCTTCCTCCGTGAAAGGATACGTGGTGTAGGCTTGCAGCGCTGACACACTCGCAGGAATGGGCCGATAAAAGCCTGAAACCATGTACGAGAGAACCGGGAACAATTCTGACGGGATCGCGTAGTCCAGGGGGTTCACTTCGACTCCCTTTTCCGTGGGAAGTTGGTGGTTATAAAGCGCAGCAGGGCTGAATGGAGCGGCCTGGCAGTGCCATGAAACCCGTCCGTTCATGAAATGGTGCCTCACCGCATTCTGAAAGATGAGGTTGGTCACGACCTTGATAAGATCGTCGAATCCTTCGAAGCAAGAAGGGAAATCATTGACTCCCTGCAACTGTGAAGAACGTGAAGCCCACGTTTGCAACTCGGTATCCGATTGAATTGCTGTCTCCGATGGGTAGTACTCATGGATATAGGCCGTCACAAACGCTTTGAAGACCTCGTAGTATTTCCCACCATATTTCAGGTATCGACTTCTGGGAAGGTACTTCAGCCCACGCTTCTCGATGTCGGCAGGATAGTCCTCAAGCACAGAGCCCTTGGGTAGTTCGTCCAGTACACTGCGCAAAAACCCGGTGGCTCCATACGCAGCACTTTGGTCGTAAGGTGTTCCAGTCGAGAGCAGAACGACGTTGGCCAAGTACTCCACGGCAAAATCGCCGAAGAAGTGGTAGTCCAGCAGCGCGTAGACCGGGTGCCAATCAGCCATGCTGCGCATCATTTCGACTTGGATCGGGATATACACCAAGTGCGTCTGCACGAAGTGGAATGTTTGCCTGAAGTTGAGCTCCGATGAATCCAGCGCCATTTTGGCCAGTTGCCACTCCCCTGTCGAGTCTTCCTTGGTGTACGTGAGTTCCGTATCGACAAGCTTGATCGCCAAAGGCAACAACAGACCACTTTGTGTGTTGTTGCAGAAGAATCCAACCACGTTTGGGGTGTATTTCGACGATGACTTGTTGGTATCAGTGAACTGTCCGACGGCCGAGAAATCCTCAACGAAGATGAGGTGGTTTTGGATGGCGATGGTAATGTTCGGTGCATCGCACTGCTCGCAGACAAGTGCGTCCGAAAGAGTATTGAGCGGATCTTCCCACTCGCCACATTTGACAAGTCTCAAGTTATGGCCCTTCACCCCGAGGCGCATTTCACCAAACATTTCGTCACTGTTGTCCAGTGCTTGTGGAATCTCAATGAGTCCAGCCTTCTCGAGTGCTTCATACCCAGCCTTGAAACTCTCCGCGGTGCTGTATGGTCCTGCAGCGGCCAGAGCGGCTGAAATGTTCTTTTGAACGGGGTTACCGAAGAGAGCTATCTCTTTCAGCTGTGCCGACATCTTGGTGTAGTACAGTGATGGCTCCACCAACGCCGGTCCCGGAATGAGCGGGTAGTAATTGCCTTCTAAAGTTCGTCCTCGGTCGACGTTGGCAATTTGGTCGGCGATCGCAGCCACTGCGGCAGTTCGGTTCGTATCCCCAGTCGATGGGATCGTAAGCAGCGCAGTCGTCGAGTGCAGTATCGCTATTCCAGCGCATGCCAAGTTGAAGAGATTCCGACCCGTCATTCTTGAGAGGACTCGATTCCAAGGAGGCAGGATGATGCTGTTGATGAAGATGGTGGAGCTGATGAAGACTTGGCAAATTGGAAAGTGTGAGCGAGAAAAAACAAGCTCATTGTCCGAGAGCTCCATCTGCACCCTCCTGATGCGACCGACAAATGGTCATCCCTGAGTTGCCAATGGGTTGTCGAATGATTCAACTCGAATCCATGCATCACAAATGGATAACATCGTATGGTTACTCTGAGCTCATGTTATCTATCGCCTGGCATGGTCGAATATACCAGAATTGGAGCTACCCTAGGTTCGTATCATACATGTATCATCGGGCTTGTGCTTCATGTAGAGAAACTTTTCACTCTCAATACCAATGCGTAGGATAGTTGTTCTTCATTTCAAAACATAGGAAAGAGGTGCAAATAAAAAACATGTTTGTCAATTGCGCTAACGGGATTGCGACATCGCCTTCTCATTTGCTGGTGTCGATCCTCGTTGGGTCTTGGCTCGCTGCGCAACAGTAAGGGGCGCTGGGTGCTCTCAGACGTCTGTAGTGAACGGAAAACGCGACTGGCTCACACGTATGATCAACTGCTCAACACTTCCTTCGTGTCTGTACACCGCCGACCATCACCAATACTCACGTCACTTGCTTGTCACCTTCCATTCAGCCCCCTTTTCTTCATATATACGTTCACCACGCTTGTGGCGCGGTGTGGTGCATTACGACAATGTGATGCAGCAGTGCTCCGTGCTCATGCAGCCTCCTTGAAGTGGTCGGCCGAGTCGAACATCTTACGCTCCATAAGCTTGCGTTGCAGCACCACGTTGCGCGCCGCCGCGGCACCGGACGGGGCAGCGCTCTTGTCGAGGCCGTAGCGATCCAGCGCGGCTTGCGGCGCGTTGTTGCCCATCATGGGGTTTGCCTTTCCTGTATTCTTCTTCAGCCCAGCGTAGCGCGCTGCACGAGCTGCCAACGCAGCCTGGGCAGCATTGGCCACCGCAGGCTGTGCAGGGGTGGCTACCCGTCCACTCGAATTTTCTGACAGCTTGATGTGCTTCACCTGATGGTCAATGGACGTCTGTGCATTCCCTAATGCGCCGCAGCCCGACGGTGCTGTACCAGGTGCCGCGGGGCTCGCCGCAACGTCCGCCGGCACGTCCGTAGGCTGTCCCTGCTTCTCCATAGCGTAGTCGGCCGAGTCGAAGCGTTTGCGCTCCTTGAGCTTGCGTCGGATGAGGATGTGGGCCGCTGACAGCTTCCCGTACTTGGATCCTGCTGCGGGCTCGTCCTCCTGCTGCTTCTCCAGTAAATCGCGTCGACTGGGCTTCTTCCTGCTCTCCAGCGCTCCGTACTTGCCTGCGCGACTGGGACTCATGCTCGCGTACTGCTGGCGGAGATTGGCGGCGGCTGCAGAAGACGCGCAGGGCGAGCTCACAGCGGCGGCCTCGTGCTTGGGCTCGGCCTCACTCACGTCCTCCATGGGCGAGTCCTCCATCTCGGTGCGTCGGGCCCTGGCCATCTGATAATCCGCCGAGTCGAACGACGTCTTGCTCTGCAGCTTGCGCTGGATGAGCACGTTGCGGCCCTGCGCGGCGCCTCCCGGCGGCTCGTGCAAGGGCGAGGCGACACTGGCATTGAACTGCACGTTCCTCCCGGCCGGCTCGCCCTGCATGGCGTTGAAGAAGGCCGACTGCCCGATCCGCGCCGCCTCGGGCTGAGTCTGATTCTGCGTCTGATACCGGGCGGTCGCGCGCGCCGCCGCCTTCTTCATGGCGTCGTCGGCCGAGTCGTAGCGCTTGCGCTCGCGCAGCTTCTTGTGCAGCAGCATGTTGCGCGCCGAGAGCGCGCCGCCGTCTTCCGGGGCGCCGCGCGCGTTGGCCGGCGGCGCGTGGGCGCCGATCTGCAGGTCCATGGCGTTCCAGGCGGCGCGGTTGCTGCCGTTGAGGCGCGCCATGCCCCGCGCGGACGAGAGCATGGGGTCCGCTGCCTCTTGGAACGACTCCATCGTGGCTTGTGGCGAAGAGCGCGTGGAGGAAAATGACCGCTCGAGATCCTGCTGCGAGTCGGACCTTAGCGGAGGGTCACGGTCGTCTGCGCCCTTTGGCTCGCAGAGATCTAGATTTAAAAATAAGGTCTCATCCTGGTCTCACTCCACGCTAAAGTTAGTTGCTACTCTATGAAGCTCGGACATTGGGCTTCCTGGTCTGCTTGTCCTCCCCACAGTGAACGAAGGGAATGCCTGATGATCATTATTGTCTCGCTTACAAATACAAAACGCATTGAATTGCCCACTAATGGAGACCTTAGCTTGATGGCAGTCTCTATTCAGGGTCTGGTTCTGGCGGTGAGCTCGTTTCGATACCAGCGTCCAAGTCAAGAACAACACCTCCACACGTCTCGAACACGGAGTCCCAGATCTGTTTAGGTTCGCGAACCCATTCTTTAGCTGTGTTTTCGCGGAGTGTGCTGTAAATGGGAAACTGTCGGAAGTAGCTTACTGCCTGAGACAAAAGCTGGTTTGCGCTTGATCCAGGCGGCATTAAACATTGATAGCGCTCGAAATACTGCAAGAAGCGGGCCTTATCTCCCAGTGTATAGCAGCCATGGGGTTTAGTCGCCGACTTTGTTGTTGTAGTGTGTCCGCCCGAGCTTGTCACGAATCCTTTAGTCATCGGTTCCACATCTCTGTGATGAATGCCTTGATTACAAGCCGCGAAAATCTCTCCTTGTAACTTGCAAGCGAGTTCTCTGTTGTTGACGACAACACAGCTCTCTTTATTGACAGGCTTTGGCTTGCGGGATGACCCTATCGCACGCTCAGAGATGTTAAAACTTCCTTCGCAGACAAGGCTGCCATCCACGACCCACACCTTACTGTGGACCATGTCGTCATCTCCAGGCGAGTATACTTCCACGCGTGTCAACGAGAACACCATGAGCTTGATCTCGACCGTTTCCGCAGCCTCCATCGAACACCAGCAAAATAGACGGCGACACCGCCTTCTGGGGTTTCAGAGAGCAGCACGTCCATGCATCTACACGCTGCAGCCATGTGACCGCAGCACAGACCTCTTCCAACAAGACGCCAACAACGACAAGAAGCAGCAGTAAAACAATTCTCGCTGTTTCTAAATTATTTGAAGCTAGTTACGACTCGACAGCATCCGTCAACAGCGAGCGAGAGGGGGCTGCAAGCGCACAGCCGCAGCCCGCGCCCGCCGGTCGCCGCACGCGACGCTTACTTGGACATCATCATCTTGACGAACTCCTCGTAGTTGATCTGTCCGTCGCCGTCGATGTCGGCCTCGCGGATCATCTCGTCCACCTCCTCGTCCGTGAGCTTCTCGCCCAGGTTGGTCATGATGTGGCGCAGCTCGGCGGCCGAGATGAATCCATTGCCGTCCTTGTCGAACACCTTGAAGGCCTCCAGGATCTCCTCCTCCGAGTCCGTGTCCTTCATCTTGCGAGCCATCATGGTCAGGAACTCGGGGAAGTCGATCGTGCCGTTGCCGTCCGCGTCCACCTCGTTGATCATGTCCTGCAGCTCGGCCTCCGTGGGGTTCTGGCCCAGCGAGCGCATGACCGTGCCGAGCTCCTTGGTGGTGATGGTTCCATCGCCGTCCTTGTCGAACAGGGAGAATGCCTCCTTGAACTCGGCAATCTGCTCTTCGGTCAGCTGGTCAGCCATGGTGCTTGCTTGGGTTTACTTGAGAAGCTCGAAGAAAATCCGTGAATGACAACGTGAGGGCCGGCGGAAAAGCGGGCCTGAGTTGTGCCCCTTTTAAGGGGCTACGGTGATTGGCTGAGGGACGGTCGTACAGGTTTTAGCTGCTAAAAGTATGTCGTACAACTTGGCTTTTGTATTAAAAATGGACGACCGCAAGGATTGTACGACCATGCATCGTGGTCGTGCAATCTCCATTAAGAGGGGCAAGATGGACAGAAAACATTCAAAACGCCCTGTTGAAAGCTCTTACAAGTACCCCCTACAAACACACTGCGGCAGGAGTACTCTTTCTCCTTATAGCATTCGTACACACGACTTCGCTAATACTGTACACGAATGTAGTTAAATCGCTCAGCTTTGAGCGTATTCGGGCACAATCCAACAGCAACAGCAAGCTGGCACATGTAGTGCCATTGAGCTTGCAGCTCAACGAGACGGAACCTTTGAGTTCATCACCTCCGCTTAACTGAATGAGTCTTTTTCAAATTCAAATTCGATAGTGTGTACAGTCGGCAAAGCTCAATTCGATTGATCTCGACTTGATCGACTTCGCAAAAGGCAAGCAAGCAATCATCATCCGCAAAACCATCCGCAAAACCAAGGTTGACCTTCGTCAAACACAATATATATATCGGCTTTCGACCTCTGATTGGTCAAAACCCACCCCGAAATTCCACGCGTAACAGCTCGACGCACGTGTTGAGGCTGGGGAGGAAGCAACATCTCCACGCGCCCGTATCTCCGCATCTGTTGATCCCTGTGTGCTCCTGCCTTCTGCATCACGTGCCCAAGACGATGGACTACGTGGACGCCGCTCGCCGCGCTCCGTGGGTCGTCGTGTACCTCGTGGCGGGTCTCGGCGTGCTCATTAACCTCCTGGGCGACGCTTATGCCAACGCCGCCGACGTCTGCGAGATGTACCCGCAGTTTTCCTTCCACGAGACGCTCCTGGACGAGCTAACGATGCACCACACGCGACTTCCATTGGTGCGCGTGCGTGTGCCCACTTTGCACCTCCTGGGGGCGTATATTGTCATCTACGCAGCCAAGTACGGGGGACTGTTGGATCGAGGCTGGCCGCTGCTGCTGGACGTGCTCTCCGGCCGATGGCTGTACCGCCAATTAGTTGAAGTTCTCCCCAGCTAGTACGTGGAATACGCTGCAATGTGGAGCAGTTGGTGCGGTGATACTGACCTTTAGTGCTGTTGTAGCCTGCCGTTTACTTTCACGGAGCCGGATGTGCCCGAGTTGCTGTCAGAAGACGAAGGTAGAGATGTGGAGGACGAGGACGAGGACGAGGATTTCCTGGACGACGTCCCACCGCCGCCGCCGGTGGACCACGCAGCGTGCAATGAGGCGCTGGCGAAACTCGTGCAGGTGAAAATGCAGCACGCGAACAGGACGATCCCGCGGCCAGACGATTGGCTCGTGTTTGACCCCGTACAGGAGAAGCTCGTGCTGCAGAAGCACGTGAATGGCACATCGAACGGATGTGCGAATGGCCACGCTGCAGGGAGCAAAGTATCGCTCCCGCGACAACAGGAACCTATAGGAGACAACAACCAGCAGCAGCCCCTGCCGACAGCAGACGCGAAGTACACAGCGAAGCGGGTGGAGGTGGAGACAGAAGTCACGATGGACCAGCCACAGGACGTCGCGACGGGGATTAGGAAACGATTATAGACGATGTCCGTGCGACGAGAACGGCAAGCAACCCGAGCACAAGTAAGTAAATAAGCCGCTCTCTCGCTCGCTTGCTATTTGTTTCTATGTCGTCAAGCTACTGGGAATCGTAGACGGTCTCTTCTTCTAGCGGCGTTGGCACCTTCACAATTTGACGCCAGAGCCGAGCAGACCCACCAAACGCGAAGCTCATGATGCGCTTGAGTGCCTTCGGAGGAAGCGTGCCATGCTTGTCACCGCTGCCGAGTTGACAACAGAGCTGGATCGCGCGAAGAACAGCATTCGGCGGCATGTGGCCATCGCACGCAGCTGTCCAGCTTCGAAGCGCCGGAACGAGGCATTGCAGACTCGCCAGCGACAGAGACAGAAGTTGACTCTTCTTGGACCACGTGACACGCCCGCGTGACGAGATGAAGATAAAGTACTCGGCATCCCACAGCGTCATGCTCGCTCCATGTGCCATGCACGCAAACCGCAAGTGCTCCAGACAACCGTCGAATCCCTGGTTACGTGGCGCAGGAAAGAACTTGCTGCAGACCTTCGAATTGAGGACTTCCTGCGGGTAAAATGCACGCAGCGAATTCATCACAACTTCATTGTGACCGCAGACCTTGCCGAATGCACCACCCCACTTGGCAGTATCTGCAGGCTCTTCGTTCGGCTCCCACTTGCTCAAGAAGGTGGAGTCGTTCGTTTTAGCACGCGCTGCACAAAGCTTTTTGCGAAGAGCGAGCGAGGTTGCGTCCTTCGAAGCACCATGACGCACTGCGCCTTCCCACTTGCCACCGTGCGCTCTGCCCTCCGCAAAGTCCATCCACCTCGTCTGCGCAGAAGTACGTTCGTCCGTCATAGCCATTCCAACAGCAGCATTCACCGTGACAAGACCCAGCACCTCCAGCTTTTCACGGCGGTGCTGGCTATCCGTTTCCTGTCCCCCAGTAGCTGGCGTATTGCCGCTATTCCCCTTCATACCCGGCAGCTTACGAGTAAGTATCACGTAAAGCTTCTCCGTCAACGCTTGCAGTCTCTGCTCATCCGGCGTCATCGCACGCTTACGCTTCTTCTTTTGCTGTCCGTTATCATCTTCATCATCGTCTAAGTCAGCTCCTTTCGCGAACTTTCGTGCCCACTTGTCATCACCCCCTTGGTCCCCAGATCCAGTCTTGCCCACGCGCTGAGCGGTGTCCACAATCTGTCTCGCCAGCTTCAGTCGCGCCTGTAGCTGCTGCAAACACGGCGTCGTCATCTCCGGTCGGAACGGACTAGCGTTCATCATCTCGTCTCCAGTTCCTTCCGTCACGTGGTTGACATGAGCAAACTTGGCGGTCGCGACCTGTGCCGCCGCTCCACTCACGTTTCCCACCAGCGCCACGTCCGCCTTAGCAGTTGCAGTACTAGCCAGCAAAGCGTCCGTAGTCACCAGCACCATGGCGTGCACCGACGAGGCCTCGGCCGAGCTCTTGAGTCTCTGCACCGTCTCGTTCCTCTGTCCGGCCGTCATCTTGCGATGCAGCGCGACTGCTTGCAGCCCCAAATGCTTGAGTATTGCAGCCAATTGCGCTGGAGACGTCTCTTCTTGATTGGACAGCGCTACGACCACCGGCCGCGGCGTGTTGCGCGTCAACAGCAGCCAGTAGAGACCTGCGAGCACATCCAGCGACTTCTTGACCCTCAGCACGGAGCAGGAGGCGCCGCCGCCCTCTTCACGGGTCAATTTGGTTGCACTGGACACTGCCACATTGGCCACAATGTTCTTGGCCTCTTGCGTCGCCTTGCTCTTCTTCTGCGACCTTTTGACACTTGCAGAGCTGCTCTTGACACTCTTGCGCTTCTTGGATTGGCTCCGCTGCGGCTTCTGCTGCGACTTGGAGCCGCTACGTGCCGCCGTATGCAGCATCGAAGGGTTCACGACCACCAGCGCGTCCTCTGCGGGCCTGCGGGACGCCCCAGCGCCGCCTGCACGGCCGCGATGCTTGCTCATGCTTGGTTGGCCCAGTAATGACACACGGAGGGAGAAATATCTTACACTCAGTATGGGACGGCGGCGTCAACATGTTGACGCGCAGAGTATTCTTGTGGCCACACTAGTTTGTGTAGTATACACGACTTAAACGTACGTCAGCCTCTGGTCGTCATTCGTCGAAACGTCACCAAGTCGCCGAGTGTAGCCATGTCAAGCGAGTGGAGCCCGAGTTCGTGGAGGAAGTTCCCCGTCAAGCAGCAGGCCCCGTACCCGGACGAGAAGGCTTTGCAACAGGCTCATGACAAGTGTACGGAGGCTATTGTGACATTGTGGGAAGTAGGAGACTAACGTAACTTGACTTTTGGGGGTTGATACAGTGAAGACGTTGCCTGGTCTGGTGTCCGTGCGAGAGATCGAGGAGCTCAAGACGCAGTTGGCGGATGTTGCAGCTGGGAAGCGCTTCCTGTTGCAGGGTGGAGACTGCGCGGAGAGATTCCAGGACTGCCAGCCAGAGCTGATCGAGAAGAAGCTCAAGATCATGGTCCAGATGAGTCTCGTGCTCGTGTGGGGCGCGCGCATGCCCACGGTGCGTGTGGCTCGCATGGCTGGCCAGTTTGCCAAGCCACGGTCAAGCGACACGGAGATGCTGGATGGAGAGAAGGTGCCCAGCTTCAGGGGAGAGAACATCAACGGGTACGAGAAGGACCAGCGTACGCCCGACCCGAACCGACTGCTCGAGGGCTACTTTCACAGCGCTGCTACGCTCAACTATGGACGTGTGCTAGTGAGCTCGGGCTTTGCTGATATCCACGATGCTGGTAAATGGGACCTGGACTTTGTGCAGACCTCGTCGCGGCGGGAGGAGTACCAGCACATGGTGAACGAGATCACGGACAGTCTGCACTTTGTGCACATGTGTGGCGTCGGCGCGGACTCGCCCCATCTGAAGACGGTGGATCTCTTTGTGTCGCACGAAGGGCTGGAGCTTGGATACGAGGAGACCATGACGCGCAAGGTGGATGGCAAGTACTACAACGTGGGCACAGACTTCTTGTGGATTGGCGACCGCACGCGTCAGTTGGACCATGCCCACATTGAGTACTTCCGGGGCATTGAGAACCCCATCGGCATCAAGGTTGGACCCAGCATGGCCGTGGAGGACTTGGTGCCGTTGATCCGCAAGCTATGGAAGGACCCAGAGGCCAACCCGGGCAAGATCACGCTCATCACACGCTATGGTAGCGGTAAGGTGGCGGATTTGCTGCCCAAGCACATTGCTGCAGTGAAGGCTGCAGGTCTGAAAGTGATCTGGTCGTGCGACCCATGCCACGGCAACACCATTGTGGCTGAGAACGGGTACAAGACTCGCCCGTTTGACCGCATTTTCGGTGAGCTGGAGCAGACGCTGGAGATCCACCGCGAAGCTGGCACAACGCTGGGCGGCGTTCACTTCGAGCTCACTGGTGAGAACGTCACCGAGTGCATTGGAGGCCCACAGGGCATTGATGAAGGAGATCTGCCGCTGCGTTACACGAGCTACTGCGACCCGCGCCTGAACTACTCGCAGAGCATGGAGGTGGCTTTCCTACTGGCCAAGAATCTGTCGGTGCACCACGACCTGGCACCGCTGAACGAGAAATCCAAGATGCGTAAGCGCTCGATGGAGATCAGTGACCCGTCCAAACGCCCTCGCGCTGAAAAGTAAATGTGCTCTGCCTGAACGTGCGAGGAATAGATGACATGCAATGTGTAAGTTTGATTGTTTTGTCTGTGTTTTGCTTTAACTTGCAATTGGTTTAGGCACTGTGGAAACAGTAGACGATTTCAACTTGCAACACGCAGATCCAGCACAAGTCGTGAAGCGTTTATCAAGTCTACGTGGGATGAAATCGGATGCATTTACGTTTGTGTTTCGTAGGTACGCTGCTTTCAGCTGTTGTAGAAGTCTACGCCAAGTCTGTTTCACGCACCTCGTCGACACCGGCAAGTTCCACGTGAGCGGGCTCGATGGTATTGCTACCCAGAACCGACTTGGATTCGGGATCTTCACCTCCGTGAGCTCGTTGTCGCTTTCTCAAATTGTCGAGTGTCGTGGCGGATGGTGCGTACAGGTAGCACAAAGTGTACACGTACAGATTGAAAATGGTCTGGAGCGAAGTCCACGCTCCTCCACTTGTCGGAGTTGGCGTGAATTCCCCACTCGCAAGACCCGAGAATGAAGCGATGATCATGAGAGCACTCAGCGCCACCAAGTAGCGGTATCGCATTCGACGAGCACGAATCTCACGAATGCTCATGAGAACGAGAATGCAGTACCACACGATGAATACAGCACTGAGAATTCCACAAAGCGCTTTGAGGAACGTGAACGTGTCGTTCTCAGCTAGAAGGTTCCATGTAATGTCGTTGTTGCGGTTGTATTTGATGTAGCCGTAGAAAACCACCATGATGAACCAGAAGAACGCCACGAACGTGATCTTCGGCGTGAAAAACTTTGCATTCGACACCCCACTCTCCTTTCCTTGGAGACGCAGGTTGTCGATAGAAACCAACCAGAACAGCAGTAGCATTTGGAAAAAGGTCACTTGGAAACCCACACTGAGAATCCGAGCTGCGTTGCTGCCGTACGTCGCCTCGGCAAAGTAAAACGGATCATTGTAAAGAATCAGCGACAGAGCAAGTGCCATCACAAAACCCTGCTCCACATTCTGCTCCCGTGAAGATAACTTGTTGACGCTGTAGATGTACCAGCCAGCGAAGAACGCTGACAGAAACAGAAAGAAGAGCTTCATGCCGATCAACCAGCTTGTGAACGCCTCCGTTCCCCAAGTCTTGCGAAATTGAACGTTGGACCCGTTCAACGCCAAGCTCTCCGTCGAATTGAACAGAACATCGACCTGATAGTCGTTGAAATCAATATCTCCGAAGCGAAGGAAGTACGCTTGGTCGCAGTACGACTCGCCTTCCTGGCACTCGACTGTCATTGTCTTCTGAACCACGTTGGTGACAATCTGAGCGTACGTTTGGTTCCCGCTGGTCTCGTTGAGATAGAACCCTTTGACATGCGGAGTCATGGTGACATCAAACGAACGAGCAGTTTTCTTCAAATTCGGGAATGTTGCCTCCAGGTAGAAGTACCGATTGCGCTGTGTGAACCCGTTGAGGCCGAACGTGTAGTGCACAACGTACAGACTCTCCTCTTTACTGGCAAATGGACGATTGGTTCGGTTCGTGCACGAGTCGAACATGCACGTTAGTACCGAAGATTGTTCACGAAATGGTAACCCGAGAACCTGGTCGATAGCTGACACTGTGCCATTGGCGTCGGTGTCTTTGACAGTGCTTGTGGTATTGGGACCGAGACATTCCTTGTACAAATTGATGGAGAAGTCTGACGTGCAGCGAGTCGGGATGCTGGTCCAGTCGGATTTTGCAACTGCAGGCGAACCACCGAAGCCGATGAGAACGAACAGAGCTAGGAAAGTGACCGCTATCCCCGATACTAAGAGGAGCTTCAGCATGGAAATGACTTCGATCCGCATAAAGCTGCCATCGTCGCCTCGCTCCGCTGGTTTGGACTTCATTTGCTACCACACGCTACCGTCACTTTGATGAACTCGAGTCGTTGGAAGAACGAAAATGGTATGGAACCTGCTTTGGTGGCATTCCTGCGATGATGCACTTGGCAAACTCCAGAAATGCGTTGGTGTCCGTTTTCTCTGCTGAAACCCCTGAACTGATAGCCTTCAAGCTTGGTCACCACTTCCCATTTCTCAAAGCTGGTAGCGTCTCCTAATGCTACAGTTGAATAAAAAAGAAAATGTAGAGCAGATCTAAAGCAAATTGGTTTGTTGACAAATACTTTACTTCACGACATCAAGATTTTTCACTCAAATTTCTACATGAACACCGTCGTTTCCTGCATATAGTTACATACATCCAGGAATTTCTTGGTCATAACTCACGACAGCGCGCAAACGAACAGAGTCAACGCGATCACGACAAAGATCACAAAGTAGAACCAGCCCATATACATCAACACAAGCACGGCCAGGGCCAGCGAAAACCCCAACAGGGCCATTTGGAAAAGGCGCTTGTTTTCCAGTAGCTGACTTTCCTTCCGCTCTCGTTGCACACGAACTGCCTCCTTGTGCTTCAGTTGGCGACTTTGTTCGTTGAAATCTTGCACCAAGTTGTTGCTTTCCCACTGGTTCCTCAGCATACCGTAGGATGCAGCACCAAATGCTGAAAGTGCTCCGAGGGCCATCAACGACGACTGCAAGTTTACAGTTTTCGCCGTGTTCAAACCAAGTTTTGCTCCATTGTCCTTCACGGGTGACAGCGGCAACCATAACGTCGCGAGCTTGTCAAACTTGCCATGAGCCACAGGCTGAAGGTTCATCGGTCGATCTCGGATGATAATGGTAGTAAACTTGGTATCCCTCCTCATAATTGAGCGGGTGAAGCTGTCGCCAAGTTTGAGTGAGTGAGCATCGAAGCCCAATTGCAGGTTCGAAGACTGAATCTCTGCACCACGGACGGAGTCCTTCTTGTCACTCTTGAACGAGGCGTGGCTTAGCATTGTTGGTTTGCGTGCAAATCGAATTCTGCTTCTTGACCAAGAAGTTCGCGATCAAAATCGTCGAGGACGAAGCACTAAACCATGACCGGTTAATTTTTCTCCTGAAGTTCTGATCGTTGCCAAGTGGTGAGTCCACCTGACAATTTTCTGCTCTTACGACGACACGAGTTGACATGTGGATTGACGAATAGTTTGCTTCAGATTCACGGACCACCAGAAAGAGCTTCAGATTTTTGGCGTGTGGCTAAGACGTGAAAAGCGGTGGCTGTGGCACCGATGGCTTGTCACCATTGGACTTTGGGGGAGTGCTAGTTAATTTGTCGGAGAAAGTTGTGCAGTGCCAGGTTAGGATGGAATGGTTCCAAAAGACATTATCTAAATTCAAAGCAATTGTGGTGGCGGTGTTGTTTCAACACACGCCTTGAACGTGCCCAGTACAACGCCCTCCAAAACCCAAAAACTGAAGGAGAAATTGGTCAAAATACAAATGCAATTGCGTGAGGAACCAGGACAGGGGACCCCCACGCTGTCGAGTTAAGCAACTCGCAGTGCTCAAAACACGCCATGTAAGTTCAATGCAATCATAGTTGCGAACCTAGAGTATCAAGACGCAAAAGCATCGGCCGTACTGAAGTAAAAACTAAATTATCACATTTTCTAGGTGAAGTTGCTGCACTGTTCATATGAGTAGTCAAAACAATTGCCATTACGACAGTTACGGTCCTTGTCAGTCTGCGATATCATTGCGTAAAGCTCGCGCCTCACGAGAGGCAACAGCTTCAGCAAAAGTTGCGAGCTCGCTTTCGTTGGCCGAAGGCAGTTCAGTGCCGTAAAGTGCGTAAAGCTCAGCTGTCGTAAATCCGTTGAAGAACTCGGAAGTTTTCTCGGTGCATGGCCCACAAAATGCCAATCGGTTGCTGCACACCGAACAACCTTGCAGAATGTGAACAAACTCTGCCTCTGTGGATGCAAAATGGCTCAATGCAGGAGAAAGCTTCCTCATCAGCCGCTCCAACTCGCGCTTGTCTACAAGGAAACACATACTCAAAATGTCATTCACGAGTCTCGCGGCGGTCTCAATGAACAATCAATGAAAATGCATCACCTCGTATCAAGGTCTCGTTCGGTCGGCCTTGTTCGAGCAGCAAGAGCTCATCGTGGCTATCAAACGTTGAAAGGGGACGATAGCGACGGCGCTTGGATTCGCAATTGGTCCGAAGTTCTCGATCACATTGATCTTTCACCAACAAAGCCCGATCAAGCTTCACCTTTCCAGGCGAGACTGCAGTACACAGATACATATTAATGTACCTTCGTCGGGGGAACCAGATACAGTAGACAAACCAGTTGTGGTGACATCGCTTGAACCATCTTTGACTTTTTGCAAGCCTACATCATTAGCCAGTGAACACATTAGAAGTGCCTTGATGCACCAAAAGGACTTCGATTCTCACTTTCACGAGCTATTAGTTTGCTGAATTCAGCGGGAGCAACCGTTCTGCTAGCTGGATGCCTACCAGTAGAACCAGGTAAAATTATTGAAGCACTCATTATTTTCACAGAACTCACAGTGCACCTTTGACGGCTTGATGAGCCAGTCATTCCCTTGTTGAAGGCGTCCGACCCCGAGAAAGCACGCCGCATGTGTTTACTACTCGCATCTGAGCAATCCAAAATCTCCTTCATTGTTTTATCAGGCTGGTATGGAAGTGAACCTGGCGGAAGCGAGACCTTGATCAGGTCATGAGGTCAAAAGCAACTATTTTTGATCAGGTGGAGTCTGATGAAACATCGAAATGTGGCAAATGGTTATGGACGTCTTAGTTCTGACCTGCATACTTCACCCTTGGTAGAATACGACCACAGTCATCACGATTTCCTTTGTTTCCACGACCATCACTGGCTCCAAATCCAAAAGAGCACGAGCAGGTTCCTTGATCGAAGTTGCAGTAACCTCTGTTGGAACATACTGCGTTCTCTTTTGTTCCCTTTTGACTCGAAACTCCGTTTATTGCCACTCCGTTGTCAGCTGTGGCGAAGCTCACTGCTCCACTTAGTATTGTTAGCCCCGTTGTGACAGCTCTCAGCGGTGGGATATCTCCGTGATCGACTGGAAACGTGACGGTGATAATGTTGAGAGGTGACGCTGGGGGTGAACACGCGCTTGTTCCTGACGAATACTCCACGACGGGATCCTCGAAGCCGAAAGAACTCATGAGGATATCACGAAGTGCGCTCGGAGAAGCATCAAATGGGATGTCAACTGATGTCGAGGTACGGTACTGGACACGAAAAGCACCTCCCGTCGCAGTGCACCGCAACACTTGAATTTCATCCACTTGATCAGTTGTAATTGGGTCGTCTCCTCTTGTGCATGATCCTTCGGCATTCGTGTAAATTGCGATGCAAATAACTAGTCAACAGAAAAGAGAGAAACGTACTCTTGATACAGTCGTAGCCTTCATAACCTGGATCACACTTACAACCCAAGATATTGTCCCGATCGAACGTTTGAACATTGTTCGGATCTGTACCGTAGTCGAAGCGCAGGGACAATGAGTCTGCGTCAGCTTCCAACGAAAGTTGTCGGATGGTCATGCATTGCCCATGACCGCTGCAAGTAGAATCCCCCGGACACTTCACTGAGAATTGCAAGGCAAACAGTTCAATACTCTGCCGTACTTCCGAGACTACGACAATTGCAGTACTTACTGAATTCGCAGGCAGAACCCTCAAATGGAGTGTAGCAGGAGCATTGACCAGTGTTACGGTCACAAATGCCGGCATCAGAACATTCATTCCACTGGTTGTGCACAGTATTACTTGAAGACGGCGCTGTATACCACGACGGTCCTGTTGGGCATTTACCTGTAGCAGCACAGATACAGTGGCTGGTGAATAAACCTCTAAACTAGCCATATTCCGCTGTTGTCACCCATACGTGAAGAACAATCTCCTGTTGTCCAGCCTTGCTCGCAAACGCACTTGAAGGATGGTGACCCTGTGCAATAGCCATGCCCACTGCAAGCGAGCTCACCAACACACGATGAAATTGCTCCGCCGTACAGGTTTTTGTCGTTGGCGCAGCCACAGTCTCCACGCTCCCCTGGATTTCCGTATCCGTCACTCGATCGATAGCCTGGCATGGGATTAAGGAAGCATTGACACTGCCCGGTTTCTAAGGTAGAGACAGAGAAAGAATGAGATCTTTTACTTTAGAATGATGATGCCAGAGTTCAAGCAATACCTACCAAAATTTGCAGTCTCCTCTGTTGCTGCAAAACTCCCACTCCTTGGTGCCTTGGACGGAGGTTCTTCCCCCTAAGATGGTACCAGCAGAAGCTGCAAACACACTTCCACCCGTAAGGGAAACGACACCATTGAGCGATCCCATTACTTTGATCGGAGGTTGTCTACACACCAAGCAAACGAAAGACGTCAGGCGCGGACGGTTTAACCAAGCACTTACGACATCACCGCACGGTCCAAACTCGTAGGTGAACTCGATCATGACGGCATTCGCAGTCGCGCTGCTGCAAGCAGTATTTGCAGTGCCTCCGAAGGTGACCTTCACAGCAGGAAGCGTCTTGATCGTACGGAGAATACGTTCAAGATCTGAAAGCGAGGCATCGAATGGAATTGATGCACCTTGACCGTTGAAGAATAGATAAAAGGACCCTCCTGTCGCCGTGCATTGAACAATCTGAACCTCGTTCTTTTGACCGGTCGTCAGTGGGTCATCTCCTCTTGGGCAAGACTCTGTTGAAGTCACAGAGGTAAGTTAAACGGCCAATATTAACGCACGTGTCCACCAATTGCCGTACTCAAGGAGCAGTCGTAGCCGTGATAGCCTTTGCGGCACTTGCACCCATAGATCATCGTTGCGTCCCAAGCAGTCTCATAGAGTGGCTCTGTCCCTACTGCATACGTCGCCGACAGCTCTTTGAGCGACAAACACTGACCCGCGTTGTTGCAACCACCAGAGCACTCCACTGCTCGTCTCGACAGTCAAACGTCACTAATGATCAGAAGCAACATATACTAAGAGAACCACTCGATCTCCACGTACAGCGCTGACAGGCCGAACCAACGAAACCCTCGTCACACGAACATTTGCCTTGTTCGTAGTCGCACACACCCTTGTTCGAGCACTCAACGAGGTAGTGTGCGTCGTCCGTTGCTCGCGCAGGAGCTACCCACGCTAGTCCCAGTGGACAGCGCTCTGCAGCACAAAAAAACAAGTTACTTACAGCAAAAGACACACCAAGCAAAAGACTCGACGGACTCTGCGAGCAGTCAAAGCCGAAGTGACGAGCGTCGCAATCGCACAAGTTGCGAGTGTTGCATGCTCCATGACCCGAGCAGATCTTCCCATTGTACACGCCGCGCGCACAACGCGGCGGCTGCCACATCCAGCAACAAGGCCACTGCCGCAAACAGCAGCGTCTGCATTGGCACTTCAACCGCCGCGACTTCAAAAGTATTGTAATTTGAGAGCACCATATTACCATTAGTATTTTCGTTCAGCATACAACGTCAGGTGCGCCGTCTTAAAGATGAAAGGCTTGTACAGCAGTTTCCGCAGCTCCCACTGCGATACGAGCACAATAGAGCAGCGGCATGGGGCGCACTGGACGCATCTTAGCGCGCATAACAATTGGCATCGACCGCGAACGTTAGCCACCTTGAATATCTTCCTGAGATTCGCGTCTGCCAGCCTCGCCGTTTTGAAGCGTAAATCCCCATCGCAGTCAATCCTGGACAATGGGATAAAACAGTGACAGCGCTCGGTAGACCATCTGAATGTCGTTGTGAAGCTCGGGCCTCAACACGAACATGTCGTTCCTCTCTCGCTCCGTGGAGTCCGTCCAGAGAACATGAATCCCTAGATCGTTGCCAAGGTGGCAAAGTCTGTCCTCAGCTTAAGTGAGATACGCTGGTTCCATTGGCAGCACAAAGTCGACCGATATGTGGTCTGAGTACTCTCCATAGCCTTCGGCCGGGTCGTTGCTAGACACAACAACCAGTCGGTTGTCCTCCACAGTCGATGCGCCGTACGCCATCCAGACCGTGCCTTCAGGCGGGTCTGCGTCTGGATCTACCCCTCCAGGAAGACAAAAATGACCATGTGCCTATGCACGATCAATCATTTCTACCTGCACACAACAGCAAAGCACAAACAGCACATGAATCGACTGCTCACCTCGACTAGGAGCCCCAGTCCGAGCTTGAAAATGCAGTTTCTCGCGTTGTCAAAGTCCGTGGAACCAGGGAAGCGCAGCGTCTCCACTGGCTGCAGGTGTCGGCGCGCCACTCTGCGCTCCAGCGCATCCACCAGCTCCGGATGAGCTGCTACCCTCCAAAGTGCGACGAACGCTCGACGTCCCACCGAGTACGCGTTGAAGTGTGTGCCGTCGTTTGGCGTGTGTTCCTGTGGGTGTCCCCTCTCACAATGACCCATTGCTGGGTGTCAAAGTGGCGTAAGAGTTCGAACTGCGTGAGCGTCTGGCGGCGGTTGTGGCTGTTGTAGATCCGTACGAGCGTTGCGAGGCGGACGTGCTGCTGGTACTGCAGGTAATAGCGGTCTGCCGGCTCGAACGCCGCGAGCAGGAGCAGCAGCCGACGCACCACTTGTGGCTGCCTCGCCAGGCGGAAGAGCGCGTCGCGGAGTGGTCCTGTGCGCGTCGCCAGGTCTCCGAAGATCGTCTCGAGTTCTTCTTGCCACTGCTGACGACGAGGAGGTGGCGGCGGGAGTTGTGCGTGCTGACGACGAGGAGGTGGCGGCGGGAGTTGTGCGTGCTGTCGACGGTCCTCCTGGAGCTGCTGACGCTGCGCTTGTTGTCGCTGCAGCTGCTGCAGTAGTTGTTGATGTAGTTGCTGCTGCTGATGCGGACCTAGGGGCGCAGGGAGAGGCCGAAGCGGCGGTCGGAGGTGCGTCATGCTCTTCTTCTTTTGTTCTCAGCGCGCTGATTGGTGGAAGGGTAATGCAATTGAGACTTGAGCTAGTTAGAGAAGAAGACCATGTACATTACGCCTTGGAGTCATTCCTTGGTGCCTGAAACAGGAACCACGTGAGCTGCGCCATCCTCTCCAGCGGCGACACTTCCTCCATGCAGACAGAGTGCGCACTCCGCCGCACTTCAACTCCTGCGACCATCACTCCTGCTTTTGGCAGATTGGCTGTTATTCCACCCAATCCTCGTTCACGTCGTAATTAATTCAAGTGGTCCACACCGCGTCCTGGATCGCGCCCTCCACCAGACGTATCAAGACACTAGTGCTGTCGGATCTCTCTCCTTCGCCCCCCCTCTCTTCCTCCCCCTAGACGCCACCATGTCCATGGTCTTTGACGAATACGGTCGCCCCTTCATCATCCTTCGTGACCAGGAGCAGAAGGAGCGCATCAAGGGCGTGGAGGCCATCAAGAGCAACATCTTGGCGGCGCGTACCGTGTCCAGTCTGCTGCGGACGTCGCTGGGGCCTCGTGGCATGGACAAGATGATGGTGAGTCAGGACGGAGACGTGACCATCTCCAACGACGGCGCCACCATCCTGGAACAGATGCAGGTCGAGCACCGCGTGGCCCATTTGCTCGTGGAGCTGTCCAAGTCCCAAGACGACGAGATCGGAGACGGCACCACGGGCGTCGTGGTGCTGGCGGGCGCGCTGCTGGAACAGGCCGAGAAGCTGCTGGCCCATGGACTTCACCCCATGCGCATTGCTGATGGCTTCGAAGAGGCCTGCGAGATCGCGTGCAAACACTTGGAAGATATCGGAGACGTGATCCAGTTCAGTGAAGAAGACTCGACGCCCCTCGTGGAGACGGCCATGACGACGCTGTCGTCCAAGATTGTCAACAAGTACAAGCGCCAGATGGCGCAGATCGCCGTGGACGCCGTGATGAAGGTGGCCAACTTTGAGACGAGGGACGTCAACTTTGACCTCATCAAGATGGAGGGTAAGAGCGGCGGCACCCTCGCCGAGACGGCGCTGATCAACGGTATCGTCATTGACAAGGACTTCTCCCACCCGCAGATGCCCAAGGAGGTCAAGGACGCCAAGATGTGCATCTTGACGTGCCCCTTCGAACCCCCAAGCCCAAGACCAAGCACAAACTGGACATCACGAGTGTGGAGGCCTACGAACAGCTCTACCAGCAGGAACAGGAGTACTTTAAGACCATGATCAAGCAGGTGAAAGACAGCGGCGCCAACCTCGTGATCTGCCAGTGGGGATTCGACGACGAGGCCAACCACTTGCTGCTGCAGAACGAGCTGCCCGCTGTGCGTTGGGTCGGCGGCGTCGAGCTGGAGCTCATTGCCATTGCTACGGGCGGACGCATTGTCCCCCGATTCTCGGAGCTGACGCCGGAGAAGCTCGGCCGCGCTGGCACGGTGCGCGAGGTTGCGTTCGGAACCACCAAGGAGCGCATGCTGGTGATTGAGGACTGCGCGAGCTCGGATGCGATCACGGTGCTTGTGCGCGGTGGCAACAAGATGATTGTGGAGGAGGCCAAGCGCTCGCTGCACGATGCCATGTGCGTGACCCGCAACCTGATCAAGAACAACCGCATCGTGTACGGCGGCGGTGCTGCTGAAATTGCTTGCGGTATCGCTGTGCGTGAGCACGCCGACAACACGACGGGCATTGAGCAGTACGCTATCCGTGCCTTTGCCGATGCCCTCGAGGACGTCCCGATGGCTTTGGCCGAGAACAGCGGTTTGAGCCCGATTGATTCGCTTTCGGCCGTGCGCGCGCAGCAGATTGCCGAGAAGAACCCCCGACTCGGCATTGACTGCAACTCTTCCGGTACGAACGACATGAAGGAGCAGCATGTGTTTGAGACGCTTATCGGCAAGCAGCAGCAGCTGCAGCTCGCTACGCAGGTCGTGCGGATGATTCTCAAGATCGACGATGTGATTATTGAAGGCTCGTACGCGTAGGCCGGATAAAGCCTATATTCTACAGCTGCCACACCGCAACAACGCGCATCTTGCACAGGCAAAGAGACGAACGCTGCGATCGTGGTAAATCAAATGGAAGGTTTAGTTTATAGTCCGCTGGTCTCTTGTGTTTCTGGTTTGACTAGCAAGCACCTCGAAATTGGGGCGATATTCAAGAGCTGACACCATCAGGTATGTAGATTCTTCGTGCTTGAAGACACTAAAACGCAACTACAGTAGTTGGTTCTGACAAGCAGGCACCTTCCCGAATTCACTGCACCAGTTGTGTCGTTTGTTTCAACTTGCGCAGAATTAGCTGGCGTTGTAAGCGCAGATACTCTTTCGCTTCAATCGACAGTCCTTCCTCGCTCTGCGTCATGATGTCCAGTTCCAGTCGACGCTCCATCACCGAAGCCATCTGTGCTTTCTTGGTTGGTTCATCCTCCAGTTTAGGTGCATCTTCATTGTTGTTTAATGATATTGACTCCAGACTCGATCGAGATGGCGGAATCTCTTCCACTGATACCAAGGAGTGAAGATCCTCCGAGTTTAATCTCTGCCTCACTCGTCGATCGTCTTCTTGTTCTTCGTCTTCACTCCTGGGACGAGTACCTCCACACACTGGAGACACTGGAAACTCTGGTTCGTCTTCTGGAGTGACTGGGAACTCCATTTGATCCTCTTCTTGAGCCACTTCCTCCATTTCCAGCTCGTCATCATGCATTAATGCAAACTGTTGCATGATTTGAGGCTTGAGCACACTCCACCACCTTGTGTGGTTAACGAGGACCCACGTTTCCTTCTGGTACTCAAAGTCCCTCTTGGTACTCACTTGAAACCTTTTCATGGCCCAGTCGAAGGCGTCCACGATGCATTCTTCGCCATTTTTTGGAAGATGCTGGCATTGTCTCCATCTTTGGCTGAATAATGCCACGAATGCCACCATACTGGGGCGCATTCTCTTCCATTCACTCTGGAGCTCAAATGCATTATATGCATTTTTCGTTTTGTTGGAGTTGGCGGCATATTCCGTCTCCACCTGCTCCCAGAACAGGCCATTGATCTGCTCGGTAGTCACGTGCGCTTGGTGTCCTGTAGCGACGGCGATCCACGCGCGAGTTAGCGCCATCCGCTCAACGTTTGCACTCGAGTTGGCCATAGTTGGAGCGAAATTCAGGAATGGAAGCTGTTATGGGGACGGTCAACAATTTCTGTAATGATACATTACGTAGTTGCAGTCGCGCTTAGTGAAATCAAGAACAGACAACTTCAACTTAGTGCTGTATATTACCCCAGCTACATGTCTTGCGGTCTTATATGGACAATTGAGGCTGCGCGCGAGCTCGGAAATCAATGCAATCATGACTTCATTCATTATTGATTCATCTAGACGACGTTCGCGACGATCATAACATTTTCTTTCAGAATTCTTGAGTTGTTGATTTTCTTGCAGTACGGCTATGCTGAAAACGAAGTACCTCGATCTCGCGATTATTTTAGCAAGTGTTTTTGCTCATGTTACCTACCGCTTTGCATCTATTCGATGCAGTCGCGGACGCAAATTTGAGCGAGCTTATTGCGGTATGATCTATATTCATTGTTTTTATATTACTAGTTTCGAAGTACGTTGTTTCTTAGAATTACACAAGTACATGTACAGTATGAAGGCAATCATCACTTTAAATCCGACAAGGAATTGACGACCGTGACGATTTGGGATGAATTTGAAGGTCGTAGAAAATTCTTTCTCCAGCAGATATCGTGCGCATCTTTAATGTTACTGGTCATACTGCTTTTCGGGAGGAAGGTTGTCAATAATTCAGCATAATGCTTTCCAACATCCATTTTGCTCAGAAAGCGGCCACCACGATCCAATAAGTTGATGACAGCACGGCTGTTAATGAGTGCTTTTTTCTGCAGTTAATGTATCGTGACAGTAGGACCTTCGAGCGACATTTCCGTGGGTATTGCGTTTTCTGGGAGGTCGATTGAGTATTACAGTGCATTTTCGAGTCATTCCATATTTTTCTTGCATTTTGACTTGATATTATAATCACTAAGATACTCTGAAATAAATTTGAGAGAACTTGGTGTGTGATCTGTACGTCTGTGACCGACATTTACTACTTGAAGTAGTATTGTACGCACTACACCAATTTTCAAGGCGAGCAAACGGTCTGTGAGCCGATTTCTCGATCGTGCTGATTACATGTCGTTTACTCTAGCGTTTGATCATCTCAAAGATAGCAATTACGACACAGAGCAAACCGAATATTTTTTATGAGTACAGTAAGTTTAGGGGTTTATCTTCGCCGTCTTCATCTCTGGCCGTACGCTCAGCTGTTGCTGCTGTGACGGGGGTCTCGAGCCAAACAGTAGTTCGTCAATGGGGTGGTGTCCACGTTACGCCGCCGCCAGTCCTTGTCCTCCGGCCGAAGGACGGTGTTCCGGTGGCCACAACTGCAGTCGTCCTAGAAACGCACCTACACTAGCTAAACACGTATGACGACCACAGCTGAGTTTCTATGCGCCGCTCCGTAAGGTGGTCGACAACAGGATCGATGCCAAGTCGCCCACGCACGAGGTCAGGGGGCTAAACTACCGGGGGCTGGAACCCAACTCGTTGGCAGCCGTGCGTGATTATGAGGGCTGCAGATACCCGTCTCTCTCCACACCTGTGCGATTCACCTCACTCCATCGACTCCCTGCGGTTGGCTGTTGACTGTTGTCGCTTTAGTTCTCTTAAGTGCGCCAGGACCGGCACACTAGCTGCTGCTCTAACACTTGCCTACTAGACTGCAAATCGAGAACTGCCTACTCCTCCTATCCATGCATTGCGTCCTTCTTCTTGCCCCCTCTCTTAGCAATCGCGACCTTCCAGCAAAAGATCGTGGCGCTGCACAGCCGTTCATGGTCACGTGGATCCGTACCAGTTGCTCGTACGGGGTCTGCGGCTCTTCATCTTGCTCTTCGTGAGTACACTGCTGATGTTGTGTACATGTTCGTCGCTGCCGGGCATCTGCGGGGTAAGGAAAAGGCGTCACTCTTACTGTACTGTACTAGAGCAAATACGCACTCGCAGGATTGGACGGCATGGCAAGAGGATAACATGCAAGGCTGGAGCGTCCTGAGGATCTCTCAGTTATTGTTATTCCAGCTTTTGTCACGCAAGACTCAATTTGCAAGCCCTACCACAAGCTCCTTCGCGATCCAGCTCCACTATGAAGCTGATTCAAATTGGTGCATGCGCCTTCGTGCTGCTAATGCTGGTAAACGGTTTATCATTCTCCGATGTCAGCGAAAACGGCAGTGAGCCGGTTTCGGCGTCGAGCCTCCGACGATTCTTTCTTCTTCGGCAGCATCGTCCGGCTCACTGCCGGCCGGCTCACTGCCGGACGATGCTGCCGAAGAAGAAAGAATCGTCGGAGGCTCGGACGCCAACCCTGCCAAGTACCCGTATCTAGCGAGCCTGCGGAATGGGGGACCCAACAGAGAAACATTTTGTGGGGGTGCTCTCATTGCACCCCAGTACGTTCTTAAGGCTGGACACTGCTTCGAATGGGATCTGTATGGCATGTATGCCACTTTAGGAATGCGCCATGCATCTGGTAAGGGCACCAACAAGTCCGATCATATTCGTGTGTCGGGGCTGTTTCGCCACCCGAAGTTTAACAGCACCCGCTTGACGTACGACGTGGCCCTAGTCAAACTGGAGACTCCATCGACAAGAAAGTTCTTCCATTAGCTGCTGCTGATGGGTCAAACAACAAACCCGGTACCATGGTAACGGTTGTGGGCTGGGCTGGTGAACAACGAAACGCTGGCATCAACACTAAAGAGTGTGGAGATCGAGATTCTTTCTAACAAGGTGTGCGATCCGGGGCCTACCAGATGACGAGTGAGACTTTGATGTGCGCTGGAACTGGAGATGGAAAGGACTCGTGCCAAGGTGACTCTGGTGGGCCACTTATCGCCGATGGTGCAGTTGTGGGCATCGTGAGTGGTGGTGTACCTGCAGAATGCGGCCTTTACCCCGGCTTGTATACCCGTGTCACAACTGTTCTGGACTACACCCACGACGTCCTCAATGGCGGTTCATCTGGCAATGTGACTGCGCTGCTGACGACTCCTTACAACTACAGCGACGACTCTCAACCTGTGACGAGAGACGGACAGTAAAGCAGTACCGGTAGTTGAAACAGACTAATGCAGCGTACTGAACACGAGTCCGTGTAGCGTGTTACAGTTGTGCTGAGTAAAGTGCTGGGGAATTCTCACTCTACTGCTCATCTGCTTTTGCAGCTTTGCCACCATTCTAATAGATACTTTTTTTACTACTACAATTCAGAATCTTTCATTCAGAGTGGGGCTGTCATGTCAAGCTCGGCTTGTTTTTTTGTAAAAAAATATATTGTAGGATAAGTATATTCCTGACGGACACCCCAACCCTACTGTAAGCTACAAATATCTACAGCTAATCGATGGACAGTATTTCGTTTCATGTGCACAAGCCGCCCAATCATCGTTACTTAGGGATAGGGGTAATCTATTCCAGCTTATTTCTGGAATTGTCCGGCAATCCTCCGACTTTTAAAATAATTTACAATATTTAGCCAATTTTATCGAATAACGGAGATCCATGCCGGAAACCAACTTTACATTGAAGTGCTTCTGGTGTTTCACTAAAATTGCTATCACCACGCCGTAACGACGACATTTCGTCGAGGTATAGATCAAGATGCGGCGAGCTGCGCGGGGGCTTGACACCCCAGCAGGCACAATTGGCCAGGAAGTAGCTGCAGAGAAGTTGTTTGAGGAATTCCTCACATCTATGAGATTGTCTAGATCATGTCTTGATGATATACATAGATTTCATAGTGCTGAGGCAAGTCTCCCTACGCAGAATTTCTGCTCTTTGCTAACAACGTTTTCGATATTCATTCAGACAAGAAAAAGCGAGAGAGCCCGATCTGCTGATGGTTTTCTAGCAAGAGCGACAGCTCTCGGTTATTTTTCCCAAGTGGTCAATTTGCTTCGTGAGCGGTACACTGAGTCTCTGTCGGACTCGAAAAGAATTGCTAAAATTCGGGATAAAATGGTGAGTCACATTGAAGAGCGCAATTTGCGTGCAAACGTGCAAACGAGTGATGCTCCAGGCTGTACAGTTGATAATTTATGTGTGCTTGTGGAGTATTTAGTGACCCACGCTGATGTAGCTACGGGGTTGAAGTGTGTACATGATGCTGCTCTCCTAACAATGATGTGGCACACTTTCGGAAGAGCAATCAATACCTGCTTTGCGCGCAAGCAACAACTTTCAATTGCTGCTTCTGGGGAACTTTTCTTACATATCGCTAGAATTAAGACCTCAGTCGTTCAAGGTGTTTCAATTTACAAATCCCCACACCGATGGCAGCAGCGTATGTTTCACGCATTCGGCCTGCTCTTCATATGCTCCGACGAGCCTTCGGAACATATCTTCCCGCTAACACCGCGCTTTGCCGAGCCCGATTTGCCTGGAGGCAAGCCGTACTCTCAAGATGAAGCCATCATGTACTGGGAAAACCTGCTGAAAGTGAACGATTGTATTGCACAACCACCGCAGAAACGCGAGAGAAAGAGGCCAAACGTTGCAAGTTACATTACCGAAATTATAAGAGATACCGTCAAGGCCATGCCTTTGCCAGTCAGCCAAACGATAACACCGCACATGACCAGCCACTCGCTGCGGCGGGGAGCTGCTGCGTACGCCAATGCGTCGCCGAAGCTCTCCATCCAATGGATTTCAACGCGCGGTGCATGGTTGCTGGAGTCTCTTACCAAAGCATTTGCCTACATAGGTACAACGTCAAAAGAAGATCAGAGTGCTGCAAAAGTGTTAGCCGGATATCAAACGCCAGACCTACCGGTGACGATGCCTTCCATCCGAGATTTTGGAACAACGGCTGTCAGCGCTTGAGTACGGGCAACTTATCACCCTGAGAGACGAGCTGTACCGCCACGTACTTGGTTTCGAAGACGTATGCTTCAACGTGGCTCTGGACGTCGTCGATGCAACCTTCGCCTCGCTTCTGATACACTTGGAGTCTGTGCTGAAGGTGATGGACGAAGCTGCTTCCTCTGCGTTGGTGTCCCGTTATCGGTACGAGCTTGAGAGAGGACTTACTGCTACAAATGCACGCCTTGGTTGCAATCTCTCGGTTGCCGTCTGCTGCAAGTGGGGGGCCTATCTAACAGAACGTTGGCACACAGCAAACCATGCACATGTTAGTGGAGCCGTTAGTGGGGGCGACACAGTTCTGACTTCGACCTTGGAAAACATCTTGAGTCAGCTCACGAGCATTAGTGACAGACTAGGCCGCGTCGAAGATGCTTTAACAAGCGCCGCCACACGTCCACCATCGCTGCAATTGGCAACGCGTGATACAACAAATACGCCTCCGTCGGTTGCAGCAGTTCCAGCGCCTGCTACATCCTCAACTCTTGCTGGTAGCTTCTTAAACTGGTACACCAACAGCATATGGGAGACAGTTAAAGGTAAGAAGGAACAAAACCGCAGGGCAGACGCCAAAGCTGCAATCAATATCATGCTTGTACTGTACCAAGCGCTGTGTGCGATCCCAGCCAAGCCAGCACAAGTCGACGCAGCTGCATACAAGAGCTGGAAACACGCTGTCTGGACCTTGGCCGTTGACCTGGACAAAGCAGCCAACGAACGTCTTCATGCCTCCGACAGCAAGAAGGTGACCAGCAAGGTTTCATCGTTACGGAAACGATGGCGCTCACTGAGGGCTTCCCATCCAGATGGCTACCGAACACTAGGGGCTCAATACATTGCACTGAAGAATGGCGGCCAAATTGTCGACGCATGCACACCGCTAAAGCACCAATGGATGGAAGCCGAGCTCGCATGATTCTGGTGCACCTACAGCAATCACCACGCAAACCACACAACACGCGCAAAGAACACACGCTCGTGAGGATATCAGCAGCACGAAACCAACCGAATTTGGAGGCGAGGTACGGCTGCATGCAGTGATGCCAGCTGAAAGCACTGCACAACAAATAATTAAGCGTAGGAGACTGGATAACATACACAATACATGATAGTCCACAGTACGATGCACAGCACGTTACAGCTCACAGCTCAGCACACAGCACAGCATCGCATAGAACAGCACACGCACACACACAGATACATACTTACACACGCACACGCGCACATACAACGCACCGCACACGCCACGCCAATCAGCACAGCACACACACACGCTGCAGCACACGGTACAGCAAACACACCACAAAGTTCGCAGCACAAGCTACAACAAACACACACAGTGCAGCACAGACACAATACACACAGCACATCATACAAGTTGCCCCCGGCTTGAGTTGAACCAGCGGCCTGGAGACGTAGTCTCCCGCTCTGCCGCTGAGCTACGGGGGCGTTGGAGGCGTTGGAGGCGGAGGAGGCACGCACCGTGATCTGGTTCTGGCCCAGAACCAGAACTTCTGGGAGCTGCAACTGGAGACTTGAGGGGTTCGCCTGAAAATCGCTGAATGAACAACGAAGAAGACTGTCGCAAGGTAGCCACCGATTTGCAATTCATTTAATTGAAATACACACTTGTCAATTCATTTAATTGCATTTTTGAACCTATCCACTGTCATCCGGAATGAATAAGCAAGCCCTGATTGGACAGATTTGATCCGGCATGGCTCAGTCATTCCGTATGGCCACTATCCGGACTGGTGTCCGGAATCTGCCATTTACTGGTACTTTCTTGACTGTATCATGTGGAAAGGGCGTTTCGAGCCAATTTTCATCAGATATACTAATGGATTGTTGGTGCTTATCAAAAGAGTCCAACTCGATGGCATCGCCGCCGGCCAAGATAGTTCAGAAGGCTGGCTCGGCCGGACACCTCGAAGGTAGAGTATCTGGCAATGCTATTGAGCTGTTGACCGTGCCTTCCCATGAAAAACTTAGTGTCAGATGAACAGTGATGAAAGTGCAGTCAACAACAACACCATCTTTCTTTTAGTACAGTGCTTCCAGCATAGATACCACTTCAACCTGCACATTTTATAGGTCTACCTAAACTCAATCTAGGATACGATTCGCATCATTCGCAAAAATGCGCATTTTTCCTGCATCTTCGTCCCCGCGTGCGTTGGCCCCCAGCTGCTTCGTGACGCTCGCGCAGTCGTGGATCACGGTCGTCGGCAGCATCGAGTCGCTCACGCCGGAGCTGCTCGAGTCGTCGTGTCCGCAGAGTCCGCATTATTCCGCCAAAGACGATGAAATGTTCTGGGCGTTGGTGCATCAAGGGTATAGTGCAAGCTTCCCCAGTGATGCCGAGAGTGTGCACGTATTACGTCAACAATGGGCAATCGTGCAGTCAAGCGTGGCGGAGTTTCATCACCTTTTGGCCGAAATGTGTCCGAATGAACCGGCCAAAACGCTGGATCTACGGTACTGCCCCCGAACGACCACCGAAAACTGCTGAAACAAGTTTTAACTGCTTTCCAGGAGGACAGGGGAGAGTTTCAGGTACTTGGACGTGTGAAATTTGTTGGCGCATCATGAAAAATGGGAGCACGTGTTGAAACCTTTGGTGGTGGGATCAAATATCAAGACAAAAACTGGTAAAACCATTTCAACAAAAAGTAAAAGTCATTCAAAAGATCAAGAGCGGCGAAGTAATTTTGAAGTTGATGAAGAATCCTCAGCTGATGATGGTTCGGATACTGAAAACCGCGCGATTCTCGCGAACGCAGAGGAAAAAACATCAAAAGTGGTTTTACAACCGCAGATTGGGCGTGGAAGTGCCAGACGGAAGTCGACGCCGAAGCGGTTGGTACCGAAGGAGACCAATGTGGGATATCTGGATGATCACACTGTAAACCCAATTGATCAGGCTGTGAGTGATGAGGTTCGTGTAGATGCTCGTCCAAGCAAAAAGCAGCGCGTCGTTGAGGAAACAACCACCAGCTGCGTGAACCCAATCAGTTGTGCTGCGTTTCGGCATCTTGTACAGCACAATACTGACAAGGATACCTATCCCAAAGCGCCAGAGTTTATTCCGTCTGAAAGTTCTTCTCACGAACAGAACGTTCGCCAAGAATTGGAGACAAATAGTGCTACAGAAGCACCAGCGCTCGATGACGCCAAGCTTGTGCTTGCGTGGATCGACGTGTCGTGCAGTTTTGCAAACACAAGACCACGGCTGGATGAAAGCAGCGAGTGGTTCTGGCTTTTAGTTTCAACGATTTACTCCGACTTGTGGGCAAAATCAACCGGAGCGAACGCGATTGAAAAATCCCTAAAAGACCGCTGGCACGAAATCCGACAAGACGTCGCCGCCTTTCACAAAATTTTTTGAAGAAGGGCTGCAGGGCAACACAGAGGTAGCCCGCACGGAGCGTGAAGCCGCAATTGCAGCTTCGCAAGAAACACACTGGACCAAAATCGGCCACTGGTTCGAGCACCGAATGGAATGGGAGCTATTGGAGCGGCACGTTGATTGGGAGCGGGTGCTTAAACCGCTTGTATTTGGTGGCAATGCTCACAATCTATCGCCCGAAGCGATCAGTTCGCCTACAGTCGAACAAAAGTGTCATTCCTGTTCTGTTAATCACCGATGCATTGAAGAGGAAGAAGAGGAGACAAAGAGTGATGGCTCTGTGGAACCAGTCGCTGTTTCATGTGCGGGTAGCGAAGAGAGCCCTGCCACGACCACACCGAAAAACATTCAACCTACTGATCTCCCCAATATGGATCCGTCGACATTAATTGGGGCCTGTATTGCGTCAGCCACCTCTGATAAACAGTTAGACTTGGCAGCGCAGTGGCTAGAATGGAGCACGCATCACCTTGAGATGGAAATTATGACTCGTACTGACGATAGCCTGACTCCAGAAGCATGCGAATTTTTTCGTAGGAGGCGCCAGCAAATTCTCGAGAAGACACGTTTGCAAGTAGGCACTAAACAGTGAGGCCTTGGGTAATATGAACCGTTTACGAGAGCTGGCTGCATTGGTTTCTTTCAACAATGCCAAACTGTACACGTGCCAAGCGGAAATATCAAAGGAAATTGCGAGCCCCGATTCAATGAGCTCCTTCGAAGAAACGATGCATTTAAAGGGACTGCTGCCAGCGAGAAACTTGCCCTATGTGTTTCGCTCACGAACGTTTGGAACAAGATATTGAGTTGGCCCCGTCACAGGAAATAATGTTGAATCGGACGCACGATGTACGACGTTGTTGAACTCGGAGAGATTTGCACGCGGTGGAACGGGTTCTTGGGAACATTATGGTGTTTGTAGCGGCATTTACTTGGATTCCGGCACAAAACGCGAAGATGTGGCAATAAATCGGATGAACTGCGAGCAGATTCACGTTAATGCGAGAAATTCAATTTGTGAACGATAGGATTGACAAGTCAGGTCAAGCCAACCTGAACAAATCACGGTACCAGTACCCACAAAACTACGATCAGAACAAGACTGTCGAGAAAAAGTTGGACGTCGGCTTCAAATTGAAATCATGTCTTGACCGAATACAGCCCGCTCAGAAGTGCACTTTCAAATGTTGGAAAGCTAAGATGGGATTCGACAATGAACACAGAGGCGAACAGCAGGAACAGGGACTGTGTAAAGCATCGCTGGTTGCAAACGATTATGAAATGATTATTCTACAATCAATGTGCGCACTGTATGCATTTACAGAAACAGTGGGTTGGTTACTCATGCGGTGCTTTCGATGCGGATACATGTAGTGCCCACTGTTCCTTCAGCAGACGATCGTACGGTTTCAACATCAAACTGGTGCTCTCATGATCAGCAAGCTCCATTGCTTGTCCGTCGACAATTTTGGTTCCAGCAAACTACGGATTCACTCACTGCTGCCGCAGCGAGAGAGAAGGAAACACTTGCTGCTGCGTGTTTGAGAGGCATGTTTATTGTGATTAACCGATAACGAACGTCAATTAGGTGGACCGATCATAGTACATGTACCAGCGCTCTTAGGTCAAGACATCCAGAAGAACATTTTGCAATTCCAAAGATGGAAATCATAGGCACTTTGATTTTCTCATGCGAGTTATCATCCCAAAGAAAGCACTCTGGCATGAGTAAACCATGGACTACTAGTAGTTACGCGAACAGTATGTATGGACAGAAACGCACAAACAGGATTCGACAGCACAAGCCAAGATCGTAGAGAAGGCTGGGCAGCAGCTCAACCGCACACCTTGATATGAAAGTCATTCCAGAATTTGGCTCAACGTGCAACCACCACCTCGTGATCGACTTAAACTCACGCTCCACTATGAAGCTCATTCAACTCGGTGCATGCGCCTCCATGCTGATAATGCTGGTCAACGGTCTTTCGTTCTCCGATTTCACTGAAAACGACAGTGAATCGGACGATGCAGCTGATGAAGAGAGAATTGTCGGTGGTTTGGACGCCAATCCCGCCATGTACCCGTATCTAGGAAGCCTGCGTACTGGGGCCAACGGAGACACATTTTGTGGAGGTGCTCTTATTGCACCCCAGTACGTTCTAACGGCTGGGCATTGCTTTGAATGGGACCTGAATGAATGTATGTCTCCTTTGGAATGCGGCACTCATTGGGCAAAGGTTCGGCCAAGTCGGAGCATATTCGCGTCTCGCAGCTCTTCCGTCACCCGAAGTTTAACTACACAGAGTTGACGTACGACGTGGCGCTAATCAAGTTGGAGACTTCATCGACCAGAAAACTAGCGACGCTGCCTGCTGCGGATGGATCAAACAACAAACCCGGCACAATAGCCACGGTTTTGGGCTGGGGCTTGGTGAACAACGATTTCGCGGCGTCGACACTGCAAACTGTGGACGTTCAAATTATCTCCGACGAGGACTGTATACAAGCGAGTTACTTCAAAACACGATCGGGCTGTCTTCTGTGCTGGAATTGGAGATGGCAAGGATTCTTGCCCAGAGTGATTCTGGTGGTCCACTGATCGCCAATGGTGAGGTTGTAGGCCTCGTGAGTGGTGGACCCCTTCAAGAATGTGGACTTATGCATTCATTTTACACCCGCATCACGAGCGTTCTCGACTACATCCACGACATCCTCAACGGAGGGTCTACCGGTAATGTCACGGAGTTTTTGACCATACCGTACAATTACAGCCAAGACCCGAGACCAATGCCGCCTGGCAAACAGTGAGCGCAGGGCAATGCAACTTCATCTTCACGATCACCAACCCACGAGTAATTCAAGACTTTTGGCGGAAGAAATTAGGTGAAGTAGAGCGTTGCAGCTTGAAACATACAAGTAGATAGCAAATACGCACAATCAACTTAAAACAAACCCTTCGAGGTCTTTGTTTTCCTTGATGAAACTCTAAGTGATCGGCTTGAATTGTCGAAACCCCTGTAGACTGCAGGTTATCCAGTACACTTGGGTGGATCAAAGTGGAGCGCCAAACGGATCGAAACCTAGAATATGGTACTTGAAGTCGCCTCGGAAATTGAAAGTCACTCGCATCTGCGGCTTCTTACTTGACGAATACATGGAGACCACAGGGACCAGTCGATAGGCTGGATTCGTTACTGCAATACCAAAACTAGGAGGAGTTTCAGGTGGAGCAGATGAATCTGCAGCTACTGGTATTCCTGAGAAAACAGGATTGGTTGTAGTGCGCCGTAATGGTAACGTGAGATCCCCGTTCAGATAAAAGCGTAGCTGAGGAACAGCTTGGTCCTGGTCAATTGTGCAACCGATGACATCACCAGCTCGGAAACTCGGGACTCCTGACTTTGACACGCCATTAGCATGCAACATTCCCATGTCAAGACCTCCATCCGCCTGCCAGGTCACTCCGAAGCTTCGTCCGTCATCACTTGGCGATATCCCAGGAACTACAAAACCCGCATCAACTTGACCATTACCTTTATTTGTTGGAGGTATGGACATTTCGTCACCATTCGTCGCAGTTGTAGTGACAGAACTGCGAGGAACTTCCCATCCGATCAACAAACTTTCTCCGTCTCCTCCAAAAACATCGACAGTCACCTCGAACATCCATTTGCCAGACTCTCCTTGTCGTCGCTCCTTCGTAGCATGCACCGTACAGTAGCGATGCGATGCCTCCAGTTGTAACACGCAGTCCTCCGCCGCAAAGCTGACGAACTGCTCGATATCCGTGCTATCCAATTTCACGCTCGAGAATCCACGACGACGTGTAAACTCTTGCGACAGAATGTCAGGAAAGTCCTCGAGAGCCGAAGCAAAGCGGTCAAACTCAGAGTCGAGAATCACTTGCTGCGAGTCTTCGTCATTGATCCGATCCATTTGATTGTCGACTTGATGTAAAGTTTCAGGTTTACGATTGTTTGTACTGCTGCTACTGAGCTTCTTCGCCATCGTGTACCGTCGAGCTGCTCGAAGACGATCGTTTGTTAGACCAGCTAAGAAGCGCCCGAACTCAACTTTTCGGGTGTGTAGCTCGCGGGTAACCAAGTCCTGATGCATGAAACTGGACCCAAAACTTGCCACCTCGTGCAGATCCTTTGTGGTTGACTCTTTGAGGATAGCAAGAACGGTAGTCTCCGCTACCATTTTGCTCGTGAGCTCTCGCCGAAGCACAAATTGTGGCAACTTGTCTTCCTCGCTAATATACCGGATCAATGCACGCCGCAAGGACTCGGCGTTCAGGTCTTCTGCGAGAATTAACAGACGTAGTAGATACTCACTCGTGCCAAATATCTTCTCTACCTGCAGCGACGTATTCATGATCACACGCTCCAGCCCATGCCAGCCACTGCTGTCACATTTCTTCTGCAACGCCATCGCATCTCGTTGCATGCACTTGACTTTGTCACTCAGTACGGTCTTTTGCTCTTCGTACTTGGCGTTGATCTTGGCTCGTTCTTGGTTGAGTAATGCTGCGTGCATCTGCCGAATATGGTTCAGATCTGCCTCGAGCGTCTTCTCCAGTTGGCTTTTGATGGTCTCATACTCGCGCGTCTGCATTTGTTCGAGTTTCTCGGCTTGTTTCCCGCGTAAAGTCTCGAAAATGGCTCGAAGTTGTTGCGAGAACTGATGTTTGATGCGGTTCGCTTCCACTTGCTGCTGTCTCTGTAAAGTCAATCGCTCCATGACGTTGGGGTCTTTCGCAAACAGGACAAGGCGGTCGAAAATGGGCTGTTCAAAGTGGTTGTACACAGCACACGAGTCGTAACGAGGTACAGTGTCCGTCACCAACAGCTTCTCGTTCAGCGTCCGAGCTGCATACAACGTAAACGCCTGATGCAACGCTGTCGTCTCTCCTTCCACCTGCCGTCGAAACAAATCGTCGATACCTTTGCAGCATCGACGGAGTTCAACTTTCGAGACTGTGCGGGAGTACTTGGGGAAGTTCCTACCTGACACTTCGACTGCCAGCATCTCGGACGATTCCTGCTGACTCTTGTCGAGATCGTACATCATCTGAAAGAGTTGAGTCTCACATGACGTTCGGGTGCTTTCCAGTAAATGTTGGTACTCTGGTAGAATTCCTGATCCTGCAGTGGTCGTGTACTGCGATTCCTTGGCGATGCTCACAGCTTTCAGGTACAGTACAAATAATGCTCGCAACTCGGGTGTCTGTAGTTTCTGCAATCGTCCTTCCAGCTCTTGCGAATCTCTCACAACACCAAATTCTCGCTGGAAGGCAGCGGAGAGACCCGTCACATCCAGTTTCGGATGGAAACAACGAAGTTTGACGAGGAAAAGATCTTCGGGCACGGACACAAAGTCCTCGGAACTGAAAAGCTCTTCCAACTCATTTTCACTGTCGTCGCTCTCCGAGTCGTAGAAAATGTCAGCAGGTGGAAAGGAAGAGATCGGCTGAGCCAAAGAAGCTCGTGACTTGTACATCTTGGAAAAACTCCACAAAATAGTTGGGATGTTTCAAAGACAACAATGGCGTTGGGTCGTTTTTTGATGGAAAGTGTCCGCTATTTCCGTGAGTTCTGATGATAACTTTGGTGTTGTCTCTCCATCTAAAAATTTGGACACGAAAGCTCTTGACTGCGTAATTGAGAAACAATGAACCAGGAAGATGCCGAAGTGTTCTCCAAAGAGACTTTCCTGACGTCGGTCAAACGAATCTCCGAGTCTGCGACTGGCAATCGAAATGCGAATTCAAACACCATCATCATCGAGGAAGCTCCAGCGTACGATGCACTTGAATGTTTTCATAGTCAACCACTTTATCATCACTCATTCTGCTGTTATTTGCGTTGCTTCTTCACTGTATTCAGTATGGCGAGAGTTCGTGAAAAACATGCTCAGCTCCATGACGTTGTTGGTTCATTATCCGAGAAAATTAGCGCCGTTCTAGCTCGCCAAGAGCGAGATTTCTTAGCGGCATACCGTGCTCACATGTACAACGTACAGAAGGAACTTCACGAGATGCGCGAGAAAATTCACCGTAACGAGACCGTCGAGAACAAGTCCGAGAAGATCAAGAAGATCGAAGACGAGCGGGACTGGTACCGGAAAGAAGCACTGAGACTCGACGCCTTCACCACCACCATGACCAAAGATCTCAAGTACATGAAGGAGAATCTCGAGGCGATTGAAGAAGATCGGAATTGGCTCGAGAAGCAGCTCAAAGCGTGCAAAAAGCAGAACAAACTGCTACGAGCTGAACTTGACGTTCGTCTGTCCGTACCTGGCAACAATTCCGGGTCCGATTCGGGTGGAGTCTTCCCGCCATTTGATTTGCAAAGCAGATCAGGGTCGAAGGTGCTAAAACATCGAGTATCGCAAGACGTACCAATAGCGGCAGTACCTCCAGTGGGGGTTCATGGCTTGCCTCAATTGAACTTGGACGTAACTTCGACTGGTCTGGCGGAGGAACGAGAAGAGAAACTCAAAAACAAATCCGCAGTTTAAAGCGAGAACTCCAGCACACATCAATCGAACTCACCTCTATCAAGAGACAGCAGCGATTACTGAGACGAGATGGAGGAACTGGTCAGTCCGTTTTGGAGAAGTTCTTCTTGCAATGTGTCGACTCCGTCAAAGAAGAAGTAGGTCGAAGACGTGACTGTGGCCCGAACTCTATCATCGACCGAAAAGTAGATCGAGGAGCTCAACGAGGAACTCATTCGACGGTGATGGAAAAGTCTCGCCAACTAAAGTTTGATGTCGAGCTCGATGACTTTACCCCAACTGATCGCGTTCGGCTCATTGAACGTCTTCTAGCACACGATGAAGTACTGACCTTCTTGTACAATCATCTCTTCCCGTCCGACAAACCAGCAGCTATGAATGCAGACGCGTTGGAAATGAGTTGGAGTTCGCAACCGGCAATACGTGAAACTCAAAAAGGCGAAAGTCCTTTGCCAACATTGCAGGCTTCAGCAAGTTTACCCGATACATCCAGCTCCTTCACGAGCTTTGACGGCAGTAGCAACAAATCCAGCCGAGACGGAGAATCTGAGACTGGACAAAGTGAAGCAACAGAAGATGGCAACCGAGCGACGACACCAGTGGGGAGTGGAGCTGCTGCTGTATCGGCAGTGCGAAGTGGCACCCTGCCGCTCGACTATTTCACCAAGGAATACCTGAAATCCGTGTAAGGTGCCTTGCTACTCGTTCGCTTTCATCGGGTTGGAACTTACCTATTGCCATTGGCTGCTGCCTTGCAGGAAACCAGCATTCGATTGAGCATACAGCAAACTCCACATAAGTACAATGTCAGCCGCACTTCCGTTGGTATAACTTGCTTCTATGTACGAACGCTCACTCGCATTGCTACAAGCCGAAGCGTATCGCAAATGGAAGTAAGTCGTAGTTAATTCTGCCCATTCAGAACCACCTGCGCGAAAGTACTGTCTTTACGAGCAGCCAGCTCATTAAAGCTTCCCTGTTCCACAACACGGCCATCTGAAATCACAGCGATACGGTCGGCACTCTTGATGGTGGAGAGTCGGTGAGCCACCAGAATGACAGTACGTCCTTGCTTAGCGCGATCAACAGCATCTTGCACGAGTCGTTCGCTCTCGGGGTCCAATGCTGAGGTAGCCTCGTCAAGGATGAGAATTTTAGGACGCTTCACCAACGCACGAGCAATGGCCACGCGCTGCTTCTGACCGCCAGAAAGTGCCTGGCCGCGCTCTCCGACAATCGTGTCGTATCCATCGGGGAAAGACATGATGAAATCGTGCGCGTTTGCAGTTTTAGCGGCACGAATGACGTCCTCCAAGGTCGATTCCTGTCCTTCCGAGCAGCCGTAGGCAATGTTGTCACGGATAGAACACGCAAAGAGCGGCGGCTCCTGTGGAACCGCACCCATCAGGCCGCGCAGATCTGCGGGATTAAGTGTCGAGATGTCGGCACCATCCAAAGTAATCTTTCCACTGCAGCCAGCACCATCTAACTCGTAAAATCGTGCAAGAAGTGACGTGACTGATGATTTCCCACAGCCGCTGGGCCCAACGAGCGCCAGGGTCTCGTTAGGTAGCACCTCCAGGTTCAGGTTACGGAAAATCTGCGACTCAGGACGCGTAGGATACGCAAAGCCGACGTTCTGGAACTGGATGTGACCGGTAAAAGGAACTGGCAGCGATGCCCACCCGCCCTCGGGCATTCGAATCTTAGGTTGGCGATTAAGTAGCTCAAAAACGCGCGAGGAAGCTCCTATGCCCTTCATCAGTTCAGCGTAGAACGACGAAAGACCAGCGAACGAAAAGCCGACGTACAGTGTGTACAGCAGGAATGAAGTAAGATCACCACTGGTAAGTACACCGTCTACCACCATTTGTCCGCCGTAGCCTAGTACACCAAGCATACTCATCTTAACGCCAAAGTCCACACCTCCGAAGAAGGTAGCACTGGCAAGCGAGCGTTTCCGCGCCAGCGCCAGTACCTCGTCCACCTTAGTGCGATGAGTTTCAACCTCGTGCGGCTCCTTCGCAAACCAACGCACCACACGGATGTTACCCAGTTTCTCCTCCGCCACTTCCGTAGCTTCACTCAGTTGCGTCTGCACCTTCGTCGTCAACTTCTTTACATAACGACCATAACTCACAGCACCCAGAGCAATCGGCGGTACCACCGACAGCATCACCATCGCCAGCTGCGGACACGTGACGAAAATCATGGTTATACTACCCAGCGCTTGTCCGGTGCTACGTAGTCCACCCGCCACGTTGTCGCTCAGCACCTTGCCAATGAGCGTCGTATCTGCGCTCAACCGGTTGAGCAGCTCTCCCGTCCTGGACGAGTCGAAGAAGCCCAACTCCTGGCGCAAAATGGATGCGTACGTGTCCTGTCTCAGCCTGTTGGTGATCCTCTCTCCGATCATATTGCTCGTGTCCACTCGGATGATATTGGCGATGGATCCAGCAGCAAAGAGTCCGCCCAGCAGCGTCACCACCGTAGGCAACGGCATCGCAGCGGCCGTGCCCGCAGTCACCACATCAATGACTTTGCCCATTCCGTAGGGCACACACATGGTAATGAACGTGGACACACCCAGCGCCGAGATAGAAATGGCCAGTGGTTTCTTCTCAGGCTTGTACAGCGACAGCAGCCTCTTGACTTCCCCCACCTTAGCCTCAGGCACCTGACCACGCACATGTATCAGTCGTCTTAAGTACGAAATCATCATTCCCATGTCTTGTACAGCTCGTACCTTGGCTGGAGTTGCTGCATCTTGCTTCTTGTCTTCTGAAGTCTTGGAGAGAGAGGAGAAGAGCAGCTGGGAGTGTCCGTAGCGCTGGGAAATGGGTCTGGGAGTGAGTTTGGCGCGAGAGAGCGACAATGACACGCCCTGGAAGCTGCACAGACGGAGCATGGAGAGGAAAGTGAGCGGAGGAAGGAGAAAGCAACAGTGAGGAGAGAGGAAGGAGCTGCTGTACCGAGGAAGCCGCCGCAGCATCTAGAGCCACACGCGCCACACGTCACACGGCGGAAGCGCTGAACGGAAATGAGCGGATGATTACGGTGTGACTACAATCCCTAAGCGTGATAAAACCCTACGGCTAGACCTAACGTTGCCGTAGTACATACGTAAAACCTAACTTCAACTTGACCGACCATCACTCCACACGTTTCTTGGACGACGTCTTCTTGACGGCTTCGTGGACTTCTCCATGCCTTTCATGGCGTACCAGTACGGGGAGAAGAAGAGTTTCCCCTCGCGCACGCAGCTGTCGCGCACCTCGTACTTGTCCTTCTTGGCGACGCACGGACCGCAGGAAATCTCTCGCCCGTAACTCCTCTCCACAGAGGACAGCAACACGTCATCACCCCGTTGCTGATGCAGCTCCCGTCGTGCCAAGTTTCGAGTCGCGCAAGTGGGAAATAGCCCATGCATAGCTGATGGTCGTTGATCTCCAAGGTGTGAGCTGCATTTTCATGGACCCAAAGGGGCCACAGAACAAAAAGACAAGTTTGGATGTGGCAATCTGTTGGACGCTGGGATGGCCGCTTTCTTCGTTACGCACGTGATACATTTGAAGGATTGATTGTCCGAGCCTCGGACTCCGAGGTCAATCCTCTAGTAACTGGAAAAACGTGGACCTGAAGCTCCAATATCGATGCTATTGAGCTTGTCGGTCGCTGATGAAACAAATTAGTCGGCGTCATAGTTGTCCTTACAAAAACTCGTTCAAAAGTAAGATCGTAGGATTACTAAGAAAAAAATCCCACCAAAAGGGCTACAAACGAGACCGATGGATGCTTCGAGTAGGGACCTGCAACCACAAAACCACAAAAGAGACCGTCGCAATGCAGGTTGTGTCAACTTTCTTCTTGTTATTCGTGAGTTTACACTAGAATACTCTCAAAGTCTAGTTTAGTCAGTCCTCGCTTGCTGCTGCTTACAGGTGGCTAGCACGCAGCATCTCGGATCCGTCCGGTTTCGCCAGCTCCGGCACGAACGGCACGAGCGAATCGATCTCAGCCTTGATCTCCGGCGTGATCTTGTCCACAAACCTCAGCGTGTTGAGATTCTGCTCCAGTTGCGCCAGGGTCTGGGCTCCGATCATGACGGTGGACACGTTTTCGTTGGCCACGCACCACGCGAGCGCCAACTCGGCCAGCGAGATACCAAGTTTGTCCGCTACGGGCTTGAGCTTATCCGCTTTGGCAACTCGCTCGTCAAAGTCCGGAGAGATGGCCGCTTTGATCGCAGGGTTCGACATGCGCGAACCCTCGGGCGTACCAGCACTGTACTTGCCTGTGAGAGCTCCATTCGCGAGAGGAGACCACGTGGTGAGACCCAAGTTGTACTTCTTGTACAGATCCACGTACTCGAAGTCCACCTTGGAGCGGTCCAAGATGCTGTACACGGGCTGCTCCACAACGGGACGGATCAAGCCAAGACGGTCCGCGATCTCGCACGCCTCAATGATCTCAGCTGCACTCCACTGACTGGAGCCCCAGTAGAAGGCCCAGCCTTGGTTGATGATGAAGTTCATGGCGCGCACAATCTCCTCCATGGGCGTGTACGGGTCCGGTCGGTGGCAGAAGATGACGTCGACGTAGTCGAGCTGCAGACGTTTGAGCGAGGCCTTCGTTCCTTCAATGAGGTGTTTGCGACTCAGACCCTGTGCGTTGGGACCCAAGAGCGAGCCAAAGACGCCATCTCCGAAGAAGATCTTGGTGGTGATGACCAGGTCCTCACGGCTCCAAGTGCCGTCGTCCATGCCCTTCTTGATGGCAGCTCCCATGTTGGTTTCGGCGAGGCCTCCGCCGTACATTTCAGCGTTGTCGAACAGGTTAACGCCGTGGGCGAAGGCCAACTTCATCATGCTGTACCAGGCGTCGGGCGTGTACCTGTCGTCGACGTTCATCCAGCTACCGAGCGAGAGCTTGGACACGAGCAGACCCGAGTTGCCGAGGAAGCGGTAGGTCATCTTGTTGTCGGACGGAGCCATTGTTGGTGGTTGGTTGGTTGGTGAGAGGTGGCTGGGAGGAGGTTGGGTAGTTGTCGGTGAATTCCGAAATGACCTGGAAAGCAAACGAGCAAGGAGCACTGCAGGGTGGAGGGTGGTTGCAGGGCTACAAGAACAGCAACGAAGGGTGTTGATATCGTAATCGCATCCTACTTGAGCACGCTACACAGAAATCAATGAAGTGACTGCAATTGTACATGTACTTCCAGTATTGCTCGCTAGCGGTTAAGCAATCACCGACACCTGTTGTATTGTATTTTCTCGATTAGAAAGGATAACGTGGGCAATGTCCACGTCAACGCGATTACTAAATTTGCAAGCGACAGCAACTGATTGGGATTTGACCAAGATAGGATTAGCGATTACTTCGTTGCTGTCAACACGTTTTCAACGTTGCTATCGGTAGCCCCCCATACACTGTCATGACCACCTCCAACACGCCTGCAGTGCTCCTTGCTCGTTTGCTTTCCAGGTCATTTCGGAATTCACCGACAACTACCCAACCTCCTCCCAGCCACCTCTCACAAACCAACCAACCAACCACCAACAATGGCTCCGTCCGACAACAAGATGACCTACCGCTTCCTCGGCAACTCGGGTCTGCTCGTGTCCAAGCTCTCGCTCGGTAGCTGGATGAACGTCGACGACAGGTACACGCCCGACGCCTGGTACAGCATGATGAAGTTGGCCTTCGCCCACGGCGTTAACCTGTTCGACAACGCTGAAATGTACGGCGGAGGCCTCGCCGAAACCAACATGGGAGCTGCCATCAAGAAGGGCATGGACGACGGCACTTGGAGCCGTGAGGACCTGGTCATCACCACCAAGATCTTCTTCGGAGATGGCGTCTTTGGCTCGCTCTTGGGTCCCAACGCACAGGGTCTGAGTCGCAAACACCTCATTGAAGGAACGAAGGCCTCGCTCAAACGTCTGCAGCTCGACTACGTCGACGTCATCTTCTGCCACCGACCGGACCCGTACACGCCCATGGAGGAGATTGTGCGCGCCATGAACTTCATCATCAACCAAGGCTGGGCCTTCTACTGGGGCTCCAGTCAGTGGAGTGCAGCTGAGATCATTGAGGCGTGCGAGATCGCGGACCGTCTTGGCTTGATCCGTCCCGTTGTGGAGCAGCCCGTGTACAGCATCTTGGACCGCTCCAAGGTGGACTTCGAGTACGTGGATCTGTACAAGAAGTACAACTTGGGTCTCACCACGTGGTCTCCTCTCGCGAATGGAGCTCTCACAGGCAAGTACAGTGCTGGTACGCCCGAGGGTTCGCGCATGTCGAACCCTGCGATCAAAGCGGCCATCTCTCCGGACTTTGACGAGCGAGTTGCCAAAGCGGATAAGCTCAAGCCCGTAGCGGACAAACTTGGTATCTCGCTGGCCGAGTTGGCGCTCGCGTGGTGCGTGGCCAACGAAAACGTGTCCACCGTCATGATCGGAGCCCAGACCCTGGCGCAACTGGAGCAGAATCTCAACACGCTGAGGTTTGTGGACAAGATCACGCCGGAGATCAAGGCTGAGATCGATTCGCTCGTGCCGTTCGTGCCGGAGCTGGCGAAACCGGACGGATCCGAGATGCTGCGTGCTAGCCACCTGTAAGCAGCAGCAAGCGAGGACTGACTAAACTAGACTTTGAGAGTATTCTAGTGTAAACTCACGAATAACAAGAAGAAAGTTGACACAACCTGCATTGCGACGGTCTCTTTTGTGGTTTTGTGGTTGTAGGTCTGTGCGACTGCAACATTCGCCCTGCAAAAGGAATGCAAGAACGAGTATTTTTAAGGTCCGTGTACTTGAAATTTTGTAAGGAATCGCTTTATGCGAGTTGGGTGGTCCACATACTGCCGAATTAATCCTGAAGAGCTGTCCATAGTGGTGATAACATGACACGCCCAAAGCGATTTTGAAGCTAGCAAAACAAACACTTCACCCCTTCTCGCTGCAATCGACGAACTCGCTGAAGACCGAACAACAGTCGCAAATCGACCCACATCAGTTGAGTTTGATAAAGGGACCGTCTTGAATTCTCGTTCAAAGCCATCACGGCTTTCTGTGCGATTGAACTCTTCCTGAAGAATACCAACCATCTTGGCAGTGTAAGTTGGCTGGATTTCGACATCATATCATCTCTCATGTCATGAAACTTGCTTCCATGACAAGGCGAATCAGCAACAAGTACAATGCGTTTGGCTTAAAGGCATTTTCATCGCAGCTTCAAGTATTCCAGGAATGTCTTCGGGAGCGTCACCACCGCCAATTGCGCTGAGAGATCCAATCAAATCTCGCACAGTCTTCACATCAGAAGTCAACGTTTGAGTCTGGAGACGGTTGGCTAAATCACAAAAATCGCGGTATGCAACAAACACTCGAGCATCAGCATTGGGATGCTCCTTCTTCACGCCGTCAATGATTGCAACAATCGAAGACTTTGCTTCTTCAATCCACGGGTTCATTGATCCGGTGCAGTCCATCACAATCACGAGTTCGAGTGCATTCGCCATCGCGTACTTGCATCACATTTCCTTCTGAGCCTTCGTGCTGTTGCTTGCCATTTCACTTCGGATTTTGCTAAATCGGCGCATATCCTCAAGCTCACGGTCCTTTGCCTCCAGTCTTCGACGTAAAATTTCAGGATTGTCTTCGTGGGTATACAGACAAGCATCTCCGTATCTGCACGTGCCGTTGTTCCGTACATGGAGCATTTCTTCTTCGTTGATTTGACGTGAATCGGATCGCGACGGAACTTGGCCAGTTCTGCTTCTGCAGCGTCAGCGCGTAAGGAACTCGCTGACTTTGTGCCTGATGATTTTCTCCAGGTTGTATCGGATACTTCCTCCGTGTGCATTGTTTCATGGGCAAAGAAGCAGGCGTCACCATATCTGCATCACCCTTTCTTCTCGTATAATAGAACGAGCACACTTTTTGGTTAGGTTTCTCTCGAGAATTGACGAAGTGAGTAGCATCTGCAACGAAACTGGATGAAGAACGTTCACCTTTACGAAAACTTATACCGGCACCTGAGGCATCTTCCTTTGGATGCATTTGCTCACTTAGCTTGGCCAATTCAGCTTCTGCTGCGCCCGCCCGAATAGAGTTGTCTGATGGTCGTTTTGTCGACACCTTGGTTTTCCTTGACGCAACTTCGCCACCTCGGCTTCCACTTTGTCGTGCTTCGTTCACGTGCTGATCCCAGTTCCAGTAAAGCAGTATCACGAATGACAATATTTTGACGAATATCGCAACCTAAAAACTGTCCAAGAAGAGGGACGACGCTTCAAACACTATTCAACACGCACAAAACACTTTTAATTCTTCTTATTAGTCTGTGGACGTGGAGTGATCTTAACGGATAAAGAGCACCGGGTCAAGCAGGAGACTGGGGTGGCAGTGGTGATTGATTTGACGGGTGAATAAGACTCAGTGGTGTGGAGTACAGTGGATGGTCTGTGGCGGAGCAAGTGATGATTCTGTGGGAGGAAGTACTGCAGCCACCGGAGACCTTGAAGCTACAACGAGCTTCTTGCAGTGAGGACTGACGGAAGATCGCAGGAGAGAAGACACAGCAGAAGACAGTGGAGTACGAGCGAGGAGCGGCGAGGCGACATTGGGTTGACGACGGGCGGCTACGGAGCCGTAAGGGCGAAGTTGCTGAGAGAGAGGGGTCTCTTCGGACGGGGTTCAAGCGACGCAGTAGGTTTGATAGGGCTTTAGTATAAGAGAGCTCTGGGCGTCCGGACGGCCGCCAATCTCTCAGTTGAGATTTGGACGGGAGGAGTCTAAGTTAAGCAGCTAATCTACGCGTGAGGTTCTGCGGCTGGGAGCCGGCCTTACCCAACAGCACACGAGTGGTTACCGAGCGTTCGCGTATTGCGGCCTGAGACCGGCGGTTCGCAAGGTGTAAAGGCAAAGGTGAGCATGTGGGTGTACAGAGATGTGAACAGTGACGGAGGATGCTTGTAGGCCTAGAGGGATCGGGGGCCGTGGTTAGCGACCACGGGGGCTGAGGCTGCCGGATTGTCGGTGCCGTCGGCCGAGGGATAGTACGGTCCTGGAGTGTCAACGGGCACCTGGAAGGGACTGAACCCCACAACTGTATTTACATATCGGGTTTACAGATAGGCATGGAGAGCTGGCCCAAAGACCTGCCCGAGGTTGCAAGCCGCCCAACAATTGCTCTCTCCCCGACTGTCTCTATTGAGTTTGATCGCTCAACAACTTGTACGAGTTGGGGACCTCTTCTCCTAGTTCCCACCCTATGTGTCTTATCTGCTCCCATCCACGTTGGACAGCGTAGCAGCAGCATACGACGATAAGTCCTCCAGTTTACAGCAATGTACACGACACGAGCTTCTCTGGCTCAGCCGATCTCTTCCTTTCCACCTGCTGACATTTTCTACGACTCGGAGAGCGACGACAGTGAAAATGAGTTGGAAGAGCTTTTCAGTTCCGAGGACTTTGTGTCCGTGCCCGAAGATCTTTTCCTCGTCAAACTTCGTTGTTTCCATCCGAAACTGGATGTGACGGGTCTCTCCGCTGCCTTCCAGCGAGAATTTGGTGTTGTGAGAGATTCGCAAGAGCTGGAAGGACGATTGCAGAAACTACAGACACCCGAGTTGCGAGCATTATTTGTACTGTACCTGAAAGCTGTGAGCATCGCCAAGGAATCGCAGTACACGACCACTGCAGGATCAGGAATTCTACCAGAGTACCAACATTTACTGGAAAGCACCCGAACGTCATGTGAGACTCAACTCTTTCAGATGATGTACGATCTCGACAAGAGTCAGCAGGAATCGTCCGAGATGCTGGCAGTCGAAGTGTCAGGTAGGAACTTCCCCAAGTACTCCCGCACAGTCTCGAAAGTTGAACTCCGTCGATGCTGCAAAGGTATCGACGATTTGTTTCGACGGCAGGTGGAAGGAGAGACGACAGCGTTGCATCAGGCGTTTACGTTGTATGCAGCTCGGACGCTGAACGAGAAGCTGTTGGTGACGGACACTGTACCTCGTTACGACTCGTGTGCTGTGTACAACCACTTTGAACAGCCCATTTTCGACCGCCTTGTCCTGTTTGCGAAAGACCCCAACGTCATGGAGCGATTGACTTTACAGAGACAGCAGCAAGTGGAAGCGAACCGCATCAAACATCAGTTCTCGCAACAACTTCGAGCCATTTTCGAGACTTTACGCGGGAAACAAGCCGAGAAACTCGAACAAATGCAGACGCGCGAGTATGAGACCATCAAAAGCCAACTGGAGAAGACGCTCGAGGCAGATCTGAACCATATTCGGCAGATGCACGCAGCATTACTCAACCAAGAACGAGCCAAGATCAACGCCAAGTACGAAGAGCAAAAGACCGTACTGAGTGACAAAGTCAAGTGCATGCAACGAGATGCGATGGCGTTGCAGAAGAAATGTGACAGCAGTGGCTGGCATGGGCTGGAGCGTGTGATCATGAATACGTCGCTGCAGGTAGAGAAGATATTTGGCACGAGTGAGTATCTACTACGTCTGTTAATTCTCGCAGAAGACCTGAACGCCGAGTCCTTGCGGCGTGCATTGATCCGGTATATTAGCGAGGAAGACAAGTTGCCACAATTTGTGCTTCGGCGAGAGCTCACGAGCAAAATGGTAGCGGAGACTACCGTTCTTGCTATCCTCAAAGAGTCAACCACAAAGGATCTGCACGAGGTGGCAAGTTTTGGGTCCAGTTTCATGCATCAGGACTTGGTTACCCGCGAGCTACACACCCGAAAAGTTGAGTTCGGGCGCTTCTTAGCTGGTCTAACAAACGATCGTCTTCGAGCAGCTCGACGGTACACGATGGCGAAGAAGCTCAGTAGCAGCAGTACAAACAATCGTAAACCTGAAACTTTACATCAAGTCGACAATCAAATGGATCGGATCAATGACGAAGACTCGCAGCAAGTGATTCTCGACTCTGAGTTTGACCGCTTTGCTTCGGCTCTCGAGGACTTTCCTGACATTCTGTCGCAAGAGTTTACACGTCGTCGTGGATTCTCGAGCGTGAAATTGGATAGCACGGATATCGAGCAGTTCGTCAGCTTTGCGGCGGAGGACTGCGTGTTACAACTGGAGGCATCGCATCGCTACTGTACGGTGCATGCTACGAAGGAGCGACGACAAGGAGAGTCTGGCAAATGGATGTTCGAGGTGACTGTCGATGTTTTTGGAGGAGACGGAGAAAGTTTGTTGATCGGATGGGAAGTTCCTCGCAGTTCTGTCACTACAACTGCGACGAATGGTGACGAAATGTCCATACCTCCAACAAATAAAGGTAATGGTCAAGTTGATGCGGGTTTTGTAGTTCCTGGGATATCGCCAAGTGATGACGGACGAAGCTTCGGAGTGACCTGGCAGGCGGATGGAGGTCTTGACATGGGAATGTTGCATGCTAATGGCGTGTCAAAGTCAGGAGTCCCGAGTTTCCGAGCTGGTGATGTCATCGGTTGCACAATTGACCAGGACCAAGCTGTTCCTCAGCTACGCTTTTATCTAAACGGGGATCTCACGTTACCATTACGGCGCACTACAACCAATCCTGTTTTCTCAGGAATACCAGTAGCTGCAGATTCATCTGCTCCACCTGAAACTCCTCCTAGTTTTGGTATTGCAGTAACGAATCCAGCCTATCGACTGGTCCCTGTGGTCTCCATGTATTCGTCAAGTAAGAAGCCGCAGATGCGAGTGACTTTCAATTTCCGAGGCGACTTCAAGTACCATATTCTAGGTTTCGATCCGTTTGGCGCTCCACTTTGATCCACCCAAGTGTACTGGATAACCTGCAGTCTACAGGGGTTTCGACAATTCAAGCCGATCACTTAGAGTTTCATCAAGGAAAACAAAGACCTCGAAGGGTTTGTTTTAAGTTGATTGTGCGTATTTGCTATCTACTTGTATGTTTCAAGCTGCAACGCTCTACTTCACCTAATTTCTTCCGCCAAAAGTCTTGAATTACTCGTGGGTTGGTGATCGTGAAGATGAAGTTGCATTGCCCTGCGCTCACTGTTTGCCAGGCGGCATTGGTCTCGGGTCTTGGCTGTAATTGTACGGTATGGTCAAAAACTCCGTGACATTACCGGTAGACCCTCCGTTGAGGATGTCGTGGATGTAGTCGAGAACGCTCGTGATGCGGGTGTAAAATGAATGCATAAGTCCACATTCTTGAAGGGGTCCACCACTCACGAGGCCTACAACCTCACCATTGGCGATCAGTGGACCACCAGAATCACTCTGGCAAGAATCCTTGCCATCCCAGTCTCGATGTTAGTGTAGTGACCACACTCTTCGTCGGAGCGTCCACAGTTTGCAGTGTCGACGCCGCGAAATCGTTGTTCACCAAGCCCCAGCCCAAAACCGTGGCTATTGTGCCGGGTTTGTTGTTTGATCCATCCGCAGCAGGCAGCGTCGCTAGTTTTCTGGTCGATGAAGTCTCCAACTTGATTAGCGCCACGTCGTACGTCAACTCTGTGTAGTTAAACTTCGGGTGACGGAAGAGCTGCGAGACGCGAATATGCTCCGACTTGGCCGAGCCTTTGCCCAATGAGTGCCGCATTCCAAAGGAGACATACATTCATTCAGGTCCCATTCAAAGCAATGCCCAGCCGTCAGAACGTACTGGGGTGCAATAAGAGCACCTCCACAAAATGTGTCTCCGTTGGCCCCAGTACGCAGGCTTCCTAGATACGGGTACATGGCGGGATTGGCGTCCAAGCCACCGAAGATCCTCTCTTTTTCGGCAGCATCCTCCGGCTCAATGTCGTTTTCAGTGACGTCGGTGAACGAAATACCGTTTACCATCATAGCAATCATGGAGGCGTATGTACTGATATGAACGAGCTTCATGGTTGGTAGTTGGTGGCTTGCGGTGGTGGTTGCCGGTTGAGCTGGTGGTGGTAAAAGCTGGAATGAACTTAATTGCACACGGGACCAAAGTGTTGTTGAGCCGCCTCCCAGCCTTCTGAACTATCTTGGCATGATCTTCAATCCGGTTCAGCATTTTCGTCGAGATGATCAATTTATGATCAATTTGCTATGTATGAAGTTGGCATCATCGGGTTTGTCAAGTCTTTTCTGTAGCACTTCGGTAATTAAGCTGCTGCGTTTTCTTCTCCCACCTGTGAACTGGTATGGAAGTCTGTATTCAGCTTATCTACTAGCACTTGTTCTAGCAGAGTTGTTGCTTTGTTGTTGCTTGGAATAAATTGTAGTGGGGTGATTTATGATTAGATCACACGGTCGTAGTGTGTGAAATCCGTGACTATGTAGACGATCAGAATAGTGTGCACTATCCAATAAAAAAACCGGCATGAGGAACCAGACCATATTCTCTGGGGATACACATTAATTGTAGAATGATCTTTTCATCATCACTGCTCGAATTCGCTTGGGATCTCCAATTTGAATGACAGTGAAAACTCGAGAATTTGTTGGCATCTCATACGAATAAAATAACATGCTTCTGGGGTCAGGCCGTCGGTGAGGTGAGGAGGTGTGGACCTCATTGACCTTTGAATTGATTTTTGTTTTCTTGGTCACGGAGTCTGATGCCTCGACTTCGAAAAAAACTACCTAGCAAACACCAAATTCATATGTGAAATGACAAAGACTGAAGCGGAATGTATAAGTGTTATGTTTGAGTAGGATAAACCATTTCCCGATATCAGCACATTCAATTCGATGTTTGTACTGTGGCTGACACTAGATGCATGCTTAGACAAAAATATCTACTAAAGCACCGTTCACGATCGGATTTAAGTCTTTGGGTTAAACGAGAACAGCGTGCCAGGGTTCGCCTTGTCGTAAGCGTTGTAGTACGCGCGCCAAATGTTGGTGTTCGGATTGGTGGCCATGGTCGCGGGATCCAGCTTCAGCACGTTCTTGAAAAGATCATCCGGAGTGATACCTTCGACCATCCACTTGCTGAACATCGCAGTCTTCGCAGTCTCCAAGTTCGTGGCAAGTTTTTCGAGTTCCGGTACCTTCTTGGCTGCGTTGATCATCTGTGTTAGAGTCTCGTCGCCATAGCTCTTCAAGAGCGTCTCAATGATCGTCGTCTTCTTCGTTGGGAGCTTTTCATTGAATTGGGTCATGTATTTGACCCACGAATTGAAAAGCGGGTTGCTGAAAAGACCAGCCCCTGCCTCGTCAAGTTTCATTGTCTTGAACGCACTGTATGGCGACTTGGTGATCTCCAGCCAGTCTGCCAACATTTCATCCAGCATCTTCGCTGCAGCTGGGTTCTCGATGTTAAATCCCGTAAAGAACATCTTCGTCAAAGGTGTTTCTGGGTGACTCTCCTTGAACATTTTGAGCAAATTTATCTCCTGGCTGGGGTTCTTTTGGGTGTACGCTTTGAAGTACTTGCCAAACGTCTCGAATTCGGGGCTGCTGAACAGACCCTTCCTCGCCTTGTCGAGCTTGAGCGCAAAGAAAAACTCACTAGGCGGGTCTTTCAAAGTTACCCACCACTGGATCTGCGCGTTTTCCAGTTTTGTTGCGATCACCTTCGTGTTCGGGTTCTTCGCCGCTGCGGCTAACATCTTGGACATGTTGTCGGGTTTTAACTGAATCATCAAGGCCTTTGCCATCACTGTGTCCGCTTGTACCGGGTCAAACAGCGCCACGTACGTGGCCCACTTTTTCCATTCGGCAGTCTCGAACAGGTTGTCTGCCGCCTTGTTGACCTTGAATATTTTAAAGGCTTCGCTGGCGCTCACTCTTTGCCTCAGCATGTTGTCGATTTCTTGGTTCTTGATGACATCGTCCCAGGAGTTGCCAACGACGCGAACAATGTCGTCCACGAAGCCAATATTATTGACATAGAATCCTCTCTCTTCTTTGTCGATGTTGGTCACTTTGTGCTTCCTCAAAAATCGTTTGACTGGAAATTCACTCGAGACAGCAGCCAGTGAACGAACTAGATCCACACTATTAACAGTGGAATCTCGGAACGTTGTGGCAGCATCGGCACTTGCGAAGAAGGCAGCAATCAACAGGAGAGCGTAGTGGACGCGCATACCAATGAAGCTTAGAACTTGAGTGGCGAAGAGGAATTTCCGAAATGAGAGGCTGTTGCGCCAACGTTCCCGTACCTAAGCATGATCAAGGCATGGGTCATGCCAAGATCACGGTATTTAAGTCGAGACGCTAAGGATCAAATCTTTTCTCGTCAGCTTGGCAAAGGCACCGCACGACATGGAACGTACAGTGGACCGTACTGAAAAATCAACGCGGTGTCCAAATCACCGCTCCAGCAAACAACCGTCACATGGATCCACGATTAAGCAGAAAGCCCGCGTGGTGAATGACAAGATGATTGAAAAAGTTTAACTCCTCAACTACGTAGAAGACCGAGTCAGCTCAAGTCGACCAATGCACGAATTTCGGATCTCTACCAGTGAAGCCGGAGATTCCTAAAGTACTAAGCTCCACTGCGCAAGTATAGAGAAGACCCGTTATGTACACTAGGAAAATTAATCAAAAACATGCTCTGCACAAAATCTGGACAAAGAAAGAGAAAAATGATGCTTCTTGATTTGAATACCTTATCCTCCATACCGGTACATATAATAAATATTATGAATTATGAATACAGAGCCGTGTAGCAATCACGAGACGTTACTTTAATGCAATGCCACCATCATACTCATCTACTCATACAGCTGGCTCGTTATGCGCGAAAACAGCCACCTTGCGTGGATAGAAACTTTCTAAGAAAGATCCCGATATGCAAACCCAACATTTGTGGTGCAGTTCTCTCTGCATTTGGGCGGTGCATGGTTCAGAGTACACTTCGCAACGTTCTTGGTATGCGCACTACATAACCATGAGAGCACACACAAAATGACTCAGTTGTTCGAACATTCTTCCACAAAGAGGCGTTCGTCTTCCTTATCAGCTCGGCTCTCTTAACTGGTTCCAGTTTCACCACTTTAGACACCGCGTTATAATACACTTGTGACTCGCGAAGAAAATGCGGCCATCCCAGCATCCAACATTTTCCCAGAACCAGACTTGTCTTTCTGTTTCGCGGGTTCCGACACCCTACCCCTTTCCGACACTTTCCGACACTTTCCGACACTTTCCGACCGTTCGGACCCAGGAAAAAGAAGAGACCAAAACTTGTAAACATCATATAGCATATTCAATTAAGTGCGCTTCAAAAATTGCTCTTCGGTCAGCTTTCGTGAGGTGCTCACAGCCGCAAGGAAATAGCCTGTAGAGGCCTCTCGATGCCGCAAATTCATTTGTGAGGGCGGCCACTGGCAAAGGGGGCCACTAATGAGAGCATATACATTCAACGTGGACGTTACCCATTTGCCACCTTTATTAGCCAATGAAATACTGCTCGCCACCCATTGGTTGTTGTCAGCCAATAGGCACTTGGCACCTGTCTTTGTATAGACACGCACCGATGAGTGCCTGTGGAGGCGCCGACAGGAGCCAAAACAGTTCATTCTCCTTTTTTCAGCGGCTACTGAGCAGAGCTCCGACCCCCTACCACCACAGTGCCGTAGCTCAAGGAAGAACCAGGGGTTCGCCCCTGAGGTGCCCTTCAAGTCGGGCCGGCACTATCCTTTGGGATTCGGTGGGGGTCTGTTGCTTGTGCTGCTGGCGCAGGACGACGCTAGGACCGGACGATGGTGTCGCTGGGGAACGCTGCTGCCACTGGGAGACGCTGCTGGTTACGTCTGACGCTGCTGCGTGTGCGCTACGTGTGGTTTGGTGTGTGCTGTGTTGTGGGTGTGTTTTGTGTTGGATGTTCGTTTGTTGTACGTGCTGCGCGACCTGTGCGTGCTGCTGGAGCGGGATGACCCTGGACGACGCTGGCGCTGATGGACGACGGAAGGCGCTGACGCTGAGGGACGACACCGTCGCCGCCGTTTGACGAGCTGCTGCTGTTGCTGCTGGACGACGCTGAAGCGAGTTCATGGTGCTGGCCACTGCTGATGCTACAGCTGCATGTGTCGGAGCGTGTGTGTATACCTCTCTACTAACAAACGCAATATGTATTTGCTTGGTTTGAAACTTACACCTGGCCTGCTACTGCGAGGATGTCTTGTGTGTCAATAGGTGCAGGATCGACAATTCTTCCAATCGCAAGCAGCCGCTTGTACGCAGTGATGTGCGTGTCCACGATTCCATCCTTGTGGAGTGGGCGCAGCGCGCGCAGGACGCTTCCAGATCCCTTCGCGTTTGTGCCACGCGCCTTCGAAAAGGCAATCACGGCTTCTTCAGCGCGGCGACCGGCGTCGAGGACTTGGTCTCGGTAGTCCGCTGCCTTCGTGTCAAGCTTGAAGCCTTGCTCGAGGAATACCTTCATGAAAGCGACGACGTGCCGCGACTCCGACTTCTTCTGGCGGTCATCAGAACCCCAAACGGGCGGCACCTTCGTGTACCACTCGTACCACGTGGTAGACAGGTGCGTCACTTGCTTCTTCCTGCGCTTGGGCTTGGGACTTGATCTGACGTTGCTTCTCTTTGTTTACCTACCGCTTGTGTAGCTTGTGCCATTTAGCATAGCAGCCTCGACGATTGTCAGGCGAGCGCTCAACGTGCGATTCATCGCGATAAGCTCTTCAATGACAGCGCTGTGATGACATCCTCTGCATTCTCTTGCCTCATCTTGTTGCTTGTTGTTGCGATCAGAAGTTGGCGACGGTGAACTGTTCAGGGCCGCTGACCAGGCGATCATGTCGGCGCGAGAAATTCCAGACGCGTCCAAGCTCTCCTCCACGCGAAGCACGATCGGCGCAGAAGGAGACAGCGCCTTCAACTGAGGGTAGTACTTGACCAGGTAAGCGGTAAGTTCTGCAAGAACCTTACCACCAACGTTGAACCGGGGGTCTTTCAATCCCGAGCATGAACTGTACAGGATGTCTTGTAGGCGCGCGAGTTTTTCCTGCGTGGAGTGATCCAAGGCCTCCACGTCCACCACTTTCGGCACGTCGTCGACACTCCACCCGCTCAGCACACGCGCGACCTTGCGGTCTTCCTGCGGTGTGTTGAACACATACGCGAAGCCTTTGTTAACCTTGCTCATGTCCCAGGCACCCCGGTCGAAGATTCACTGCGGAGCAAGCTTCTCGTCCGCGTTCGCATGCTGAGCGCCGCCGCGACGGAAGGAGTGCGACGAGAGGGCGTCTGACGCTCCAGCGGGGTTTGCGACGCGCTTGAGGAGGCGGTTCACGTACGCTTGGACACCATCTTCCCCGCGCGTAGTCTCCATTGATCGGGACGGCGTTGACAAGCTTGGACCTGCAACCGGTAGGGGTGCTGCAACAGCGGCAGTGTCCGGCAGACTTGGATCGGGTGGTGTGCCAGAAGCAACGTTTGAGCGTGGGGCAGCGAATGCAACGCTCAACGAGGCCGGGTCCGGTTCCAGTAATTCTGTTAGCGGGAGTCCGGGGGCGTTGGCGATGGCTTCAACGGGAACAAGTTCTGGAAGTTGGCTGAGCAGCGAGCCGCATGGCGCATCCTGCGTTGCCAACGCCATAGCCAACGCGTGAATGGGGCAAGTCAGGAAGTCCGTCTTGTCTGGAACGAGCGTTAGTCCCTGCTCCTCGGCGGTCTTGACGCGCAGCAGACGCACGTAGAAGACAGCGTCAGCTGAAACTGACACGTGCTGCTTTTTGATGTACCCCAGGTCCAACGAACGCCCGAAGCAATGCCACATCAGACACGCGAGTGCAGCATCCTGGTAGTCAGCATTCACGCGAGCGTTGCTGTAGACATATTGTGTAAGTACACGCAAGTCCTCCTTTGTACAAGGAGGCGCCTTGTTAACAATACCTCCTTTCTCTCTTTTCAGACAGTGCTTATCTAGAGTTTTACTTTGCTTCAGTAGCTGAAGCTCCGTAGGCACCCTTAGATGAGGATACAAATCAAATAGCCAAAGCTTTGCATTTCTATAATACGAAACGGCAGTGTTGCGAGCAAGTTTGCCTTCTTACCTTCATTAGTAGCCAGATAAAATCCAAAGCGGTCCATTATTGAGGCGAAGCGCTTGTCAGTAGTGTCATCCGCAATGCTAGCCTTCACATACTCTAGGCTTACCAACTCATCTTCCAGCATACGCTTGAAAGTGCTTACCGCGGTGGTACGCGCTTTCTGCGTGTTTGCTGGCACGAACGATGCCAAGCTCATGTCAGCTTCGTCTGCTTTTCAACTGTGCAGTCCTAGCCACTAACACTCTTGTGCTGTCTTAGGCTGGCAACTTGCCTAATCTAGGATAGTACCTAGAGACCGGAAGTTTCAAAATCTGCCAGCAATCTACTTACGACTTGACATTTGTATTGACATATTCATATTTTGTCACTGGTTCCGACAAATATTTGTCGGAAGCTGTCGGAACCAGTGCCCTAACCCTAGATGATATCATTGGCGGAAAAGTTCAAATAAAGCGTTGTGATTGGCTTAAACAGTGCTGCTCGCAGTACAATCACAATCTCACCAAACTATCTGTCGGAAAGACGTGTATATTCATCCATACCATAAAATCTCCGACCTCCGATCCGTACAAAGAAAAAAACGAATTGTGGATGCCACATAATTTGATGTAACAGACTACATTGTTTAGGTTAGGGGAGCTAAAAAAGGATGGAAGTATCCAGTCGGCAGTGCCAGTGGCGAGTTTGTAGGTGGAATGAAAGGATCTAAAACGGCCTGTGGGGCGAGAAAACGGCAGTTTTAGAAATAAGCATGTTTTAGACACCGGAGACATGCTCACGACCCATGGTAAATTGACTAATGAGACCCCCACCCCAAAAATCGGCCTTTTTACATGTCTTTTTACTCGTAATTACGAACCGCTTTGGTTGGTTTAAAGACCACGTGTGGGTACAACCTCAAAATCGAGGTTATTTGCAGACTAGTGGCCCAGAGCTGCTTAAACCTCCGCCCCACCACAGTCCACGCCACTCTTTCTTTTTTCTCGTCGAGCACAAGCAACCACCATGCTCTCCTAACTTCATATTTGTATGTTTTATATATGTGCGGTATGCGGCCGCCTCTGCTATTTGTGCGTGGCGTGCTTGCTTGCTTAGAGGTTAACATTGCTGTTCCGAAAGGAGGTTAAGCTTTGTGTTCGATGCAGCACTCACATGCTTGTTTAGCGTACTCTGTAACGAGGTTAACTTTGCTGTTCCAATTGGAGGTTAAGCTTAGTGTTCAATACGGTGCTACCCTTTGATACCATCAATGCAACTTCTTCTAAGCTTATAATACACCCTGTATTAACCCCTTATCTTTGCTCCGCTTTATGCCTCGGTTTCGTCGAGCGTGTTGTCTTCTACAGCCTCGTCTTCGAAGAATTTCTTGCGTACCAGAAGGCGGCGCTCCTTCTCGAAGGCAGTGTCGACGGACTCGTGAACGTGGTTGCGCGGTTCCCACGTTGGCTTCCAGTCGACGAGGTAGTACGTCTGGCGATTCTCGCACTTCCACGTCAACAGTTTGCGGACGTGGTGCTGCTTCTCGCGTTCAGCAGGAGCGCTGTCGGCGCGGTCGTCGTCAACTGGAGGCGCTTCAAGAAGCTACTCGCGTACGTCGTCCAGGCTCGCGCGTCGTGTTTTCTTCTCGGCAAGCGAAGCGTAGATAACGTTGATGGCTTCCAGCAGCAAGGTGGCGGAGGCAACGACGTTGTTCATGGTGAGTCGTAGGTGGCGAATGCCCATCCGTGATGCGTAGCTTGTACTTCTTTGAAGCAGCGATGCAGAGTGACTTGAACTCCCTCGCGGAGCTGACCGCGTTCTTGGCGGGCTTGCTGGATGGCATGGCGGGGTCGGTGTTCGTGCTCGGGTGTAAATTGCAGAGTGACCTCAGGCATCTGCAGGCGCACAGGAACAAGAACCATTGGTTTGGAGAACGCAGGTTATGTATTGCTTGATTACGGAGCGGTGGCTAAGTTGATGATGTTGTTTGTGTGCGCCGGAGCTGGATCAACGATGCGCCCGTCAGCTAAAAGCTGCTTGTAGCGGCTGATGTGCTCGTCAAGGTCCCCACTCTTATGCAGCTTTCGCATGGACTTCAACACGTTTTGAGCCCCACGCGCCGTGATCTTCCGACTCCGCAGAAACGATAGAAGTTCGTTTTCAGCTTCGTGCCGATCTCCAGGACGTCGTCTTGGTATCTCGGTGACTTCTCATCCAGCGTAAAACCTCCTGGGATGAAGATTTTCAAGAAGGCGACGATCATCTTGGAGTTCGACCGGGTGTGCTTCGTCATTGCGTCCGCTGAGTGACACATTCGAGGCTCTTGGGCGTACCAGGAGAACCAGGCGTCTTTCAAACTAGTGGCTGCAGAGGTACGTCGCCGCTTGTGTGTTTGAATGTTGTCGTCCGTGCCCTTACTCGTGTCTGGTGCTTGTGGCGTCCGTTCTCTCTTGTTGCAGATCTTAGCCTCCATGGCAGACAGCCGTGTGTCAAGCTTTTGGTTGATCTGGATTAACTGTTCAATCAACGCTGCTTGCTGGCAAAACATTGGGTGCTCGGAGATGTCTGACTTGGTAGCTTGTGATTCTGTGCCGGCTGAATTTGTCCCCTTGCTTGTTTTGCAGGACAGATGTGAGGGCCATGCTAAGAGCTCGTTGACGGTTACACCCTTTCCAATTGCGCAGGATTCGATGTGTCGAATGGCTACGTCGTCCGGGTTCAGCGACGGATAATGGAGCAGCACGTACGCGATGAGCGTATCGACAACGCGTGGGTTTATGTTGTACGCTGCTGCATCAAGACCTGTAGAAGCCCCAAAAAACGCCGAGGCAAATCCACGAATCTTCACCGGCGTGTCGGAGTCAAACCAATCCAGCGAGAGGAGAGCTTCGGGTTTGTCAGGGTAGCGACCGCTCAAGACGCGTGCGACCTTGTGATCTTCGGCTGGTGTGTTGAAGACGTACGCGAACGCCTTGTTGGTGCTCGTCATATTCCAAGCACCTCTATCGAAGATCCACTGCACGCACATTCCAGCTCCATTCGCATGCTGTGCTCCTCCACGTCGGGAAGAGTGTGAAGTCAAGTTCTCGGCAACGCCTGCCTTTCCGACAACTCGGTGAAGAACGCGATTGACGTAGCTGGGAATACCAGGCGCCGCATCCGTCGACTTAGCTGGGCCCGCATGCGTTGAAGAGGCTTCAGGATGGTCGATCAAATCGATGAGTGGCGTTGATGGCGTCAGGGAAGCTTGGGACGTCGACTGCTGCTCGGGAAGCTGGTTCAGTAACGATGGCGTTGGCGGTGAGTGCGTAGCCAACGTTATCGCAATGGCAATCAGCGGGCAGGTTGTTAAAACACTGTCGGGGAAGAGCGACAGACCTTGTTCTTCGGACGTCTTGACCCGAATGAAGCGAGCGAAGAAGATGTCCCCCGATCCAATCGACAGATTTGTTTTACGAAGCGTCAGGTCAGAAGCGCGTCCGAATAGGTACCACAACAAACACAGAAGCGCAGCATCTTGGTAGTCCGTTGCCGTAACTGCATTAGAATACATATACTTGGTCATCTGCTTCAGTGCCTTCTTGGTACACGTGGGGGCTTTGTTAACGAACGTGCCGGACTCTCTCTTCATGCCGTGACGCTCCAATACTTGCCCCTTCTTGAGCAGATTCTTGTCAACCATTGCGCGATACTGAGGGAACTGATCGAGCAGCCAGTTCTTAGCCTGTCGGTAGTACTGCATGACCGAGTGTCGAGCGAGAAGCTGTTCTTTGCGGCCTTCCTTGAAGGCAAGATACAAGCCAAACTTGTTCACCACTGCTTCGAGAACTTGCGCAGCGCTGTCGCGCTTCATGCACCCCTCTAAGTATTCCCAGCTCACGTTTTCGTCCTTGAGGAACGTCAAGAACGAGCGAGCTGCTCTCTCGCGAGCGCTTTTAATATTGGCGGGTGCGAGGTCGTTCAGACTCATATGTCGGAGGTGTCGGAGCTTGTGGGTTATTCGAGAAATATGCGAATGAATCATCGTTTGTAAAGGGATATCAATAACACAGGTGCTCCCTCCGACTCGATATGTCGGAGGTGTGGTGTTGCAGCTCTCGCAAACGCACGACCTCTCTGATTGACTGAATTAAATTTGTTGTACAGAATGGATTGGCTGAAAAATATTATTTATACTCTTTTAGGTCAATAATATCAATAGTGAATTCAAGTATGGTCGGAGATTTAATGATATTCATCCATAACCTTACCAACTGTTTTTTTTTACCAAAGTTGACAGGCGAAAGACTAGAACCGTGCCGCTTAGAACCAAACCCTCGTCGTTCACCTGCGGTGATTCTTGCACTAGCTTCAATATACAGCTCAGCTAAAACAATGCGATGAAGTCGACAGCGTTCTTCCACATTTTCTGACAGCAAAAAAAATCCGTTGGAACTTGGGGGGTCCCGATCAACATGTCCACGTCGTTTTTCAGTGACTTGCCAGACACCGAGAATACTTTGGTGCCGGAGAAGATGACGAAGAAGACTGAACACCATTTGTAAAAAAATATGTAGTGCCGCCAGAGCTCAAGACCCTTGATTGGGGTGGGGTGATCAGCAACGTCGCTTCCGGACCATTTTTTCAGACCAACTGTCTTCACTTCCAGCCCACCAAACACATTCCATTGAATTACTTGGGCCTGATCTACTAACGCAACTCGAATTCTCTGGATTTTAATCCAGATTTTCTCCAAGGATGGCACTCCGACAATAACCCCATGTATCAGAACGTGACGCCAAATGATCCGGTTTTGAATACTGAATACGTGTATAGTAGTATTGAAAAACATTTTGTTGAACACATTGACGACACCACTGGTGAGTTGGATGCTGCAATGAATGCAGAACAAGAAAATATTCGCGGTGAGAACGATGCTTTTTCGGCGGAAAGTGAAAATGAAGAGTCAAATCTAATTGAGCGGCGGATAGGACTAGCAGATACCTCTACTCGTGTAGTGGCAAGAGAGCACCCTGCAACGTCAAGGTGGGGAGAACGTCAGTTTGAGGTCCGCAGATCTGATAAGATATCAAGTGATTCTTCGGGTGATCTGTTTGCTCGAATGTTTCCGCATCTTTTTCCCTTTCGGACGGGGGCATCCCGGTGAATATCGGGATGTTAGTGTTTCATTTCATGAATGCATGAAGTATTACACGCTTCTTAGCGGGCGACAATTTGCTGAAGATGAACTGTTTTCGCTAGATGCATTTGATCGAGTTTCTCTGCAGAAGATGTATGCTGCTAATCATTTTCGCTGCCAGCGATTCCCTACTATGTTGGATGGGTATGAAAGTCTCACAGGTGAGAAACTCGGACGCGCAATTCTCAAAAATGAGAGGAGGCGCCAAGGATGTCTACCGTGGCGTTCAAATGTCGACTACGTCGCTCAGAAAAATTTAAAAACTGTGGAGCTGGGTAGTAGATCCTTATGGGGAAGTAATACAGAGCGGTCTCAATGCAGATACACCGCATTCGCCTATCAAACACGTTTCGGGCAACCGGCCCTATTTGTCACTCTTACTCCTAACACTGATAATTCCCTTGTTTTAGGGCATTACGCTGATGTGTCATCTGTGGAATCATTGTTCGATATATTAGAATCGCGACTGCCACAACAAGCCGAACTGAAAGAAGCGAGTTTAAGAAATGATTGCGCTTCAACCCGAATATTTAGGCGGCAGGTTGACGCATTTATTAAGTATGTGCTTGGCATCGATCCTAAAACAAAAAGCGTCTATCTTTTCGTGGATTACGCGATGATGTTAATTCATATTTTGGGATGGTAGAAACACAAGGCAGAGGCACGTTGCACATTCATCTTTTGATATGGTTGAATAATTGTCCGCCTAACTCTTCAGCTATTGAACGGGTATTTCAGAGCCCCAAAGGAAGTCATTTCCGGGACCAGGTGCTCTCCTATGCACAAAGTATTGTAACGAATGACTTGCCAATTCCTGTCGAAGGTTGCGGATGCTCTCACTGTCGCGCGCCATTCTCAGCACTTGTTGGAGTTTCTGTCCCCGAAAGTGCTCGAAAGGACCCTCTTGCACCGAATCGAGATGATCGGGCACACAAAATGGTCAGAGAGCCTGCTCTAATACGATGTGATTCATGCAATTATCAGTGCAGTTCACAAAATTTATTGCGTTATGCTTTGTTGCGCTTCCGGCCGAAGCAGTGGCCACTATGGAACAAATGTTTGTCAACGGATGAACTCACGAAACAGGCAGCTATTGAATACATTTGCCGTAATACGATGACGGAGGCCTTTAACCCCTCCAGACCGGGACCTGAAAGGAACATGTAAACTGCATATGCAGCGTTATTAGACTTGGAGTTTGTATATAAACATGGTTAGGGATGATAGGATTCACGATGCGTTGGAGCAGAGGTTTGCTAATACAGCATACGAGCTGCATATCGCGGCCAAACGAGGGATACGATGCTGTATAATGCTACGTAATTCCGATAGTGACAGGGCAACCTCGGAACAGAACCAGACCCCCAGACGTCTTCATTTTTAGATATTTAGGATTCAAAACTTCCCATACAAAAGTGTACACACGAAGTAGGGGTGTCGGCCTTAGGCGTTTTGTAAACACCTGATGCGTCCATTCACGTTCTATGCGTTATACAAACTCAAAGTAGACCAAGCAGGCCACTAATCCACCAGGCAGTGCAATCACTTGACACAACTAAAATTAGTGACAAAACAGGCCGCTAGGATGCAGATTAGGATGTGTGCGCGAGTAACGCCAGGGACGTCTTGGTCAGGTTCAAGTCAGAGAACAGAGGAGCGGTATGATACCTCCAGTTGCCAACAACGTTAACGTATGATAAATTGCATATACCAGCTCTAAATACAGCTAATCATGCAGCTTATACCAAACACATTGTCTTGGTTGATGCTGAAGCAAGAATGGTCTTTGCGAAGGTTGTTTGACTTCGTTGCTGGAAGATAGAAGTTGCTTGGCCAACCTTATTTGCACTATTTGAAATACCCCCTTGATATGCGAGCCATGAAGTAAACCATCTCTCTGCCAAGTACACTCTCCCTTAGGTTCACATCGACGTATATTCATACTGTAGACAGTGTGCAAGTCATACCGTCCTTCACGTTTTCGCCGCGTGTCTTGGGGACTGAAGTCTATCAAACCAACTGCAGTTCTTCTTGGTTTGACGGATGCATGCTTGTCATCATTTTGCCTAAGGTATCTTGTGATACTGATGTGGAATGTCAATTGAAAGTGAAGCAACAAATTTATTGATTTTTATACGACTACACACTTCGTAAACTACAACATAATGCGTAAACAACGTCAGAGCACAGCAAGCGTATCGGTAGGGGAGCACAACGGGCTGTACTGCACAAATCAAGCTGCATGGGCACAGCGAGTATCGTGGGCGAATGATCCGCGCTCTCAGAAGCACTTCTAACTTGACGTTTCTACTTGATGGATATGCGCGCATTCAACATAGCATACAACGCTAGATTCAGGATACAATGCAGCGCAATATGCAGCTTACCATTTGCGTTCCAAGAAGGCCATACGCGTTTGCATTGTTGCGGCGAACGTTAGCAGTCAATACGTCCTGCGCGTTGGTTCCACGAAAGGCTGGAACGTCCAAAGCAATTCATCGTTACTGGGTCTTCCTGACGCTTCTATCTGGGCCGGTGGCTGCATCGAGAATATGCGGTGCTGCACCTGTGTCGTGCTTCAGAGCTGCATAAGTCACATGGACACCGCATGAGTAACGCAGACACAAGCAACGTTGTAACAGAGATTCACCGTATGCGTAGAAATCCAAAGCAGCCTCGTAGCCATCTTCTTCATCGACCTAAGCTTCGACCGCGCAAATTCTCAAATGAAGGAGGTTTTGAAATTGCGGGCAAGACTCGAGTGTTGTGAACCACTCACCTGGTACCTCTCCCACGTAATACAAGTCAGTTGCAGTTTCCATATATCCTCTCAAAAACAATTTTACGAAATTTGCTAGATATGGGTCCTCGTCTGCGCGATAAATAAAAAGGCGCGTACAGAAACGAAGCAATATATTATCGTACAGTTTGCATACCCCCTGTTTTGTCGAGAACGGGGAAAGGGCATCAATACAAAAATCAAGTCAAAAATCGCTAAAGCTGCATATATTCAGCTTAAGCCTTCAAATCTAAGCTGCATTATGCAGCATCCGGTCTGGAGGGGTTAAAGTTATTAACCCTTTCGTGAGCCTTCTTTCTAATCTATTCTGTACAAACGTAAGTAATAGGTTCGAATAACGAGGAAAAACAGACTAATCTGACTTCCCTTTACAGAAACATGTCACTATGCAGCATTGTACCCTGAGACAAAGCATCTACGGTGATTTGTAGTAACACTAGAAGCGGCGCATGATATTTGGCATTTGTATAGATCAGAGATTTCCACATCCCACCTTTTATGATATGTCCTAAAAGATGGTATGTTTTTGGTTGAACCTGCGTTAAAGGAAGCAAAATGCTTCGTTTAAGAGGGCCATTTCCTACCGGGTTTTGCAAAAAGCCTTAAAGGAAGCATAACGCCCCCTGGCATCGCGAAAGGGTTAATGACAGAGAGACTAGTGTTGCTAGTTTGATAGGGGATAACGAAGTTGGAGTGTTTTCGGCAGAGGAATTACACAGGCAAAACTGTGCTCAAATGACACTTCGGAGGAGCGATCAGGATGTATTTAGGAACGATGAACTGACGCATTTTTTTGAAATTTCTCCCCGCAGTGGCTAATAACAGAATTGAGAAATATCACATAGATTACATAATTTCAGCTTTGGCTGTAAAGTTCAACCAGCATCTTTGGAATCATACAAGTAGTTGTTTTAAGCATCCGAGGTCAAAAGCACATGATTCATATTGCCGATATCGCTTTCCTCGCGAGGTTGCCAGTCGTGCATCATTCGATCCATCGGGAGTGCAATTGAAGCGAAAGCTGGGTCAAGAGTATATTAACGCATTTAACTACGACATCATGGCAACATTTCGCTGCAATCACGACATTCAAGTGTTGCTTGGTGGAAGTGATACAACCGATAGAACTTTTATTGTTGCAAATATGTCACTAAATATCAGAAGAGGCTTTATTCTCAAGTAGCTGTTGCTGTAGCAGCGCTAAAGCGACGTCAAGAGCGTGAACAAATCGCGGTGTCGATCTCTGGTGCTCAAGATCGCCGCATAGTGGCCCGAAAGCGTGTTGCCGCTTTAATATATAATTTGGCGAATCGACAAGAAATCGCCGGACCCCTGGCTGCATTGTATCTCTATCGTGGGCCATGTTGTTATTCGAGTGCTTCATGCACGTCCCTACCGCTAGGCGATGTGATACGCCAGCTCACAACAACAGAAGAGTATAGCTGTGATTTGGTTGTGGACGACGACAGTCAGGATTCACTAAAATTTCATGCTGTGTCCAATTTGGATGATTACATTTACCGCCCTGACGAATTAAAAAATGTGAATCTGTACGAATTCACAATGTGGTACTTCCGCAAGAAGGAACTAAAAGCAGGAAACTGAAATTCCTGAATGATCATCCTCTCCAAGCATCACATTGTCTTGGCAACGATACATCGATGTCGTTCATGTTAGTTCCAAGGCAGCGTACAAACGTGCTGTGCTCTCGCCAGTGCTTTTTAAACCTTTTCGGGTCTTAAAAGATCTGATCGGTATGCCGATAGACTGCGGGGATGGAGAAGCATGGCTACGAGCGCTGGGCAGTTGGGTAGGAACTCACAGTAAGTTTGTCCAAACCATCATGGAAAGCATGTCCGACTTCACCTGTGCCTGACAATAAAACAGTAGCGATCCTAGGAGTATTTCAAAGTATGGCTTGCTCGACCAAGCAGCTGAGGATTTAACTAGTGCTATGACGGGGTTGTGGTCATGGGCCGATCTCCCACCAGTGAATATCATGAAGAAATGGATCCCTGATTCCACCACGGACAACAGATTTGCGAACTGGGTGGGGGCTTCAACTGTATCTCTTGATATACAAAATCCATCACGTGATACTCAAGTTATTGAATACTAAACGAGTGCCTGCTTGAAATGAACATGTCGTGGAGTCCCTCAACTTCTCCTGAGCAGGCACCGCACTTGCCAACATCATTTGCAAGCATTCCGGATATCTCAACTGCGTACATCCTTACAACGTAGGTGGAAACAAGCTGAAACAGAATTTTGTTCGGGTTCCGATTTAGAGTCTAAACTACGAAATGGACAACTTTTACTTTTTCTGGGAGGTGCCGGAGGCACTGGCAAAAGCCGTGTTATTGATTCTGTTCAAGCACTCGTGGAGAGCTGGAGACGTCCCTGGTTGTTTAATCAAAACCGCGCTTACTGGCAAGGCAGCTACGCTAATAACTGGGCGAACACTGTCGAGCTGCTTACTACAGATTCGAAATCCGCGCGCAGGGGTAGCTAGAGTTACTCATCATTGACGAAGTTTCAATGATGAACAAATACCAGCTTGCACAATTAGACAAGCGTTTGTGTGCGGCTGGAAGAGTACCTAGTGTTGTTTTTGGAGGGGTTCATGTCGTGCTAGCCGGTGATTTCTTACAACTACCTCCCGTAGGAGGGTCACCTCTATATCAGGATCCAAGCCAAAAGTGTAACAAGGGGAAAAGCTTGGCCGATGAATTGGCAGGGTATGAGCTGTGGAAATTGTTTGTAGATGTCATAATGCTCAAGATAAGCGTCCGCTTTAAAAGGGATCCGGATTGGGGCCGTGGGTGCGAACAAGCCAGACTAGGTGTTTGGACATCTGAATTCGTTGAAATTATTAATTCTCGCGTGATTGAAAGGGAACGCAAGGATACGATTATTGCTAGCAAAACAACCAGCACGTTTGTGACGCCCGATAATACGACAAGGGTTGGGATAAACATATTATTTATGTCGACTGGTGCAAAACGTTTGTCAGATGGGGAATATCCTGTGCGTGTTAATTCAAACTTTCGAGGAAAACTATGGGGGTTAAACCGCTCGGAAGTGACAATGATTATGGGTCTACCAGACACCAAATTTGGCAGAATGGCCCCATATCTTTACTTGATTGTTGGGATGCCGATTCAGGTGTCTCAAAGCATTCGTGCTGAGAAGATGGTCGCAAACGGAACATTAGGGACCTTATTTATCATCCTGGTACAACATTTTGTTTGGTGCACGATAGTATCGGTGGTGTGACCGTAAAAGTTCCTAGCCACCCGCCACCCGTAGTGTTAGTGCGGGTTAACCGTGGTACCATGGCGACAGGAATTAGCGGAGGCCTCGATCCAAACATCTTTCCCACTCTTTTTTACTCACAAGCGTACAGTTCCTGTGATATTACTCTACCAGGAAGTGTAAATGGGGTCCCAAGACTGCTATCACTAAAAATCCAGCAGTTTCGGCTTGTATGTGCAGTAGCTTCGACGATATACAAAGTACAAGGCGAGACCTTGGAATCGATGATCGTGACCGAATGGCGATCCAATAGCGCAATCGCAAATAAGAAGGAGCAACCATATCTCCTTGTGTCACGCGTCACAACCAGGGAAGCTTTTACTGCACTGGAACCGCTAACAAGCGATATTATTGCTAGGGCACATCCGCCTCAAGCAGCACTAGATGAGGAAACTCGGTTGGATCGACTTAGCGACTTGATGATAGCAAAACTAGCGCCTATAACCTCAGCACAGACTAATTAACTTCATTTATGATCAACACCTCGTCATGAAAATGGCATCATTAACTACTAGTAGTTAGAAGTATTAGCCTCCGTGAAATCGCGTCCAAGTTTGGTGAAAACACTGACAGGGGTGTCGATGATAGTTGTTAAAGCGTCGTGGCGGAGAACGACTGGCGCTTTCCTAGTGTAAGGTCGGCGTCTAAACTCTCTCTCTCTCTCTCTCTCTCTCTCTCTCTCTCTCTCTCTCTCTCTCTCTCTCTCTCTCTCTCTCTCTCTCTCTCTCTCTCTCTCTCTCTCTCTCTCTCTCTCTGTAGTGTAAAGTCAGCGACGATTTAAGAAAGCTTCATCAATCCATCACTTCAACGTTCGGAATCTGATCACTACACATGCAAACGTAGTTGAAGCGTTTCAGTTACACAACGTGAAAGTCGTCATCTTCTAGTTGCGGCTCTTAGGGCTCGACAGCGTGCGGCGGGTGCTGGAAGCGAAAACCGTGGTACCTGTTCAAGTGGCGACGCATAGCCAGCGACCCATTTCCCGTGAAGCTGCAGTTCTAAACGAGGCAGAACGGGTCCTCGATCACGGTAGTGTCGTCAGCCGTTGGGACACGGAGCGGGTGGTGAGGTTGCAGGCGCTCTGAGTTCGACGAATCCAGATACGCGTGAAGGGAGACGTTGTTGGTCTCATACCCAACGGGTCCGAAGCTCAGGTCGCCCCGGTAAACCAAGACGTCCCCCTTATTCAACCGCATCAACCTACGATCCGTGCGTAACGCGATGTTGTGGTTCAATCCGTAGACGTAGAGGCATGTGTCGTCGTCCAAAACAACTAAGATGCAGCTGGGGATTGGACTGACATCCATGATATCCTGCGTTGGGTGCGGAGACTCAAATTAACGTCGGACTGGCATGTCGCCTGTTCCAGCAAATGTCTTGACCCAGTGCCACTCGTTTGCCTCTGAATCGAGTATGAACGTCCGGAAGCATCGTGCTAGGTTAAACGACATGCTTCGGGACGCTTCGTCGGGAACCAGGGTGTGGACACGACCTTCGTCCTCAAAAAGGTTTTCGATCAGCTCAGTTTCCCATTCGGTGACATGACGCGCCATTGACCTCCAATGATTGATTCGTGCTGCTTCCACCGCATTGTAGAAGGTGACACTGCTATCCGAGGCAAACCGCTGGTGAAGATTCATGACTTGATAGTGGTGCACAGGATGTAGTTGTCAGTTTGCGATGGTAGCAAATTTGAAAATAAGCACCAATGCATGCATAAACTTAAGCGCATTGTTTGGAGAGGATACCATCTACAGGACAGGCGGCTCAACGGTGAGTCGCTAGTGGCCACGATGACGTACCTATTGGTTCACTCGCCAGGAAGTGAGCCCTTCGCCATGGAAGAGGTGCTGCAGATCGAGCAACGGTATTGCACGCTTGGCGGCAATATAAGGTCGTGGGCTAGGATTGAAACAACCATTTTGGTGCGATTTTCTTCACCTCCGAGTGCACGAAACGAGTGATCCGATTGCTACAGCGCGTGATGAAGTGCGTTGCACGAACAAAAATGAATAAGCGGGAGTCATAATTGGTGCGTGTCAAATTCAAATTAATGAGTGACATTGAAGCCCTCGGAGCAACAAAGCCTAACGGCTACTATGGTAACTACGCCGCCGCTCCGATCACTGTGGTCAGTAGAACAAATTCATAAACGTTGGTCTATATCTTTTTACGCGAGCCGTTAGTATTAAAAGTAGCGTACGTTCTGGGTTGCGTCACATGATAAATCTACCGGCAACGTATAGGTAAGGGCACCTCGACGCGTTAGCAACACATCGGCTAGACGTACTTTTACAGCAATTCTTAACGTATGAGTTACATCAAAGACGGACCTCGTCTTTCGGTCATTGCCGCAACAAGTAAATGGGCGATTTCCAGGCCATCTCGTCAAGTAACAGCCGTGCCTATGGATGGGCACGCTTCGTTCATTCTCAGGATCCTAGGCAGTTCCGACTCAGTAGAACAGTAGAAACATGGAAACAGGGCTGACACTAGCATTGCTTGTACCGAGTGATGCGGTTGCTGAGCGGCTGGGCCTAGTGCGATCGATCCATCGGTACCTCAACCCACGTTTCCTGTTGTTTACCCGGCAGGCTTGGCTGGTCGACTTCCATAGAAGCCAGGCAGATATGATGCCAGTGCTAAAAGACTACCAAACACAAATCACACAAATCGTGACGGGCCGTCGCCAACGGATTCATCGTTTCGGCTTCGCCCAACGGTCTGTTGAACCTTTGTGGTCCATATCTTTTGAAATGAGCCAATACTGTACAATACAACTTGTTTTAATGGGGGAACTCAACAGGGCATGCAATGGGAAAACAGCAACAAAGCTCACCAATTCGATCTGATCCCAACAAAGCATAATACGGAGTTGCTTATGTGGGATACTGTCACCAACAACGCGCTGATTCATTATTAAAGCGCTACTCTATGCGAATCTTTGTGATACAGCCCATCGTCATGGCTTTAAGTGCATTCAGCAAGAACTCAACACCATGGTCCATATCTTTTGAAACGATCCTTTACGGTATCGCTTTTACAGCTGCATAACGGAGTCGACCGATAAGTACAGGGGGTCTCGATAAGCACCCTCCTAGTCTGACAGATTGTAGACAGCCACCGTCACAATGAATTTTTCTCAATGACGGGAAAGCCACACCAAGAGTCCGAAACGACGAAGCCATCGAAGTCGGTTGTGACGCGAGCCTCAAAACTAACAAGAGTGGCCTCCGACTTACCCACAACCAATTTCGAGGCAATCGCGGAGAAGTCACCAGTTACTTCAACTCCATTTCAGCGAATGCAAGAACTCCTGAATGCGAGGGCTACGGTGGCAGAACTAATTGTCGACACTGCGGAGTGTACACGCGCATAAATTACGAGCATCGACATTGAGCTCACTAACTAGTTGTTTTGTGCCGTATGTGAGCACCTTGCAGACACACTTAAAAGGTGACAACCGAACGAGCATAGTTTTGATCCGCATGAAGCTGCTTTGGACTTCGGATCACTCCTACGGACAGTGAAAGCTGATTCGAATGCACTTTGTGGATGCTCACGCGCCTGAGTCGCTCGAGGAATGCTAACGGTGGGTTACCTCTTCCCAACACTAGTATGTGCAAACGCTGCTGACAGCTAACACGCTATAGGTGTTTCAAGTTCCTTATGATGCGAATCGCCAAGATATCGACTCACTGTTGCTGACAGCAACACTGTGGATCTTGGAGAGCTGGTCGGAGCTACATCCTCAGCCGTGTACCGTCGTCAATATCCATGAGTACCCCAAGTTGCAGCTTTATTCCGAAACGCAGTGCCAGCTCACGGCTCGGCTGAGTCACCTAACCTGGGACAACTTGGAGTTGTAGGTGAAGCTTAGGAAGGGTCAGTGCGCGTTTCACATATCTATCTTAGTGAGTTCATTGAATCAAATAGCTTCCGAATGGTGCGACCGTCCAGCATTGAGTCCTTTTCGTATTTGCGCCGGAAATAGCAGGTGAGACCAGAGCTAATTTCTACGGCGATTGTGCGGTGCATAAATTTGTGCGTTTCATGCTAACATTACCTTCGTGTAGATGACAAAACATCGAGGATCCGCGAACTACACCAACGGAGAGATGGGTTAGCTCCTCGACCTCGTCGGCAAATATCTTCCAGTTGCCCTTGCCGACAGGGAAGCGGTATCGTCGTTATATAACGCCACCAAGGAGACACAATGGCCAACGAGGAATGTAATCAGTCTGAAGCGGAAGTTTCGCAACATGTGCCTTTTCTCCAAACACGCTGGTGCGGAGCTGGCCAGACTACAAGGATGGTGAAGTCGACGTTGCTCGCGAAGAAGAGATGAAGCAGGGCAAATGACGTCGCTGCGTTCACCGATCGAATCGTCTCGTCGACACAAAATACGATGGGATGCGTCACGGCCGGCCGAGAATCCTATCGTGTCGTGCCCAGGCGATAACAAGCGTCTATATGCTGAAGACATCGAATCGTATATAGTGAAGCAGTTACGTAAACTGTTTCGACAGGGCAAGTGGGATCGACGAGCAGCTCGACACCAGCACAAAGAACTGGTGCAGTCCATGAGGCTGCTAAATGTCACTCTCGAGAAGATGAATGCACCCAGTGCTGGATCGAGCACATGCATGATTCTACGTCGACAGCCGTAATGGTGAGGGTTAATCCTAATTGATGTCGAATTGCAAATAATTAATTGTCTGTACTTGAAGTGCGTACTATATTGGCCCACATATTAAACTTTGGACCAGGTCATCACATCGAACAGCCGCAGTGGCCATAGTCTCCCCCACTTGTCAATTTGTCTTTGCTCGCTAAACGGGTGGTCGGCCGAGGAAAAGGTGCAGAAGGGCTTGGAATTGGAGGTGCGAAGCGCCACCGCAAAATTGTCCGAGACAGCATTCAAGGGGTGTCCAGGTCAGCTATACGCAGATTATCTCGTCGTGCGGGTGTAATGCGGATGTCAGGTCTCGTCTATCATGAATACGAGGAGTGCTTTGAGTCTATCTGGGCAACCTCATTCGCGATGCAGTGACCTATACGGAACATGGTAACAGGAAGACTGTCACGCCCTCAAGCGCCAGGGAAAAGCGCTTTATGGCATCGAAATCTAGTTCACCTCCTAAAATCAATACAAAAGCAAAGTACAATACGTATACATCTTGCGGTGGTGGTTGCCGGTTGAGCTGGTGGTGGTAAAAGCTGGAATGAACTTAATTGCACACGGGACCAAAGTGTTGTTGAGCCGCCTCCCAGCCTTCTGAACTATCTTGGCATGATCTTCAATCCGCTTCAGCATTTTCGTCGAGATGATCAATTTATGATCAATTTGCTATGTATGAAGTTGGCATCATCGGGTTTGTCAAGTCTTTTCTGTAGCACTTCAGTAATTAAGCTGCTGCGTTTTCTTCTCCCACCTGTGAACTGGTATGGAAGTCTGTATTCAGCTTATCTACTAGCATTTGTTCTAGCAGAGTTGTTGCTTTGTTGTTGCTTGGAATAAATTGTAGTGGGGTGATTTATGATTAGATCACACGGCCGTAGTGTGTGAAATCCGTGACTATGTAGACGATCAGAATGGTGTGCACTATAGTAAGCTCGCTCGTTCGCTCTTGTGACATGTCCCCAACACGGCAGTCCTATCCCTGGCCGGAGGACGGTTGCTGCTGGCTACTAGCACGCGTAGTCCTGCTAAACACAACTACTTTCGAAATATGCATGACTTGCGGCTCACGATCCTTGTGTCGGTTCGATGTATGTCAAGTCTTCTCTGTAGCGTGTCGTCAGTGGTGGTCCTCGGGGACTCTAACCCGGAGCGCTCTCCTTTTACCCCTCGGGACTCTAACCTCCGGGACTGATGTTCGCGGGACTCTAACCCCAACTCTCTGCTCGGGGACTCTAACCCAGAGCAGCTACTGACCTCCTCTTCACGCACTCTCGCGTGGATGCTTCACCACTGAGTCGGGCTGGTTACCGATGCTTCGACCGCTCGGGACTCTAACCCGATACGCAGAGATTCTCTGACCTGCAAACGCTGTGCTCGCTGAGTGTTGACACCCAGTAGATGTATTCACCTCGGCCACCAATACCGGTGCCCTAAGCTATGCTGCGACGTGTGCTTCTCTCGCTGCTAATTCGGTTGTGTCGAGCTATCCTCGTCCTAAACATGCAGGGTTCCTCGTACTGGGTACACGACGACTGCTCGCGAGAGCTATCCGCCGTTCATCCGATGTAGATGTCGCCTCTCCTCCTTGACATACTGCTTCTGGTTATCCGTTCAAGTCGCTCCTCCTGTACGCGGCCTTTCGGTGCCACGCGACCTTCGTGCAAACGGCCCAGCGGCGACAAGCGAATGTCGCGCAGCTGCTGTACCCATCCGTCGTGCTATTCTTGTGTCTTGGTCTTCGCCGTCCGTCGCTGCTCCGTCCTGCTCTTCCTCTCTTCTCTGTTGCTGGTTGTCCACTGCTTCCTACGCTCATCGCTCTGCTGCTTGGTCACTCTGTCTCTTGTTCCTCCAGCTTACTCTTTTCCCCTAGCGAGGGTCGTCCTCGACCCTCTGTGGGCAAGGGACTCTCATCAATGCGCACGCGCTCGAGCGGCGTCGCTTGGTACTCGTTGTTGGCGCGGCGACGCGTAGTTGCTCCTCCGTTGCCACCGTCATCAAAAACCGTTGTTTGCTCACGAGCATGAGTCCGCAAGCGCCCTTCTTTCCAAAGTTGTTCATAGTCTCGCTGGTTGATCCACAGCTTGGTGGCGTCGTCATGGTCAGATCGATGACCCAGGCGTTGAATTTCGAACTCCAATATGTAATGCCCGGTCCGTGTACGGTAACGTCGTCGACGACATTCAATGATGGCCTCTTCTGCTCGGATTCGATTAGGCGGGGCTCCGGCGATACGAGTGAATCGACGCCGCGCCTTCCTCGGTTGGCGAACACGTAAATGGTCTCTTCCTCGTGGGGGTCGGGTCCGACATCTGGCGAGGTCGTTTCGCTCGCATCTGCCTCACCACGTTGTTCAGTGGCTGCACCGCTTTCTTCACTCTGCTCTCGCCGGTGTTGCTGCGCCGCGACTCCGTTGGGCTCACTGACCGGATCGCCGACTGCGGAGTCAGGCGCTGCTCCTCCAGGGACTTCTCGGCCGCCGTGCACTGCGTCGGTATGGTTGACGCTTGCGTCACCATTGCTACGCTCAAGCACGGTGGATGGGGCATTTGCTTGAACAGGGCTTCTGTCTCGGCCGCCGGTTGATGTGATACTGCGGTCCGGATACGGAGCACTCCTGATGCGCGCCCACCTACGACTGGCGACGTAGTCATTTCCGGCGGTGTCCCCGCTGGCTCTAGCACGTTTACTCCTTGGGCGGGCTTCAGTTGCAGGCGGTCTTGTTGTGGTGGATGCTGCTGCGGGCTGGTATCTGCCTTCATCTTCAGTGCTTGGAAACTCAGCAGTCCTGCGCGGCGGGCGTCGTTTTCTTTTCTGAGGTGCTTGGGCGAGTGGAACGGTATCAGCGGCCCGCACGCCGAAGCCTGTTGAACTATTTTCGGGTTCTCTCCTCGCCGTCGTTACCTCACCCGTGCTAGCGAATCTCCGACTACCACTAATTCGGGCTGTACTTCGTCCTCGTCGCTGGAATCTATATCTGCTGCCGCAATCGCTTCCTCACGCAAATCACTTTGAATATCCTGAGCCATCTGATCGAGCAGATGTGTGGGATAGTAGTATGACAGGAGGAAAGAGCAGTGGGTTATAATCTCGTGATTTGACTCCAGCATACGCACCAGGAAATTGTCGTATCCAGCAGCTTCAATAATGAGACCGGGGCCTCTCCAACGATGTCCAAACTTGGTAATTCCGGGGCCCTTTGCAGGACGATAAACCCACACGAGTTGTCCCTCGCGAAACACTGTGTTGTTCCTTGCGTTTGTTGTAGTAGATTGCTTGGCGAGCCTGCTTTTTCTCTAAGGCGACAGCTGCCAGTTCTTGGGCCTTTGCCAGATCTTGAAGCAGGACTTCATGATAAGCGTCCAGCGAGTTTAACGGGTGAGCCAAGTTACTGCGCCGTATCAGTTCTGCTGGCGTCCGCAACTTACGTCCCATCATCAGTTCGTTTGGTTGATGGCCATGTGTGGCATGTTTGGAACCATTGTATGCGTATAATGCACAGGGTAGGAAGTCATCCCAATCATCCTGACTTTCCTCAACGTACAGACTCACAATGTCTCTCCACGTACGATGGAAACGCTTAACCAGACCAAGCAGGTTGGGTCGATATGGCACTGGTGTAGCTTGCTTAGTCTGCATCAACCGAAGTAGTTCGGCACAATCCTGGCAAGCCGAGATCCAGTCATTCACTGCCTTCCGCATGCGCGGCCACCAATAGAGTCGTTGTAGGCGCTCATAGGTTTGTGGAAAGCGTAGGTGACCGGCCCAGATGCTATCGTGTGCTTCTTTGAACGCGAGAGCCCAATACACTACGGGCAATATCACGCGCGTCGCTCCTTCACTCACATCAATGACCACTGTGCCAGCTTCATCGGTGCTCACGCGTTGTCCTCTGTAGGAGCCTCTTTCTTTGAGTGTCTGCTCCATCACCGATTGCTGCTGTTCTCGCCTTATATCGTCGTCAGTGAATTGCACTAGTCCTAGTTCAGCAGTTTCAACTCGCATGACTACAGCAGTCTGAATTACATTCACAGCAGCTTGATCAATTTCTGCTTCCTCTGCACTCCGGTTCACTTCAGCGGCGCTCTCGCTCGCGGATTCCAAATTTTCACCATTCTTTTCACTACTACTCCGCTGACTGACTGCTTTAGCAATATCTGCTCGAGAGAGCCGTCCTAGTAGGGTTGGTTGCCACGTGGAGGGCAAGAGTAGGCCAGCACCTTGGCTATCGCTCCCAGATGTTCGCATTGATTCTGACGTCGTAATTTCCCGCGTCGAGGCTTCACGCCTTCCGGTTGAAAGCTCTGAAATGTCGGGGTCATCCGCTGTTTCGGCTGCTTCGTTCTCATCCTCGCTCTCTTCCGCTACAGGCCCTCGCGATAACGCATCAGCAACGTGATTCTCCCGGCCCGGTCTATAGCAGATGTCGAAGTCATATTCTTGTAACGTCAATGCCCAACGGTGCAAGCGTTCCACAGGTTCTTTGGCCATCATTAGCCACTTCAAGGTGACATGGTCGGTAACTATGCTAAACTTGCGCTGGTATAAGTGAGGGCGAAATAACTTGACGGCCCAAACCACAGCCAGACACTCTAACTCAGAAATATTGTAATTCGAAACGGTGGGGTTATTCACTTTCGAAGCATATGCCAGAGGCTGATCTCCATGCCCTTGATCTTGAGATAGCACTGCTCCCAACCCGGTTTTGAACGCGTCGGTCGTCAGTTTGAATGGAAGTCTGTAATCACGATAGACTAGTACCTGCTTAGTACTCAACCAAGCTTTCGCCCACACAAATGCTTCTTCCTGCTCTGCGCCCCACCCCCAATCACTAGTTTTCCTTAAGAGGCGAGTTAATGGTGCCATCCGCGAGCCAAATTCTGGAACAAACCGTCGGTAATATCCAGCTAGTGCAACAAATCTGCGTACTTCGGCCTCATCTTGTGGTCTTGGGAACTCCACGATAGCTTTCACTAGACGACTGGTAGGCTTGATACCTTCTGGTGTCAACTCGTGGCCCAAATATTCCATACTGGTAGCAGCAAACGAACACTTGGCGGCCTTAAGACTCAGTCCTGCCTCGGCCAGGCGTTCCAGTACCACGGCCAACTCGACTACGTGTCTCGCAACGCTGCCCTTAGTAAAGATAATCACGTCCACGTCATCCAGATACACTAGGCAGCACATCCAAGTCAATCCTCGAAGCACGCAGTCCATGAGTCTTTGGAAGGTACTCGGGGCATTACACAGCCCGAAAGGCATCCGTTTGAATTGGAAGAGACCACGCCTAGTAGTGAATGCTGTTTTTGGCCGATCTTCTTTTGCCACGGCCAGTTGCCAATAGCCTGCATGCAGGTCCAGGCTGGTGAATCGACGAGACCCGTGCAAAGCCTCCAAGGTTTCATCCACTCTTGGTAACGGGTACACATCTTTCGTAGTAATAGCATTCAGAGCGCGATAATCTATGCAGAACCGGACGGTGCCATACTTCTTCCGCATCTCAACGATCTCTGGAAACTGTCGTAGTAGCGCTATCACTAAGTCCTTGTCCTGCGCCTCCATATCTCCAATGTCCAACTTATCCTCGTTAGTTAGTGGCGGTGCGTCAGTCTTTTTAAGCCTAGTCACCCACGCAGCAACTTTAGCTCTCTCAAGTTCTCCATTCAGAGACAGTATAGTCATTGCGTCATCTGTAGGAATCCAGGTTCCGAGGGCTTCTCTTGCAGGCAATTTCTCTCGTCGGCCCTCGACACTCAGCACTGCCACTCGTACCGTTCTATCTCGTACCACGTCAACAGTCGGAGCTATCAGAAGATGGCGATTGGGGTACGGTTTGGGTAGGAATATGCCCTCCGTGCCATCTGCAGCATCAACCACTACTCGTATGATACTGCGGGTATTCGTGTTGAGTTTGACGGTCTTGGCTAACCGCACAACCGCTGCACTTCCTTGCTCTGCATTCACCAATGACGAGACTCCATGACACGTGAAAGGCAAGATGACTTTATGCCCCTCATCCTCACGATACTTGAGCTCACGGGTTCCGAAGTTCATGTTGACTTGTTTAGCGACCATCCAGTCTTCTCCAATGAGAAACTCACCTGTCTCCTGTTCCACGACTAGTGCGTCCGCCACTATCCGCTGCTGATACTGTGTAATACCCAGGAACCGCCATACTCCAAGCACTCTCGAACGTCCTCCACCGAACCCTTCCACGACATCCACAGGCGCGTTGCGGGTGATGCAACGTCCGTATTTGCGCAGGTCACTACCAGCGACACTGTATTGTACACAGGTGTCCAGGCGGACTTCCTGGGTATAGGTCCGCGTAAATGTCAAGAGTGCGGTTGGCAAGCAACTTGGGTCCTTGGCACCGACAGCTCTCAGCTTTGCCACGCGGAGGGTTCGTCCATCACCACCGTGTACCAATTCGACATCACCGTAGTGTCCGTGGGGTTCGTACGTATAAGTCGCCTTGGTGAGGTGATTCTTCGTTCGTCGTCTTGTTGTACGCCCTCCTGGTTCGGCAGCGCGCAGTCGTTCAAGCTGTCGTAGTCTCTGTAGTCGTCGCGCCCGACATACAACTCGAAATCGCTTTGTCTCTGCTAACGCACGTTTCCTCGCTGCTCGCATCTCTTTGAGTGAACCTACTTCAGGCAATTCTTGAGGTACCTCCTCACGATATCGCTGCAACGCGGACCACCACTCGGTGTCAGTAACCTCAGACGGAATTGTCGGATCGGGTGTCGAGCGCCCTTTTGCCGCAACTGCTCTGGTCGTTCGGATGGTCTTCTCGACTTTCTTGGATGAACGAGTGGCACCATTGACTTGCTTCACGGCGGCCACAGCTGCTCGTAGTTCACGTCGCCGGCTGTAAGTCTTTTCCATACTGGTCTGGCGCAGCTCCATAATCAATTGCGTCACCATAAGCCGTAACACACGCGCCCCTTCTTCTCGTTGTATCCGCAATTCCTCACCAACACTCCTTGCAGTGCTGATATCTGCTGCTCGCAGCGCCTCTGTCGACGTTTGGAGGCTGTCGTCCTCCCTCCACTGAGCAATAGAGTTTCCGCTCGTAGTCTTCGCCGTCCTTGCTTGTTTTTTCTAGCTGCCTCTAGTTCTGGTCCGAGTATTTCGTCGTCGGCCCCACTGTCTGCCACCAAGCCAATCTTATCGGTGTTTTGCGTCGTCCTCATTCCTTCGGTTGTCCCTTCGCTCCTTATCTGGATGCTCACAAGCTGCGGACTCGTCGCGCCATCTTCTCGCTGCCGTTTACGTCCTCGTACCTCTGCCGCCTCTTTCCTTGATTCTTCACGCGTACTCTTCCCCTTGTTTGAATCACGGGTGCCGACCTCACCGCTCGAGGCCCGCTTTAGTGCCTCATCCTCTTGCTTGTTACTGGGGTATACATCTTCAGCAAGTAGAGCCCCCTCCTCTACTGCTGCCCGTCGTTTCCCTGCGCTGAGGACGACACTGCGCCACCGGCTTCACGGTGAGTCGCTGCTGAGGTCGGAGCCGCTGTTGACGACTGCTGTTGCTGTTGCTGTTGCTGTTGCTGTTGCTGTTGCTGTTGCTGTTGCTGTTGCTGTTGCTGTTGCTGTTGCTGTTGCTGTTGCTGTTGCTGTTGCTGTTGCTGTTGTGGCGGTTGCGCGTACATGGGAGGTGGCGGCTGCGTGTACTGCGGCATCGGGTAGTATGGCTGCGGTTGGTAGTACGGTGGCGGTCTGTAGTATCCTGGCCGAGCAGACGGCGGAAACACGGGGCACTCGCTCATCCAGTGACCCATCATACCGCAGTAGTGGCATGCGGTTTGAGCCTTCCGCTGGGCAATCGGTATCACGTCGGCTGGTGACCCGTAGCGCTCCAGACCTGCGCCGCCTCCTCGTCCTGGCCCGTGTCCTCGGCCTCCTCCATTGCTTCTGCCTCGCCCGCGACCACCTCCGTAGTACTGCTGGTGAGGCGACGTCAGCTGCTGGGTTGGCGCTGGTGCTGTGAGCTGGTTCACCTCGGTAATAACGGCATCCTTCTCTTCATTCTCGCCTGCAACTTTGCCTTTTACTCCAGCGTCGGGCGTTTTGGGCTTGGCTGCAGTTCTTGTTGTGGGTTCTTTGGCTGAGGCAGCTGCCGGCTGTCCTCCGCCAGCTATGTGTATCAGGGCTTGGAGCGCCACCAATGAAAGCGGGTCCTTTTTGGCACTTTCGTCCAATCCACTCACGGGACGTCCTCGAGTATCGTATTTAGGCGGGTCATCCACTCTTGCTCCAAAGTTCAGTCCAAGCTTCGTCCAATCGATAGGCGCTGCAGTCTTTGTTCGCGCTGGCTCTTTCTGCGAAGGTGTGCGGCCCATCATCAAATCACTTCTGTGCTGGTCGTCAACACGGTAACGATTGCTGGCGGTACGCCAATCAGTGACGCGAAAGCCCTCTCCAGCAGTTGTCTTCTGCAAACTGCACGGCGGCCGACAAGGTTCGGGGTTTCGACGCGCGCACTTGCATTGCTACAGTCTCGTTATTCAGCCCATTAAGGAATGCCCCCCCCCCTATGTACGCTTGCTGTGTAGCCGACGTGCCAAAGCCGATCTTCTCCAGGCTGCGGGCGTAGTCGCTGAGCCGCTCGCCCGGCATCTGGACTCTTGCTGCTAGGCGCTGCTGGATCTGGAAATCGTCGTCCCTCCGACCGTATTTCTTCCTCATCTCCCGGATCAGGTACGCGATGTTCTTGTCCTCAGGCTGCATGCTCTGCTTCATGATAATAAACCACTTGTGGGCGTCCTCCTTCAGGTGGCTGGTCACTCCGTAGTAGAGCTCCTCCGGGGACCAGTTGTCGCCGCCCAGCTTGATCTGTCGCTCGACCTCGTCGGGGATCGCGGCTAGCCAAGCCTCCACGGACTCATCTGAAGTGCCCTTGAAGTCATCCATCCGCAGCGACTTCGGCTTAGGTCGGCGGTGCCGCTCCTCGCTGCCACGAGCCGAAGTTGCTGGCGGTGGAGCCACAGGTCCTTGTTCGAGGAAACGCTTCGCCATCTCTCGTTGCTGTCGTGGCGTCAAGAAGTCCCACCAGCTCATGGACTCGAGGCTGTCGTCTTCTTGGTTGCCGCGATCCTCTTGGTTGTCCTGCTCGTATGACTGGTCGCCATCGCTTTCCTGCTCGTAAGCCAACTGCGGTTGGCTAGCTGGCTGCTCTGCTGATGGTGGTGTCTCTGGCCCCGTAGTTGCTGCTGTCGTTGCTGCTAGTGCCGCTTCCTCCTCCTGCTGCTGGGGTCCTGTCGAAGCGGTTGGCGTGTTGTTCGCTGCTCTCCGTAGCGCTGTCGGCACCGAGATTCGCCTACGCTGCTGGTTGTTGCTGCCGCCCTGATTCTCGGTGTCGTCATCTTCAGTGTCCTGTCCTCCGCTGCTTCGAATTCGGAGTTGTACTGCTCGTCCCGACTGGTTGCTCGTACGCTGGCGTTTGTTGTGCAGTGCCGCCGCCGTCGGTGTGATTCCCGTAGGCGTACTGCGGGTTGGCATCCGTGGTGACGGTGTACTCGTAGGACGTCCTGTACGTTGGGTCCTTGTCATGGCTGTAGTTGTAATTTCTGCTCGTCTGTTTTCATTCTGCTGCTACTCTTCTCGTGGTGCTCAACTGGTTCGTGCCGCGGGACTATGCCTCGTGAAGGACTCAAACCTCCCGGTTGGTAAGCCCCTGTATGACCACCAAGTAAGCTCGGTCGTTCGCTCTTGTGACACGTCCCCAACACGGCAGTCCTATCCCTGGCCGGAGGATGGTTGCTGCTGGCTACTAGCACGCGTAGTCCTACTAAACACAACTACTTACGAAATATGCATGACTTGCGGCTCGCGATCCTTGTGTCGGTTCGATGTATGTCAAGTCTTCTCTGTAGCGTGTCGTCAGTGGTGGTCCTCGGGGACTCTAACCCGGAGCGCTCTCCTTTTACCCCTCGGGACTCTAACCTCCGGGACTGATGTTCGCGGGACTCTAACCCCAACTCTCTGCTCGGGGACTCTAACCCAGAGCAGCTACTGACCTTCTCTTCACGCACTCTCGCTTGGATGCTTCACCACTGAGTCGGGCTGGTTACCGATGCTTCGACCGCTCGGGACTCTAACCCGATACGCAGAGATTCTCTGACCTGCAAACGCTGTGCTCGCTGAGTGTTGACACCCAGTAGATGTATTCACCTCGGCCACCAATACCGGTGCCCTAAGCTATGCTGCGACGTGTGCTTCTCTGTCCGTCGCTGCTCCGTCCTGCTCTTCGGGGTCTTCTTCTCTGTTGCTGGTTGTCCACTGCTTCCTACGCTCATCGCTCTGCTGCTTGGTCACTCTGTCTCTTGTTCCTCCTGCTTACTCTATCCAATAAAAAAACCGGCATGAGGAACCAGACCATATTCTCTGGGGATACACATTAATCGTAGAATGATCTTTTCATCATCACTGCTCGAATTCGCTTGGGATCTCCAATTTGAATGACAGTGAAAGCCCGAGAATTTGTTGGCATCTCATGCGAATAAAATAACATGCTTCTGGGGTCAGGCCGTCGGTGAGGTGAGGAGGTGTGGACCTCATTGGCCTTTGAATTGATTTTTGTTTTCTTGGTCACGGAGTCTGATGCCTCGACTTCGAAAAAAACTACCTAGCAAACACCAAATTCATATGTGAAATGACAAAGACTGAAGCGGAATGTATAAGTGTTATGTTTCAGTAGGATAAACCATTTCCCGATATCAGCACATTCAATTCGATGTTTGTACTGTGGCTGACACTAGATGCATGCTTAGACAAAAATATCTACTAAAGCACCGTTCACGATCGGATTTAAGTCTATGGGTTAAACGAGAACAGCGTGCCAGGGTTCGCCTTGTCGTAAGCGTTGTAGTACGCGCGCCAAATGTTGGTGTTCGGATTGGTGGCCATGGTCGCGGGATCCAGCTTCAGCACGTTCTTGAAAAGATCATCCAGAGTGATACCTTCGACCATCCACTTGCTGAACAGCGCAGTCTTCGCAGTCTCCAAGTTCGTGGCAAGTTTTTCGAGTTTCGGTACCTTCTTGGCTGCGTTGATCATCTGTGTTAGGGTCTCGTCGCCATAGCTCTTCAAGAGCGTCTCAATGATCGTCGTCTTCTTCGTTGGGAGCTTTTCATTGAATTGGGTCATGTATTTGACCCACGAATTGAAAAGCGGGTTGCTGAAAAGACCAGCCCCTGCCTCGTCAAGTTTCATTGTCTTGAACGCACTGTATGGCGACTTGGTGGTCTCCAGCCAGTCTGCCAACATTTCATCCAGCATCTTCGTTGCACCTGCACTCTCGACGTTGTGTCCCGCAACGAGCATCTTGAGGAAAGGTTCTTCTTCGTAACTCTTCTTGAACACTTGGAGCAAAGTTGTTTGCTTGATAGGGTTCCGCAGGTTGTACGCGTTCAAGTATTTGGCAAAATGTAGAAATTTCAGGGCCATCAAACAGGCCGTCTCTCGCCTAGTCAAGCTTCAGCACACTGAAAATTTTACTAGGGGGGTCGAACGAACCTGCCCACCACTTGACTTGCGCATCTTCCAGTTTTGTTGCGATCCCCTTCGTGTTTGGGTTCTTTGCAGCCGCAGCTACCATCTTGGACAAGTTGTCGGCTTCTAGGTGAAACACCATGGCGCTTTATCTGCTTTTTGCGGATTAAGTAACCCCACATACGAGGCCCATCTTTTCCATTCGAAAGTCTCGAACAGGTTATCTGCCGCCTTGTTGACTTTGAATATATCAAAGGCATCATTGGCGTTTACCCTTTTGGTCAGCATGGCCTGCATTTCTCGGTTCTTGAGGAAATCGTCCCCGGAATTCGCAATGTTGCGAACAATGTCGTCTATAAAGCCAATGTTGAGATTGAAAGCTCTCTCTTCGTCGGAGTTGGTCACTTTATGGTTTCTCAAAATTCGTTTTACTGGAAGATCAGTCGAGACAGCAGCCAGTGAACGGATTAAAGTTTCATCATTGATCGTGGAATCTTGGAACGTCGTGGCAGCGTCGACTCTTGCGAGGAACGCAGCAACCAATAAAGGCACGTAGCGGACGCACATTGTTATGAATTATGATACTCGAGTGGCGAAGGGAGAGAAAATTACGACGGGAGGACTGAGTTGTGGTGATCACGGCATGATCGTCGTATTCTAACTTCATATTCCAGGATCAAATGTTTACTTCGCCAAAATGGTCGGGCGACGAACAATGTTTTGGACCGATTTGCTGGGAAGAATTCGCAGTTGCTGGGGCCATCACCCTCGACCGAACTAAATGCTGGGACTGCGTCAAATTAACATCTTGTCAATTGGCTGCGATTGTGGAAAGAGATACTCCATGGCTCGGACAATAATTAGGTGCGCAGTTGTACCCTACATTTTTTTCTTTTTCCTTCATTGTTTCGTTTGTAAAGCAAGTTCAAAAGTCTTCAAAGTACTAAACCGGAACCTTCAAGTACACAACGGAGTATTAGTTTGAAGCTTGTTTTGAGTATATTTGCCATATACTTGGATGCTTCAAACAGCCAAGTCCCCCTTGTACCTTTAGGTGATTTCTTGCATCATTCGTTGGTTTCTTGTGCTTCTTGTGTTACTATCACGGCATTGGTCTCGGGTCCTCACTGTAATTGTATGGCGTGGTCAAAAAACCAGTGACATCGCCAGTGGACCCTCCATTGAGGATGTCGTGGATGTAGTCGAGAACGCTCGTGACGCGAGTGTAAAATGCGGGTAAAAGGCCGCACTCTTCGATGGGCCCACCACTCACGATGCCTACAACCACACCGTTGGCGATCAGAGGACCGCCGGAGTCACCTTGGCAAGAATCCTTGCCATCCCCAGTTCCGGCACACATGACAGTCTCAGTCTTGTTGTAGTAACCCGTTTCTTCGCACTCTTCGTCGGAGATAATTTGAACGTCCACAGTCTTCAGAGTCGACGCGTAAGTTTCGTTGTTCACCAATCCCCAGCCCACGGCCGTTGCTAGGGTACCAGGTTTGTTATTGGATCCATCCGCAGCAGCTAATGGGGCAAGTTTTCTCGTCGATGGAGTTTCCAGCTTCAGCAGCGCCACGTCGTACGTCAAAGCGGTAAAGTTAAACTTCGGGTGACGGAAGAGCTTCGATACTCGGATCTTCTCGGACTTGGTCGAACCTTTGCCCGATATGTGCCGCATTCCAAAGGAGACGTGCATATCCTTCAGTTCCCATTCAAAGCAGTGGCCAGCTGTCAGAACGAACTGGGGTGCAATGAGAGCACCCCCACAAAAGGTGTCTCCGTTGGCTCCACTGCGCAGACTCGTCAAATAAGGGAATTTTCCGGGTCTGGCGTCCAATCCACCGACAATTCTCTCTTCGTCGGCAGCATCCTCCAGCTCAATGTTGTTCTCGTTGACGTCGGTGAACGAAAGACCGTTGACCAGCAACACGAGCATGGAGGCGTATGCACCGACTTGAACGAGCTTCATGGTTGGTAGTTGGTAACGTAGTCGGTCGCGTAGGGACTTTCGATGGTAGTTGCAGGTTGAGCCTTTGGTGGTAAAAGCTGGAATGAACTTCTGTGTTAACTACCCGGTTGAGCCGGTTCCTAGCCTTCTGGACTATCTTGAGCGTTGTGGATGCCATGCTGTTGAAAGCATGCGTGTGCGTTTCTGTTCATACAGACAACTATACGGTTTGCCCATGCGGAAACATTTTCCTTTGCGAGAGGATAACCGCATGAGTACTGTAAATTAGTTTGCGGTGTCGAGGTCGTAAAGTCCTCTTCTTGTATTCTAATTATGCTCAATACACAGACGTGCTCCGGGTGGTACAGCATAATTGATTTCGGCTACCATCACCTGCATACTGAAATATTTGTCATTCTTCTCCGGAAGGAAGAAGGAAGGAACAAAAGTTGATTAACAAGTTAGTGGACTACTCGCTTTGCTCATCTATCTAAACCGAATTATAGTATTTCTCTACGGCCTAGTATTTCTCTACGGCCGAGGAATCCAAATTCTGCGTTCTGGTGGTGGCACGATCAACGCTGTAGGCTTATCAAACCCTAGGCGTTGGAGAACGTCAGCAACTTTATCTCTATCGATGCTCAATTCTGTTGAGTGTTGATAGATGTATTGACAGTGCCGTCGAAAAGAGCTCATCAAATTTTGAACATTTGACTGTTCTGCTTGGGTTTCTTGAAAATGAATACCATTACGCAGTCTCCAAGTGGCGTGAAAAGCAATAGCAGTATGTACTCTCCACAGAAGCAACAAAGTTTTGTGTTGCTCTCGCCAATCATTTCGAATGTCTCTCAGTTTCGGAAAAAGCAGCAGTTTCCAGTCCAGCTCTTTGGCAAACTTTCTTTCTTCTCCGGTACCGCTTAAAATATTAACATTTCTGTTGGTACGCAAAAAACTCGCTCTAGCGTTGGAGACTGCAAACTGGAGTTGAACATTGCTGTATCGATGATTAGCCATTCTGACTTTGATATTTCAGCGAACGAACCTTCTTCGCCCCTCCAAAACAATTTCAGATTCGCAAGCGAAGTGCCTTGCAGAGATATACTTGTATTATAGGCGTGAAGCCAGTGCTATGGCAACTTGATCAAATCCTAGATTCTTCTGGATTTCGTTGTTTACATAAATCTGACTACAGTAATTGTTGAGATTGGCCGAGCAGTGCATATAGATAGATAGGTGGGAGGATGTTTGGACCCAGGAGAGGGTTTTACCTCCCAGCATCGGCAGTTAGGAAACCAACGTCGTAGGTAGGGGTTTTACCTCCCTGGGTCAGCCCTGCGCTCCATGAATGCCACTTCCTCATTTCCTCTGATCAACTCAATAGTAATGGCTCATTGCACAACACAACGACTTGAAGATTACGGCTGGCATAATACTTGAAGTCGTTGTCAAGTTGTCAAGTACTGCACGCACATGTCCTTGGCCACACAATCATCTCGTTCAGTAATTACTTGATACCAAACAACAATTCCATTAAATCCGATCGTGAACACAGTGACTTTGTATACTATACAAATTCAAGATATTAGCAAATGGAATGAGGCAAAACGCCGCCTTTGGGGTGTACCCATCTCAGCCCGCTGCAGTGGGTACAAAAAGAAAGGAGGCAAAAGGCCTCCAATGAGTGGGTCAAATACAGGTTGTTGATTGGCCAAAACAAAATATTTTCTGTTAGCGACCGAGCACCACCCGCACGTGATTGGCCGAAGTCACTGATACAACCGACGCGTGATGGGTTAAAAAAACACGGTGTTTTCAAGCGACCCTTCGGACCAAATTTTGGTCGATGGAGGCGTTTCGCCTCCTTTGAGGGGGTCTAAATGCACCGTAATTTGGAAAAGGCCTCAAAGGAAGCGAAATGCCTCCCTTGTCCGCGAAAGGGTTAATGGTTCCTTCTGTTTAGATACAACAACTTGCGCGAATCCGTTGTAAATTAATTTTATTCAACTTGTTTACTAGACTTTGCTGCATGCGTTCGTGACCATGCAATCACTTGCTACATATGACAACACTGTCGGCTGCTGAAGAAATGGCGACCTCCATCCACTACAAAAGCACAACGTGAGCAACCAGTCCATACTTTCTGCCAATCTATACGGTCTGAACGTTTATCGTAGAAGAATTATTCTTTTTCGGCCCTATTGCCAACACTGTTGGCAATAGGGCCGAAACGCAGTTTTGCCACTGGGTTTAGGCCAATCGGCCATGGCCGTGTGGCCTGTTTGGCCGCGGCCAAATGGCCGTTTGGGTCATTGCCAAACTGCCGACAGAGTCGAAGATGTCACGTCAAGGAGGTCGTCCGGCCTGCGTAGAAGCCAAGCACTTCATGCAGCTTCCAGAACTAGGAAAGGCAAAAGGGGGCTACTACTATAGCGAGTGCAAGCACTGCAGAGCTGCCTACGACATCGAGACCACAAGTATTCTACCAGCTCGATTGTTGGCAAGGCCTCGCAACTACCGAAATCACCTCCGCATATGCGCGCATTACAAAGCTGCTCAGCCCCAACAAGCGTCACCTCTTTCTGCTTCGTCGCAGCCAGCTACTCCTTCGCCTGACCATCACTCCATATCCAGCAGAACACGATCTCAGAGCGCGGCGCCTCGGATCTCTGTAGCTCGACGTCCGCCTCCACATGAACCGCGGGCTCGACGATCTTTGATGCTCGACCAGCGTACACCCCGATCGGTTAAGAAGCGCTCAGCAAAGGGTACTGAAACGCAAGCCCCTCCTAAGAAACGCAGACGGCAACTTGCACCAAGTGAGATCAAGGAGCTGCTGTGCGCGTTGGTTGAAATGCACGCGGATAATCACCTTCCAGACCGGTTTATTGAGCAAGAATCCGTTCAGCGCGTTTTTGAGCTATTGTGCCCCGGAGTAACAGCAATTATTCCTTCGCGTCGCGTTTTAGGTGGTCGGCTTACAAAAGAGCACGCCCAGCGCTGCAAAACGAAAGCTATGGAAGCGCTTAAGAAGATGACTGTGGATACAGACGGTCGTGTGAACTTTGCGTCGGATGTGTGGATGAATATTTCAAAGAGCATCTCCTGGGAGTGCAGCTAGCTCTTTTCGGTATACTATTGACGTACGCGCTTCCGGCTGCGGGTGATCGCCAAGACGGCTTGGCAATTGCAGAAGAGCTCGAGAAGCTCATGAAGCAAGCGATTGACGAAGGGTGGAATATTGGTGCTGTTATTACTGACAATGCTGGTCAGTGTGGACGTGCACGGCGGATTTTAGCTCTGCGGTGGCCTCAGATGATTTTCCTGTTTTGTTTCGCTCATGACATCAACAATTTAGTTAAAGCGGTGCTGCGATCTTCCTTCCGTGAAGTAGCTGGTCAAGCGGCAGCTGCAGTCAAGACAATGAACCAATCTTCCGAGAAATGGCTAAGGCGCGCACAGAAATTAATGGCAAAGTTTTATGGCAGATCACTGTGTTTACGTACACTCTGTGCAACAAGGTGGAATTCCATGCAAGGCTGCTTCGCTTCTCTGCTTCGTGTCCAGTCCGCTTTGCAAATGCTTCATCGGCAGTACAACAGAGATGTCGACTTTCCCAAAGACCTACGCGTGCTCGGCGATATGGAGTTCTGGACGAAACTAAAACGAGCAGAAGCCGTTATTGCGCCGTTGTCCTATGCATCCCACCGTCTTCAGCGTGACGAAAACACATTAGGCGACGTGGTCATATCCTATGGTGAAATATACCGAGGGTTTGTCAAAGAAACTTCTCATCGCGTCGAACTCATCAAGTGTGTCGAGGATCGCTGGTCCCAATGTGAGCAGCCGTTATTTATGCTAGGGTATGCTTTGCACCCAGCGTACGCCGAACATGCTCGTGCGCTACCGACCACAGCGGTGTCAGGAGTTGGAGTGCTTCCTAAAATTGCAGTCTATTATTACCGTAGGCTTTTTGCCACAGAGGACATTGGTGTCATCAGAGGTGACATGTTCAAGTGGATGAGAGGGACATTCACCAGAGCGAAACGAAGTGAGGTAGAAGGCGGTCCGTGGAATTATTGGAAATACTTAGCAAGTGAAAAGCCAAATAGCTTCCGCGGCTTGCGAACTGCGCAATCGTATGAAGTCGAATAAGACGCTCGACATTCACACCATTGCCCAGTACGTTCGCCGGCGCTCCTTACATCATGATATTCAGAACTCGAAGAAAAAGCTGGTGATTTCTCCAAGAGAGCGTGAGGTACTTCGCGAATCGCGCAACTTCATTTTCACTCCATCGCCCCTGAGAGTTCAGCAAGATGTTGAGGAAGCCGATAGTGATGAAGAAGACCCAGGCGATGGCATCACTGATGAAACCACTGTACAGCTATGGGGAGAGTACCTTGATGAAGTGCTTCAAGATGAAGAGCTGGGTACAGGTTATTCCGCAGTTGGCTCCGCCTCTACAACTACAAGTAGTGACGGAGAGGATGAAGAGCCTAATGAGTTCGAGGACATTCCCGACGCAGTTATCCATGTGTTCCCAGCGGCGAATGATCCACATTTTCCTCAAGAAAAGAAGCTGGAAGGATTTAGGGCCCAAAAAGCTACACTCGCAGAGCTGTTTGTCGACCGTTAGTTTTTAGCACAGCAAATATGGTTCAAACAGGTCGGGCTCAGTGGTTAGAAATGGCTGATAGCGGTGATGGACACTTCTGTGGCGGGCGATGAGCTTCCGACAGGTGTCGCCGCGATCTACAACGGCAGGCACCGTGGCAGTAGCTCTGCTGGCGAGCAAGGCAGCGTGGTGGTGGGTTCGTCTGGACCAAATGGCCCCATGGTGACGGGCAGCGGCGCAAGCAGTACGTCTAGTACTTCCGTTCGTATTGGTTGCGGTTCTCGAGCTGGGTCCATCGGGTTGTCTGGTGGGTCTTCATCGGCTGGACAGAGTGACGTGGTGTCTGCAGTTCATTGGTGGGCAGCGTGAGCTGACGCAGACCACTGCGCGAGCCTGGTCCGAGGAAACGGGTGTCGTTGGCGATCTTCATGAGCGAGCAAGCGGTGGTGTTCATGGCACCGTTGGCCTCCACGACAGCGTCGTGGGCAGAGAGAGCCTCAAACTTGTTGAGAGCCGTGATGAAGGGCAGCTTGGCCTCCCCGGCGATAGTCTTGGCGATTTCGGCGTCGTAGCCCTTAGACATGTTGAGTCCCGTGCAGACAGAAGAGCCGCCGAGCATGAGCTTTCACAGATTGGGGAGGATGCGCTCCACCCGCTCACTGGAGAGCGCGATCTTCTCGCGGTAGCCAGAGAACTCCTGTCCGAGCGTGAGCGGCGTAGTTTCTTGCGTGTGGGTGCACCCGAACTTGATAATGTCGTCGAACACCTTGACCTTGGCATCCAGCGCATCGTGCAGCTTGTGGAGCCCGGGTAGCAGCACGCGGTGGATCTCCTGCACGGCAGCAATGTGCATGGCCATGGGAACGAGTCGTTGGACGACTGGCCCAATGTTGGCGTGGTCGTCCGGGTGCACAGGCGTCTTGCTACCCAGCACACCACCCGCAAGCTCATGGCACGGTACTAGATAACTTCGTCCGTGTTCATGTTGACTGCGTGCCCGAACCCGTCTGGAAGACCACGAGGTGGAAGTGGTCGTCCAGCTTGCCAGCGATCGCGTCGTGGGCAGCCTCGATGATCTTCTCGGCCACGGCGGCGACCAGGTTGTACTTAGCCGCGCACGCCGAAGGCCTTGATCACGGGCATGAACATCGTTGACAGGCGGCAGCGTGCTGATCGTGAGCGTTGTCGGCACGTCGACGGAGAGCGGGCCGGTGAAGCTTGCATCGACGGCGAATGGCACAACCGTTTGTGCTGCAGTGTCGCTGCCGAGCGGTTCAATGAGCGCGTCTAGCGGCAATGCCGTAGAAACCGGCGGGGTCGTGAGTGGGTCTGTTGCCAGGAAGCTCGGGGTCTTGGGCGGCTCGTTAGCTTTTCGCTCACGGTGCTGGTGACGGGAGGCAATGCGTTCGTCTCTGGCGGCGCTGTGTCGGGCAGTGGTGATCCTCAAGTATCACAAATGGTCCAGTTCACGCAGGTTACCTACCGGTACTTGCTGAAGCCGCTGGTTGATGCTATAGTGCTGCTCGCGTTCGCATGCGTGGAGTTGAAATCCACGGGACACGTTCCGCAAGAATTGCGGTGTCCATTTCTCTATGTTTTAAATAAAATAAGGGTTAAAAGTTAAGGCCGTTAATATGGTTTAGTCCTTGTGCCACAGATAAAGGCCAATCGGCCTGGACGGACTATTCCCTTTTGGCCTAAACCCTGGGACTTTGCCAACACTGATCGATACCAAAGGATGTTGCAGTTTAGTCCGGGACATGCCGAGATTCAAAGCAAATGACCATGACTCACGGTCGGTGAGGCCTGAGCACAAGTGACAAATTGACGATCCCGGGGCATTACTTACAAAAATCTGACTACATGTAATGGCTCGTTGTGCCACTCAACATGCCTCGAAAACATGAATTTACTGCTCGTAGTTACTTGTCGTTGCCCCTCATCAACGTACACTGTAGTGAGTGATCGTTTAAGCTTTTTAAGAGAAGTTGAAGTGGCTCAGTTACAGCTGCAAACGTACATGCACTTCGATCCAGTACATGTATTATGTGCACTTGCAGAGTAATCCCGAATCGCAGAGAGAGAGAGAAGACGAGCACCGTTCACCATCACAAAAAATGTTGTCTGCTCTCACTTCGCTAAGTAGGCACTTCAAGTGCATGTACAGTGCACGGACTAACACTTGCAATGTGCGGGTTGGATTGTCTCCACGCTCCTCTAATCTCATCTTGCTGCCCCCATCAAATTCAAAAATCCTGAAAGTAATCCTGAATCAACATTTCCATCGGAGTCAGAGACGAACATACGCGTACCGTAGTCCACAGGCTGTAGGGTGCGCTCCATCTCGTTTAATTTCGTCAGCAAAACCCTTAGCCAGTCGCTGGTGTGTTTCACTGGCGTTGTGATCGGTAACTTCGGTCTCGTCGGCTTGTCGGTCCGATGTTTGCCGTTGCTTTCGTTAACTTAACCCCTAAAAAACGTGTATTTAGTTCGTTTCGAGTTTCGTACGAAGGCGAAGAACCCGTCCCGCTCGTCCAAAAGCTTTCGGCTGTCCTATTGCGTTTTGCTGATCCTCGTTTTACGCATTCATTTCATTTCCTAAATGCCCAATTAATACTCTTTGAGCTACACAAGTGCAAATAGGTTTTTCGATATTGTAACTTAAAAAGTGGCGACAACGCCTTCGACCAACTTTCCCATGGACCGAGTCGACAAATTTCATAACATTCTGAAAAAGGGACTTGTTTCCTCAAGTATTTTTTACTATTCTTCTCGTAATACAAGCGTATTTCTGTGAAGGTTTCTCACAAACAATGGCAAGTACGCTATGAAGGACTTTCACCCTTTTGCTTGGGTCGTTGAGGGGCCTTTTCAAACTCAATTGCCACCGAAAATGGTCAATTCAGCCTCTGTTAGCTAATCAAGACTTCCCATCGAGGCCTCCTGTATAAAACTGAACTACAGCCTGACTCTGAAGTTTTCTTCATTACTGGGCAGTGCGTTGACGAGCTTCGCTCGCAAGCTGATCCCATGTCCAGTAACGCAGCATCACGAACGTCAATGAAAGCCACGTTGCAACAATGCCAAAACCAATTCCCAGCCACAGACCTTCGACGCCTTGGTCACAAGCAAACGCAAGAATCGCACCGAGCGGAATTCCACCTCCGTAATACCCCATAACGTTCGCAATAGCAGCAGGTTTCTGCTTGCCTGCTCCTCGAAAAATTCCTTGCATGACGGCATTGAGACCGTCGACGATCTCGAGTGGTGACCACAGCGCCGTGATCTTGGATGCTAGATCGATGCTTTCGTCGTCGGTGAGAAACAGTCGAGGGATGTAATCACTCAGACTGTAGAGCAGCGCGGTGAAGACCAGTGAGATCCCAAAAGTGATCACAAGTGCCAAGTTGCAAGCCATCTTCGCCTTCTTGGGCTGATTAGCTCCCAGACAATTACCAACTCGAATACTGGCAGCCACTGCAACTCCGTAAAACACAGTGTAGAGAATGATGTTGACGTTCATCAAGGCGGCGTGTGTTGCCAAAGCAACGACACTGTCAGGTAGTACGCCGGCCATGATGGACAGCACTTCAAACGCCCAAACTTCGACGGCCAGCATGATCATACCAGGGAATCCGATGCGTAAGAAGAGACCAACGTACTTTTGAGCAGCTAGGAGGTTCCATCCATGCCCCCACCATTAACGAAGCTGGTTCGGCCGCCACCAAAAGTACGGCACGAGAAGAAGAGCAAGTGTGCTGTTGCCCAGCGATCTCGCAACGGCGATACCATTGAATCCAATCGACGTGTCGTACGCTAATCCATAGCCAGCAGCGACGTTGACGAGGTTTCCAATGACAGCGATACAAACCAATGGTTTGCAATGTTCTGAGCTTGCATCACCTTTCGGACGAGTTCGTACAGGAAGAGGAACGGCAGTCCAGGGAGCATCAGTCGAGAGAAATCTCGTGTCAAATGCGTCACGTCGGCGTTCTGGCCAAGCCCTGAAAGAATGGGCTCAGCAAACGAATTGATCACGAGCATTGGGACGAGAGCAGTCGTGAGAACGACCACACCAGTTTGAAAGTAAACGCCAATTTTGTCAAGTTGCTTGGCTCCGTGAGCTTGCGAGCAAAGCGTGTCAAGAGCGGAGGCCATGCCCAGTCCAAGTGATTGTGCGGTGACGTTCATCAGCTGAAAAATCACGAGAAATTAGTCCTTATTCGTTCAATTTGTGAGCTAGAATGCATCTTACCATGGCGGAGATTGTGGCAGCGTCCACGTAGTGCTGTGAGTTGGGTCCCTCCATGTTGCCAGCCAAAAGAATAGAGATGAAACCCGGGAGGAACTCGAGGAAGGTCGTTCCGGTCTGAACAATTTCGTAAAAACTTAGTCAAGACTCGATCCCTGAAAATGCTCATCATGTAAAATGTCGACAACTTTACCACTGGGAGGATAAGTTTGAGAAGTTCTCGAGCTTCGTTCATGGGGTGAGGGTCTGGCTCACCCGGTTGTTCCAAGTCACTTTGAAGTCCATCGACAGTCACTAAAGACTCGTTCAAACCACTTGAGCGCTTTCCAATCAGTTGTTCGTCCATCGTTGTGCACCCAGAAGTCAATTTTGAAAGTGACGTCTAGCGATAACGTACGCAAACGTGATGGCGTCAGTGGTAAGGCCGACGTAATTCTGGAGATTGCGTCGGTGCACCACTGACGTGAACAATGCGACCATTGTGTTTGTCTATGGCAAATCTTTGACGCACTCGCTTCACCTTTACCTTGACTGTAAGCACATTTATTGCAAACAGCTCACCCGCACCAGTGAGTTTAATCACCGTAAGCGCGTTAGTCTGGGTTAATCCAGATTTCCAGAAAGGTGTGAATCAAAAACGATGGGATAGCTGGTGTTTCGGCGTTGATGTTCTCTCCGTACCAAGATTTCTTGCACATTTTTCAAGAGGATCGATTGCTGGTTCATGGAAATCGAATTATGAAATGGCACCTCCAGTCTTGGCTTACTACCTGTCTGCTTCTTGCAATGTCTTCATTTTGACTTGAGTGCTTCAGGTGGAACTGTTACCTTTTGTCCTCAGAGATATCGACTGCGCATTGTTTGCAACTCGTCGGTGGCGCGATTCCTTTCATCGCGTGCCAGTAAGGCGAGAACTTGAATTTCTTCGTGCAAACGCAACATTTGTTACGTAATTCTCTCTTCGCTTTGGCGGTGCACGGCTCGCAGTACACTTCCTGGCCTTCTCGGTATGCTTGGATGAAGGCACCACGCAAAATCACCGTGATGCTCCCACACAAAGGGCAACTGCACGTCATTGACTTCCATTTAGCCACATCCTTGGAGCTCTTTGCGGCCTTTGAGTTCCGAGCCAACCCTCCGCTTTTAACTGGTTCCAGTCCTACAGCTCTGCACACATAATTGCACTCATGCGTAGCAAAGAAGGCGATCATCCCAATGTCCGACAGATTCCCAAACCCGAATTTGTCTCTTTGCTTCGAGTGGATCTGCGGGTCCGTGAAAATGCAGCCAACGCCTTGGAGATCAACTACCATCAGCTCACCAAATGTCTTCTGCCAGGTAAAATGGCTGAAAGCCTGGGCCGTGTCACTTAGGTTCAAACCTTCGTCGCTGGTCCAGCCGTTGTTGTTGTTGAACTTCTTGTACTCCCCTCGAATGTACGGCTCCGCGGTGAATACCGACATTGATGCGTTCAGGCCAGCTTCACTTGGATCTTTGATCTCGTACCAGCACGTGAAGATGAAGTCCACACCATTTTCCACATCTTCCAACAGTGAGAACACCGTAGCAAGTCGTTTGGCCACAACTTGCATCTTCACGTCGTTCACCAAAGCGTCCTTCGATGCTGAAGCTAAGCGAGCAGCTTTTCCAAAGTAAAACTTCGCCACGAGATACTTTTCCATACTGCAATCGTACATGGCATGTGCAGACCGCATCGCTCCTTTAGAGAAGCAAGTTTTCGTCAAACGAATAGTTGTTTCTTGCTGCGAATGTTTCAAACTCAAGTGTTTCCAGTCGATATCCTCATCGGGTCGAAAGTGAAGCGAATGGCGGACAGCAGTGATGTCCGCAGAGAGGAAAATCTCGTTCCAGTCTATTGTCTTCACGCTGGGAGGGGGTATAAGTGCCATGTTCTCCAACGACTTATCTTCTTCCTCATCCCCTTACACCACAAACGACAAATGGCGACGTAATCCGCCACTCTTAAAGCAGTTAGGAGCTCCAAACGCCAATTTCGTGCTTCGTTCCTTGCTTGCCTTCAGTGAAGAGCTTGCCGAAGATTGAATAGTGCTGGGAAGCCGGATTGCATCTCGGGCACTCGACAACGAAACCTGATGGAACTCTCGCCCAAACCCATCAAAACTTTCTTCACCGTTAAACTCGTTCCGAAGGATCTGAGCCATCTTGAAGGTTCGAGTCGGATTAACTTCGATGAACGTGAAGTCGATGCCTCGCTTTGCCAGTTCCCTCATTTGAGCGCAGATATCGGGGCTTTGTTCAATCTGTCTTTGGTATGTCATATCGTTACTCAAGTCATGAAACCTGCTCCCATGACATGGAGAATCAGTAACAAGTACGATACGTTTGGCTTCTGCTTCAAAAGGCATTTTCATCGTAGCTTCAAGTCCACCAGGTATATCTTCCGGACCATCATCTCCACCAAAAGCGCTGAGCGTCCCGATAAATTCTCGCACGGCCTTCACGTCAGTTGTCAACGTTTGAATTTGCAACCGCTTTTCACCGTCAGAGAAGTCACGGTACGCAACAAACCCCACTCGAGCATCAGCATTCGGATGATCCTTCTTCACGCCGTTGATGATGGAGGCCATTGTAGACTTCGCTTTGTCAATCCACAGATGCATCGACCAGGTGCAGTCCATCACGATCACAAGGTCGAGCCGATTCGCCTCAGCATATTTCAGTCGAATTCCTTCTCAACTCGAGCGATCTTGAGCTCCATTTCACCTTTGAGCTTGCTGAATTCGTGCATTTGCTTCAAGTCCTTCTCCATCAGCTCAAGTTTGTTCATTAAAACTAGAATGTCATCTTCATAAACCGATTTGCAGTCACCCCCATGCCTGCACCAGCCAAATTTGCAGCTGAATTTCAGGTGCTTCTTCGTAGGCTTGGCTCCAAGAAGCTCACGCAGTCTCGCCAGTTCTGCTTCTGCTGCATCAGCTCTAATTGAACTCGCTGACTTTGGACACAAAGCGTGAGCTGCTGTCGTCTTCTCGGAAGCCTTCATCGCCTGAAGCTTTTCCCGCAGCACGGCTAGTTCCGCTCGGATGGAACTGCTCGATCGGTTCTTTGAAATGGGCTTCATGGTTGCAACCCACGAAAGGAAATTGATGAATGAGAGGAATCTCGCCACTCAAGTGGAGACCTTAACTGCACTATCACTTTTCGTAGAACTTTCAAGTCTCCCCGTTAAGTTATGAGTCTCCATAGTCCTCAATATCGCCGTTAGCATACAAAAAAACTCAAACGTTGAGTACGTTTTGTAATACCAATCGCCACATTCTAACTGTCACTAGTTTTCCTCTTCCTCCTCCCCGTTTTTTACTTAAAATATTTTAAACAAACATCACAAATTCAAGCTGTTTTCGTGTCCGGCGGTACGTACATTTTGCCACAAAAATGCTCACCACAGACCGAGTAGCTACATTTTCGACAATGATGGCGCGATCGAATAAGCTTGGTGAACGAGCGCCGACCATGTTTTTCAGAAGGAAATGGGCAAAGGATCCAACGCTGCCTTAATTCGACTCTCAGTCGGGTTCTCGAGGCAGCAAATGATGAGTTGCCGAACGAGCTTATCCACCTGTTCATGCTCGTCTTCCAAGCAAATGACGAGATACTGCCTCGAGTCATACAGCCTAATGTCAATACCAGCCAGTTGAGCCAACGTTGTGCCCAAACAAGTCCAATCAAGAAGCTCCGAGTCTCGCGATATATCCACATCCAAACAAAATGCATCTGTGATCTCGACAATGGAAGCACCGAGTCTCACCGCACCGCCAAAATCAACCAGCGTGGCGCCACCTTGTTCCCCACAATGGAGCATAATATTCGCAGGTTTCAAATCGGCAAAGCAATACTCCTTGGAATGAATATGGCAAAGCGCTTCGAAGCAATCTTGTGCAATGGTGATCAACGCTCGACGCTCAACCGGAGACTGTTGCGTGAGCAAGTCGGCAGCACACCGAGCAAAGAACGGCATCACGATAATACGCCGCTGCGCTTCACCGTCTCCAATGGAAAAGGACTTGAGAAACTGGACAACATTCTTGTGACTTCCCACCGCGAAATTGACAGCCACTTCTCTCTGAAATTCCTGCTGGTACTCGGCACCATACACTTTCGCAGCCAAGATGCCACCAAATCTGGAACAGGCATAGTAGAAACTAGATTTCGCTTGTCCTTGGCTCAGATTGAGTGGACCATCCAGCAAAACCTCTTCACGGATTCCAATGGCTTGTCGCGTGATAGATTTGATCGCTGATTGGGCAATTGTCCGGATTTGGAGCGCTTCAGCAGACGTCAAGGCGGGTGACTCTAACAGATTATACTTTGCTGTGTCTTTGTCGAGTAAATAATTCAGGTCTCGAGTAGACTCCGACGCGGTCCAAATTAGTGCGGACATCCAGGTCAGCTACGCGCTGAGGGACTTGCACTATGAGCGCATCTGGCTTTGAACGACCAAACGACCCAATGAAAGCACTTGCTGCCAACAATTGACCATTCACAGAGGCTGTGAGGTCGGATCCGATCACATTCGCAGGGAGAGCACGAAAGACTGTGGAACACCGCATCGCGGAAATCAACAACATTTGCTTTTTCAGACGGGACGTCCACGCGGGAGGTGGGTGTTGGAATATACAGATTCCTGGGTCAAAACATACAGAAGTGGGGACTGAATATAAAGATGGATTATCATTATACATAGTCTGGCAAAGCAGGGAGTTTTTATAGTAGCAGGTCTTGACTATAACTGCCACGCGGCAGACTTAGACCAAGTGCGATGGCATAATTAGACAACGTCCTTATCAATGCGCCAGGCAGCATGGCGGCATGGCACAGACTTGCGCTACACAATTCTACAGATGAGTATAACGACTTCCGACACCAGTCCATGTGCTGCACGGGTATATTTCACAAAGTTGACTTCGACTACTGCCGCGTTTGTGCTGGCCAGCACACCATGGTCGAAAGGAGGCTTAAGTGTTTGAGCAAGACGTGTAGCAGCCTTGGGAAGTGCGGAGTCATTTGGAAAGTGTTTCATTGCAGTGCTCACGATAGATGGGAGACGAATGTCAATCTCCAAGCTCATCAAAGAGGTGTTTTGCCATGCACTGCGGAGCACAAACCAGTCGTGACACAGTTGATGAAGGACTTTATTGCTGCCCAAGACGACATTGGGAACCCGCCACGCGTGATCCTATCTCACCTGAAGAAGCAATCGACGATCCGTCCGTCAAAAGCAGGGTGGCCCCAGCTAGCCCAGATCCAAAACGCTTTCAAGTGCCATAGACGGTCAAAAGGAATGAAAATTCCATCAAAGCTGTTCATGATATGGCTAGAGCTCGATGTTACAACCCCAACCTTAATCAAGAGTCGTCATTTCTGTTTGGGCCAAAGCTCGACTTTGATGGCTATACATATATCGGCTCCGGCGAAGACAATGATCCTTTCATAGTTGGAGTGACATCCCGTGCGCTTATCGACGCGTGTTTACAGTTTACCCAATCCGGAAATACCATTCAATTTCATGCTGATGCAACGTTTAAACTCAGTGACCTGGGCTATCCAGTAATTACGTGTGGGTTTACAGATCAAGCACGTTCATACCAAGTTGGAGCTTTCTTTGTGGTGAGCCAACGTACCGAACACGAGTACACGGAGTGTTTCAGAAGTTTTGTGGCGATTGTTCGTCAGGTTCGGGGTATGCTAATCCATGCCAATACTGCGATGAGTGATGCTGAGGATGCACAGTACTGTGATGTTGAGTTGTGGCCGAGCTCGCCGAGCCGGTCACAGGCAACGGGATCGGACCGAGAGAAGAAAGTTGACGACGGCCCTGATTGGCCAGCGAAGTTGCCGCCTACAGTTACCGCACTGGAGTGACTAGGACTAATTTAGCGACGAAGAGTCCTCGGTTGGACCAAATATACTACCGACCGAGGACTAAAAGTCAGGAATAGGTCAGTTTTGGTCCCTCTGTGACAACCACACGAGGGCACGTCGTAGGTACGAATTCGTACCTATGTGGGATTAGGGATTTCCCACAGAGATATGTTCACACTTGATATTTGTATAGAGATTTAGGATAGAGTATAGGAAGAGCTAAGAAGGCCTCAGGGCCACAAATAACAGAGCAGAATTTTCCCCCAACCTAACAAGGGTCAAGTCCGGCTAAGGTAAGCTTAGCTAGCTGACCGTATCGACTGGATACACTCGGCTGAGTGGATGCCTGCCGACGAGCTTCAGGTACACTGACCGAGAGCTCGTCCTGGTAAGGCCAAGAACAGAGAGGGAAAGGAGAGATATTTGGCCGATTGTTACAGCGATTACATGTTGTATACTGTATTGGAAGTGCGGAAGAGCCTTCATACATTCTTAACGCCGAGGTTTGACCTCGGCAGCCCCGTTTAAGCCTTGACCGGCCCGTACCCTTCATTTTGAGGGACAACGAGGGTTAGTGCGAAAGCACGAACGTACATCCTAGCCTCGCTCGTGCTAGTGGTGTATTGTATTTGGAGTAGACCTACCACGGACTCTGTATACAGAGGACACATTCCAACCCGGTGTAAGGGATCGTTCCTGAGCCTTCAGGTCTGGTTCCAACATATTCGCCGACCTTTCGAGGGAAGCGTGTGTTGTTGGTGGGACTCATCCGACTAGGAAGAGAATTTCATCGTGTTCCTACACGACAGTACCTGGCTTTGGGAAACGTCCCAGAGTTTGCCACTGCAACCAGACTGATGTGCTTTTTTCATGTCATGTATAATGTGCGTAAACGAACTCGACATCTTCCCGTCCACGACAGGATTTTCTTGATGAACTCAATTCTAGAGATGCATCTATCTCGAAGCGAACTAGCCTTCGAAGTATGCCGTGATCTTGAGATATCGAAGCGGCGCCAAAACGCTCACCTTACTGAGTTTGTTGACTACTTTGAGCAGCAGAGGTTAAGAGGCAGATACTGGAGGTGGCAAATTTTCCATAATCCAGAAGGCTACGCGCTAACAAACAACCCTTGTGAGAATTTAAATGGTGGGTTAAAGCATTTTCTTCAACGCCGGAGACATCACATGTGTCGATTGCTAGAGAAGCTCGGCGACTTCATCGAATCTATGACTCCAATTGCACCTGCTGCAGCCAATTACTCCCTGCCCCGACGTCAGAGGTTATAAAAGCAGCCGCGGCCCTGCTAGAAACTTCGAACGTTGTAGTAACTAGGGCTTCTGGCGTCGAACGGTATCATGTGCTGGAGATTTATCAAGCAAGTATTGGAGAGGACTATAGTGATGACAATCGGTTCTTGACTGAAAATAATGGTTGCGAAGATTCGACGAGCGCGGCATGCGCCAATAGCCAGAGCAGTTCGCTGACTTTATTTCTAAGCTTGACGTCAACGAGAGATAACAACATGTTCGATTCGTCAGATAGTTCTGCAGACACTTTCAACCGAGATGAACTAAGACCGGGTCGGGATGCCGAAATTGATGAAGATCGGGATGAGCGCAATTTGAAAGGTCTCTATGAGCTAGCCACGAAATGGTCTTTCCGGCGCTCTCACAGAATTGGAATGCCCGTGGAAGGGTGGTTGGTCGATCTCCAGAATCACAAATGCTCGTGTGCATACTTTTCCAAGATGTTAATGTGTTGGCACGTTGTAGCTGTTCAAAGAAAATTTAACACAAACTGCAATGTCCGCGATCCACTAACGAAACTAAAGAACCGGATAGCATCGACTTCTAAGGCCAAGCGAGCATGTGGAAAGCAGAAAAAAAGGAAAGGGAAAAGCTCGCAGGGATGGACAACAGAAGTCCCAGAAGTCTAAACAACGACAGGTTACACGAAAAGGCACAACATCCGTTCGCGCAGGGAGACCACAGCTAGCGACAAGAGCCACGACAGTGCAGGATCTTTTAATTGAATGAATACATATCCATTTCTCTATGAATGGCTTCCGATCGAACGCAGTTTGTAAGTATAACTACTAGAGATCTCCAAAAAATCTGCTGCCTCGGCCTTCAATTCGTAGATCGTCTGGTCTGGCGAACCCATGCGCATCGTACAACGCGTTCAATGCGGCCTTTGACTCTTCGTATTTACTCTTAGCATTTTTAATTCTTGCATTGGCAAAGTCTGTATCTGGTATATCGTAGTCCGGGTCGGGTTCAAACTGGATAGCACCACGAACACTTGCGAAAACGTCACCTACTCGAGCGCAAACTGCTGCAAAGGCTTCTTCTGATGAACGTGATTTATCTTTCACTTTTACCATAATTATGGCGCTAGAAATGCTGTCAATTGCAGACTCGGTCAGACCAACCAGACTGCCGCAGTTGTATGCGGTGTGGAAACGAAGTCTTTGTTCTTGACACAGCACCTCGTAATAGTTTGCACGCGCGATCTCCATCGCTGCTGTCTTGTGGCGTACCAAGAGACGGGTTTCTGCCGAAATGAGATCATCTGAATTCTCAAATACAACTCGTTCTTGGAGCGACACTCCACAAACCGTCCGGTTTTTAAGAGAATTTAAAGTGTCAATGTTTCCCTGGATTCGATTCGACTTGACGGTCGCTGCACGTTTCAGACTCGACAGGTTCCCATGATTCTTACGTTCGTCCATGATTCCATCCGTATTGAACCGGGCTCGTTCGCCTACTGACATCTTTTTCCAGGCTGACCGGAGCCGAATCCTCCCGCGCCCGCGCAAAAAAGTGTTGTCTCGCTTAATGCGATCAGCCTCCGATAGTGTTCCGCGCTGTTCAGCATACCGACGAGCGAAATCGTTGCCTTTTGTTTCGGCAAAGTGCCAAACAGCGTTATGAACTCTCATCACACGGGCTATGAAAACTTGAAAGTGAACGGTCCCAATAGATTTCCAACAATGAAGCCTTTCAAGAATCTCGCACGTGATAAGACCGAAGCACCTGCATAAGGTGGGGAGTATAGTCCTTTGATGAAAGTCAAATTTGCGTAGTTACGCCGGTTTCAATTCTCTCAAGCATAAGATTCGAAGCCTGCTACTACTCTGAATCATACTCTAGGAGCACGAAGTACATCCTTCCTGCAACTTTAAAATTCAGATACTTGTGAGGAGGTGGATACTCCTTAGGAGACGTACAGATCGATGGTGCGCAAAAAAACAATGCCAACGATCCACTTCATGTCGTACATCTCCACACCGACACCAGCATTGTCATCGTCGTAAAATGTATCCATTCACTACTCTTAAAGCAAAGCAGTGAGTAACACGAAGCGAGCTATAGGCGGCACACACGTAAACGCCGCCCTCCAGCACACAATTCATCAACCTATGAGGAGCTTGCTTTCCATTGACGCCTCCAAGCAAGTTGGCGTCAAAGGCCCGCACGCAAATTTGACGGGCTCCGGTAATGGCGCAGCGATCGTTTCCAAACGTAATGTATCGGCGTAGTTCACCAGTAGTCAAACCTTCAGACGATAAAGGTCGTCCACGCGTGCAACAAAAACGTTCGAACTCGTTAAAGCAGTTATTTGAGGCCCAAGACGAATTTCCGAGAAGGCTCAATGCTGCTTCGACAGCAACAACAGCGCATTTATCATCTGGGGATTCTCCAATTGCTCGAACGTGTCCATTGTCACGGCAATAGTCGTAAAATGAAGCAATACGTGAAGCTTTCCACGCGTCCACGACTTTACAGGCAGATTCAAAACCATCCTCCCGTAAATACGATCCTAACAGCCATGATTCAGGCCATCGATACCCATCGGGTTCGTCTCTCCATTGAACGCGGTACAACGTACAATCTCCCTCGTATTTGCGATCCGTAATTGCAAATACAAAGCCAACTTCGGACGTGTCAACTCGAGGTCCAGGTGGAGACGCGGGTTTGAGATGGAGGTTGGCGACAATTTCGCTTCTTGGCATGTCCAGGCGCGATGAATCGCTAAGAACGACAACCCCAGTGTGTTCAGAGTCGCTGGCGCCTGATCTGCCCTCCAACGCCATATCCTTGCATTTGCTGCTGTCACGCTTCCTTGTCACACGACGCTGGCTCAGTGCGGCCACGATTTTTGCTACTTCAATTCTCTTTTTCACCTCCTTTGAAATTACGTCCACGTATTTCTTCTCAGCGACGCAGACCTTCATCCGCTTGTGACGGTGTGCTTGAGATCACCCCCTAGTTCCGCTGCGACTCGCATTGGTCAAGCTAGGGGGACGAAAAGCACCCCGGGTACAGCCGGAATCCAGTGATCGACGAGTTGTTGCGAGGCCCATGTTCACTTGAGGAGTAAAGTGCGTGAATGATTGACCTGAGAAGATTTAAATCCCTGGCCAATTTAGCAGAGGTTTCTATGATACGAAGTGACCTCTTTGACGCGAAGAGACCTGCCACAGAGCTCCAAGTACACGCGTCGAAGTGGCGCTGTTCAAGTCTGCTGCCTAGCAAATGTCATGTATTACTATCATTACACATGTTACTTCAGCCTTTTTGTGCGTATATGTTTTGGCCGATTTGCTGTATGTTTTGCACTAGATTCTGTATGCTGGAAACCTTTTTGTCGTCCACGCGGTCGGCTGAAGTCACCGCTTTGCCTTTTTCATCCACCAACTGGAACCACACTTCACGCGTCATCTGGCAGCAAATTCGAGAATGATTCGAGAGTGACTGTCCAAGAACACTCGACTCAATTTTACCCAATACGCATCGATTGTCGTTTCGGTTTAGACCAATCGAAAACGGCGATCAAATCCGTCAAGTTGAAGTGAACCTTGCCGACGGAAAGTATCCTCGCCCCCATAAGCTTGGGAGCATCTATCTATTCCTCTCGGTAACAGGACTCCTTGCATATGCACAACGTGCTAGTTCATGGAAATCGAATTATACTAGAGGGTTTGGGCTGGTAGCGCCCAGCATAAAGCTAGCGTACATTGGGGTTTCCCATTTCCGCGAAAGTTCAGGTTGTGGAGCTGCCAGACAGTTGAGGTTTTAGTCGCAAACCATCCTCGATAGTTTCTTTGGGTGCACGTACCAGTTCGGCTTTTTTTGGTAGCCACGGCAGCCCCTTCACCCTCCACGGGAAACCTTTGCTGCCGTGGCCCAAATCGAGCTGAACTGTGAGCTCACCTTGTTCGCGGCCCAGTAGCCACCCACCCTCCAAGGGAAAGCTTTGCTACCGTGGCTTAGGACGGGGTCGAGCTTGCATCACTAACACCTTTAACTAACCCCTTTATATTTGTTAGTGCAGGTAAATCTACGTGCAACATGGATGTCGGCGAGCGACGACGCCACCTCCGGCACGACGCCTGCTGTACGCCCCTGTGGCAGTCGCAGTGCCGCCATCAGAGAATGGGCAGATTCTATTGTGGTTGGTGAATTTTCTCGTTTCTGCTCTGATCTCCAGCAGCGCGCGAGCTACCACGTCTGCTATCCAGAATGGGTGTTCCACCGCTAAAACGTGTTCGTGGAGAACACCTAGATGTAATGCTACGAGAACAGTTAGATAGGTCCGTTCGACCTCTTCTTCTAACTTAGATATAGCTTTCTAACGCGCAAGCAGCTAACAATTCTTAGACTTTAACGACAAATTATCGCTTCGATGCTTACTTAAGCTAAACGTCACTGCAACGCGCGATAGCATTCCTCATATTTTCATATTTAATACCCTCCGTAATCAGGTGCAGTTGTCTTCACGATACTCTTGCAATATAATAACCTTGGAGGATTCATGCGAATACACGAAAATATTTAGCACATCATTTGGTATTTGTATGCATGGAAATTATGTGCAACACACAATGGCGGTCATCGAATTAATCCCTGTTGGGCTGTACGTACACTTCGTTCCGAAGCACTACCAGTAAAATTGCACCTACCAGTCTTCGCTTCCTACTTGTCTGCTTCTCCACTTTGAGAGAAGCAGACATTGTGTAGTGTCTTCACTCTGAGAGGTGGGACAAGCGCCACCTCATTTTCTTCTTCATCTCCTTCCACCACGTGGGATAAAGGACGACCGATTCCTCCATTCTTGGAGCTTTTGGGAGCTCCAAACACTTTTAAGCTTTCAGTCACGCTCCTTTCCTTGCTTGCCTGCAGTGAAGAGCTTGCCGAACAATGAACGGTACTCGCAAAGTGAACAGCATCGTGTGCATTCGACAACGAAACCTTTTGGAACTCTCGACCAAAGCCATCACAACTTTCCACACCGTTGAATTCTTTTTGAAGGATCTGTGTCATCTTCAAAGTTTGTGCTGGATCAACTTCGATGAACGTGAAATCGATGCCACGCTTTACCAGTTCCCTCATTTGTGCGCAGATATCGGGACTGTGTTCAATCTGTCTTTGGTATGTCATATCATCACTCAAGTCATGAAATTTGCTACCGTGACAAGGATAATCGGCAACAAGTACGATACACTTTGCGTCTGCCTTGAACGGCATCTCCATTGCTGCTGCAAGTCCACCAGGGATATCTTCCGGGGCATCACCACCACCAAAAGCGCTGAGAGATCCGATAAATTCTCGCACGACCTGCACGTCAGTTGTCAAAGTTTGAATTTGCAAACGTTTTTCACCGTCAGAGAAGTCGCGGTACGCAACAAAGCCGACACGAACGTTTGCGCGAGGATGGTCACGCTTGATGTTGTCGATGATAGAGACGATAGCAGCCTTTGCCTTTCCAATCCACGGCTTCATCGACTCAGTGCAGTCCATAACAATCACGAGGTCAAGCTGATTGGCCTTGGCAATTTTCTGTTGGATTTGGGTCCCAACTCGAGCGATCAGGCGCTCCATTTCGCTTCGGAGCTCGCTGAAGTCCTGCATTTGCTTCAAGTCCTTCTCCATCAGCTCCACTTTGTTCATTAGAACCTGAAGGCCATCTTCATAAGCAGATGTGCAGTCGCCACATGTCTGCACCAGCCAAATTTGCAGCTAAATTTCAGGTACTTCTTCGTGGGCTTGGGTCGAAGAAGACCACACTGTCTCGCCAGTTTTGCTTCTGCTGCATCAGCCCGAGTTGCACTCGCTGACTTTGGATGTATAGCGTGAGCTGCTATTATCTTTTCAGAAGCCTTCATCGCCTGGAGCTTTTCACGAAGTATGGCCAGTTCCGCTTCGACTTGGTCCGCTCGCATGGAACTGCTCGATCGGTTCTTTGAAATAGGCTTCATGGTTGCAACCAACTTGGCCACGCGAGAGTAAATTGATGAATGGGAGGGATTTCACCACTCATGTGGAGACCATAACTGCGCTTCACTTTTCCAAGAACTTTCAAGTAGGTCGTGAATCACCCATGTTCTTCGATGTCACCATTAGCAGAAAACTTCAAAGGTTGAGTACGTTTTGTAAGTAAAGCTGTCCTAAGCATTTTCTGATGGAGATAGACTTTCACGAAGCTATTTCAAGTGAACGAACAATGACCTGGAATCTCAACACCGACGCCACGCTAGACACGTAGGTACATTGATCATGGCGACCAACAGTCACGATGCACACGCACCACCTCCCGAGCGCATTTTGATGTTACTGGGGCTTGAAAAATCGTCAAGAGTTGAGGAATTGCGAACGATGGTAGGTGGCCGCTTCCGACCGCCACAACAAATCCAGTTAGCTGGCATCCTCAGCACAATGCAGTCTTCCTCGGCACTATCCAATGTCACTTCCTGGTTCTCTCACCAGTTCGACCCCACCGACGACGTCGAGCATTATTTGCAGGACCTCATTCGTATGCACCACTACATCGCCGCCCATGATCGACAGCGACCACTACGCAGCAATCATCTCGGAACGTTTGAGTCTCCTGGACGTGACAGCAGCCCTGATACCAATGTAATGAGCCAACTGATGCACTTTTACGCTTCTTTCGCAGACAGCAGAGACCGCCATCTCCTCACGAAAATTTACCAGACATTGGGACTGTCGAGAGCCATCACGTACTGTGTAGTGGCCAAGACGATGTCGTTTAAGTTCCAGAAAGAGTTCCTTGATCTGTTCGCTGAAGACCTGCCTGAGCTTCGGGAGTGGATCAACTGGCTGGATGAATTGGAGCACGCTGCAGTTGGTACGAGTCGCGCTGATGAAGATGAACTGGAAGGTGAAATGCTGTTCGGGCCCGGGTACGAAAGCGCTGTACATTTCGTGAGCAGAGCCATCAAAGAGCACTGCATGTTGACGTGGCTGGCGCTTTTGCGACCGCTAGACACCTCAAAGAGACTCGCGCTGATCGATGCGATCCATAAACTCCTTGCAGCGTCGAATAATTCCGGATTCTTGTCCACCACGACAAGTACGTTGAAAAAGCTTGGCAGGTTTTACGAAACCACGGGTATCTCTGCAGTCAAGCTGCTTGATCTGGACGAGGCAGTTCGACGTGAGCTGTCGCTGTTGCTGGAAGAATTCCCGACCATTATCTTGATCACTTTGTTTGCAAAGTTTAACAGCGAAAAGATGATTCACCTTGTGGTGAAACGCGGACTGCCGTTCTTCCCCAAGAACGACTTGCTGAAAATGCTGGATGCCCTCGCACCTGCGGAGCCCAACGCTATCGAAGTGTTTGTGACCACACTGTTCAACTTCGGTTGCAAGAAAGTTGATTTCTTGCTGATGTTCCTCACTTTCACGACCCAGAGTCAGCTTCGGCTTCTGGACCTCATGGTTGCAACAGCAACGTCACCAATGGAATCAACTGATCCAGAAGTGGAGGAAGACCAAGACGACCCATTCGCACACCAGTGTTACCTGCGAGGAAATTACTTCCTCTTGAAGCTTTTTCTCTTTGGTCGTCTTACGTCCGCCGACTTGGTGAGCCAAAAACTATCAACTCTTCCGAGCGAAATGGCTCAACAACTCATGTATGGTGTGCTTGTTCACTCCGCAGAAGACTTGGTGGTCCTTAGTCGAGGCATTGAACTCATCGAGCTACCATGTCTTCAACCTTTTCTGCGTTTATTCCTCGCGATTCGACCAGACTGGCGAGAAGTTCTTGTGAACTTGGTCGAAGAGATGCCGGGCGAGGAAACACTGCCACTTTACGAAACAATCCTTAGTCTCACTAGCTCCACTTCTGGTGATGAGAAAGTGACAACCGTTCTCCAGATGCTCGACTGTCTCGATAAAAAAGACAAAGCACTCCTTTGTCGAGACATCCTTACAACGCATCCTGATCTGCAGCTTGAAGGAGACCCTATCGCACCAGTTTCCTCTGTTGAAATTCACGTCAAAGTTCTGCTGTACCTCTGCGAGTGCGAGCTCGCGCGCCACAAAGTTCTTCGACTGCTACGCGTGATCCCATTTGGCGAATACGATCGACTGCTTTTCTTCCTGCGTACTCAAAGAATGCCAGAGCAAGTCGCTTTAACTCGACTCATGTTGGGCATGCCTAGCGAAGCCAACTGCCGGCTCCTATCAAAAATGTCAGCTTGGCCCACTGAAGCGCTCGATGCATTCTTCCAGCAACTGCTGATGCTCGCAAAGGTAGAGTACAAAATGTTCGCGAAGTTGATGGGGTCGCAGTACATTAACGCAAAGCAGTTGGAGGTGTTCATCACGGTGGCAGTGGACATGATGAACCAGGCGTCCAGCCGAGAACTCGTGCTTTTTGCGGCGGAACTACCCGTTCACATCCGAGCCCTTCTCTTTGAAATGCTAGTAGATCGACCGGAAAAAGGCGTGTTGCTGCGAATTATCAGCTACTCGACTCGAGTGCCACCGGAACTGATGCACCAGCTTGTCGCGCTGTTCCATCGGATGTCGTGGGAAATTCGTTCAGCTTTCGTCGAGCAACTTCGAGCCTTGGAGGGGGTAAACGACGTGCAAAATCTGGCAGACGTTGCAATCAACCTCCAAGACAACGAGTCATTGAGACAACTAGTGTTGCTGTTCAACCCGTTGCAAATCCACACCCGAGTGAGCATTGTAGCTCTTTTCCTGCAATTGACTGTGCACGAACGCGCTCTCGTTCTTGCTCGACTCGTAAAAATGCCCAAGAGCTCAGTGGGCTCATTCTGCGCTGCGATGTGTAGCCCCAGTTGTGAAGCTGTAAGTCCTTCATTCAGCCGAGTTATTGGTTTGGTTGACCCCAAGTATCACCTGTCACTCCTTCGCTTGTTAGAAAGCGAGCCGCTCTGGTTCTTTCTGCGTCTTATGGCGGAGCATTGCACCACTCAGGAAAGCATCACGAAAGAGATAATAGCGCCAATGAATCGGCTGGCTAAAGTGCTGAGTATGTTCACTCGTGATGAGCACTTCCTCCTTCTGCGAGACGTGATCCGAGAAGCGCTTGGTGACGCATTGACCTTGAGCGATATCGTCGGAGTGCTGTCGTTATTCCCCGAGGTCGCAGTGCTGCTTGACTTCCTCCGATATGCCAACGGGTTCGCGAAATATGCGCGTTTGAGTTTACTCTTTCGAGTGCTGGCGAAATACCAGCGACCAGCTTTCATCTTTGAAATGTGCCGAATCTTAGACTTGGACGACGCGGTTTTCGCCTTGAAGCGACTTGATCGAATGTGGCAACGACGACACGTCGAACTGGACAAAGCGATGGAGACTCTCGCTTGCTCGTACGTTCACGGTTTGTGCCAAAGCGTACAATATTTGTCACTGACAATGCCAATGCTGTAGGTTTGCTGGAGGGAATGCTCAAGTCAAAGACGACTTCTGCGACCTCATTGTCGGATTCAAAGGACTTTCGGCCGCTCTCGACGAAAAGAAGGCTAACGGAGCTGCCGAGCGAGTCGTCACTCCTCGGATTGTAGATAGCACTGCCGATAATGAGGTTACGAGTGACAATGAAGACGACAATGGCCCCGACAGCCCACTCCGATTGCCAAGTGCAACGCCTCCGTCGCATCAGCCTATCCCGATCAATCGACACCTGCAGCGAACCAGACCTGGGCAAGCATTTCCTCGAAAACGCACTGATCGGAAGGCGTGGTGGCAAGACTTGGACGACAGTTCTTGTCTTCTACTTCCAAACGGCAGTCAAAGCGAGGCATCTCCTGAAGATCATCAACGGCCAACGCAACAAGAGGCAGACGCACCGATACGGTCACTAAAAACTCTCCCTTCAGTATTCGTTCTGACGGAGCAACCTCACACAACTCGATCGTGCGAACCACCTCTCGATTTCAAAGACACCAATACAACTTCAATGGAACCACTCCCTCAAATCGAGATGGTACCACAACAGCAGCAAGCGCCAGATGAACGGACTAGCAGTGGTTGGTGCCCACCACGAGCGAGAGCAATGGATCTTCCTAAAACCTTCACGCTCAGTCGGTCCGAATCTGCACCAGCTACTTTGTCGTTTGAGAACGATAGTCCATGGTGCAAACAGAAACGCTCTCGTGGCGTGGCAGCGGCTCTCGAAAGTCTTCTTGAGTTCCACGTTGGGCGTGACAAAGGCGCCGACTTCCTTCAAAACCAGCGAAAACGAGTCTTCGAGGAGAAAGGTGCTTCACGCATTCGACATGCCAGGACACCAGCCGCTCAAGCGCACGTAATGGAGGCCCGAATCAATCGTGCATTAGGCACACGATCTCTGGTTTTGCAAACCACCTTGTCGCCTCTTTCTTGCCCTGATCCACTCACGGTTGAAAACGCTGTAGTGATGCTAGCAAAGGCAGCTCAGCTTCGAGAAAGCACTCCACAGGGTTTTATTACTGACCCTCCTGTACGAGGGCAAGCTTCGGCAAGACACCATGTACGAGTGCTACCAAAGAGCCCAACGACAGCAACAGTGACTCCTTCCAGTACGAAGCTAGACGGAAAAATTAACTGCGAGCCTCTTGCTCCGTGGTGATGCGAGTCGCGATGTTCGCCCACGTGTAATGGAGCGGCAGTCTCAGCTGCGTGATCCGAGTCCCGTCCCGCGTGTTCCTGCTCGACGATACGACCGCATGAAATTGGCAGACATCGTGCAGCAACAACCTGAAGAAGCTGTCACGCATTGCCAGCGTCAGCGTACTTGTCGTAACCTCCCACTTTCGAAACTGGGGCTGCTCCACACACGGCTCTAAGTCTTTCTCAAACACGGCAATCTGCGCTCGACAGTCTTCAGTTTTGCGCTGCGCAAACAGCACCACGATCTCTTCAAGGCAGAAGAGGAATCGGCGGTGAAGGAAGCGCTCGAGATTATGCGTGATGCATCCAGCGTTTGCCGCAAGACTGTCACTCGGGTTCTTCTTCTTTGGGGTTCTCTTCCGCTGCCTTTGTGGAGCTGACGATGTCTCACTCTGTTTTCGTTGGGCCTCCTGCGCCTCGTTCAGCGTCTCGAACAAATCTTCCAGCTTGTTTGAGTCGCACTGCCGCAGCAAAAGAGACGACTTCCGCTTCTGTTCACGCTCAATAGCGGCCGCTGACTCGGGTCTCTCTCCACGCGCGTGTAACTCGTCACACGTCTTGCTGTTCATGAACACCCGAGCCTCGTTCACAGACCGCATCATCGCTACCAGCGGTTCTCTTTCTGGAACCTTTGAGCTTCTCACCGCAGAGGCGCTGAACTCGCTATCACTGGCAAATGCTGCGTCGAAAAGCGACGTACAAATGGCGTTCACCAACACATTACTGCGACGTTTAGCAGCACCGGAAGTCGTAGCCACGGCGCTGTGAAACCCCACAAAGGCACGGAGCGTATTCGCACGCCCATGTTCCTCCTGCAGTCGTCGCGCAGCCATCTCTTCCTCCCCGCACTTGTCTTCATACACAATTCCTTCAGCAATTCCCAGCGACGCCGCACACGCCGCGAGGTTCGCCACCGACAGAACAATTTGTCTTTGTCGCGTGAGTCTCGCCGGTGTGACCAGATCCGAGCGTTTGATCCTGATAGTTCGACCCCATCGACACATGAGGCAGCGCGAGGGATAAACTCATGCGCTCCGAGAGCACCGCCATGCCGTAAATCTTAAACACCTCAAAAATCTCCTTGGACGTGCGTAAAATGTGCTCGTCATCCAGTTGCAGCATGGCCAAGTGCACTTGTTGCTCAATAGACAAGTCTCCATTCTGCACAAAAGTATCTTTCGTATCCCCAAATTTCACGAAAAAATGGTGTTTCGTGGCGTCGTTCTCCTTGTTTGTACCTTGATACTCGTCAATGAGGTCAGCAAACGATCGTTCCTCCTTATTTTCCTGAAAAACCTCGTGCTCGAACACTCCGTCGCTCACAATTAACTCGCCTGTAAACTCGTCCAAATTCTCCTCAGGTAAACATGAAAATGGGTTAAATGCCACACTCAGTGGCCCTTTTGCCGCCAACATCGTCTCTCCTTTCTCCTCGGCAGCTCGAGTCCGGTCGGCAAAGTGCAAGTGCAGCATGGCGGCCAAGACGGCGTCCAAATGGGCTCTGTAGCCATGTTCGTCCGTCTTCAACTTCAACTTTTGGGTCTTTTGTTTGTGCAACTTAAGCACCAATTCCCCCACCACGGCTTCCACAACATCCGCTCTCTGCTTCATCTTGATGTTTGTATTGGGTCCTTGGGTTACGCGACGGCGGACAGCAGCGTACCCCATGGCGTCGTAAACTTGGGCTAAGTTGCGGTTACACACGATGGCCAGGCGTAAATTGCGGAACACCCTCGCACTTAGTGGAGATCGATGGAACTGCGAGAGCAGACAGCGCCCCACTAATTCGCCAATCACCGCGTCTCCCAGCCACTCAAACACGTCCGCGAGGGCTGCAGAGGAATTGGACGACTGCAAGGCCTGGAAATGGGCCACCGCCTCGGCTGATGTACCCAAATTGTGGGTCTTTTCCTCCGTCTTTATCCGCTTCAGTCTCGCCTGCACATCCCCCTCCGAGAAGGACCGACGACGGTGACCATTGCGCTTTCTCGACATAATTGCTTTGGGGTACACCGTACCCCAATCGTAACCCAGGACTCTCTCAGTGTATACCCGTTCAGAAGTGATTCCATATTGAGTAGTGCGATATTTCTACCTTCAGCATATTATATTCGAACATCACTCTTGGGGTTACACAAATCGCAGCAGGGGTTATGGCGTCCTGGGCGGCGTTGAACGTCGCGGGCGGCGACGCACACGACCAGGCGGCGCTGGAGCGGGCCACGGAGGAAGCGCAGGACGCCGACAACGCCGCGCTGTATGAGCAGGCGCTGCGTTGCCAGCAGAAGCGGCAGCTGGACGAGGCCAGCGCCATCTACCGGCGCCTATTGGACCAGGGTTACGTAACCCCAAGGTTACGGTACCTCTGTAATAAAAACCTAGCTGTCTTGCAGCTGGAGGGCCAATATTATGACCAGGCCCTCGAATTCTTCGCGTCGGCGCTCGAGTTGGACGCGACGGACGTCGTGGTCTGGTTCCAAATGGCTACAACAGCCGTGGAGATGGGCAAGTTGTGGCTGGCCAGACGGACACTGGAAGAAGGACTCAAGGTGGACGCTACGTACTGGCCGTTGGTGAGGACACTTGCTGAAGTGCTGAGTGAAATCGGAGATGTGGACGAGTACAAAAGAATTTCCGAGTATCTGAAGCAGAAGGACCCTCAGTGTGTCTCTGTAAGACTTTTGGACGAGAAAATGGGGAACTCTAAAAAGAAGTCAAAACCCACAGCGAGGGAGCTAAAATTGTTGCACAGAGCGCAGAAGAGGTTGGAGCATTTACAGGAAGTTACGGAGAGAGAAGCCAATAGGAGGAAAGTGCTGGAAGACGAGAGGAGAAAGGAGTTGGAAGACAAGATGCGAGTACGGCGCTATCCGTTGATGACCGTGTCGTGGAGTGCTTTAGGAAAAGTGCTGCTGGAAGCGTTTGAGGATATTAACAGGGATGAAAATGCGGATGTGGTGAGGACACTCGTGGAGATACAGATCAAGTATGACGAAACACAGGAAGATAATGTCGACATGGTGGAAGTTGAGAAGGAAGAGGATGGTGCGTCTAAAGAGGAAAAGTCGAGTGACGACAAACAACTTTCTCACGACGATAGTGAACAACCCCCACCAGCGAAGCGACCGAAACTAAAGGAAGTTGCGAAGGTCCCGAGCGCCTTGGAGACGTCGCTTTCCACGGGTATGTCAGATAACGACACGCAAGATAGCGGTATTCATGCAAGTGCATTCGAGGAATTTCAGCCCAGAAGGAGAAAGTCGCGTCGTAACGAAGAACGACTGCGAGAAGAGCACGCAGCTGCAGTCAAGGAGGCCCGCGAGAAAGATTTGGCGTATCGTTTGGGGGCGTTTCTCCCGGACGGTATTGGGAAGGCAGAAAGAGATGCTCCTCCAGAATCCGTCTCGATTGAGTGGCTGCCCCCATTGGATGTTGAACTTGTCGACGAAAAGTTTAATCTATTGCTCGAAACCATGGAGACTATTTTACAGACAGCGTCGTTTGCATTTCCTTCGTCTGCGAAGGGGTATACCAGCAGTAGCGAAGTACAGTCATCACAAAGCTCATCGCGAGATCAAGCAGCTCAAGGAACAGCGCAGTTTTGTTCCAAGACAGCATGCATCACTGCCACGCACATATCGAGATTCATTACTGAAAGAGCTTCTGGAATGACATCTCGTGCAGTTATGGACTGGGTACGGCACTACCTCAATCAATGTGGCCAGTGGTCAAACCTAAAACTTGGAAATGATAACGGAGACATCCACAGTGTCTGTACGTGGTTAGAGAAGGCGCTTAACGGAGAACTGGACGCATCTGTCGCCACACATTCTAACGTGGTTACTGTTGCTGATCACTCGCTGATCCAAGGCAGCAGATTTGAAGGAAATGGCCTAACACTTGGAGCCCAGCTTTTTCTGCTCGAGATCCACTTCGATATGCTTCTCCAGCAGCCCGTCCGTGGAAAGAGGCGGCGAAAAATGAAGAGGCAAGTGGAGAACCAGTTAGCCAAAGCTCAAAAACTTTTATTTGAGTTTGGTTGGCTTGAAGATTCGGAAGAAACCGCAAAGCTGCCTCACAGGAGGTGAATTCCTGCGTTTACTTTGGCTGATTGCGCGCATGTACGAACGCTACGGAAATCCTCAGATGGCGCAGCACTACTTCATTAAATGCAGAGAGAAGTTTATTGCAATCCGGGAAGATGACGACGCTACTGGTGATGACAGTGCCGATGAAAATGTTCGAGTTGACCTGCCAAATCAAAAAGCTGACGGTGAAATCACACTTGCGATTTTGGACGAGAAGATTTCTGGTCTTCGCTTTTCGGATGTGTGCTCCGAAGCCCGCCGCTTGTTTGAAGCAGCAGACCATGATCAGGTTGTCTCGATTCTACTAGGACACTTTTTCCAGCTAATCAAGGACCCCGCATGTTGGACTTTTTGAACGAGTTTGAGATCGACGAAGATGACACCTCTTTACGTGGTGAAAGCAATGGAAAATTGTTTGAAATGGTGATAGAGTCGCTTCGACAGAGCTCCAAGTTTACGGACGAAGACTCGGTATTATTTCTGCTGACAACTCTCTACTTTGTGATCGAGTTTTTGGACAAGTTGGATTCTAATGCCGGTGATGATAGCCCTGATGATGCATGCACGAACGCCCTTGCCGCTTTGGACTTTTTGCTCTCCCAATTAACCCAGAACAACTGCGAGCGGATAACAAACAGTGATCATCGACTGTTGCTTTGCGCTCTGTGTGTAAAGTGTCTGAAGCCGTCTATTTTACTACGCTTCGATTCTCCTGGCGATGTGTTATCGATGATACGCGCTGCCCTGGAAGTTGACGGAACGACTGCAGTAGGCGATGATGGTTGCGTCATGCGCCTAAGAATCGGCATTGACGCTATGGCTCGATTATTGTATGTGATTCGATCGTTATCAAGTGACGGATTCAGGAGCTTGCTGACGCTGGTTCCACATCCTGTTAAAAGGAAGCAGCCACGCCGCGATCGCATTCGTGTTGTCCTCGTCGAGATTCTACGCTTTTTGAACCGATCTTTCAGCTGCGACGATGAAATGGCTGTATCGTTCCCAGTACCCAAGCGATCTGCCCTAATGACATTGTGTTGTACTTTGATGAAAGAAGAGGAGGCAACTGTGGCACGGAGTGATGGCAAGACACCGAAGCAGCTTTTTGGTAATGGTGCCATTTTGTTCGTACTGTTGTATGAAAGCTTTTGTCGCTTGGATTCAAGCACCATGCCGTCTCAATTAGTGGCTTTGATCCACCTTTTACACGAACGGCTAGGACGACTTGGCATCTGTGGCCTAACGTACTTTTCTGACACAAAATCTTCAAGCGATTCGAGCTCGTGTTTTCTCGAGTCGTGCACTTCGTTATTGAGCAAGTTTGTGAAAGAAAACACGAGTGTTCGAGACGATGAAGAGTCTACAAGGAAAACTATCGACCAAAGTGTTGGGGAGGAGGAAGATGAGGAAGAATCTGAGTATCGTTTTCAAAGGGAAGTTTCTCAGTGCTACCGATGCCTATATGATGTGCAAATTCTACCTGGATCCGAAGATCACAAAACGGGGAACACGTTTGCATCATTACACAATGCAGAACAATCGGTCAAGCACGGTGACGCAATGCAGCTCGCTCGCTTTGCAGTCCCGATACTTCTGGCGACGAAGCCGAAAAACAATGGACAAAAGAAAGAACGACTCAAGTTACTGTATGCTGTTCGGGACGCTCTCTCCGATTCCAGCTTTACTGCTCTATCTAAGCAACCGACTACTGTATCACCGCCATTAGTTGCTTACTTGGCTCCAAGAGGTCTACTACAGCAGAACATGGCACCTCTGTTACCGCTTGATTCAGAGCGTTCAACGACAACTTCGGGAGATGAAGCTTGTCTTAGCCATTTGTGGTATCTGTTGGGTGCCAACTTCGTTCTAGGACGGGTGAAGCGACGAGGAAATCTTGGCGATCTGATGGAGATGGAACGGCACGTTCGAGAGCGAGTAGAGTTCTTGATGAAGGACGTATTGTACTACCATCCTGACCGCATCGACTCATGGGTTCGATTGGGAAAGACCACGAAGGAGCTGTATCACGCTGCCACAGACGCGTTTGCGGCCGTTTTGGGACGAAAGCTTAGAATTCGAGCATTTCGGTGGTACACAACGAAGGTTCTCGCACAGGACCAGATACATCCAGCAGGTGAGAAAGTTGATGCTCCAACTTCCCCCGACACGCTGTCTTTCCAAAACGTTGTCCTGGGGTGGAATTTATTTGGGAAAATCAAGGAATGGCAAGGAAAGAATGCAGATGTACACAAAGGCAGCGGTAAACCCAGTGCATCTACGGACGAGTCGAAACAGAAAGCCGAACAAGACCAACTTCCGCAGATGCCAATCGAGGAGTTTGCCGCTGCGTACATAATGCAAGTGATTGAATTCGCGCGCCGTTGCTACGATATGGCCGGGAAATTGGCTGAAAAGGCAGCTGAAAAGCACAAGTTGAAAGTGCAACCGAGCAAAAGCAGTCCTGATGACGGTGCAGATGACGAAGAAAACGATTTTGACGAAGAGCTGGATGAATTGCAGAGCAATATCATCGAGTGCAACGAAGAGAGTGGCTTGTTGCTATACAATGTTTTGCAGGAGCTTTCTCTGATGAAGGAGGTGAACCTTTCACTGTTCCCTGTCGCGGTGTACTCAAGCTTAATTGAAAAAGCGCTTGCGTATTTCCGAAGAGGGCTGGAGATTTGTGAGGCAAACGATGATGCCCATGAAGATCACTTCCGCTTGTTTTACATGATCGGTAAGACGCTGAAGAAAAGGCGTTGGTGTGAACTTCGACAGCATGAACTGACCGATCCGGAGGCGTTGGTTACGGCAACTGAAATGGCAGACTGCTTTTCGAAGGCAGAGGCTGCTCGCGAAGATGGAGACAGGGAACACGCTCTTGTACACGCGTTTTACTCACTTCAGGCCTTGCGGATAGACCTTATCATTAGCGACTCGCCATCAGTTGCTGCGCTCCGCTTGGTTTGCAGCCACTTTTACGAAGAAGAGGAAGAAGAGGCCGATGACGATGACGACGACCAAAGTGCCAAGTCCGTTTCCACTGACGATGCAGATGAAAAGAATAGTAGTCAAGAAGAGATGTATGAATCGGCAGCTTCGGTCGCCACGTCGACGCACCCTGGTACGAAGTCCACGATCCAACGTGAAGAGAGCAACAATGCCAGCACCACGAAAAAGGATGAAGTACTTGCGTTGCTGTCCGATGCTGAAAGTAATGACTCGATACGTGAGCTGAATGTCACTCTAGCGCGAGGCTGGCTCGCCCTGAATATTATTGAGGCGCTGGAGTCGATTCCGGACGAAGACCGATACTTCCACCCATCGCGGTACGTTCTGGCACGCTTGGTGTACTGGTTGTCGACGTTTTACAACGCTCTCGAACAGAGCGAGTTGAAGGGCGATAAAGTCAACGCGCTGCTAGAAGCTGTGCGAACGCGCTACCATGAAGAAAAGGTGGAGGGTCCATCGAACGCTGCGGCACGGGCGCTGAAGGAGATGGCTCCAATCTTCGACAAAAGACGACCGCAAGTGGTGGCGATCTGGTTCTCAGAGTACATTCCTAGCGCCAAGAAGTTTGAGGAGCTGAATCAGCGACAGATGAAGTACGACTACTACCGTCTCAAGTACTGGCGGTTTTACATCGCACTGCTTCAGGAAAACGTGGCGTACGGGAGGCTGAAGGAAGTTTGTTCGTGGGTATTGGCGTGCAAGGAAGAGCACGATGTGATTGATGTTATGCTCGGCATCGTGCTTGACGCACGAGGCAAAGTGCTCCGTAGCCGGCTTCAAGGGCTTCTGGACAGCGTAGATGCTGTTGGTGCTGCAAGAATGAGCGCCACTCCGATGAATGTTTTGAGTCAGGGATCACCGGCAGGCGACGATCGCCCGGTAGACGAAATCCTAAAGCAGTTGGCCAAGGCGTACGCGTACTACTTGGAAGTGCTTCATGCACAGAAACGACTGGCTCACATCATGGACGACGGTGCACTGCTGCTGGAAAACGCAGAGCTCCCGATGGTCGCCGTCTTCTTCGTCGGTGCAGTCGCCTACCCGTCAGAAATGCCGCTGTTACAGAAGGACACGGGCATCTTGGATGGAGAGCTTTATGCGAATGTTGTTGTCATCAAGAATGCTCTGCGTCGAGATGAGTTGCCTCCTCGTATCTACGACGCTCAAGGGCGAAAGGCTTGGAAAGCATATCTGGACGCAGCACACTCGTTCTGTGAAGAGAGGTGGCCCGAACGTTCAGGCAAAGGCAAACCAGCTAAAAAACACTCGCGACCGAAGATTGCAGTTCCCAGCTCTGCTTCAGCTACTCCAACTTCCATAACGACGACTGCTAGTCAACCAACTACGTGAACTCAGCTCAAATCAATCAAAAGGTATATAGTTATCACTGCTGTGTCAGACTAACATGCTAATTTTTTGCATGACGTATTCTATCCCGACAACTTTTGCGCTTCTAAGCAGTGCACGCAGGCTCCAGCGGAGTCAAGGGAATGACAACCACATCAAGAGGTCCGTGGACAGGGATCGTGAGCGAGAAATCGTACGTGAGTTTCCACGGGTCCTCGACCGTCTTGATATCGAACTTGCTCAGGAGCGTGGCCATCGCCAGCTTCATCTGCATCATGGCGAATTTCTGGCCGATGCACACGTGCTGGCCCGAGCCGAAGCCGCTGTACTGGTACGGCGAGAAAACGCGGAGCTTACCAGTCTCGGGGTCGATCATACGGTCCGGGTTGAACTCAAGTGCGTCCTCACCCCAGAGCTTCTTGTTGCGTGTGTTGCAGTACGACGAGACCATGATGGTTTGGCCCTTGCCAACGAAAGTGCCGTCCACCAGAGTCGTGTCGCGCATGGCTTCACGAGCGATGAAGCCCGTGGACGGGAACAGACGAACGTTCTCCTTGACGGCAGCTTCGAGGTAAATGAGCTCGCGAAGCTGCTCGTGGGTCGGGACCCGAATTTCACCCGTGAGAAGACCGGGCAACTTCTCCTTCATCTCTTCACGGATTTTCTTGACCGTCTCCGGGTACCGGTTGATGTGGACGATGAACCAGCTCAAACTGTGGCCCACCGTGTCCTTGCCGGCGAACATGAAGGTCGTCACCATGTCCCGCATGATGGTGGCCTGGTCGTCTTTGAAGTCCATGTGCTCCGTCTCCTTGAGGTTGCTCTCCATGAACATGGTGATGAGGTCTCTGGCCTCCATTTTCTCGCCCTTGGCAGCGAGCTCCGCCTTGCGGTTCATGGATTGCAGGATCACCGCGTCAATGAAGTCGTGCACGATCTTGACGTTGTCTTTGAAGACCTTTTCCCAGCCAATGTTGAAGAATCGCTTGGGCTCCCAGATCCACCACGGGGTCTGCACACGGACGACAAAGGCGATCGAGGCCAAGTCGAACGCCTTCAGAAGTTCGTGGTCTTCGTCACTGTCAGGTCCGTTCTTGAGAGTTTCCAGCTCGATGCCAAAGCCGATCTTGCAAATGGCGTCCGTCGTGAAATGGCTGATGTCCTTCTTGATGCTGAAAGGTTTGCCACGCTTGTGGTACGTGTCCAACACATCCAGGAACACGTCGAGCTTTTCACGCACCGTCGTCTCCATCACGTCCTTCATCATTTGCATGGAGAAGAGGTGGCTGGACGTCTTGCGGTGGAAGAACCACGGGTCTCCGTCCGTGACAATCATGCCGTTGCCAAAGATGTCTTCACTCATGTACTGCGTCAACGGACCGCGCAGGAACACGTCTTCTTGAGTCACCATGACATCTTTGAGGTACTCCGGAGCCGTGAGCACGATGGTCACCGGACGACCAGGGATGGAGTACATCCACGGCTTGTTGTCGAACTCGGCCGAACGCTCCAGCAGCCAGTCGTGGAACCGGTCAAGGTTGTTGCCAATGTCAAACAAGCTCTTGAAAAGGGGAAGCGTGGTCTTGGGCATGGGCGGCAGTTTGCGCGTTTCGGTGGTCTTGTTCTTCTTGGTCTTGTGCACCAACAACGACAACCCCAAGCTCACAGCCACCGCAGCGGCAGCAGTCACTGCGAGGTCATTGCGATCGCCGAAAAGCTCCGAGACAGTCTTCATGTCGGGTTACTGGTACTTGTGGATTCCGATGGGCTGGCCCTCAAGTGTGATCGGCGGCTGAAAAACGCAAGTGAGACGGAGGAAGCACGTAGCGGAGACCATTATTCGAGGGGTTGTGGAGGCGATGGCATGAAGAAAAGGGTCGCGAGCTAATCTCCAGAGCCATTCCCTCCACGGTGATGCTCGACACGAACGATTGTGAACGAGGTATCTTTGAGCAACGGCTTTCATGTGGGGCACCTAGATCCAAGAAGACTTACCCACCTGGCCACGGAGCTGCTATTTACCAGGCTGACAACAGCCTGCAAGTCTATATGGATGGTCGATACCAGACCATGCCAATCAACCACTCGGCTGATCACACAGCACGGATCGACGTGAGTCTATTCCACCAGGCAATGGTGAAAACGCATTCTAGTCGATAAAACTTCAGCTTCTGTTTTGTGAAAAGAGGCCACTTCGTATCATCAATTTGAAAGCTTGAGCATTTTCTGGGATAGCGAAAATGGTCTACGCTAGGATAAATCCCCACTCTTGGTCATTGCATTCACCAAACTAAGCAGCAGCAGTTGACCTTCGCTTGCCTGCTCATCGGAAGTTGTATTGCATGACCATGTTGACACTGTCGGTAATTGCAAGAGGTGACGAGAACTTTTGTTTGAATGCCCACTGTTGCTGAATATTGCTGAAGACCTGCACTGCGAATACAATTCCCACCACGGCTAGCGCTAGGTTGCAAATCCTCATCGCCTTTATCGGCACCCAGGCAGTTCGAGTGCTGGTATTTAATAAGCTTATGGATAGCAACGGCGACCACGTAAAATACCGTCCGCAACACTACTTTTGGCGTTCATTAGTACCAAGTGCGTTGCTGAAGGCAACGAAACTGTTGGGTACGGCATCGATCATAATGGTTACGATCTCGATAGCTCAGACGTATCGATCATTCCTGAGGACTGAAAACACTATCCATGAGTCATAGCCTCCGTCATATTCCATGCATTGCGCCTTCATTGCCGAGGTTGCTCTGGTTGCCAAGAACTCAGGATGCACTCGTGTTGACGACGACCATGGGGACAAAAACCATGTAAGGGACAGCGCTCTGGTTCAAGAGTACGGGTTGATGCTAACGTTGGTAAGCTTCCTGGCATCGCACGACTCAATGCAAAGCGGCCCAGTGCAGACGTAAGACCCTCAAGCTCACTTTACCAGTCCTAAATTCTATTTCACCAACACCCTGTGGATAGGACCTGAAATCTAACCACGAAATGTAACATTGCACTTTAGGACAGTTCTTCCTCCGTATCCCCGACACACAGCACCACGTGGATGCTGACACATTTTTCGTTCTTTGCTGTATAGTTGCTGAAGGTCATGCTCCGTTGGTTGAAGAACTGCAAAACGCTTCGGGTCCGGCTCATTGTGTTGTCTGAAAGTTTCCAGTTGTCACGAACGCTTCGTTCAGTCGCTTGATGATAAGTTGCTCGTCCAATACGCCGTGCCAAGGTTAGCGAATCACTCCACTGCGGTGTTGGCGTGCGGTATTACATGTACCTACAAACTTGACCTTGTCGGTGGTAAGGCAGACGCAAATGAAAATCACGGCGCCTTACCACTGACGGGAACATCAATGGTGGAGCAACATACAAACCCGAGTGTGGAACGCGTAACACGAGTACGGCACGAGTACGAGTGGCGAATGACCTCATTGGTGTTGCTTTTGCTACCAGCTATAGCAATGTGCTTCTAATACCGAAGGAGGCACGTTTTCTAAAGCTTGGAGCTCTTTAGGTGAGAAGTCTATCCCCTGTTCATATTTTACGGCTGCTGTAGAGGGCACTTCCAGTTCAGCACCGCAAAGCACGCTGTCGTATAACCTGTTCTCCGGTTTGATGCCGATTCCACTGAAACGCATCGAGGGCTCGCCACCTTCGCGCCGCCACCAATTGAGTGTCGATGCCTCCAGCACATCGCTCAATTGGACGATGTCCAGCTGGGAAGAGAAGTCGGGCGTGAATCTCCGGCTTGGTGAAGGCAGGGCAAGGGCATCAGCGCCTCGACTGCCCATTAATGAGCGCCAACATGTCGGTGGCGATGTCGGGTACGTGCGAAAGTGCCAGCGCCACCGTAATGGTCATCCAAACACGCACTGCAACCACCTTCATGGCGATATACATACAGACAGACATCTCTACCAGCACCTGGCGCTGCCTGCCCATACTTGGAGGACAAATCGAGCAGGAGCAGACGCAGAAACAATCCAGAGCTCGACTTGGCTCATATGGCAGCGCCCGAAGCGAGTGCTTGAGCCCTGGAGTGTCTCTCACAGACCGGAATCAAGTGCCGCGTTCACACCCGCGTCTCTTTGCGCGAAACGACCGCAAAAGGCAGAAACCTCGCACCAAAGCATTTGGCAAAAGCTCCACCCCCACCACTACCGGTAGCACCGAAACTTGTCCAGCATGGCATATCGACCCCGCACCTCGAAACGCGCACGACCGCAGACGTCCCCCACTGCAAAACACGCGAGCGGTGACGACTTGGGCGGGTACTTCCGACCGACGGGGGACAACCAACACCAACACGACGACCCGCCGCGACGGAAGCGACCCATGGTCTCCGCTAACTTGCGGTTCCTCGAAAAGATGCCCCCACTACGGGACTACCAACGCGACCGATTCGGACGACGCGGAGGTGTCGACGGCGGTGCACCGCACGCGGACGGAGACGGATCGTTCTGGATGCGAGCTCTGGAAGAGTCCATGGAGGAGACGAGCTTCGTGACTCGAGAGGCGCCGACGTGTGCGGCCTTGGTGGCCCCCGTCCCCATGCCCGTGGACAGGAACCGCAACTTGGTGCCGGTGCCGGTGGCCGTCCTGGGCGCCGGTCGGGTCGGCATCCAGACCAGTTCGCCTGCGACGACCATGTTCAGCAGATCCGCAGACGAGGACGCGATCCGGAGACGTCGGCTCTTCGCCTTGCAAGCGGCGCGAGGTAGTGGCAAAGACGACGAGGCTCGGCCGGCGACGGAGGGGCTCGCCTTGTAGGAGGTTGTTGCAATGACCATCCCTTTTTCCTCTCCGTGTTTGGGTCTGATGCTCTAGCTAGCTACGTCTCTGCGGAGTGACGCGAGGGGCTGTCGACGACTGCTACTGGTGCTAGACGGAGGATTGGCAGCTTCTTGGTCACCTACCTGATTGTCGACTTCTTCGCCTAGGATGCGGTCCCATTTCTCCTCGGCGGATGTAGCGAAGACGTAGTTGGGTGATGTCTTGGAAGGGATACTGCGTTGCTGCGAGTGACGAGGAGGCAGTGTCCATCGGAACCCTGTGTTGGTGGTGGAGCTTGATCTGCAGCCAAATGGAGTTGGGCGGACGAGTTGCTGGCTGCTGGCTTCGGACACTCGCGACGATAGTGACGAAGACGGTGACGAAGGATGGTCGAATAACTTAGGTCGCTTTGCTTGAGGAAGCGGTGGAGCGTTCTCTTCATCGGTCAGACGATCGGTGTCGCTGCTGGCTGTAGCAGTTGTATGCTGGACGTGAATGCCGCTGGATGCGTCGACCTTGCAGAGCACCTCGCCTTCGAATCCACTACCTTTCCCATCTCGTCGTCGGTGGGTCGGGTTGCGAACGCGCTTGACGTTGTCACGAACTGGGCGATTTTCGAGCTCCTTCAAGTTCTGCGCACTGATGCTGGAGCTGACAGTCGATGCCAACGGATCGTGCAGCGCTGCCAAAGGCTTGAAGTTCTCGCTCACTTTCGGACTTCGGAAGTTGACAATATGATCGGAGGAACCCAAGACGCTGTCGAGGTGCGTCCAGGAGGATCGCGACGAAGGCCTTGGCTTTTCGTAGCGGATACGGGATGTCGAAGCTCGCATCGTCGTGGTTGCAGCAGGATCTTCCTGAGATGAGTCGTCGGGGGTGTTGGTGGTGGCGACTTCGTGGTGCCGTCGAGGCATCATCACACCGCTGCTTTCAGAGGAAGTCATCGATCGCGTCCTGCTCGGCTCGGCGTTTGATGCACCACGCTGCTCTTCTTGCAAGGCAGCAGCAGCAGTATCCTTCCAGACGTAGCTTTCATGCGTGACTGGATGAATTTGGCCAGATGCGATGGATGCTACGACATCGTTTCGGAGCTCCACATTGCCCAGAAAGTGAAGTCCTTTGTCCACTCGCGGAAGAATGTCCTTGGATACGTCGAGAGGGCTCAACATTTTTAGCTTCTGTTAGATGATCATGTACAAGCAAGAAAGACATTAGAAAAATACGACATATACACTAAGCAAACAATGAACACAATTCCTAGCACTTTGGCGTACCGCATCACGAGGATCAAAGACGAGTTGGTGGCGATAGGTTAAAATCGCCGAATAGAAGTGCTCGGTAAAATTATCAGGCAGCGATGGTCCCTTTTGCTTCTCCAGGGCTGCTATAATCTACACAACGAATGCAAGCACGTTAATTGGGATGACGCACGCCTTCAAGTTGGCTTTACGGTACCTCATCCGGCGTCTTGTACTCACTCACGAGCTTGTAGGCGGTGATAACTCCGACGCCGCTAACCGACGGACAATAGTCGCAGCCAGCAAGCACGCAGAGTTGGATAAACTGCCATGCGCAGCACAACAGAGTTTAGCGAACTCCCACCACCCGCACGAGACTTATAAACCACGTACCATCTCTTCCGTCCAGCCAACAAACGACAATTCTTCGTTCGCCCCAAGACTCCTCCGCTTGAGTTCACTGCCCCATCCGTCCTGACTGAACTTGAAGAGCACCGTCTTCACACCATAGGGCACGCAGTCCGAGTCGTCCGAGATGACCACGTCCACGATTTTCTGTCTGGAGAAGAACGCCAACTGGGCGTCTGCCTCGTACGGCGCGACGTAGAACGCGATGTTCATCCGTCGTAGCACGCTAATGAGTCTCATGACCATCTCGTTGGACACCGAGACAGCTCTAGTACAAGCCGAGAAGACCGCTCGACTGTCAGTATCTCCATCCTGCTCCTGAATCAGCTTCTGAGCCTTGATCTTCCACTCTGCCCGGGATCTACACCAAGAAATCAATAGCAACATTTTAGGTAGATGTAGCAGCGTTTTAGCCTATTTCTTATCTGGCCGACCTGCTCCGTGCAGCGTTCTCTCGAGCCTTGGCGGGCAGAGGAGCGCCATCAAAGACGAAAATGGGCGTGATATTGTGCTCTTGAAGGAGCTTGATCTGCTGGATGCTGAAGTTCAGGTACCTGTTACAGGCGCAGTTGCACTTTTTAGCACTAATTCCACCTTCTGCTTACTAAAAGTAAGGTTAAATCGTTGCGCACGTGTCGGTGGGTCTCCCCTGCACGAGGTCCACGGGGCAGCTGTACGCGCCCTTGTAGAGCCATCCAGAAGCGTCGATCCCCACAGTCTTCCCTGCGTACTTGGACACGTGCACCTCGTCTGTGACGCTCTTGAGCACCGGTAGAAGGCCGTGGACGCCCATCGCTAATTCGTTGCAGCTCTTCGTGCGTCCTTCGAATTTGAATCTGGCGCCAGATTGAGTGACGTCGATTGGATGATAATCATCAAAGTGATCATCACTCTGATTTTAATTTTGGCGAATGGGATGGCTATGCGACGTGTGCGAAAATGCTGCTTGGACTTTGCAGTGTCTAGCACAGAAAGTTGCCTTTTTTCTCTGCGTGCTGCGCTCACTTCCAGTTCCGACACCAGCAATTCACCGTCATGCCGCTCTCCTCGTCCAGGTGCAACGCAACTCGAGTAGTTTGTATCGTCGAATTCTGCGCGAAAGTCGTCAGTTGGAGCCCGACACCCGCGAGTTTTACCGCCGCTTTGCGCGATCCGTGCAGGTGAGAGGGCTGAAATATCCACAATGCACACGTGTATCGGCAGCAGCTGACTAACTTTTTCTTTTGTGTTGCAGGGTTTCTCGAGTCATGCTCGTGACACAGATCCTGTTGCCATTCAGGATCATATTCGTCGTGTCGAACAGGACATTCACTGCGTCCTGCTCGACCGCGGACTTCAATCGTCATGGACACCACCTAGCATCAGCAGCTTGAGTGAGACGACTGCTTATATATATTTCAGGTTTTAGGTTTCTGTACACGCGAATCTACGCTAACTCGCTTAGTCCTTTTGGGTGAAAGCTGCAGTCTTTGATCGCGGAAACGTACGGGAGCCTTCTCTTCAGAAAACGAGAGCGGTGAATTCAAAAGTGTCTTCAAACGTCTTGAGTGTGAGCGTTGTAGATACGGGTACACAAACGCACAGAGTGATACACATGTCTCATGTGGTACACACGTAAATCCGTGTCACATCAAAACCTGTATAAATCGTTAAAAAAGAGGCCATGAAATCAGAAACCTGTATAACCTGTTAAACGTAGGTCATTAATTTATCTAATTAGGGCAGGGTAGTCTAAGTAGGGTAGGGTAGTGCAGGGGGTGGGTAGGGCTCTACCCACCCTAGCCCTTTAGGGGTTAGGGGACTACCAACCCTCAGTTAGAAACGTTTGTTTTAAACAGTTAGAAATAGTAAAAAACAACCAAGAATAAATTCTCAGACCACTTTCCAAAGTCTCTTTCACTTCAAAAAGCGCTTCAATCGCTTCATTTTTAAAGCTTTCGCTGTCTATGGAGGAGCACGTCGTGGAGCGGATCCGCCACCGTGTGCTGCTGGAGGTCTTCAACCTGGACCCAGTGGTCTCGCCCGAGCCGTCCCGAGCCTCGTGGCCTGACTGGAGTGAGCAGGACAAGCGCAACGTGCGACTGCGCGTGCTCAGTCTCAACGCTTGGGGTCGGTTAGAAACGTTTTGTTTTAACAGTTAGAAACGAGTGATAGAAACTTATTTGGTTGCTTTTACTATTGCTGCAGGTCTGCCGGTCGCCCCCAAGTGCACCGAGCGAGCAGTGGAGATCGCCAGCGCCATCTCCAGTGACTACGAGCTCGTGGTGCTGCAGGAAATCTGGCACATCCGAGAACGCAATTTGATCATTTCTAAAGCTCAGCAGAGTGGTTTCTATTACTACCACTACTTCAATCCGGCCGTGGGGTTCCCGTTCCCAATGGGAGCGGACTCGTTCGGCACGGGGCTCTTGGTGCTGTCCAAGTTCCCCATCTCCAGTGCTTTGTATCACTCGTTCAGTCTCAGTGGACGGCCCTACGCTCTCCACGAGTCGGACTTTATTGCCAACAAAGGAGTGGGGCTGCTGCGGGTCGAGACCCCCGCAGGACAGATCGACGTGTACGTGACGCACTTGCTGGCCAACTACAGTGCTGGAGGCAAACCGGGACCGGAAGATTTTTACCTATGGCACCGAACGGGCCAGAGCTACGAACTCACGCAGTTCATTTCTGCAACCAACCGGAACAAGCTCGCGATCGTGTGCGGAGACTTTAACTCGTCTCCGGATTGTCTCGAGCTCAAGGTGCCCAAGCAGTTGCTGAATTTGAGAGACGCGTACACAGACACAAACGACGAAGACGGACACACGTTTGCGTCGCCCGACAACAAGTACTCGCATGGAGAACACCCCATGCGCATGGACTACATCATGTACAAGATCGACAAGCAGCCCAAGGGCGAATCGGATTGGCATTTGGTGAAGAGCAGCATCTTCAAGGGCTTCTTCACGGATGCACGCGGCGAGAAGACGCCCTTGTCGGACCACTTTGGCGTCCGGGCGGAGTTTGTCTTCAGTGAACCGAGACCACATATTTGCGAGCAGCAAGAGGGCTACGATGTAGTGTCCACGGACGAAGTGGACTCGCCCAATCCGACGAGGGCGGCGGAGCGTTCCTGCCCGACGACAACGTGCTCTCATTGCGATGAGCAGGACGAGCAGCAGAGCGAGGAGGACAGAGCGGCTGAACGAGCCGCGTGCTTGCAGGAGGTGCAAAACGTGCTGTTTATCGGCCGCAACGAGGCGATTGTGGCCCGGCACACGCGGCTGTGGCGCGCGGTGGCGTTCTTCGTGGCAGCGCTGGCGGTGTTTGTGACCCACATGATGTCCATCGTGGTGTCGAACTGGTCCTGGGTCGCTGTGCTGCTGTTCGGCATGACCAGCGTGACGGAGTACGTCCTGACCTTCTTCTTCCTCACATTCGAGTGCTCGACGTTCACCGAACTCATCAACCAGGTGCAGCTACACCTCCACCTGCACGCGCAGCAGACCCAAGGAATAGTCCAGGCCAGAGCGAGCAAGTGAAGTACATCCACCACGATGTGCCTCTCAACGCCTGCGACGTCGCGTGTTTGTGTAGACGACGAGCAGCGCAGCATAGACGCAGGTCGTGGACGAACAACAAAATGAAAGGGTTACAAAATGAAAGGGTTGATCGAATTGTAGGTCAAAGTATCTTGGCAGCCAGAAGACACGTGCGCTTCAACTGCTTGCCAACCAGATGCTGAAAGCTTACAACCACCTGTAACGCTACATGTATGCCGCAACGCGAGAGAACAGAAGGTGGGTACTACATAACACCAAGCGAATGATCACCGCAGCATTCGCTGTGAACACCATGCACATCTATCAAAAGAGAGGCACCAGTACAGGCATTTGTGATACAGCAATGTGGCTATGGACCAGCTGACTACGGCGACGCGTTTTCGATTTTTTACGTCGCTGAACTCGAAGCAATCGATCAGATAGATACAGCAACACCGCGTTGGTTGTCGTGAGACGACAGTGTTAGTTGACTCAAGGTCATCAAGGAATTTGCATGTTTGCCAGCACCCGAGGAACTTCCAGTCGGCATCTGCCGCTCGACATAAGAAATCATCCGCTCTCCAACGCATTACCGGTAGTCGAGCGTGACGAACGGCACCAACGAGCACTGCATCTATCCGCCACATACACAAACACTTTCGTCTTCCAGCATTTTCCAAAGCAGAATTATTCAAACGATAGCAATCCGTACTCCATGCTGTCTGGTCGGGTCTTGGATACCTACGAGCCATCGATCTCCATTGCTCACCAACAACTCCACGACGTTCGCGGCGTCAGAGACTTTCCAGAGTGACCAGCATCCGGCCAAGCTTCAAAAACCCTGGAAACAGCCGACGATTCTTGACATCTGCCTTGACAGTCGAACAGTCTTTCGTGGCTCGTATCGGAGCCCGATGCGTTTGGAACGGTCTCGGATGGATTCCCATTGACACATGGCCCGCTTGCTGTTTCTGCAGGTTACCTACGTAACTTGAGTCGGACCATCATGAGCTCAACCATTTTGGCTTTCAACACGGAAGAGCGACTATCGTCGGTCGGTAGTATTTCCACTTTGCACAAGTACCAACCACCATGCGCCGCCCGAAATCGAGATACGCACCGCACCTCGTGACCATCTCCGAGGCCGCCACCATGTCGGTGAGCAAGGAGAAAGAGTCCCCCGTTGCAAAAACTCGAGATGAAGTGTCGTCTACGCGGTCTTGCGATGCTCGAATGGAGCGATCACACTCGGCACCTCCTGAAGCCGAAGCCACGGACCGACAAATGTCTGCAACTTCACCGAAGCGTGTTCGATCCAAGTCGGCCAAGTGTCTGTCCATCAACAATCTTCACAAGCCCAAACCAACATCCACCGAAACTCGGTTGACGTCCCCCACTCCACAACCCAAGAAACCAGCATCTCCAAAAGCTGTGCTGAAGAGCAACAAGTACGGCCGATCCAGTCTTCACAATGCCGTTCGGAAAGGTGACAAGCAAGCGATCAAGACGTTGCTGGAGACGGAACCGGGATTGTTGAGGAAAGCAGACAATCGAGGCAATCACCCGCTGCATTATGCTGCCAGTCCGAACGTCCCGGATGGAGCTACCATCGTCTACATGTTGTTGAAAGCTGGTGCTGCTGTCAACGCGTTGAACGACCGACAACAGACGCCGTTGCTGATCTCCGTCATCTCGAACGAGGACGACAACGACAAAGTGGCCAGAGTGCTGCTTTACCACCATGCAAACCCCATGATCAAGGTCACAGACGACCTCATGCTGGCACAATACGCAAAGTCTCGGAAACTGCACAAGGTCGCAGCAGCAATCCGCGAGTACATGTGAAAGGTGATTTTCTATTAGTCGGAAAGCTGCGAGATGAAGCAGTCAAGAAGACAATTCGTCGTAGATGGATGTTTGTCAAGGAGTAGTTTATGAAATGGTTGAATAACTTAATGCCTCTCGATCGAAGAGAGGCCTCGTAAGTCAAAAAACGTGTCTACCAAAACAAATTGTTAGAAAACATCTTCTCTTCTGGGAACAGGACAGTTCCTTTTGACAAAGTCAGGAGACGTTGGCCAAGTGGGGGTTCTTATCGCCCTGGTGCAGGTTCATGCAAGATCTTACCTGGAATGTACACCGCACGATCTCAGTTTGGCACTGGGGACCTGAATTCAAGGCCGTTTTCCAGTTTTCTTTTGATTTTCTGGATTTCTTGATGCGAATTTCGCTGGGTGCTGGCTGCGGCTGCGTTGATTGATGCAGAGGCACTCGTTCTCGTAATGGAATCAACTCTGCGTCCTCCTCATGAAGTTTTGGGGAAAGTTTGGGTAAATCACGTGTTGGATATGGCGGAGCTTCCTGCGTTTGTGACGTTGAAATTGTCCTCAGGATTCCGATCCAGTGATACTTGTGATATGTTGTTTTCACTTTGTTGTAATGTGGGGCCTCACAACGCAACTTGTGAATTTCAGGAAGCATGGAGGAAACTCGAAGTGTTGGCTCAATCACGAAATGTACCCGTTCTACGAGGCATTCGCATTCCAGTACGAGTTCAAATGAATGCGTTTGGTACCAGCAGACAAGAGGTTTTGAGATGGATCAGGGGTGTCATACGAGATAGAATCGACAGTCAGAATGTGTGCTGGGGCGGCGCTACTCCACGCTCAAGACGGGATTGTTATTCCTCCTTTTTGTTGGATTCAATCAGCTTGCCCGAAGAATACGCTCCATTTGGACACCTTTACGACGGCAAGAAATTCATGGGGCTCATTGAGGAAATCAGTGGCTACGTTCAGTTTTCGCATTTGTTCCTCAGGCCTAGCAATGATTCAAAGGCACAGGCGACATCCGAATCTACTTGCAGAGCGATCTTGGATCTTCTTAGTAGGAACAATAATTGCTCAAACGCAATCGAGAAGACGAGATGTGCTACGAATGATATTCACGTGCATTTTCCGGAAAGCTTTTTGTGGGAGCTTAAAGTGGTTTGTGCAGCACTTGCAGTGACGCAGTCGTGCCGATCAGTTTGCTTTGAGAATTTTTGGAGTAAGGATTCAGCATGCGCGATAATGTGGCAGTGTCTGGCATTCGCTTTGTTTTCGAAGCGAGTTCGAACGCGATCCTCCATGAAAAAAATTAAACTTATTGACGTGTATTTGAGCCTCGAAGACGCCGAAGCTATCGCGAAAGAGGTCGCGAAGGACATTCCAGCACCAAACAGGCAAAATCAAGATGAAGGTGAGTACCACGTGAACGAAGGAACAATCGTGCAGGTGACGACGAATTTCGGCCATGGTGTTGAGACTGTTGAATCCTCAGAAGTTTTACGAGGAAAACAAGTTTGTGGTGTGACCATCGTTGGAAATGATGACGGGAAAACGGAGTGGGTAGATGCCATCGTTCCAGGTGTTGGGCTTTGTAAACTCCCACGTTGCAGTCTCACCCAGTGCAATCATGTGAAAACTTTTCGTCCAGAGCCTGAAGTCGTGCTCAACTTGGAGTTTAGTTCTTCGCGTAGGGCTGCTGAAGGACTACGCCGCCTAGTAGAACTGGTGGGGACATCACTACAATCGCTACGGCTGACGTTAAAAGACTTTGATTCAATAAGCAGTGTACTTGATCCGACGTGGATCAATTCCTCGTGTCCCCACCTCCAAGAACTCACCGTAAGAAACCGTGAACTCTCGTCCGAAAGTTTCGTCAAAGCTTGCATGGAAAAACAAGTTCGTCTGCGTCATCTTGATGCAAAGTTTGATGATTTACGCGTCGTGGCGCGTGCTCTGCGCGACGCTACTTACTCGCTGTCGATAAGCTTGCAGTGGTGGCATTGTCCGCTGGTTTTGTATGACCAAGTGAGACCTCTGAAGAAAATTCCTCGCTCCAATCGATCGCTTGAATACCTAACTATAAAGGCAGAAGAAAACTACTACGAGACGATCCACGATAAATTGTCGCGCTTTGATGGGGAAGAACCGGAGGTGAAGAAGAAACTCCCAATTGATGTCAAGTTGGCCTTCTTGAGCGGGTTCAACTCCAATGAGCCTCGTCCGTTCAGAAAGCAGACTCGTGGCCTGAAAGTACTGCAGTCTTTGAATTGTGACGTGATATCGACGATTTTTGAGTTTACCGAAGTGCCCACGGTGCGTAAGGTGAAAATTGTGCACGAATCTGCACCAGGACGCCTGACATGAGTCACGCAAGAATCAAACGAAACACTTTTCCGTTCCTTAACTGGTTTGTCAGCACCAAATTCTACTTCGTCTTCATTCATAAAGCAGAGTCTACAGGAAGTTGACTTAACGAACCGAAATTTTAAGCAACTGCCTTGAAAGTCAAAACTTGTCTTCTGCATCAAATGTAAAAAAACTTCTCATACAAAATCTCGTACCGTGCGTTTATCACAGTAAACAATGGAGGAGAAGAAGAGTTTGGCCAAGTGGGAGTTCTTGACTCCCTGGTGCACGTTCCTACAGAAGCTTGTGCGCAATGCAGGCAACGTCGTCACCGTTTGACGCTGGGGTCCAGAATATAAAGCAACTATCCAATTCTCGTTTGATTTTCCAGGTGTCAACTTGAGTGCTGCGTCGGATGAGCGGAGAAAAACAATTCACAAACTGCGAGAAACATTGTCGTTATTTGCTGCGGCTGCATTGGACGCAGAGGCACTCGCTCTCATTCTGGAACGAATTTTGCGCCATCCTTGGCATGTTCGGGACAACCACGATCTGGATTTGGTCGAGTTTCCTCCGTTTGTCGTGTTGAATCTGTCGTCGGGAGTCCAAACGAATGCGATGGATTGGATGGAGTTGCTTCTCTCGCTTTGCTGTAGTCTGGACCCTCAAAACACAAGTTGTGAATTTCAGGAAGCATGGCGACAACTCGAAGTTTTGGCTCATCCGTCGGCGTTACCTGCTTTGAGAGGCCTTGTCATTCCAGTACGAATTCAGAGTCACGCGTGTGATGCCACCAGACAGCCGTAGTGAGACGGGCTGGGATGCGATAAGAGATAGACTTGACGTTGATGGTATTTGCTGGGATGAGGTTGGTCCACGCTCAAGACGCAATTGCTTTTCCTCCTTGTTGCTAAGTTCAATCAGTGTGGACCAATTCCTCAAGCGATGTCGGTTGATTCACGAATGCAACAGTGTCAACTTCTTGGAGCTCATAGACGATATCCGTTGCCATGGTCGCTTTTCAAACCTGTTGTTTGAACCTGCAGGACCAGAATCTACGAGACTTTCTAGCAAAACTACTCGCTCAAAGTCAATTGAGAAATCGGAGAACGCTACAAACCTCTTTGGTGTGGGTTTCCACGAGTACGATACGTACTTGTGGCGATTGAGAGCGATCTGTGCAGCACTCGTGGTGACACCATCGTGCCGCTCGATTTACTACAGTGGTTTAAGCCGCACAATCGAGTGGCAATGGCTGGCCTACGCTTTGTTTTCGAAGCGTGCTCAGTCTCACTCATCTGTGAAGAGAATCACTCTTACTGAATTATTTCTAAGCACGGGAGACGCCGAGGCTGTGGCAAAAGTGATTGCAAATGATACGCCAGTACCAGATACAACAACGCAAGGCCAAATTCAAGATGAACGCGAGTATCACGTGAACAAAGGAACTATCTTGCGGATGAATACAATTGTTGGGAACCGTATTGTGACGGTAGAACTGTCGGAATTCGTACATCAAGAGTGCGTCTGTGGAGTGAAAATCCTTTCAAAAGATAATGGAAGAGAGGAATGGGTAGATGCCATCGTCCCTGGTGTCGGAAAGTGTAAACTCCCACGTTGCAGTCTCACCCAGTGCAATCATGTGAAAACTTCTAGCCCAGAGTCTGAATTGGCTCTCGAATTGAAGTTTTGGATGTCACCTGGAGCTACCGAAGGACTATGTCGCCTGATAGAAGTGGTGGGGCCATCACTGCAAACACTACGGATAATATTCAACGACTCCGGTTTCAGAAGAGTTCTTGATCCTACGTGGATCATTTCCTCATGTCCGCACCTGCTTGATCTAACTGTAAGAAATCGTATCATGTTGTCCGACGTTTTCGTCGAGGTTTGCGAGGAAAAGCAAGTTCACTTACGCCATCTTGAGGCTGAATTCGATGATTTACGCGTCGTAGCTCGTGCTCTTTGCGACGCCACTCGCTCATTGTCGAAAAACTTGCAGTGGTGGCTTTGTCCAAAACTTTGGATCGGCGATCTCAATGCACTGAAGGAAATGCTGACTTGCAATCGATCGCTAGAATATCTCACAATGAAGGTTCTTGACGAGGACTACGATACGATTCACGATCATTTGTCGCGCTTTGATGGTGAAGAACTCGAGGAGAAGCAGAAACGTTTGTTGGGTCGCAAGTTGGCCTTCTTGAGCGCGTTGAAATCAAGTGAACCTGGACCTGTCAAAAGACAATTTCCGCTGAAGTCACTGCGTGTTCTGGGTCTTGACGAGATTTCGACGATTTTTGAGTTTATCAGAGAGTCCGCGGTGCGTAAGGTGACGATTTTCAAGCTGAGCTAGTAGTGAGAATAGTAAAAACTTCAATTCGCTACTCTGCAAACAACTCTTGACTTCATAAGAACAAAAATTAAACAAAATACTACTTTTCCATTGAGTTTCCAAATCGTGGCCTTAATCTCCTCAAGTCGCTTGATCTCCATTCATAAATTCACTTCACGCAGAATCCGCAGGCGTCAAAGGGGTAAGTGGCGTGACTTCCACGCTCAGACCACCTTTCACTGGAGTCGTGAGCGAGAATTCGTACGTGAGCTCCCACGGATCCTCGATCGTCTTGATGTCGAACTTGCTGAAGAGAGTAGCCAACGTCAACTTGATCTCCATCATTGCAAACTTCTGGCCGATACACACATGCTGTCCCGAACCAAAGCCACTGAACACGTATGGCGACAAAACACGCAGTTTACCCGTCTCGGGGTCGATCATACGCTCCGGTTTGAACTCGAGTGCGTCCTCACCCCACGTCTTTTTGTTGCGTGCATTGCAGTAGGACGAGATCATCAAAGTTTGACCCTTATCAACACAAGTACCATCGACAAGCGTCGTGTTTTCCATAGCTTCACGAACAATGAAACCAGTGGACGGATGCAGACGCATGTTCTCCTTCATGACGGCCTCGAGGTACACCAAGTCACGGACTTGGTCCTGCGTCGGGACTTTAATTTCACCCGTGAGAAGACCCGGCAGCTTCTCCTTCATTTCTTCACGGATCTTCTTGAGAACGTCGGGGTACCGGTTCATGTTGACAATGAACCAGCACATATTGTCTGCGGTCGAGTCCTTACCAGCAAAGGCAAACGACATGACCATGTCACGCATGATGGTCGCATCATCGTCTTCAATGTGCATCTCCTCCGTCTGTCGGAGTTTGCTCTCCATGAAGAGCGTGATCAAGTCTCTGGCCACCATTTTCTCTCCTTTGGCAGCGAGTTCGGCCTTCTTGTTCATGGACTGCACGATCACATCGTTGATGAACTTCTGGATAATAGTGTTGTTCACCTTGAACACACGCTCCCAGCCAATGTTCAAGTATCGTTTGAGCCTCCAGAGCCACATTGGAGACTGAATCCGTACACCAAACGCCACACAAGCTTTGTTAAACGCCTTCAAAAACTCATGGTCGTCCTCTCTGTCCGGACTGTTCTTGAGCGTGTCCAACTCGATCCCAAAGGCAATTTTGGCAATCACGTCCATGGTGAAGTGGCTCAGCTCCTGTTTGACGCTAAACGATTGGCCTCGTTTGTGGTAAATGTCCAGTACATCCAGGAACACACTCAACTTCTCACACACGGTGGCTTCCATGACGTCCTTCATCATCTGCATGGAGAACAAGTGACTCGCAGTCTTCCGGTGGTAGAACCACAAATCTCCATCGGTGATGACCATCCCATTGCCGAACAAGTCGTAGCTGATGTATTGACCCGTGGGGCCTCGTAGGAACACGTCGTCTTGAGTTTTGAGAACGTCTTCAAACATTTCGGGAGACGAAAGCACGATATTGGCAGGACGCCCAGGGATCGTGAACATCCACGGACGGTTGTCAAACTCAATGGATTGTTCGTTCAACCAGTCGTGGAAGCGTTCGGCATTGCCACCAGCGTCCAAAATGTTCTTGAGAATGGGGAGCGTCGACTTGGGCACGGGTGGCAGTTTACGACCTTCCGTCGACTTGTCCTTCGTAGCACGGTGCAGTACCACCGAAAGGCCCAAAATCACAGCCACAACCGCCGCTGCAGCGGTGACAGCCAATTCGTTGCGGTCACCGAAGAGTGCCGACACGGTTTTCATAGCAAATGGCTGCGATTCCGATGGGCTGCGACGGACGAGTGAAAAACGCAAGTGTCGAGGGCAACGGAGACCGTCGGTCCCTCTTCACATGGACACATGGACCTTAGAAAAGGGCCATGATACGTGATTCCCTCGCCAATCTTTCGTGGTTATCCACGGGCAGTGGCACTCGGTGGTTTTGGTTGAAAAGCTGGTGACTTGTAGATTGAAAGATTGGTTTTCTTCAGTTCATTGTGGTTGGTTTCCATCAAAGTATTTGCTTTCGTTGCTCTTAGATTTCATTTCGAGACTTTCTCGGAGGAGTTCAAGATGTTTGTCCAAGAGTTGGAATTCGTGTCGGAATGGTGTGGTAAGATGAAAAATCTGTTCGCAGATACTCGCAGTGAGGTGAAAGTTTGGCGGTGGGGGCCCCATTTCGATCCGTTTGTGCAGTTTTCTATTCGACTTCCGTTTTACTACCCTTTCCAAGTCCCCAATCGCATGGAAATTGCAAACAAGTGTAGGATGATGCGTGAAGGCCTTTCACTTTTCGTTGCCATCGCGAGAATTGATACAAAAGTCCTCATCCAGCTCCTGAAACGTTTTGAGTGGGAACTGGAAGAAGTTTATTGTGATGATGTGTATGAGATGGACGTGTTGCCTGTTGCCGTCGAGGTGAAGCTGGTGGACTTTATCCACGATTTGGACTCGATGAAAGACGGTCTGGTCGCAATGTGCTCGCAACTAGAACCGCACAACACAAGCGCGGACTTCAGGGAAGCGTGGATGAAGATTGACGCGTTTTCAAAGGCACCGCTAGATTTGTCTGTCACGGTTGGATCGTCGATAAACGGGTTTAAAATTCCTGTACGTCTTCTTGTTAATGAGTGCAATTCGCGCGTGGCAGGAGTTGTATTGACGCGGGCGTGGGAGATAATTACAAGTACTTTGGATAGCAACCAAGTGAGCTGGGGGTGGGCTTCGTCGAGACTGGATAATATGCTCAACAGCTTGAAAAGCGTTAGACAAGGTTTCTATACGTCTTTCATCTTGGATTCAATCGGCGTAAGTGATACGGACAATAGCTCCAGTTTCATGGCCAAGACAGATAAGGCGCTCGCCGAGATCATTCGCAACATGTGCGGTCACGTTTTGTTTTCAAAAGTGGCTGTGAGTTTGATAGTCCAACCGAAAAACGAGAGTGCGTTTGTCGCCGTGCATCAAATGGTTTCTAGCTTGCTACGCTGTCCTGACAGTGGCCAATGCATTTCAAATGCTATGCACGTAGATATCCACCCCTATTTTCAATGGCCGTTTGGACAAGCGATTCTAACAGCTTTAGCTCTGACTGACTCATGCGAATCAATTTGCGTTTCGACGATGGCGTGGGCAGCGTTTGGGCTTGAGCGAGCTCAAGCTTGGCAATGGTTGGCGTATGCTCTTTTCTCGAAGCGAGCACTTGGTTCCTCTTCAGTGCGAAAAATCAAACTCACGGAAGTGCGACTCACTACTGACGATGTGGAGGCTGTCGCTAAAGTCCTCGAGAGTGAAAATCCAGAGCAAATACTGTTCGACAGCGAGATGGAACCATCAGTTATTGCGCCAAATGAAGAAGAATACCAAGTGAATGAGGGCGCGATCGTCGAAGTTTACGATGTCAATGGGAACGTACTCGATGTGTGCGATGTTCTTCGTGGGAATCCGGTGTGCCGAGTTAAAATTGTGGGGGACTACGACAAGGAAAGCGAGTGGGTCGATGTATTGATCCCTGGGGTGGGGTTTTGCGAAGTACAGCACAAGAGTCTTGTACGAATTCCGTCGGAGCATACTCCGAAATGCCGCCGCGACTTGCAGCTGGATATGGAGGTCGGGTTCTCACCGAATGACGGACTTTGTGGGCTCATGAAACTCATTGGGCCATCGCTTCAGTACTTACGGCTAACCCTCTACAACAATAACTACTCGACACCTGCATTCGACCTGTCGTGGGTCATTCCTTCGTGCCCCAGACTGATTGAACTGACGATTAAGAACCGGCGTATTGCTGCTGACACGTTTGTCGAAGCGTGTGAGAGGAATCACTCTCGGTTGAGCAAACTTCAAGTCTTCTTTGACAAAGTTCACGTACTTGCTAACACGTTGAAGGACGAACGCCATCCACTGACTGTACATTTACGCTGGTGGTATTGCTACCTGTACAATGCTGAGGTACAGCCATTGCAGGAGATGCTTGGTATTAATCGATCGCTGAAGAACCTCACCGTAGCAACATTCGAGAGTTTAATGAAGCCAGTTGAGCAAGAGTTGGCGAAGTACGCAGGGCAAGCCCTTGGTGTGGAGGAAGAACCGTTTCCAGCAGAGTGCAAGGCAGCCTTTTTGAGTGTTTTCCACTCAGATTGCAAGAGTTCTCCACCCAAGAAACCAGCTTCAGGTCTATCGATGAGACTTCCTGATGTCGACGTGCTAGCAATTGTGTTTCAATTTGCGTCGGAGCGCGCAGTTCGAAAGATCAAAGTTCTTCGCGGTTAGGAAAACATGAATTGGGGTTATTCCGTTCCGTTCACCAAATATCCTTGAAAAAGAAAATATGTATGGAACGGGACCACTTCAAACAACCTTGTTCACCATCTTCCACGATAGCCACCTTTCGTCCCCTACACAGTTACTGTATCTCCTTCACCGCTTTCGGTCTCCATTTGCAGTCCAAAGTTCAGACTCCAAATCAATTGCTGACAGACACCACCACTTGCACGGTTGCTTGATCTTCAATGCCTTTGGGATCACTACGGGAAGACCTGACGGAGGGATCAGTGGAGACCGTGGCCCTTTTTCATCATGCACAGTGTCGACCTGTGGCTCGTCTCGCCAAGAACGAACCTCCCGAACCGCTCGACTGTCTGTCGAATCGACAGTGTCGATGCCGTTCCCTCCTCACGTTTCGCTGCTTCGCCATCCAATTCACTTGAGCTTTTTATTCGTTCCTTGCAAGTCTCCAGTATGAAAACCGTGTCGACACTCTTCGGTGACCGCAACGAATTGGCTGTCACCGCTGCGGCGGTTGTGGCTGTGACTTTGGGTCTTTCGGTGGTACTGCACCGTGCTACGAAGGACAAGTCGACGGAAGTTCGTAAACTGCCACCCATGCCCAAGTCGACGCTCCCCATTCTCAAGAACATTTTGGACGCTGGTGGCAATGCCGAACGCTTCCACGACTGGCTGAACGAACAATCCATTAAGTTTGACAACCATCCGTGGATGTTTGCCATCCCAGGACGTCCAGCGACCATTGTGCTGTCGTCTCCTGAAATGTTTGAAGACGTTCTTAAAACCCAAGACAATGTGTTCCTTCGAGGACCTGTGGGTCAGTACATCAGCTACGACATCTTTGGCAATGGGATGGTCATCTCGGACGGAGATCCGTGGTTTTACCATCGTAAAACAGCGAGTCACTTGTTCTCCATGCAGATGATGAGGAAAGTGATGGAAGCTACCGTGTGTGAGAAGCTTGGAGTGTTGCTGGATGTGTTGGACATTTACCACAATCGAGGTCAACCGTTTAGTATTAAGGAGGAACTGAGCCACTTCACCATGGACGCCATCGCCAAGATCGGCTTTGGAATTGAAATGGACACGTTGAAGAACAGTCCGGATCGTGAAGAGGACCACGAGTTCCTGAAAGCTTTCAATGAAGGATCAGTGGCTTTCGGTGTGCGGATTCAGTCTCCTCTGTGGCTTTGGGAGTTGAAAAAGTACCTGAACATCGGCTGGGAGAAGATCTTGATGGACAACACGAGGATCATGCACGAGTTCATCAACAACGTCATCATCCAGTCCATGAACAAGAAAGCCGAACTTGCTGCCAAAGGAGAGAAAATGGTGGCCAGCGACTTGATCACGCTCTTCATGGAGAGCAAACTCCGACAGACGGAGGAGATGCACATTGAGGACGATGATGCAACGATCATGCGTGACATGGTCATGACGTTTGTGTTTGCTGGTAAGGACTCGACGGCACACAGCATGGGCTGGTTCATTGTCAACATGAACAAGTACCCGGACGTTCTCAAGAAGATCCGTGAAGAAATGAAGGAGAAGCTGCCTGGTCTTCTCACGGGTGAAATTAAAGTGCCCACAGAGGAGCAGATCCGTGACTTGGTGTACCTCGAAGCTGTCGTGAAGGAGAACATTCGTCTCCATCCGTCCACTGGTTTTATCGTTCGTGAAGCTATGGAAAACACGACGTTGGTCGATGGTACTTGTGTTGAAAAGGGTCAAACTTTGATGATCTCGTCCTACTGCAATGCACGCAACAAAAAGACGTGGGGTGAGGACGCGCTCGAGTTCAAACCGGAGCGTATGATTGACCCCGAGACGGGTAAATTGCGTGTTTTGTCGCCGTACATTTTCAGCGCTTTCGGATCGGGACAGCACGTATGCATCGGCCAGAAGTTTGCACAAATGGAGATCAAGTTGGCCATGGCCACACTTTTCAGCAAGTTCGACATCAAGACGATTGAGGATCCGTGGAAACTCACGTACGAATTTTCGTTGACGATCCCAGTCAAAGGACCGCTTGATGTGGAAGTCACACCTTTGACCCCCTTGCAACCTGCAGCCTCCTCGTAAGGTCCCTGTATGAATGTTACATCGTACATGTACAACTCGCATGTAGCATAACAAATTGAGTGAACATACATCCGTCCCAAGTTTCTTCACTCTGATGCCTGACGTTGACTAAAATGGGTTAGGAAGGTTAGTTGTACTACAACGAACAATTTGGAGAGAGAACAATTGTTTGTGTCCTTTTAGTTCTCACCAATTAATTGAGTTCAGGTGGAAAGAAAAGAATTGAAGACCATTTTCAAATGTTTAGGCGTTCATTGTAGTACTGTTTTCCGTATCAAAGGACCCGAAACAGCAGTTTTTTCAGCTATCACTACACTACGAAATGCAAACATGCAAATTTGGAGCTTTCTTAGCAGCCCACGCCACTTGGTTCGCCGCTGCAGCTGCCCGTGTCTCCAGTTACCGTATTGTCCGAAAACGTCCAGCCAGAAACAACGTCGGGGTTCACCAGGATGTCGTAGATATCGTCGGCCGTTCCTGAAAGTCCCGAAATCGTGATGTCCGTGATCTCCACCTTGCTGGTAGCGTCGCCAGTGTACTCTCCTTCGGACTTGCTGTAGTCCGAGTGAATCATAATGGCGTTCTCAACGTTGGATAGCGTGTTGTCAGTGTAAGACGCACCGGTGACGGTGCCGTACAGGTCGATGATTGTCTTGATGCAAGACTCTCGCATCAAGATCCTCGCAGCGAAAATCTCTCCAGTTTGCTCAGCTTGGGAGGGTGATGGCCCCAACATGTTTTCGGCTTTTTCGCAACAAGAAATCGATAGCAATGGTGGGTAACGAGCGAATTACTTTAGCTGCAACCTCTACAATCGCCGACTTTGTGTGGTATATTTCAAGGATGTTTAATGTGTAGTCGTTTGAAAAGAGTCTGAAGACGAACGATTGATTTACAAGCAAAACAGTTTTCGCGAGTACCTGCACCCCAATGAAGAGATCACGTTCATCCATCTTGACGGCAATTATCGGGAAAGCTTTTCGCAGCAGTTCTTGCTTGGAAACGTGGCAACAACCTGGCGTCGCACTCTATCCAATGTGTCGGAACCACGTCGAGGCGCAGCAAATAATTCCTGAGGGAACTGCACCAACGAGAATGGAAGACCCGTAGTGTCAGCACGAACAGGAGCTCTTTCAACTCGAAACTTTAACACAGTGTCATTGAAGGCTTTTACGTTTACAACAGCAGAAGCATCAGTTGACAGCGCACTTGCAGACGCTCGGGCGTCAACGAACAATTTCACGTCCTGCCGGCTGAGAATCAGCTGTGACTTGTGAGCAGATTTTGCCACGTCGTACTGCAAACTCGGCTGCACCTCAGACATCGTCCTTTGAAAGAGGTTGGAAGTTGTTTCGAGTGCAGGGAAAGTTGACAACTACCTACCTCGAGTGTTGGCCCCCCTCCATGTGAGGTTCTCCTGCATTCTGTCTGATTGCTCGCAGCACCCCCTCCCGAACTTTTACATTTAACACCACATCCCTCCATGACATCAGTCCCTCATGGTCAAGTATGGTCGGTGTACAGTAGAAAACGGACCAGGAACTAGAGTCATCAATCAGAATACAAGTGGCCACCTCGAGTCATCAATTCCCCCACTTCAATCGGGGCCTTAAGCAATCACCGTAGTAAGGACAAAGAGCATCATGTCAAGGTGTAAAGCGAGCAGACTTGATAAAAGTTTTTTTTTGATTAACATCTTCTGAAATGTTTCAATTAAAAGCTTCGTGTGTAAAGCAGTTTGCTGCGAAGAAATCATGCTGTCGAAGCCCCGGGACAGCACTACACCCACCAGTCAATAGGACGTTCAATTTGCAGGGTGGCCACCACAATACGACGAACACCTCGACTAGCTGCAAATTCGAAAATCGTCGACATGGTATCGGCACCGAGAGCCTGTAGATGAAATCGAGAGTGAGATCTTCTCACCGAACGTTTCGAGCGTCGTGAAAGCGCGTCGTGGCAACTGAAAATGCTCATGAAAGCTGTTTTGCACTGCATTGGCAAGTCATCTCCCTTCGTGGCGAGCTCCTGTAAATTGTACGTCTTCAGACCCTCTTCGAATGCTTTCACATTGCAATATCCCCCGTTGCCAGTGAAAGTGACGATCATATTCTGCAGCACACGGTTCACAGCAAACATTTCTTGTAATGTATGCAAAACTGGATGATTCGGAGTATTTGGTGGCACCATCGGAAACGATTCCAAGCCAAACGCCAATCTTTTCAGGTGCTGCGCCATTGGGCTCGACTCGCGCTTTAAAGCATTCAGAATAATGCAAATGTCGTCAAAACTGCACTCTAACCGACGAAGTCGAGTGTGGTTTTCCTCCCAGGCCGAGACAAAATGGCTGCGCGGCAATCGTTCCGGAATCAATGATCAAGTCGCTCAAGTTGGGACACGAGGAAATGATCCATGACACATCGCCAGCTACTGGAAAACTGATCTGCAAACTCTGTAGCCACGGGCCGATCAGCTCCATGAAACGAGGAAACCCTTGTCGGGTACTGGTGTGTCTGGTTGACAGTTGAAGTTGTAAGTTTGCGGCAGAATTCATTCGGGCAGAATTCATTCGCACCGCGTGCTGACACTCGACAAGAGATCGTCGCTGCAGTTTGCACAACCCGATACCAGGACACATGACATCCACCCACTCGCTCTCGCCATCTCCCGTACCAAGAATCTGCACTCTGCTCACATCTCGACCACAGAAAATATCGGTCGATTCCCACGTCACGACCGTGTTGCCATCTCTCTTGCTTCCTCGCACTACCGCGTTCTCATTCACATGAAACTCTCGCTCCTCGTTCTGAGAGGCAATTGTAGCGTTTTGGACCGAGTTGAGGAGCTCCTGTTCTGGGCTTGGGCTCAAAAGCACTTTCGCCATGGCGTCTACAACGTCAACACTCAAATCTGCTTGGGTAAGTTTGATCCGAGTCACACAGGAGCGTGAACGTGCTCGCTTGGAGAAAAAGGCCGTAAGCCAGCCATTGCCATGCTGTAGGACTTGCTCCACCGGGTACTTCAATGTCCACTGACGAGCAAGAGCTCACTGCGAGGGCTGCACAAAGTGCGTGAAACTCGGATCCAATGTGATAATAAAACTTGACCTGCACACAATCCACAATTCGCTGCTTGGTTTCCATCGAGTTGGAGCACGGACGAGCACAAAAGAGACCCACTAGTAGGCGCCACATTTCGTGTAAATCCCGCCGAGTAGTTAGAAACAATTCCAGCGTCGAGAGCCGAACGTGGGCACTCATAGCTTCGGTGAGGTATAGGCTAGAGCCTCGCGGTGTGAAGTCTACCCACTCGTATCGTCCATAGCCATACGGGGCTGGAAAACTATTAACTCGAACGGAATCGATAATAAAATTGCAATAGAAATCGCGTCTGGAACCTCTAATACACGAGGCAACAGAATCGGAAGTCATTCCCCATTGAAAATGGTTTGCTGATACAGCGTTCTGCACGGTCTCCCATAGATCCGAACGTGGCCAGGCAGCGCTCGGAACATTGGCTACAGAGCTGTTAAACACCATTCGAACGGAAATTTTGAGCCCAAGAAACGGTGATACAGACACCGAGTGTGCATTCTCGCTTTTAAGTACAATTTGCTTTGAAGCTGCGATCGTGACAATCCTTTTCCATGTCTGCTGGAAAGTATCACTTGTATTTTGTGGGCTGAGCTCTTGAAATAGTGAAATTAAGTTCGCACGAATTGATACGACGTCGTATGGACTGTAGAAACCTCGGGTACCGTCAGTGAGTATGATCTCAATCAAAGCTGGTTGCTCACCAATTCCAAGCGCTGGGTTCAAATTGAGTGGCTGTGTTGAGCGAATGTCCAGCCGTAATTGGAAATGTTTTACCAAGTCAGTGAGTTCGTCAGGATCTACCCACAGAACGGTAACAATCAGGGCCAACATTTCACGGAGTTCCTGAACGTTGTCGGCTCGTGCAGCACCAAATGCAAATTGAATAACTGGCTCGCGGTCGCTACTGTAATTCACAATCCTCACTGTAGAATGCGTTCTGACGAAAAGCGAATTCAGTGCAGTGTACCATGACTTCATGAATCCCCATTGGCTTGGCAGTGTGGACACCATCTTGAATAGTTGTGGGACTGCAAGTAAAGAGAAGAACAGCTTTATGGGAAGAGACATCCTAACGGGAAAGTCTGGGACGCAGCGGCTTCTTCATTCCTAAAGATGGCACCCACGCTGCCAAGTCAATGGAGATTCATGAAGCAATGGTTCGAGGCCCTGCAAGTGATTTTCAGACAAACTGGGAATAAACGTAGGATAACTATCTGGAACCGTTCTCCTGTCGGCAAGCCACTAGTCCAATTCACGTTCAACGGTTGGCGATGCAGTAACTTTATGAAACTCAGAGAAGTTCTGGCCCTGATTGTAGCTGTTGGGTGGGTAGATCCTGATGGACTCGCAAAGTTGGCGGAATACTTCGAATCTAAACCGGAAATACGGAACCCAGTGCTTGAAATTGGCGAGCGACCAGCACTGATCGAGATCACTTTTCCTAACACTATCAACGGTTTACACGATGCATCGATCCTGGCAATCATTCGTGGGAACCTAATTTCACTGTTTGAAGAGCTCAACCCACAAAATACGAGTAAGAAATTCCAGAGGACCTGGAAAAGGCTTGTCAATATCGCAGCTTCAAAGAAGATTGTGCTCAAAAGCAAGACTGCACGCTCAGCGGCTGTATCACCGCTACTTGGGCTCGAAATGCCCGTTCGACTAGTGTTCAACAGCTCTTTAACCCCATTTTCAAGAACGGAAGCTGAGAGATCATGGAGCGTCATTCAAAGCGCTATACCAGCAAACCATTTTCGATGGGGAATGAGTTCCAATTCTGTGGTGAGAGGGTCCCAACGTAATTTTTACAGCTCATTTGTTGTTGATTCCGTTCGACTTACCAACATTTCACTTACTTTCGGTGCAAGGTGCTATGAATTCGTAGACCCCACAGCTCAAATGTATGGCACCAATATAATCAGAGCGATAAGTGGCCACGTTCGGCTCTCAACGCTGGAATTGTTTCTAACTACTCGGTGGGATTTACATGAAATGTGGCGCCTACTAGTGGGTCTCTTTTGTGCTCGTCCGTGCTCCAACTCGATGGAAACCAAGCAGCGAATTGTGGATTGTGTGCAGGTCAAGTTTTATTATCACATTGGATCCGAGTTTCACGCACTTTGTGCAGCCCTCGCAGTGAGCTCTTGCTCGTCAGTGGACATTGAAGTACCCGGTGGAGCAAGTCCTACAGCATGGCAATGGCTGGCTTACGGCCTTTTTCTCCAAGCGAGCACGTTCACGCTCCTGTGTGACTCGGATCAAACTTACCCAAGCAGATTTGAGTGTTGACGTTGTAGACGCCATGGCGAAAGTGCTTTTGAGCCCAAGCCCAGAACAGGAGCTCCTCAACTCGGTCCAAAACGCTACAATTGCCTCTCAGAACGAGGAGCGAGAGTTTCATGTGAATGAGAACGCGGTAGTGCGAGGAAGCAAGAGAGATGGCAACACGGTCGTGACGTGGGAATCGACCGATATTTTCTGTGGTCGAGATGTGAGCAGAGTGCAGATTCTTGGTACGGGAGATGGCGAGAGCGAGTGGGTGGATGTCATGTGTCCTGGTATCGGGTTGTGCAAACTGCAGCGACGATCTCTTGTCGAGTGTCAGCACGCGGTGCGAATGAATTCTGCCGCAAACTTACAACTTCAACTGTCAACCAGACACACCAGTACCCGACAAGGGTTTCCTCGTTTCATGGAGCTGATCGGCCCGCTGGCTACAGAGTTTGCAGATCAGTTTTCCAGTAGCTGGCGATGTGTCATGGATCATTTCCTCGTGTCCCAACTTGAGCGACTTGATCATTGATTCCGGAACGATTGCCGCGCAGCCATTTGTCTCGGCCTGGGAGGAAAACCACACTCGACTTCGTCGGTTAGAGTGCAGTTTTGACGACATTTGCATTATTCTGAATGCTTTAAAGCGCGAGTCGAGCCCAATGGCGCAGCACCTGAAAAGATTGGCGTTTGGCTTGGAATCGTTTCCGATGGTGCCACCAAATACTCCGAATCATCCAGTTTTGCAAACATTACAAGAAATGTTTGCTGTGAACCGTGTGCTGCAGAATATGATCGTCACTTTCACTGGCAACGGGGGGTATTGCAATGTGAAAGCATTCGAAGAGGGTCTGAAGACGTACAATTTACAGGAGCTCGCCACGAAGGGAGACGACTTGCCAATGCAGTGCAAAACAGCTTTCATGAGCATTTTCAGTTGCCACGACGCGCTTTCACGACGCTCGAAACGTTCGGTGAGAAGATCTCACTCTCGATTTCATCTACAGGCTCTCGATGCCAATACCATGTCGACGATTTTCGGGTTTGCAGCTAGTCGAGGTGTTCGACATATCCTGATGGTTTCCGCTGGTACTTGATGTGTTGGTCGCATTGGTATTTTGGCAGGACGTGACGTGGTACCATAACTCTGTGTCAAATAAGTACTTCGACGTAGCAATTCGTGCTGGTTTCCTTTTTACAAAGGAAACCAGCACGAATTGCTCCGTCGAAGTACTTATTTCAAAAACGCAGTTGAGGATCTACAACAGTGACTTTCTTCTTCCGAATCCAAATCGTCAATAATATTGTAGCTTTATTTTCTTACGGACTAGCAGTATTTGGAGTTCGACGAGGGAGGAGTCAGCAATTAGCGTCCAAGAGGTGAATGGGATACCAGCCATTTTCGGGTCTAAGGCATATTCGTCGAAGCTGTGAACACTGCACAGGTTGCAGGAGACCAGCCAGCTGATCCGCCCCAGTGAGTGTGGAGATTTTCGTGGAGGCTGTGACGAAGCACGCGAGTAGTTCAATTTCTCCTAGGGAACGTTCGCGATCAAGTTTTACAAGCACATTGCAATGCATTTGCATGAAACATATTCTGAAATGTGTTGACTAACCGGTTCTCTTGGTTGTAGCTAGTGCAAACCGCTTTTAGAAGCGTTGTCAGCTTTGTTTCCTGCAAATTTTGGTTGTCTACCCCCACAAACTACGATCGCGTGGTGCCATGATTCCTTCAACGGCGTTTGAGTGGGCCCGTGGAATGTAAATGCGAGCAAGAGGCAGTTCGTGTATCGCGACAGCCCTGACAACGTGCCGCACCCACGGACTCAGATCAAATTCACGCAGATTGCCTGCCACTTGGGCAAACTGGGCCATCGAACAGGGCAGAACCGTGGTGCCCACGCCGGCAGGTGCTCCCAGGACCCGTAGATGGTTCAGAACAGCATTTTTAAATGTCTGGGAGTCCACTGGGATTGGAAGGTGCAGTGGATTATCTGGTGATAATCCATTGCCGCATTGATAACGCTTCGAGATTGCCAACGTTCCAGCCGAAAATGACCGGAGGGTCCTTTTTCACGTGCTTGCCGAGATCCATTATGTAGGCATACAGGTGTCCTTCTCCATTTGTCTCCAGTATGTCTTCAAGAAGTGGATCGACGAACGCACCGGGCTCTTCAACGTCACACGGTAATTCTGGCCCCACCTCTGGCATCGTCCTCAGTCTCTTGCTCAACGGGAAAGTTCTCAAATGCCTTTGCGTACATTTTTCGACACCCCATGACACCGCCATATAGAATCTAGAGTCATATACATGTAGTATGACTGATTCTTCTGGTTGAAGGCTACAGAAAAAAATTAAAAGTAAAGCGGTTTGCACTAGCTATTAGCTAGTGCAAAAAAAAAATGCTTTACAATGTGGTATGCCCCAGCACGTTGTAAGAATCCTTCGCCTCTGTTGCTTGTGAATCTTGTTTTATTGAAACGAACCCCAGGCCAAGTCGTTTTCAGGTGCAGGTGCGGCCTCGGGTTTTTGAGGGGCAGGAGCGAAGCCGAATGGGTCGTTCGATGCTAGAGCATCTTCAGTCTTGGCTCCAAAAGGCTGCGGAGGCGGAGGGTCTTGTGACGAAGCAGCACCAAATGTACCCCACCCGCCGCTAGATGCACTGTTATGGGAATGCATTAACGAGGGATTCGCGTTTATTTCTGCGTGCTTCGGCGGTGTCGTGGCGGTCGAAGCCGTGCCCAGCTCCCCGACTGTGAGCGCACCCTTGGACAACGCAAATGCAGAATTCTTAGACTCTGCAAATGGCGCAGCACCTGACTGCTGGATGATACTTCCGGCATCCGAGCCTCCGGACTTGACAGCTACAATCCGCCCCACCACATCCGCCTTCTTGGCCATCAACTGAGCCGTCTGGTGCTGCAATGCAATGAGCTCCTGCGTCAGTCCACTTGCAACCTTCAGCGGGTCCTCCCGCGGTCCATCCTGCGTGGCTTCGGACGCCACCGCGCGCATCTGCGCGTCAATCTGCATGCTCTGAATCTCCTGCCTGGCTGCATGCACGTGCTTCTGCAGCAAGTTTTTCAGATCATTCCAGTGCGTCCAGCGACTTTGTCGTGCTCGGGACAGGGAATCCCAGTGCGTCCACTTGATCAGCGATGCGTTCCACACACACGTGTAAACTCTGCAACGCCCTAACTTCAGACTGCTCCACTCTCGCCAACACCTCGGCTTCATGTTGTTTACTGCGGATCTCGACGTTCACCAATTCACTCAGCGACTTCGTCTCCAGCAACGGGGTCCCGGGCGTCACGGGGGACGTGGCAAGGAACGAAATGGGCTGATCCCCACCAACCAACGGGGTGTCACTGGAAACTTTGGACGTGTCCGACGTCACGTCGGGACTAGGGAACCCAAAGTCATTGGCAGGAGCTGGAACACTTGGCCTTCTCTCTGGCGTTAAATCCAACGTGGGGAACAAGTACCTGGGGAACGTCGGAGGGATCTGGACGAGGTTCCTCTTGGTCATACACACGATAAAGTGCATCCCCATGATGAACTCCGTCTCGTTCATGTGGTTCGGGTCTCGCAGCAATTGCAGCGCCTTGAGGCGGTCGTATAGTTCTTGTACTTGAGGCTCTGAGAGACTGCTCTTACGGAAGAAACCGAGTGCAGCGTCGCGGGAGATGGACGAGTCGGAGCCGCTCAGTTTGGAGAAGAAGGCGCGGTAGCGAGACATCTCCAACTCGATCATCGTGTAGAGCTGCGTGTCCAGCTGCACGTCGTCGCTCGGGAAGGCCGCGAAGGACATGGCGGACGATGGGGGGGGGGCACGTTTAGGAAGATAATTGATAACTGCTGGAAGTTGGAGCAGCTGTTTTCAGAAGTTGTATAATTTAATATATTGCTTAACTGGATATGCTGAGAGGTGAGATCAAGTTGTTTGTTACTGTGTTATTCGATACACTGTCAGATTGAGTATAATGGGATGGAAGTAGAATATGTGACTGCAAATTTGTCCTCTAAAGTCGAGCCACCGCCCACTCGATGATAGTTATCAAGAACAAGAATGACTCGCTTCCTTCCACGTTGAGCACTTCATGCGCAGCGTTTGGGACGATATTGAGCGTCTTGTCCTTCTGCGTGCATGCGGAATAAAAATTGACCGAACCTTGTGGAAACGTGAGCATGTCTTGACCACCGTGTAAGATGTAGAGAGGTGCTGGGAAACGCTTTACCAGCTCATTGTCGCTTTGCGAAAGTCGAGCAGCTTCTTTGACCAGACTGTACGCCAGTCCCAGTGTCGCCCCGTACTTTGGTACGAGTGGATCCCGCGACCAACGTTTGTACACATCCACGTCGTTCCCAAGCTTGGTGAAGTCAAGTCCTTCAAGGCGAAGCCTCGGCACCATCTTGGCCAAAACTGGAGCCCAACAAGGCACACCACCACCTGGAACCACCCACAGCGCCGGTGAAGATAACACGACCCCGTTCCAGCTCAGCCCCTGCTTGATTGAAAGCTCGACAAGAAGCAACAGAAGTAAACCTCCCATCGAGTGTCCAAGCGCAAACCTCGGCAGATCCTTCCAATTGACATCTGCGTGCGCCTCCAACTCGGGATCCACCACTGCCACGTTCCTGTCACCACGCTTGGGACCGTTCAACACATGCTGGACGAACTCTATGTAGTCCTCCGACAGATCCTGCACCTTGTCCGCGTACATGCGCTCGCCGTCGCTCATGCCGTGGCCCTGATGGTCCACCATGAAGACTGCGAATCCGTTCTTGGCCAGAGTTCTACCAACGCGGTCGTATCGTCCTCCGTGTTCTCCGAGTCCGTGCAGAATGAAGAAAACACCTCGTGGGGGACAGTCGAAGCGTGGCAGCCACTTGCGGACGTAGAGCGCCAAGCCTTTTGAGGTCACGAAAAATGGTCGCAGGACGTCCACGTGACTGGGAGGAGGGTGGACGCCCTTGGGCACTGGAGGGAGTCGATGCGGCAACTTGCAGGTGGCATTGGTTAGAGCCGAAATCGATGAGCTTCCACGCGCAGTAGCCTAAAGCTGCGTAGCAGATTGCGGTGTAGACGGAGACCATGATGTTCTGCTTCGGACGAGAAATCGCGGAATGACCCTTTGAGACAGCAAGACGACGATGAAAACGGATAACAGGCCCTTGGTACCCTGGATACAACCGCTCATTTAGCTAGCTGATCAGGGCACTTCTTGCACTGAATTTAGCAAACACGACACTTGTGGCAAGCGAAATCCGTCCGGAAAAGGTGAAGCATATGAAGCCACCGGCGACTGGGTAAATGCTGTCCAGTCCCCACCACCGAAACTCGAAAGCACGAGATGAATATTTTCGTTCTTCTCGTTGGGTTCACGAGTGGTGTGGCTGGCGTAAGGGATATGTTCATCTGCAAAAGGATGTGGTCCAACCGTTCAAACAAGCCAAACATCCACCATTTGAACTTGTTTACTTTACTCACACCTGCAAAATCATCAGTAGCAAAAGTCTTCACGGGGCTTGATTGGTATCGCAATCGGCTTTAAATCAAGAAAGCAAAAGTTGGCAACATCAGAATACTTTGTGCGAGAAATACCGACAAACGTCTTCTGGTGTTATGGGGAATATCAACAGGAAACTCCCATGGTCACCTTCACGTTCTAACATCATGTGAAGACGAACTTACTTGAGCCGCGCCACCATCCAGTCAATAATGGTTTTAATCGTCTTCTCACTCCCCTCCAGATTCAGCACTTCGTGCACCGCATTCGGGATGACGTTGATGGTCTTATCCTTCTGTGTGCACGCAGTGTAAAAGTTTACAGTGCCTTGAGGGAAGGTCAGTGTGTCCTTCTCACCATTCATCATGTACAACGGCGCGGGAAAGTTCTTGGCCAGCTCATTGTCACTCTGCGCGTATCGGTTACCCTCGTAGAGTAAACTGTCCATCAACCGTAAAGGGGTTCCGTGCTTTGGCATAAGTTCATCACGGGACCAGCGTTTGTACACTTCAGAATCATTCCCAAGTTTCGTGAACTCGAACGGCGGTAGCTTCATCCTCGGCAGGAGCTTCGTCAACACGCGGAAGAACGCAGGGGTGGGGCCTCCACCCGGCACCGACCAAAACGGAGCAGCGGACACAATAATCCCATTCCAACTGAGCTGCTGCTTCATTGAAAGCTCAACCAGTTGCAACACCAAGACCCCTCCCATCGAGTGACCCAACGCAAACCTCGGCAGATCCTTCCACTTGACATCTGCGTGCGCCTCCAACTCAGGATCCACCACCGCCGCGTTCTTGTCACCACGCTTGGGACCGTTCAACACATGCTGGACGAACTCTATGTAGTCCTCCGACAGATCTTGCACCTTGTCCGCGTACATGCGCTCGCCGTCGCTCATGCCGTGGCCCTGATGGTCCACCATGAAGACTGCGAATCCGTTCTTGGCCAGAGTTCTACCAACACGGTCGTATCGTCCTCCGTTTTCTCCGAGTCCGTGCAGAATGAAGAAAACACCTCGTGGGGGACAGTCGAAGCGTGGCAGCCACTTGCGGACGTAGAGCGCCAAGCCTTTTGAGGTCACGAAAAATGGTCGCAGGACGTCCACGTGACTGGGAGGAGGGTGGACGCCCTTGGGCACTGGAGGAAGACGATGCGGCAACTTGCATGACGCATTGATTAAAGCGCTAATCAATTGCCACACACAATAACTCAAGGCCACGTAGCCCAGCGCCACATCGACGGACACCATGCTGGCGAAATGGGGAATGTAGCCATCGGATTCGGTGGGTCTCTTTCCATTAATTACAGCATAGCCCTTGATAACCTTGTTGAAACACCGTGATAAGAATCCCGTATTTACTTTTCTAGCATTAGCGCATTTAACACGAGGCATACAATGGCCAAGTCATTTCTGCTTGAAGTCACGTCGGGTCGAAGCAGCTTGTGACGAGTCGATCTTGAAGACGAATCTTCGAGTAAACAAGTTGCCGCCACTGCCTCCCGCCTCTTCATTCCGCATTCGCTTCCGTCGCGCGCACCTTCACTCCTGCTTCACTTGCGCTCAGTATACCACCATGGGCTTGGCCAACAGCACGGAGCTGCCCATGAGCGAGATCGACTTCGAGTCGTACAAGGGATTGCGCTACACGAACGCCGTGCCCAACACGGGGGACGCCACCCACGGACCCACGTACGAAGTGCCCAACACGGTGCCAGTGGACGAGGCTCAACAGACTTTGTACCACAATTTCCTGCGTGGTTGGAGCCGGGAAGGAGGCTCCCGACCTTGTTACGGCCGTCGTGCGGTGGACCCCACGACGGGGAAAGTGGGCGCGTTCCAGTGGCTCACGTACGCGGAGGTGAAGACCCGAACGGACGACCTGGCGGCGGGTTTGACCCGTTCGTGCGGCCTCCAGCGCCAGGAGAACGTCGGCATCTTCGCCAAGAACCAGATCGAGTGGTGTCTCGTGGCCCACGCGTGCGACCGCATGGCCTACGTGCTCGTGCCGCTGTACGACACGCTGGGACCGGATGCTGTGCCGTTTATCGCGAATCACACCGAGATCCGAGTGCTCTTCTGCGGCATGGACCAGTTCCACGTCGTCATGGACTGCAGAGACGCGTGTCCGAAGCTCCAGACCGTCGTGCAGTTCGAGCCCGTGACGGAGGAGCAACGTCACGTGGCGGCGGCCAAGAACGTGGAGTTGAAGAGCTTGAGCGACCTGGAGCTTGTAGGACGCGCAGAGCCCTTGCCGGCGGACCCCCCACAGCCGTCGGACATCTCGACACTGTGCTACACGTCGGGCACGACGGGGGACCCCAAGGGAGTGATCTTGACGCACCGCAACTTTACCATTATCAGTTCGCTTGCTGGCGAGAGGCTGAGTGTGAACCCTACGGACGTGCACTTGTCGTACTTGCCGCTGCCTCACGTGTTCGAGAGGGCGGTGATTGGATCCATCTTGCAGAACGGTGCTGCGGCCGGATTCTACCAGGGAGATGTGTTGTTCCTTATGGAGGATCTGGCGGAACTGGCCCCGACGCTCTTTGTGTCAGTGCCCAGACTGTTTAACCGAGTGTACGACAAGATCACGCAGGGTGTCGCCGCTGCGGGTGGATTGAAGAAGCTCATGTTCGACCAGGCGTACGCTAGCAAACGTGCAGGACTAAGTGCTGGGTACAAGACCCACGCGTTGTGGGACGCTTTGATCTTTGCCAAGATCCGTCAGGTGCTCGGCGGACGAGTTCGAATCATCTTGTCCGGGTCGGCTCCATTGAGTGCTGATGTGAAGGAGTTCATGAAGATCGTGTTTTGCTGCGATGTGGTCGAAGGTTACGGACTCAGTGAGACGGCAGCCGGACTTACCCTTGCGTCTGGTGACATGCCGCTAGGCCCGCACGTCGGCCCACCACTTGTGCGTATGCAGGTGTGTCTTGAAGATGTTCCCGAAATGGGCTACACGAGCAAGGACAAACCTCGCCCCCGCGGTGAGATTCTCACGAAGGGTCCGCTCGTGTTTGCGGGGTACTACAAGCAGCCTGAGAAGACGGCTGAGGTCATCGATGAAAACGGTTGGTTCCACACGGGGGACATCGGCTGCTGGAACGCTGATGGTACGCTGAGCATCATCGACCGTAAGAAGAATATTTTCAAGCTTTCCCAGGGAGAGTACGTGGCTGCCGAGAAGATTGAGGGAGTGTACCTCAAGAGCAAGTACGTTGCGCAGGTCTTCGTCTACGGTGACTCGCTCCAGAGCTGCCTTGTTGCAGTTGTGGTACCTGACCCCGAGATCGCTGAAGCTTGGGCCCATTCTAATGGTCTGTCGGGTGAGCATGTTGCCGTCGCACAGCTTGTCCACAACGCAGCTTTCCAGAAAGAGGTTTTCGCAGATATGCAGGCTACCGGCAAGGAGGCACAGCTCCGCGGCTTCGAATTTGTGAAGAAGGTCCACTTCCACCCCGACGCTTTCTCGATGGAAGAAAGTTTAATCACCCCCACCTTCAAGCTGAAGCGCCCACAGCTCAAGGCTCGTTTCCAAGCAGAGATCAAGCACATGTATGAAGAGCTCCAATAAGTCGAAGCATCGGAGGTGACAGCACTAAGAATTGATCGATATTCGATCATCAAGTACATGTTTTGTGGTGAGAACTACTTGGTGAGAACTACTTAAGTATAAGATACGTTTCTTGCATCAGCCACTTTCAATTCTGATGAAGCAGATGATCATTCACGTGTATCAACGTATCGTGAACTACGGCGAAGCACTTGACTTTAGTTAGGCTCTGAGTTATCACATGCCTTTCCCCAAAAACGTGGTGGTTGATGGCCAAATTGAAGACGAATTTGTGGTGGCTTTATGCCCGCTATCAGACGATGATTCGACCTTTTGCGGGCATTGGTACTGGTATTGTGCAGGATACATTTAAGACTACAGCATGAGAACGATGTGGAAAGTGGGTGCGTTTGACATTGTCGTAGTAACACAACTCCTTGTTTACTTTTTGCCTGGCTAGTGCGTCAACAGTTTGGAGATAATTGGAAGGCCTCTTGATGGAAAAAGGCTACCGCTAAGTTGGTGCTTCCTCTGGTTGAAAGGGAAACGCAGCAAGAAGTAGTAGATTTTATTCTTCAACTGCAGCCCACCTCCCGTTGAGTTCTTTCAGCGAAGTTGTGTACTTTTTAGTTTTCGTAGTAATATTAATACCAAGTCTATGGCATGGCGGACACCAACACTATAAATTTGACTTGTGTTGTCGAAGCCTATGAAAGCTGAGGTTCGTTATATGGTGAAGCTCGCAGACAACGTCCTCGCATCTGTAAAAGTGTTCCTGTGTTGCGTAAGACCTACAAATTGTTTAGCACATTGATTGTCGTTTCTATTCGCATTATCCAACTTAGTTGAAAAGCGCAGCTTCCAATCGTGCAATACGTTCATCTAGCAAATATCCTCGTCGTCTCGCCATCCACTCTGGCGAACTTCATCCAAAAAGTCAGCAAGACCACGGAGTAGGTACAAATGCAAGCAACAGTGTCGGGACACGTACCCAGAGTGATAGTCACTGAGGCAGTCCATAAAAGGCTGACTAGCACGTAAGGAAGACCCAAAGAGGATGTTCTACAGAAAACAATTATGCACGGGCGTCGGTAAAATACCATTATACTTCAAAAGTAACAAACTGCAAATCACGGTACTCACCTCGGTAGTGTGGCTGAGGACTGTGCAGAGCGAAGGCCCCGACTCAGCCTCAATATCGTCACTCGGGACACCCAACGGCTGGACTCTGAACAAGGCCCAGAAAACAAATATAAGAAAAATGCACTTCTCCTGCCAATTTTTAAACACGAACGTACGCGTAAACAGCAATCGACGGCAACGTTTGTCGCTCGAATTCAAGTCTGTGCACCACGAAGCATCAGACATTCATCCAGTTTTAAAAAGACCCCAACCATCAACAACTCACCGGACAAAATTGCAGGGGAAGAACGGCAGTGCCACCACCACTTCCCTATTATGAGGCAAGTTGTCCAACTGCTTCACTGCACCAACCGCAACTTTCATCAGCTCAATTTGAACGCTCCTCCTCCAAGTCACAACGTACCATGGATATAGGACCTCGCTCGGTTCTCCACTGCCACACTCACACTCACAGCACAGGCATTCTACAATACCAACAAATTTCACAATAAGAAACCTATAGTACCAACTTCCGTCCCAAACCCTCCCCCACCTTATTCAAAAAGCGGACTTCGGACAAAAGTGTCTTGGTCTCCCTGCAATCAGAATACTCATGACTTTCAAAACAAATATCACAATAGATGTCACCTTTCCAACGTACAATGCCAACACGAGCGTCTCTTTTGGTCGGACGTAACTCTGCCAATAAGAGCGAGTCGAGTACACGAGCAAATGGTTCGTAGACCCTGTTCCCGCAGCGCCCGACGCCGACCGCACCTGGAATCCAATGGCTTTTCCTCCCTCCATTCGAACGTCCTCCTCTCTCCTTTGGTGGCGCGTATTCCCCCTCCGCTTTTTGGATGCCATTTTCGCGCGGTCCGTTTCAAATTTAAATGTGGTGAATCCCAATTTTTATGGTTCAGACCAAATATTTCGGACCATAAAAATGTTTCCGTGATCTGATTGGCCAGCACACTTCAACTTGCCTTTTGTCCGTTACTGTCTGGTCATTCCTCAATTTTGACCGAAGCCGAACCGAATGGTCTCCATTGACACCGCAATCCGCTACGCAGCTTTAGGCTACTGCGCGTGGAAGCTCATCGATTTCGCAACCAATGCCACCTGCAAGTTGCCGCATCGACTCCTCTCCAGTGCCCAAGGGCGTCCACCCTCCTCCCAGTCACGTGGACGTCCTGCGACCATTTTTCGTGACCTCAAAAGGCTTGGCGCTCTACGTCCGCAAGTGGCTGCCACGCTTCGACTGTCCCCCACGAGGTGTTTTCTTCATTCTGCACGGACTCGGAGAACACGGAGGACGATACGACCGCGTTGGTAGAACTCTGGCCAAGAACGGATTCGCAGTCTTCATGGTGGACCATCAGGGCCACGGCATGAGCGACGGCGAGCGCATGTACGCGGACAAGGTGCAGGATCTGTCGGAGGACTACATAGAGTTCGTCCAGCATGTGTTGAACGGTCCCAAGCGTGGTGACAGGAACGTGGCAGTGGTGGATCCCGAGTTGGAGGCGCACGCAGATGTCAATTGGAAGGATCTGCCGAGGTTTGCGCTTGGACACTCGATGGGAGGTTTACTTCTGTTGCTTCTTGTCGAGCTTTCAATCAAGCAGGGGCTGAGCTGGAACGGGGTCGTGTTATCTTCACCGGCGCTGTGGGTGGTTCCAGGTGGTGGTGTGCCTTGTTGGGCTCCAGTTTTGGCCAAGATGGTGCCGAGGCTTCGCCTTGAAGGACTTGACTTCACCAAGCTTGGGAACGACGTGGATGTGTACAAACGTTGGTCGCGGGATCCACTCGTACCAAAGTACGGGGCGACACTGGGACTGGCGTACAGTCTGGTCAAAGAAGCTGCTCGACTTTCGCAAAGCGACAATGAGCTGGTAAAGCGTTTCCCAGCACCTCTCTACATCTTACACGGTGGTCAAGACATGCTCACGTTTCCACAAGGTTCGGTCAATTTTTATTCCGCATGCACGCAGAAGGACAAGACGCTCAATATCGTCCCAAACGCTGCGCATGAAGTGCTCAACGTGGAAGGAAGCGAGTCATTCTTGTTCTTGATAACTATCATCGAGTGGGCAATAGCGAGGCTCTAGCTTTAGTACAGCGATACAAGCGCTTCGCTGGGATAGTATGTTGCTTCCGAGCAATAGCTCACTACTCTTTCACTGTCTTCTTCGTGAACAAGAGCCGATTTCTGCCGCACAATTGTTTATGTGTCACTGCCACAAAAGCACTAACACTAACTCAGTCATGCAGGTTGTTTTTATATTTTGTGGAAGAGTAAATACCACTACGCTTGCAATTTACGCTCTCGGCAATGCTGTAGTTGTTCCTTTCCAGAGGGTAGATACGTATCATCAAAGAGGTTCCGAATCGCAGTGTCAGGGCGAGCTGTGTTTGGCTGGTGACCTTCAGTTCTCCTGTACAGCAAGTGATAGAAAAGTTAGCTATGCCCAATGAAATGACCATGAAATTCACGAACCTATGACTTCGAAGCGGTGGTGTCCTCGCTGTAGACGCTTTGCGGGGAAGCAAAGCTACCGGTGGTGCACGTTTAGTTCCAGTCCCTCCGTTGTTGTTCCCACTTGAGGGTTGCCGTGGTGGCATACTTTCACACTTAGACAAGTCCGCGGCTAAGTGTCCTCGTTGGCCACATCTTGGGCAAGGAACATTGGACATCCTCATCAAATGCCAAGTGCTGCGACGAATACAAAAGATTCAGTCAAACAATTTCAGGATAGAAGGCTGGACGGTGAAAATTAACGTACATGTTGACATGTGCGCTTGGATATGAGATACCACACTGCATTCGTTGCTGTCGCCAATCCTCGCGGTCCTGGCTAAATTTCCGTAGCTTTTTCATGGTGGCGTAGACTTCGGGTTTGTTGTCACGAGTAGCAGTCAACATTACGGTCTCATAATACCGTCGATCGATAGCTAAAGCTTGTACATCCGTCACAGCTTTCAGGTCAAAGATTGCACCGCGCTTTGAGGTGACAAAAGGTAATTCCCCAGCGATATCCCCAGCACCGATCAAAGTAAGCTCCACATTTACAATTTTCTCAGGGTTCTTTCGCGATGAAGGTTGTGAGAAGAGAAGTCGTCGCATGGTAGCATCATTACTCGCTGCATCGAGGGTCCAGTTGATCCGCTCCATCACTTCGCCCGAAGTCACAATGTACATCCACTTGGCATCCGTTCCAGCTCGATAGAGACAATCCTACACAAGCAAAAAGATCCTTAGCATCCTCCATTTCACGAATAAAAACTATTATCTGTCCCACGTACGTTGCTTGTGAAATGTCGCGATCGCATTGCGCTAACGAGACGCATTTTCTCTACATATTCATACGCGTCACTTGTGTATTTGCAAAACAAACTCCGACGAATAGTATGCACTTACCATGTTTTTCCCAGTCTCTAAAGAGGAACATCCTGTCAAGAACCTCAGCGTTATTGTAGTGTGAGGCTTCCATAGATGCTGTGCGTACGAGTCGAATGTAGTCGGCACGCTCCAGACAAATTAAATCGCATCGTTCAGTGAACTGTGAAGCTTTGATAGTCGCGTTCCTCTTCGCGGATGGATTCAACAACACAATTTCACCAAACATCGCTCCTGGTCCGAGATTGGCCACCATGGTCCCAAAATCCACCTGCGCCGCATTAACCTCTGAGCTCATTCGTCGCGACATTCGCCTCTGCTTCATCGTAGCCAGCGTTGGAGGCGGTGAAGTTGGGGTTACCACGACATCGACTGCCTTTTCCATCTTGATGTACACATCCACGAGTCCGTCCACAACAATATAGCAGCGATCACCGGTATCACCTTGGCGAATGACGAGGCCTCCGCTTTTCACTTTGATGAGTCTCATTTGCCGACAGATTTCGCGTCGAATGTATTCCGGAGCTGCACCGAAAATGTTGTTGCTGTACTGCTTGCAATTCTGCAGCATCCAACTGTACACTAGATCCAAACTCTGTTCATTTCGCAACGCCGGCTCGTCCATCAGAATCGCTTTGGCTGTTGCAACACGTTGCTCTTCTTCCGGCGTTTTCTGTAGTAGCTTGAGCAAATGAGGAGGAACTTCGGGTTTGAAAAGACTCCCATGACGTGAAGATGGCTGTCTACTAATGCTGCCACGCGGGATTAGTCGGCGGGTTGATTGTCGACGCATTCCTCCGAGTGGTTCCAATGGTCGGGGAAGTTCTGGGAGCTCCGACATGACTGCGACGAGGAAATCGTTAATGAATCTCAAGGATTAGACAATGCAATGAAGGGTGACTAGCGTCATGAATTTGTTCGCTCCTCAAAACCAATTCAAGCGCTTGCATACACTGTAACCTCCGATGTTCAACGCGCTATTGCTGGTTTTCCAATGAATGTACCAGTAGGCAGTTCTTTCAATGGTATTGTGGAGTCATCGAATACTTTCAACAAACAAAGATGTCAACAAGGGCTTCATCAATCCACCAAATTTACCAGAATTTTGTTCCGAATCACCTCTACACCTTGTACAAAGTTACTCGGCGTACATGCCTTCGAGTTCGGTACCAAAGTGCTTGACGATGAGAGGCCGTTTGAGCTTGAACGTCGGCGTGGCGAAATCATTCTCGGGTGTGAATTGGTCCGAGTGCACGTGGAATTTCTTGACACGCTCGAAGCCGAACAGCTTGTACTCGGTAGCCAACCTCTCCATCTCGCGGGCAATGTCCGCCTTCAGCTCAGGAGACTTGCACAGCGTTTCAAAAGAGGCCTCGTCGCCACTTAGACCCTTGTCTTTTGCCCACTTGGCCACGATTTCAGCGTCAGGCACGATGATGCCGACGAGGTAGCTCTTGAGCGAGTCTCCGTGAGCAAATGCCTGAGCGATGAGAGCGCTCTTGATGTAGATGCCTTCGATCTTCTCCGGAGCAACGTACTCACCTTGAGAGAGTTTGAAAATGTTCTTCTTGCGGTCGATGATACGCAGTGTGCCATCGGGGTTCCAGCATCCAATGTCTCCCGTGTGCAGCCAGCCATCAGCGTCAATGGTCTCCTTTGTCAGCTCTGGTTGTTTGTAGTACCCTACGAACAAATTGTCGCCCTTCATCAAGATTTCGCCACGAGGACACGGCGTGTCTTTGCTAGTGTAGTTCATCTCGGGCACGTCTTCAAGACAGATCTGCACGTTGCCAAGCGGGATACCAATGTGGTCACCAGGTGGAATTTCATCCGTCGAGCAGGAGATCACGGCGCCAGTCTCCGTCAGTCCGTAACCTTCGAGCATCGCAGCACCGAACACAATCTGGCAAAACTCCTTCACGTCCTTGGACAAAGGCGCCGAGCCGTTCATCATCCGACGCACTCGTCCACCCAAAGCTTGTTGTGCCTTGCTAAACACCACAAAGTCCCAGAACGCGTGCGTCTTGTAGCCGTCTTTAAGATAATACTTCTTGGACGCGAACGCCGTGTCAAACAGCCACTTCTTGATCCCTCCTGCAGCCTCGACGCCCTGCGTGATCTTGTCATGAATGCGGTTGAGCAACCGCGGCACAGACGGGAAAATCGTCGGCTTGAGTTCTCCCAGGTCGTCCATCAGCAGTTTGACGTCGCCCGAGTAGTATCCGACTGCAGCTCCGTTGAAAACGCACGTCGTCTGGATCACCCGCTCGAAGCAATGGGCCAAGGGCAAATAGGACAAGTGAACGTCCGTCGGCAGCACCAACGTGAAGTTCAAAGCACACGCCGCCGCCGCCATCATATTGGCGTGCGTGAGCATGGCACCTTTGGGGTCCCCCGTCGTGCCCGACGTATAGCAGATCGTGGCCAAGTCCGTTGGAAGTGGGGGGTCTGCAGGCACGACGTTCTTCTTGCCGTCTTGAATCAATTGATTCAGCGTCAAGAGCGTCACCTGGTGCTCCTGAGCGAGGGTCGTCTCCTCTTCATCGATGTCGTCTTCGAACTGCACCACCGTCTTGACACTGGGACACTCGTGCACGACCCTCATGAGGGTCTTAAACTGCTCCTTACCACAGAAGACGACACTCATTTCGGTGTGGTTCAAGATGAACGGGATGGCGGTGGGGCCCAAGGTGTCGTACAGCGGCACCAAAGTGTACGCCATGCGACTGGTGCTGTGCTCGACGATGGACCATTGGTAGCTGTTCTTGGCGAAGACCCCGACGATGGCACCTCTCTGCAGCTTGAGCGTGTGGCTCATCCCGGACGCGCAGGCCTCCACGACCGGCAGAAAGTCGTTCAGAGTCACCCACTCGTACGCTCCGGGTTTGCCCGTCTCCGGGTCGGTCTTCCTCCACCCGAAGAGCTTGTTGGTGCCGTCCGGGTCCAGCTTGCGGCGGTATTCGTTCAGGTTCCGGTACAGCGTCATGCCCGACGTGAAGCCGCTCTTGAGGTGCCCCATGCGCACGGGGCCGTGCGTGGCGGTCGCAGTGCCTTCCAATTCGTACGACAATTGCTTCATATCTGCAGTGGTCCGGGTCGTAGTGCGTGGCGTCCGGCGGGTTCGAGAATGGCCACGCGATTCTTTGGATCGCACCACCTCCGCAGCGGAGTCCGCCCGCTACGGCGCGAGTCTCTACACGACAACTCAGATGTGTTTCATGCCGTCCCTATCTGGAAACAATTGGCCAGCACCGACGCCCTCAAGGAACGAAAGGTGGTGGACTTGATTCCGAGTTCTGCGTGGCAAAAGATCTAATGGAGACCGTGACGTCACTTGGTTGATTGAGGTGTTACTAGTTATCTAACGCTTACAGTGCGAGTGCTGCAACTGCAGCCACCGCAACGACGAAACTCGAGCGCACGACGTTCATTGCGTCGGACGAGCCGCTGCTGCCCCCGGCGTCCGACGCGGTGCTGTCGTTGTCGCCGACGTTGACGCCGCTGTCGCTGCCGACCAGCGAGCTGCCAGCGATGTCGATCCCCATGGAGGTGCATTTCTCCACGACGGGGTCCACGAGCTCGCTCATGAGACTCAAGTTCTCGTTCAGGGGCAGCGTGCAGTCCGACGGGTTGATGGCAAGGATCGTGGCCATGAGTGAGCGGCACGAGTCCGTCTCGCAGATGGTCGTCAGCTGCGAGTCCGACGGCGCTCCGGCCAAGTCCATGAAGACGACGCCCGAGTCGCTGGCGCACGCCGTCGTGTTGGGGTTCGTGAGCAGCGAGCCCAGCTCCGACTCCTGGCACACGCCCACGGCCGCAGCTTGGTGGGTCAGCAGCCACGTGGCGAGTGTCAATGCGAGAGAAAGCGTCTGGATCATGGCGAGATGGAGAATTGAGTAGTGAGCGGCGCAAAGCTCTTTGAGCACGTGAGACCGTCGGACGACGATGCCGTTGCCTTTGGTTGATTTGCATTCGTTGTTCGATGGTCCCACTGAAGTCAGCAGCGAGTCGGAGCGGTTCAGCGCGTCATGTCGTTGGATTTGGAGAGGAGACTTTGGTGCTCGAGTGTAGCGCGAGTAGTGCAGACGATGGATCGGAATGCAGAATGGCTTTATCACGACAGGGCAGCGGAGCGTTGTTACTCCTTTGACCTCGTCTGGTATGTGTGAGGGCACAAGTGCAATCACACAATCGGGAATAAGACGCACGTCTCCTTTAGCCGCATACCACGACGACCAAGTGCTCTCATCCGTCGCAGCCACAAGGTGTCAAAGTGCAAGGCTTCAATCTATCTGTACAGTACATGTATTTGCGAGTGTGTGAAGCCTTGGTCTTTGGTTTTGTTGCTCACATTGCAGCGTTCACCTTTTGCGTACACAGAACTTTGGACTCAGTTTCAAGGACTGCCAATACAGTATACCAAGCGCCATTGACTTAATTGTGGAAGTGGAAGGCGTGACGACGAGCAGCAACACCAGAGCGCAAGTCACAAGTTGTGCTACCGTTGCTGAATCACTTCAACTTGTAAAGTTGCTCTTCATTGCGCGAAGAGCACCATAAGCCCAACTTGGTCACGCCAACCATCACTGATCCCTCCTCATACAAACCCCCAGTCTGCACGCGTCGCAGGTTTTCGTGCGTGGCGACGTTTGATGCTCGTTCCCTCGGGCTCCGATCATTGACGAGTCCCTCGTGTCATTCGCCGTCCCGCCACACACCTCCAGCCTCACCATGCAGTGCTTGCAACGCTCGTCTCGCATCGGCATCACCGGTAGATTCTCGCCGCAATGGCTACGAGCTGCGTCCACTGGTAGCGCTCCTGTCAACTCCAATTGCTACACGCAGGAGCTGTCCACAGAGCCAAGTGCTGCGGGTCGAGGTCCTGCACGCGTGTGCCCCATCCAGACGCCCTACGAGGCCCACATGACGCTGTACACGAACCTGTTGGACCGTGCCAAGGTGGACGACGGCAGTCGCCCCATGTTCGGCTCCAGACCTGTGGACCCCAAGACCGGCGTCGCTGTGGGCGACTACGAGTGGCGCACGTTCGCCGAGTTCCTGCACCACGTGGACGAGACGGCGGCCGGCATGAAGCGCGCGCTCGGCCTCGAAAGACAAGAAATGGTCGGCATCTTCAGTCGCTCGCAGTACGAGTGGACGCTCGTGGAGCAGAGCTGCAACCGCATGGCGTACACGCTCGTGCCGCTGTACGACACGCTGGGCCCCAGTACGGTGCCCTACATCCTCAACCACACGGAGATGAGAGTGGTTTTCTGCGCCAAATTGCAGACGTCCACGCTGCTCAACTGCTTGTCCGAGTGTCCTCACTTGAAGACAATTGTGCAATACGAGAGCGACGTGGACGAAGAGCATGTGGCCCGAGCGGAGGCGCACGGCGTCAAGATTTGGGCGCTCGATGACATCGTGAAGATCGGTAGGGACCATCCGGCGGAGGCGGACCCGCCAAAACCTGACGATCTCAGCACCATTTGCTACACTTCGGGCACGACGGGGACGCCCAAGGGCGTGCTGGTCACGCACGCCAACTTTGCGAGCGCCGTGAACGCCTACCGCCCCATGATCAAGGCGAACCGCGACGATGTGTATTTCAGCTTCCTGCCGCTGCCTCATGTGGCGGAGCGGTTCTTGCACGCCATGATGATCACCGAGGGTGCCGCCATTGGGTTCTACCATGGCAGCGTGGCGAGAGTCCTGGACGACGTGCAGCACCTGCACCCGACGATGTTCGTCGCCGTGCCGCGGCTCATGAACCGCATCTTTGACCAACTGAAGCACAAGGTCACTGCAAGCGGGGACGCGAAGCAGGAGGAGTACTTTTACCACGCGCTGGAAGAGAAGAAGCACTTGAACTTACTCAAGCACGACAAGTACGACGCAGAGCTCTTTGACCGCTTCAAGCCCACGCTGGGCGGCAATGCCCGGCAGATTCTCACGGGCGCTGCTCCTATCACGAGCGAAGTGAAGGAATTCTTCCAATTTGTGTTTGGCGTGCCCGTGCTGGAGGCGTATGGCATCACGGAAGCTTCGGGAGGTGTCGCCTGCTCTAGCGCGACGATGCCTCAAGGTCCTCATGTCGGAGTTCCGCTGCCCGGTCTTGCTGTCCGTCTTGCCGACGTGCCTGAAATGAACTACTCAAGCGCTGAAGGCTTTGGTGAAGTGCTTATGAAGGGCCCCAACGTGTTCTCAGGGTACTACAAACAGCCCGAGCTGACTCAAGAGGTGCTGGATGCCGATGGCTGGTACTCAACGGGCGATATCGGCCGCTGGAATGCCGATGGCACGCTCAGTATTGTTGACCGGAAGAAGCATATTTTCAAGCTCTCTCAGGGCGAGCACGTGGCTCCTGAGAAGGTCGAAGGTGTGTACCAGAAGAGCAAGTTTGTTGGCCAAGTGTTCGTGGACGGAGACTCGCTTCAAAGTTATCTGGTGGCTGTTGTGGTGCCGGACGCTGACGTTGTTTCGCACTCTCCGTTCCCAATGTGGGAGACGGATGAAACCCAGCGACGTGGTCTGGAGAAGATGATTCTTGAGGACATGGACGTCGTAGCTCGCGCCGACGGACTGCACGGCTTCGAGCGGGTGAAGAAGATTTTCCTCACGATGGAAGCTTTCACCGTCGAAAACGATCTCGTCACCCCCACTCTGAAGCCCAAGCGAGCAAAACTGGCCAAACATTTTGCCGACGTCTTAAAAGCACTCTACGCTTCTGGTCCGCTACAAGGAAATTGTTTATAGACACCCAAATGGACAACGTTGAGAAGTACGTGTAGGTGAGAAACAGCAATCAATGCAGCAAGCTTGCCGTGATAGAGGTTTGGACCGACGATGAGCTTCCACGTGCAAACCATGGGATGGACTCGAATGAGCTGGTCGGTGATGTACATCAGTAGTGCATTGGTCAGGCACCTTGCGCAACCTACTTCACTAGCACTTGAACTTTGCGTTTCGAGCCTTCTGGTCACGGCACACTGATGGTCGTGATGCACTGATGTCCTCGTTGTCGTGCCTTCTGACAGATGCATGTTTGAACCAGGGCCTCACGTCAACCAGGGATATTGTATCAATATTCGAATGCTGTATTCGATGATAGCAGGTATCAGTATCCGATGATACTGTATAAATATTGACCAAATGTGCAACGGAGAATGCAACATGAAGCTGATTGGCGGAAATTTGTATAGGGGCATTCTATTCGCAGAAATTACAAACGGAGCGACGGGTGCCCACCTTGCCGCTTGTCAGTGCGAAGGGCTACAAGAATGCGAGTCACAGAGAGCTGCCGACCGTAAGCTCCGTAGATTTTATCAATGGCAACATCGCTAGTGAACCCAGCGCGCACAAATGCAGCAACGATGCCCCAGAATACCTTGCGGCGGGAATAGGCGAATTTGTTGGCGCCGCGTTCAGATGCTGTGAACTCTCTTGCAGGCTTTAGACCATTCAACCCAAACTCGTACTCTCCCCATAGCTCGTACAGATCATTAGGTCGTTTTGATAGCATTGCGTGTGAGATTGCGATAGCAGCTTCGTCATCTCTGTCACCACCGCCACCACCGCCTTCAGTCCCCGTGGAGCGAGAGTGCATCGTGCGAGCTACTGGTTGCAGCGCGATACGTCGAAGCACGGCCAGCACGTTTTGGTAATTTCGTTGGTTTTCGGAATGTGGACGAAGGACTTCGTTCAATAAGTTACCTGTTTGGCGCTGCATGTTAAACAGTTGGGAGTGAATCGAAGCAAACTCCTTGCGAGTGGAGTCTGCGCTCGTGCTGCCATTTATACCCTCCAAAGCACCATCTTCGCCGGCGTTATCACGTATTTCGACGAGTTGGAGCTGAGCACCATCACCAACAACGTGGATAGGTATGCGTTCAACAACATTCACTGCTTCATTTCCACCGGCGTCAATGTATGCGCGTATGATGCGCCGCTTGAGCACAGCAGGAATAATTTAGTAGTCAAAAATCCACGTGGCACCAAAGCTGCCCAAAGGAGCGGTAATGCGAGTACCCGCGCCACCTCTTCCCCCAATGCTTCTTTGAGTGCAGGACCAACATGATTGACTAGCAGGTCATTAGTCACAGCTTGCACACCGTCCTTGAGCAAGTAGCAGCATGGCCCCAGTGGGCCAGCCAACGCCCCTGCGGCAACAGCATCCGGGTATGGTTGCGTGTTGTCAATGTACACATCTACAACGCTCTTTCGTGTGCGCCACCTTCCACGACGATTAACATAGTCCTTAGGTAGACCACTTCGACTACCATAAGTAGCGGCACCTTTCCTCATGCTGTGTACCTAAGTTACCGGACTTGAGTTTGTGAAAGTCGGCTCCATCAAAAACATCTTGCAAGAAACGACGCACGACGCGATCTCCATCTTGTGGATTGCCAAATACGAAAGGTGAAAGTGCTGTTTTGCCGGTCATCTCCACATGCACTGCGAGGTTGAGCAACACACAGACTCGGGGATCCATACTGCCTAGCACAATTTGCTCCGGTGCGTCACGCTCCTCCGAAATGTTTTTGGACCAACGTAATTGACAAATCAGTGTACCGGGGTGGTGAATGCTGCACGAAAAACTATCAAACTTCAGTTTCATCATATCGTCAATGCGTGCGATGAGATGCCATTGCATGGTGAGCACAGCACACACTAGATACTTAAGCGCGCACTTATCGTTGCTCAAGTGGGCTTGATCCAGCAGGTTGAAAAACTCTTCAAACTCGATCGGGCGCCTTGCTGCTGACTGGACTCCTTCTCTCCGCACTTCACAGCGCTTCACCTTCTTAACTATGAGTATCGCCAGCGCTCACGCTTTCTCTCGTGTAAACAAGGGAAGCGTGAGCTGCACAAGTACATCCAGGAGATGCGTGAGCTTACCGCATCTCTAGTGGGAAACCCACTCCATGAACACATCAAGGTGACGGTGTTCATGGACGGCCTCCGGGTGGGGCCCGCTCGCACACAGCTGTTCCGGGTGCAATGTGGCACCCTTGAGGAGGCGATTCAAATCGCGCTCCAGGAAGAGTACAGCCATCGCCAGGCTCGTACGCCGGCCTCAGCATGGCCAGGGAACTCCGCACCGGGTACGAACCGGGCGAGTCCTAGCGGACCAGTTCCAATGGAACTCGGGTCCGCGGAGCAGCAGGACATCCGCTGCCACGGCTGTGGCCGGCTGGGTCACATGAAACGTGCCTGCCCCGCCGGAGGCCAACCCAGCCGGTTGCCTCCTAGGCCTCTAGCGCTCAAGGGTCGCTGGCAAAAGCCGCGACCCCGAGGCCAGGTGAACGCAGGCAACCAGTAGGGGCGGGGCGCCCTACTGGGGAAGATCTAAGTCCCCATGAGAGGTGCGCGGGTGGCGCGCACCATGGCGACTTAGCCCCTGAGATTCTGTGTACTCTCGAATCGGCGAAGGGCAGCGGAGGGCTGCTTGTAGTACACGCAGGTGTACGAGGATATGGATTTCCGTTCCGTGTCCTGATCGACTCTGGGGCATCAAAGAACTTTGCATGCCGCCAGACAGTTGCTCGCAACAGCAACAAGTTGGCCGATTCTCTAAGAGAGAGTAAAGGCAACGGGACCGTGTCAGTCAGACTGGCCGACGGGAAGGTGATAACCATCCCTAAGATCCACATGGATCTTGCTGTGAAGTTTGAGGACTTCGACAGCTCGGAACAGTTCACTGTTCTGGAGATGGAGTCGTACGACTTGATCCTGGGCATGCCCTGGCTCGAGAAGCACGAGCCCTGGATAGACTGGCGCGGCAAAGCGATTGGCGCTAGCCGGCCTGCAGTGTCTGACAGAGCATTGGTGAGTCATGTTCCCACCTCTGTCAGGACCTGGGCCACCCGAAAGGGGCGCCGGGATGCCGAAGCATCCAGGGAGTACTTGGGAGTCGTCGATGTCTTGGACGACTTCATGAAAATGGCTGCAGCAGGAGCTGCACCGGACCAAGCGCGGCAGTCCATTGCGGACAGCCCTCGGTCGCCGCCGGAGCCAAGACCGGTGGCAGAAGCTTCGGCGGTGTCGACGCTGACGAGCGTCGACCAAGTGGGTAACATAGTTCCACACACGGTCGCCCAGACCTTAACTGAAGAGGAAGACGCGGAAGGCGCTTCCTGTGTGGGTAACACAGTTCCACACGCGGTCGCCCAGACTTTAACTGAAGGGGAAGATGCGGAAGGCGCTTCCTGTGTGGGTAACAAAGTTCCACACGGAGTTGTGAATGCTCCCGATGTCCCTAGTGAGACATCGCATGACGTGGGTAACGAAGTGCCACGTCACGGTCGCCGTCGACGACACCACCGCCGCCGCAAGTCGAGTCTGAACGCTGTTCAAACTGAAGTCGCTCTTAGCGACTCGGAGCCCAGGGCCCGGGCTCCTCAGACGCGGCCGGTCGAAGAGTGTTATCACATCTTCGACGGCGTGACCGGTATGCCAGTCAAGGCAACATGCATCCACTTGGAGCCACTGCCGGAGGTGTCAGAGTTGCTGAACCTCGAAGAGATGGCGGCAGAAGACTTTCTGGCCGATCTCAAGGCTGGCAAGATCGCAGAGCTGGTTCTCCTTAAGCCGGAAACCACTCTGGAGGAGATGAACTCCTCCTCTGTCCTGGACGAGGACGTCCTCGAAGAGATGAGGAAGCGACGCGAAGCGCGCTTGGGTTCTGAGATTCTCAAGAACCCTAAGGATCCGGTGTATTCTTTGGTGAAGGAGTACGATGACGTGGTGTCGAAGGACCCACCGTCACAACTCCCACCAGATCGAGGAGTTCGGCACGAGACTGATCTCGTGCCTGGCACAAAGTACTGTGTCACGAGGCAATGGCCTCTACCGCGCGAACAGTGCGAGGTCATTGATGCCTTCTTCGCCGCGAAGGCGAAGGCAGCCATGGTGCGGGAGTCGAAGTCCCTGCACTCGACGCCAACCTTCTGCGCTCGGAAGCCCAACGGGAAGTGGCGTCTGGTTCACGCTTACAACAAGCTGAACAACGCTACGGTGCCGGCCCAGACACCAATCCCACGAAAGGATGTGTTGTTGAACAACATGGCCGGCTGCGAGCTGTACAGCACTCTGGATCTGGTGGACGGATACTAATTGATCCTGATGCGTGAGAGCGACATCCCGCTCACCGCAGTGAGCACTCCAAGCGGTATGCTTTGGGAGTGGCTCGTCATGCCACAGGGTCTGTCCAATGCCCCTGCGACGTTCAATCGCTTGGTCACGCAGTTGTTCAGACCGTCCGTGCGTTTGCACAGACGTAATTCGACGATATATTCGTCCATAGCCGTGCCGAGGATGGCAAGACGGCTATGGAGGTGCACATCGAGCACCTCCGTCGAGTGCTGGAGGTCATGAGAGCCAACAAGCTCTATGCCAACATCGACAAGTGTGTCTTCGCGTCACCAGAGATCAAGGTTCTCGGTTGCTTCGTCAGCAACGACGGTGTTCGGGCCGACCCAGAGAAGGTTAAAGCCATCGCGGCTTGGCCCACGCCCAGAACCCAAAAGGATCTTCGGAAGTGGTTGGGCTTGGCCAACTACCTGCACAAGTACAGCGCGGGGTACGCGGGTCTGGCTAGGTGCACGCGTCCACCGGGTTCACGCCGTTCTACCTGAACGGCTTTCGTAAACCCCGGGCGCCCCTCACTTTGCGTGGCGGCACCGACGACTCTATCTTAAGTGGGGGAGAGGCTCGGAAAGCCCTTTCCTCCCAGGTTGCTGAGTTGCAACCAGTTTTGCGGAAACAAGTGGAGTCCTTCAGGGACACACGGCTGAATGTCATCAGCAGGGTCCGCGACGCAATGGCGGCGGCCCAGGACAAACAAAAGGAGTACTCAGACAAACATGGAAGAGGAAACTTAAATGTGTATAATGTGGGAGAGTTAGTTTTACTCGACACTAAGAACCTACCGCTTGACGCTGTCAGCTCTGTCGGCAGCAACAAGCTGAAGCATCGCTTCATTGGCCCGTTCACGGTCCTGGCGAGGCATGGTGCAGCGTACACCATCGACCTGCCTAAGTCCATGAAGACGCACCCGACGTTTTACGTGGGGCGTCTCAAGCGGTATCACGATCCGCAGGCGCCGACTGCTCCCCAGGCGATCCATCCTCTTCGCGAGGAGGAGGTGCCAGCTGTTGGGCGCTCAAGAACGAGCGACGAACGAAGCTAGTCACAGTGGTAGTGGCTAAGGCGGACAATGTTGACGATGTGCATGACCGGTGCTGACAGGTGCTGTTGAAGTCAGGCACAGTCTTGAGTCATCTTGAGGACTCGAGTCATCTTGAAGATGCAGGCTGCCGAAGGCACGGCAGCCAATGGCAGGGGCGCCACGGACGCACGTGCAGGAGTCGTGGCTACATGTAGGAACAACAGAGGCTGTAGCTTGTTTGGTTTTTCTTTTCTCTCTAGCTTTGCCCCGCATCAAATCACTTTCCAATTCTCCTTCTGACTAGCAAGTCATCCTACCCTCCTGCCGCGAGCTTCACGTCGTCCTCACCGACCTTCCTCTGCATCGATACCTTCAAACAGGTTATGATGTCTTCAACTACGTCTACGGCGTTCACGACAAAGCTCAAGCAGTTCAGTGGAACTGGTTTTCCGGCATGGGGAGCACAAGTCAAGCTTGCGCTGGAGATCAAGGAGCTTTGGGTCGCTGTGAACGAGCCCACGCCGACCGAAGCCGAGCTGAAGAGTGAGAGGGATGCTGTCGCTGTGGCGGTGGCTGCAACTGGAACGTCGACGTCGACGGCGAAACCGGCGACACCGCTCAACGACCGTGTGATGAAGCAAAAGATGGCTGCTTCGACCATCCTGGCGGCGCTCAGCGAGAAGCTTGCTGCGGAGGTGTACCTGATGGAGCACCCTCTGGTGATGCTCCGACACCTGCGGCTGACGTACAACGTCAAGTGCAGTGCGAGCATTGGAGCAGCCAAGCGTGAGTACATGGGTCTTTATCTCGATGGAGAAGATTCAATGGTTGAGCATATCAAGACGACAAGACGTGTCCTTGATGAGCTGCAAGAGCAGCACGTTAGTCTCTGATGAAGAGAAGAGGCAGAACTTCATGCAGAGTCTGGGACCGGCGTGGAACGGTTTCGTGGGAGTTCTCGAGTCGTGTGCAACATTCGAGGCGCTGCTGCAGCGCAGCCAAGCCGAGGCTATTCGTCGCGAGCAGCAAAAGGGTCGTCGATCGACCGGTGGTGTGGAGAGTAGCGGCAAGTCAATCGCTGCTTATAATGCAGAGCAGAAGGTTAGCAAGGACTACACCAAGCCCGAAGAAGAAACGGGACCTGTCGAAGGTCAAGTGTTTCAACTGTCAAAAGTTGGGACACTACGCGCGGACCTGCACCAATAACTCGGCGCCGTTGGGCGCGAAGAAGGAGTCGGCAAGTATGGCGTTCTCAGTGGAGGACGGGCCGGCCAATGGCAAGCGCGAATGGATTGTCGACAGTGGTGCGACAAGCCACATGACTGGCCATATTGACAATCTCATCGATGTGCACACGCTGGAGGAGCCGCGCTCGCTAACCGTGGCCTCGGGGGAGACCATGCTGGCAACGGCAATTGGGAAGGCGTCACTGCTACGCGATGGACACCAAGTCTGTGTGCTGCAAGATGTCCTCTACGTGAAGAGGCTTGCTCGCAATCTCGTCTCTGTTGCGGCTGCATCGCGCAATGGCATGGAGATTTCGTTCAAGGGCTTGTCGTGTGTGATCCGATCGGGAACTGGGACGACTCTGGAGGCATCGCGTGCCAACCACCACATGTACGTGGTATCGGCTGTGAGTAGAGCTGGCAATGGGGCCGCCATGATGACGGCCGAGGCTCCACACGTGGAGACATGGCACCGTCGACTTGGTCATTTGAACACGCAGAGCGTTCAGCAAGTTCTTGCCGACCTGAACCTTCCGTGGAAGGGGGTAATGGATCAGGCCTGCCCGACATGTGTGAGTGGAAAGCTGACCCGAAAGCCATTCGATCCGAAGAAGCCTCGCCAGCTCAAGAAGAACCAGCTTCTACTTGCGATTGACTACGTTGGACCAATGCAGACAACGGCGCGGAATGGCTACACTGGTCTGGTGAGCATTGTCGTTGAGCTGTTTCACCTTGAGATGGTCTACCCTCTCCGCAACAAGCGATCGAGCACTCAACTCGATGCCATTGAGGACTGCATCGCTAAGCTCAGCGCGTACGCTCCAGCGCATCGCGTCGCGTTCTTGAAGTCCGACAATGCCGCAGAATACGTTGGTGGTGAAGTTGCAGCTTACTGCAAGTAGAACCGCATCGTGCAGGAGCTTAGTACTCCGTACAGCCCTCAGCAGAACGGGAAGGTTGAACGCGGGAATCGCGTCATTGTCGAAATGGCGAGATCGATGATGCTTGGGGCACACCTGCCTATGACGTATTGGGCGGACGCTGTCGTCTGCGCTGCGTATGTACGCAACCGCTGCCCGACGGAGGTTCTTGACGGGAAGACGCCGATGGAAGCTTTGCTTAGTGAAAAGCCGGACATTACTAATCTCCGCGTCTTCGGCTGCAAGGTGCAAGCTTTGGTGCGCAAGGGCTTCGGAAGAAGCTGGACGCGAAGACGCGCAATGGCATTTTCGTTGGCTACGCTGCGGGTGGTGCATACCTGGTGCACATTCCCGAAAATGGGTCTGGCGATACTGTCACAGCTCGTACGGTCGTCTTTTATGAGGATCAGTTCCTTCCCCCGATAAACGACAACGTTGTCACGATCAGTACGCAACTGGAGACCTTAGGCGAGGAACTCGTGGACAGCACCGAGCGGCGCCTGCGGTTTGAGCCAATCGAAGAGGAGAAGGAGGACGCGGTCATGGGGCCTGCAGACTTTGAAGACGGACCGACAACGGCTGCACCACCGGCTGTACGTTCTGAACCAGTGGGAGTACTAGGAGTCCAAGCCCGGCTGCGTAATGATCCACGTCGCGAGAAGGCGATTCCACCTCCTCGCAGATCAAGCCGAATTCCAAAGCCCAGCCAACGCCGCCTAGACTTCGAGGAATCGCATCTTTCCCTGGAGGAGGTGTGCGATGTGATTGAAGAACGTGTGGCACCGGAGCGATGTGATGGCACCAACGTGCGGGATGGATATCTCTACGGAGAGTTGACGCCGAGCGACACCGAGAACTGGGCACTTGGTGTGGAGCCAATCAACCTTGTTGAAGTCCAGGAAGCAGCCGATCGCGACGAATGGGAGGAGGCCATGTACGAAGAAGTCCGAAGCCTTTTGGAGAACGAGACGTTCGTGGAGGTCCCGCTGCCTCCAGGTCGCTCAGCGATCAAGTCCAAGTGGGTATTCAAGAAGAAGATGAATGCCGATGGCACGCTGGACAAGTACAAGGCCAGAGTTGTGGCCAAGGGTTTCAGCCAGCGCTATGGAGAGGATTACACCGAGACCTTCAGCCCCGTCGTGCGTCACAGCACGGTCCGACTAGTGTTGGTGATCGCTGTTCAGCGCTGCATGCGCCGCATTCAACTCGACATCAAGACTGCCTTCCTGAACTCGAAGCTGGACGAAGAAATTTATCTCGAACCGGTTGAAGGATTTGAGTCAAGTAACGGCTACGTGTGGCAGCTTTTGCGGGCGCTCTATGGATTAAAGCAGGCTTCGAAAGCTTGGTACGACAACTTCACGGCATTCCTGGTGGGCCTCGGGTTTCGTCAAGGTGCGGCAGACACGTGCCTGTTCGTGAAAGGGTGCAATGACGACTTGGTGATCGTTCTTCTGTACGTGGATGACATTCTTGCGTTCGCTATGCAAGATGCTGACCTGGCTGCGTTCAAAGCAGCAGTCGAGCAGGAGTACAGTGTCAACCACTACGCGGACGTCAACTATTTCCTGGGACTTGAGTTGCAGTGGTCGGCAAGCGGCGACGAGGTGCGACTCAATCAGCAAAAGTACGCAACCTCGATCCTGGAGCGATTTGGTCTGCAGCGTGCACGAGCTGCACGGACACCAATGGAGGATCGCTATCGTGACCAGTTGTTTAAGTTGCAGGACATGACAGAATTTCGCCCACGACCTGCTATTGGGGCTCTGATGTACCTGTCGGTAATCAGCAGACCGGACATCACTACTGCTGTACGGATCCTCGCTCAAGAAATCGAGCGTCCAACCAACAGCGTGAAGAACGGCATCAATCGCGTGTTTTGTTACCTGAACGGTACACGCGACTTTGGACTGACGTTCAAAAATGGTGCTGGTGAGGGCTTGATGGTGTACTGCGACGCTGCTTTTGCAGTGGAGAGAGACTCGAAGTCTGCGACTGGCTATGCCATCTACTATGGGGGCTGTCTTGTGGAGTGGGGGTCGAAGAAGCAGGCCATGGTGACGCTATCGTCGACTGAGTCGGAGTACATCGCGATGAGCGCAGGCGTTCAAGAGTGTATCGGGCTCAATATGGTTTTGAAGGATCTGGGGCTCGACGTGGACGAGATTGTCGTGATGGAAGACAATCAAGGTGCTCAACACCTTGCTGAGAGCAAGACCGTGACACAACGCTCGCGACATATCAATACGAAGTACCATTGGCTTCGCGAGAAGGTTGCGATGAGAGAAATTCGCGTCCAGTATTGCCTGACTGCTGAATTGGTTGCCGACCACTTCACCAAGCCACTTGGCACGACCAAATTTGAACACTTCCGTGACGATCTCGGTGTTCGTCGAGTGGGAGTATTGGGCGCTCAAGAACGAGCGACGAACGGAGCTAGTCACAGTGGTAGTGGCTAAGGCGGACAATGTTGACGATGTGCATGACCGGTGCTGACAGGTGCTGTTGAAGTCAGGCACAGTCTTGAGTCATCTTGAGGACTCGAGTCATCTTGAAGATGCAGGCTGCCGAAGGCACGGCAGCCAATGGCAGGGGCGCCACGGACGCACGTGCAGGAGTCGTGGCTACATGTAGGAACAACAGAGGCTGTAGCTTGTTTGGTTTTTCTTTTCTCTCTAGCTTTGCCCCGCATCAAATCACTTTCCAATTCTCCTTCTGACTAGCAAGTCATCCTACCCTCCTGCCGCGAGCTTCACGTCGTCCTCACCGACCTTCCTCTGCATCGATACCTTCAAACACCAGCTCCTGAAAGCGAGAAGGAGGCCCGGGCGCCGACGAACGACCCCGTCCGTAATCCCAAGATTGGGAAACGGAAGACTCACGGCTCGAGTCATAAGCCGAAGGGGTTCCGTACGCGGCTGGATAAGCCTGGTACGCGCTGTAGCCGTATGACGTCGCAAACGCAGGAGCGTGCGACTGGGCGTACGCCTGACCATGCAGTGGAGCGTACGCGGGACCAGACGGCTGCGGATGCGCATACGTCAGCACTCCCGGCCGTCTCTCCAGAACCCCAACAGCCATTTGCAGCTGCTGGATCCGGCGATAAGCTTCGTCCATATCGGACGAATGGGCCCGACGGTCCACTCGATCCTGGAGCGCCGAGACGTTCCGGCCCAGCTGGGCCAGGCGGTCCTCAAGTCGAGCGAGGACCCCGACTCGGCGGCAGCAGCACCGCCAGGCCCGAGACCCAACGCGATCTCAAGGACAAGGACACGTTGTCGGAGGCGAGACACCTCTTCGTTCTCCGACGGAGGAACGGGCGGAGCACTTGGGCGAGAGGAGCGCCGCGGCGACGGGCTCCTCAGAGGTTCCTCGTACTCGTATTCGTACGAGGGCACCTCCTCCGCTTTTGGATCGGATCGGAGAGACCCACTTCCACGTGGAACGAGTCGTCCGGGAGCGACGCCTCCGTGGCCAGCGCCAACTCCTTGTGAAGTGGCGAGGCTACCCGGACTCCGATAACTCGTGGGAGCCGATTGAACGGCTCCAGGCAGACTGCCCAAAGGCTGTCGCGATCTGGGAACAGAAGCGACGGCCGGTTCGTAAGTAGTTCGGGGTTTCTTACCCGAACGCAGTACGGGCGTGGTCGCAAACAGCCCGTACCCGCGCTCATCATGAGCGCTTGAAGCCCCGCGCTTCTGGAACTCCTTTGGCAGCAAGCGTTTGCTGACCAAATGAGCGAACTCAATTCGGAGATCGCGCTGGTCCAAGATGGAGGACAGCGTGCGTTCGTCCTTGAGCCCTCGAAGGTGCTCCTGTGAGTAGCCGCGGGAGGCTACCCACTGCCAGAAGAGATCCTCACTGGCAAGCCAAGTGGTTCACACCTCGGGTTGGACCCAAGGGTAACGGGTTACCCTTGGGTCCAACCCTTTAGGTACCAACCCTTTAGGTAGTGTTACCTAACCCCAGACCGGAAAGAGACGCCCCAACGGTTCTCGGGCTTCTTTCGGCGGGTCGTGAAATCCTTCAAAGGGATTCGGTGTTGTGCAAGGATCACACACCTGGCCGCCTCGATGTTCTCGGTGAACAAGGCGAAGCTCGCGTCGCAGTCGGTCGCCGGATCTGGCCGCCTCGATGTTCTCGGTGAACAAGGCGAAGCTCGCGTCGCAGTCGGTCGCCGGATGTCCCTCCGGACGATCGACCCAACCCGCGCTTCGTCCACCGGGACGACAGTCCGGAGCCCGATGACGTTAGGGCTCTGAAGGAGTTCCTGGGGCTATCCGAGGACTCCAAGGGTGGTCAAACACCCCTGCCCAGCGAGCACAGCGACGACGTCATGCGTTCGCCCGCTAGTGACCACGATGGTCACGAGAACTGGACGCCGTAGCGTCCACAGAGCCCGGCCGACGAGGCCAGTGGTTCGCCTGCGGCAGGCGGCGACGAGGAAGAGAAACCTCGTTCGCCAGCGAAGAACCTTTCGCTTGCCGAAGGTGTAGAACGGGCTCAAGCCGCTAAGGCCTCAGCGGAGGAGGCCAAACGCGCGAAGAAGCGCAATGCTTCAAGGTCTCCATGCCGTGAGGCAATGGAGACTGGAGGGCTCTACCGCCACCTCTTCAATTCGTCGTCTGACGAGGAGGAGGGTGCTGTCTACGAGCCCCAAGAGATCTCTAACGATCTCGATCGGCAGCAGGAAGATTTCCAATCTGCCCGGCGAGTACAAGGGCACCCGGTGCCGTCCCAGGCATCGGGTCCCGGTGCCGCACCCGTAGGTGACGGGGGCACCCACTCGCAGTCATACTGGCCACCCGAGGAGGGCTCTGTGGCCGATCTTTACTTGGAGCAACTCGTTGCTCCTCGTGGACTCATTGGTGGTCAGACTTCCAAGGGCGCGTACGAACGCGCCTTGGTACAGAAGGGGTGACTGCCGCAGAGGCCGCATCGTCGGCCTCCTTCTTGAGGGACGAGCCGTTGCCGCGAGGCTTAGTGCTCTTAGCCCGCTGCTTCGCAGCAGCAGGCTTAGCGCGCGCTTTCGCGCCGCGAGATGCTCCAGAGCGGGGCATGCTCGCAGAGGTCGACGTGGAGACCAAGAAGAAGAGCGCTGTGCCGCTCACGGGCTCTAACGAGAATGAGCCGCCGCGCGGTTCGCCGCCGCGGCAAGTCGATATCAATCGACGAAGAGTGAAAGAGTGTGACTCGCTTTCACTCGTCCTGATTGGTCGGTAAACCGAACCTAAGTGGGGGAGGATGTAACGGGGCCCCACGAAGAGTGCCCTGTCACTAAGTGGAGGTCCTGTGGTGTGGACACACCACAGCCACGTCATCCACATCATGGGTACATGCCCTCAAAACCAACCAATAGGATAACATCTAGGAAACTCTATAGGTGACTTATATTTTGTATGTAGTTGGATTTAGAAACACCTATAAATACACTCAGTCTTAAATCTACCCTCTTATTTTTAAATCGTCCCCTTTGACCAGGGACCCGTGAACTGCCGTTCACAGAGAGTTTGTATACTCTCGGAAGTCAAGCTTCCTCTAGCGCAAGGTGCCGTGTGACCCGTCACAGTCGGACCAGAGCGACTCGCTCGGAATACGACGGCTTGCTCATTAAGTCGACCACCTGCGGCTTGCACATTAAGTCGACCACCGGCGGCTTGCACATTAAGTCGACCACCGGCGGCTTGCACATTAAGTCGACCACCGGCGGCTTGCATATTAATTAAGTCGACCACCAGCGGCTTGTTGAGCGAAGCATACAGGGGTATCCTACAGATGCCAACAATCGAATGCTGCTTTATGTGGGTTTATTCTACCTCAAGCACCTGTAGTCTATCCTCGTCTAGACGTCGACGAAGAGCGATGCGCATCTGTGCGGCCTTGTTCACATTAAAACCTCCCTGAGTTAGCGCTTCCATCTGCTGAACTAACGTGTCCGGCTTGCGCTCCGATATGTATCGCGCGAATACGTGCATGTAGTGTAACGCGTAGACCCCACAGTCCAGCGAGTTCGTTTGTCGAGGCCTCGTTGTGTACACGAAGGCTTCTGGTTCCGTCTCCGCGTTGATACCAGTTCGACGTTTGACCTCGTACCCTAAAAAAACATTTTAGAATAGAGAATACTCGGTCCGAGTCGTGAATTCCACGCAGAGAGTTGACGTGGTAGCAGATTGTCTGGGATGGCTTCAAAGGATTCTCGATGATGGCGAAGCTGAAATGGTTTTCACATGTGATAGGAAGCAATAGATATTTGTGAGCGCCCCAGTTAATCTTACCAGTCGTTTCTTCCGCCTTGTCACTAAATCGCCGGTAGTACATGCCAGAGATCTCCATGAAGAACGGTGTGCTAAAAGGGTAAACCCAAGTATCCTCTCTTATCATGTGCTTCAAAATAATTCCGTCGATCATGCGAGTCGTCAGAAATTGACCAGGAAGCAAACTGTCAAAGTCTTGCTGGTGCAGAGGAACCATGAGGACTTCATCGTCTCCACAACGCTGGAACATCACAGTCAAAAGCAGTTCATCTTGAGCTTTTCTTTTCCTGAGCGTTCTGCCCCCGGTTGAAGCTTGCGCTTTAGGGACTGTTTGTGACTTCCTGGTAGTCATTACTTCGTCTGCCTTCCCCAAGGCTGTGGCTTGTTTCTCTGGGGCCGTAGCTTGCTTCTCTAGTACCGCGTCGTGCCTTGACTCATTTTGTTTGGTGGTGTCCTCGCCTGGCTTGCGTTCCTCTCTCTCTTCGAGTGGTGTGGGTGCCGTGGTCGGCTGCTGTGCTACCGCATCTGTGATGATCTCCGACGACTCGTGCTCTGCTCCCTTCTCCGGCGGTTCGTTGGCTGTCTTGTTGGTCTTCTTGGTAGTCGCGCTGCTGGTTGCGGGTCTCTGAAAGCGTTGAATAAACTGTGTGATATTTGCTTCTTGTGTTCCTTTCTTGAGCACTGCGAATTCAGGAATTGTACGGGCGTAATTAAGGAGTTCTTTACGGTCGCACTTCCCTTCCAGCTTGTGACTCCGGTTGAAATATTCGAGAAGTTGCTCCTGGTAAGGTATGAATTTTGCCTTTTACCCGCCCCTTTAGCTCGAAACTTTCCTGAGTCCGCTCCCGCCACATTTGGGTCATCCAGTTTAGCCCAAAGCTGGGATTTCCGCCCGAGAAGAGTCCCTAGCTCTTCAGCTGCCTTCCGTGTGCTCCATTCCGAATGGTCTCGCCAGACCTTTAGCTTCTCAATCTTTGTGGCGATCGGAACTTGTGTTAGCACTCGCTTCTCCATGGCAACAGTACAGCAGGAAAAGAGGGAGATCTGTAAATGAGTGAAGGAGAATGAACAACATATGATTGGTTAATACGAATGGTCGAGTAATTGGGCAAGGCGGTCGACTAATTACCTAAAGTGGTCGACTAATTACCTAAAGTGGTCGAGTAATTACCTGAAGTGGTCGACTAATTACCTAAAGCGGTCGAGTAATTATCTAAAGTGGTCGAGAAATTATCTAAAGTGGACGACTAATTACCTAAAGTGGTCGACTAATTATCTAAAGCGGTCGAGTAATTAGGCAAAGCGGACGACTAATTACCCAAAATGGTCGAGTAAAGTGGTCGAGTAATTACCTAATGTGGTCGAGTAATTGGGCAAGTACGTGTAATGCGGTGAGCCCTGTTATTCTGCATCGCCATTGAAGTCGCGCACAAGTTGTCGAACCTGCTTGCCAAACATGTTCAGCGACTGTTTTGCTTGCATTCTTTTTAGCTCGAGTTCTTCAGCAGCGTTGTCTTCGGATATGCGCCGTTTCGCGGCGTACAGTGCTATGGCATCGTAGAATATCTTCCTCCTGGAGAAAAAGCGATTCTCGGTTGGAGGGGAAATGGCAGATGACGTTGCCTATCAAACCCGTAACGAGACAAAAAGGGCTTAAACCGACTCGACCAAGTCCAATACCAGTATCGGTGTTGACGTGAACGGGATACTGCTCTCAGTAAAACGTGGCCCTCAAAAAATGCTAGGAACTCCTGGAATCCAGTGAAAAAACTTGCAGGTGAATTGACCGCTCCAAAAAAATCATTCGGTAAAAAGACCTTTCTGCAACTGTATCCATCTCAGAGATAACGAGAGCTCATTTCCTGGAGTTGCTATCCTCGCAAGAATTTACTTAGGGAAGCCTATCTCTACTGCAGCACAAGAGCGCTTTTTCAGCAACTGCGGCTACGTTGTGGACGAGTTGCGGGCCAGTCTAGATGACGATCGGGCTGAGATGCTGTGCATTATGAAAGCTAACTGGTCGGAGTATCGGTCCCAGCTGACTGCGTCGTCCGAGCGAGGATAGCGAAGCGTAGCTCAATACAAGCTTAAGTTAAGCTGCTTAACACTTGATATGCGAATATGAGATCATTTTATATGATATGATACCGATATTGCCATGCCCGAGTGTCAATGTCAGGTGATCACCCATTGCAATTCAGATCAGGATCACAGATAACACGAAAATGGTCGGTGATATGAGGCCCTGGTTTGAACTCGAAGGTGCTCTTGGTATCCGATGTCAGTCGACGCGAGAAGAACCGTTACCATGCCCAACATGGCATTGAAGTTGCAAATCCTTCAACATGCTCCTTACCAAGTCCTTCACTCGTTGGCCTTCATGGTCTTCCAGTTCACTTTTCAATTTGCTCACTCCAAGCCGCAGTCTCCACCCCACTCACCTCTTCGCGTCAAACATGACGGTGCCACTCAAGGACTACACGCTCTTCACTCCGTACCAATTGAGCAAAAGTCTCGAGCTCAAGAACCGCATCGTCCTGTCCCAACTCACCCGTGCTCGATGTGATCCCGTGACCCACGAGGCAGGACCGATGCAAGTCGAGTATTACTCGCAACGTGCTGGAGCGGGTCTCATTCATCACGGAAGCGGTCGCCGTGTCGGTGCAAGGGTTCGGATGGTACGGAGCTCCGTGCATGTACACGGAGGCCCACCGCGAGTCGTGGCGTCCGGTTGTCGCGAACGCACCGACAAGTACGGAGGTTCCATTGAGAACCGAGCTCGCTTTTTGATTGAACTCGTCGAGGCGCTGCAGAGCGAGTGGGCTGCGGATCGGATCGGCTTGAGACTGTCACCCAACGGCTTCTACGGAGACACTGGGAGTGTCGACAACTACGAAATGTGCTGCTACGTGGCCAAGCAGTTGAGCAAGTACGGCCTCGCCTACTTGGCGACTTTGGACGGCTTCGGCTTTGGCTTTCAGGACAAAGGACGTCTCACCAAACCGTTCGGCGTCAAGAAGAACTTCGAGGGCACTGTAATTGCTGCGAACAGCTACACTCGTGACACTGCGGAAGGTGTGTTGCGTAGTGGTGCTGCCGACCTGGTGAGCTTCGGACGCCCGTACATCTCGAACCCCGACCTCGCCGAGAGGTTCTACAATGACTGGCCGCTCAATGAACCTGCCGGCTATGACACTTGGTTCGGCACGCGGATGCCTGGTCCTCGCGGGTACATCGACTTCCCCGTCTACAAGAATTGACACGCGGGATGGATGAAGGATAGTTTGCTAACTAACTAACTAACTAACTAACTAGTGAACCTCTGCCACGATGGACTCGTTTGCATCGTTACACGAACTGAGCAGTGGTCGTTTCTCGGGATGATAATGGACGCCACAACCAAAGTTTCGCAACGTCCTATCCTGCTCGCCGCTCGCCATCTGGACGAACTTGTGCACAATCACTTCTTCTCGCAATGGAGAAGCGAGTTCGAAGTCCGTCGGCCCTCGAGGTCGCCACCGGTTTGACCGGCGTGGGGGAACACTATATGGACATGGACTCCCCCACGACACCTACCACGCAGTCCATGACACTTCGACTACGAAAACAAATGTCCACGGCCTCCACTTCGTCTGTAGCGAACGAAGAAACTCGAGGACGGAAAACTATCACTCGCGTCAAGAAGATCAGCCGACGACCTGAAGAGAGAGGTAGTAAACTTGTAGTTGTTGCTGTTTTCCTAGTTTGTTGTGCTGACTATTAGTTTTATCTACTTTACAGCATTCCGTCGACATCTCGGTTGTGCTGTTCGTGCAGCAGCAGGAGTTTTACTAGCTGGCGTTATTCAGACGGGCTCGTCGGCGTCATCTACTGGGTCCACATTCTTGCCTTCGTTTTACTACTTGGGTGGTCTCGCCTACGCCGCTATCATGGTCATTTACGCTTCCGCCTCCACTGTTGGTGGCGTGGTGCAACAGATTTGGCAGATTGATCTCGGTGTGGGTCTTGCGCTGCTGTACAATTTCGGAGTCTTCTTGTGCATTCCTATCACGCAGGGAGACCTCATTTCAGTTCCCGAGAATCTGAACGATACGCCGTACGACGTCAGTCTGCACGACTGGGGCGTGGTTTCTCCATTCATGATTGTCTTCACACTCGTGATCTTCTTGCTGCCGATTGTATGTGCAGCAAAGGTTAGATGGTTTCTTTTGATCGATATGCTAACTTGTTTGAATTGTGTAGCAATACAACGTGAAGAAGTTTGCTGTGATGTCGAACGCCTTCTTCAGTACGTGAATACTGTTTCCATACCGAAGAGGACACACTTTGTTGAAGCCTAGCCAGTACGTTTGACTTGAATTTACTGTCAATAGTGCTCAAGTTCATTAACCCAATGAACCCGAGAGTTGGCGAGACCGGTTTGAAGGACTTACACAACAGCGACTACAACACTTCGGGACTGATGAAGAATCTGGCGGTCTACAGTCTCATCGGAGTCGCTGGCACGCTGATCTCACTCATGACGGTCTTGCTTCCTTTTCCACTCTTGTACGCTGATATTTGTAAATGGTTTGCTTGATTTGAAAGCGCTAACCGCAGAATATTGTCCATGAATTCATCTTAGCGCTACCAAAAAGTTAATGCATCACATGGGTAAAGCTCCGAACGATATCCGCAAGATCCTCAACTTGATAATGGACTCGTACTGCTTTCGCGTGAAAGACATTAAGAAGATGGATTTCTTTCGGCTGAGACTGGATCGACTGCTAGGAGTTGCGCAGCATCGATTGTCCGAAATGGAGGACCTTCTTGACGATTGTTGGTGGGAAGAGATCGTGGGCGTGGGTTTGTGCCTTACATTCAACAAGAACGTTGCCAAGCAATTCGTGAAGCTTTACGGTCGGCTTCTCAAGGATTTGAGAGCGATGAAGTTCGCTATCGAGGCCGAGAATGGTCACTGGACGCATGTAGTCCTCATGAAAAGGATGCAACAAAGTCTCCACATTATGCAAGCCGAAGCCAACGATCTACTTCAAGAAATTGCTGAAAGAGTACTCGAAGCCTCGACAGATATGCCAACACCACAGTTTCTTCACTTGGATGAAACGTTGAATCACTTCATGAAGAAATACACCAAACTGTACGGTGCAATGCTATCAGCGGAAGTGCATTCTCCTGGTGATGTGGGCAAGACGATGTCACTTAATGTGTTCATCTACTCGTTTCACTCGTTCGTCCACACGCTGTTCCAGTTCGAGGATCGCTTCAATCACAAAGACTTCTCCTGTGCGTACCGCATTCGCAAGTTTTTCAACATGGTTTGGGGCAGTATCTACAAAGGCTCCATGTACATGCGACGAATGACAATGTTTGCAGTACGCACAACCATCGCTGTGCTGATAACGTACTGCGCTTCAACGTTTATCTTCGCTTTCAGCGCCACAGGACCCACTGCAATCGCAATGGTAGCGCAGTTCCATGTCGGTGGCACCTATGGGAACATGAAGAACCGGATTGCAGGACTCGTGGCAGGAACTGTGGTGCCTTCCATCCTGCACTTCTTCGTGTGCAAAGTATCCGACAACATTTTTTACAACGCTGTCAACAACGCAGTACTCTTCGTGTGGATTGTGGGGTCGATGTACGTGTGCTACAGTTCACCGCACCTACGCATGGCTGGAATGGTGTCTGCGTACATGTCGGCTTCAGTTTTACTTGACCACAGCTGCCGAACTACCACAAAGGCTCTTTCATATTCGAGTTTGACGGAAAACTCCATGGCCATTATCATCTTGGTGCTCGTGGAAGTCAGCATGAAACCACAAAGTGCTCGTGGGCTGCTGCGTTCCAACATCCAGCAGCTTCTTGGGGCATACAGCAAAGTTTTTCGTCGGGTATTCGCACACCATATCACTAGCACCATTTCTACTGCTCCAAGCGTTGGTGATCTCCCCACGGTTGTCGAATCCGACTCCATGACTCCTGTCACCGCTCAATTAGATGAAGAGGAGACGAAATCACTGCACAAGGAGCTTTCCATCACGTTGCCAGCGATTTTGAAGCAGCAGAAAAAACTGGTTTATGATGCTACAGCTGAACCAAGCTTGTGGAAGTCCAAGTTCTCGAATGAGCAGTACACGCAGGTGCTAAACGTTTGCTGGACATTGCTCGACAGACTCCGGTTACTATCGGATCTTGTAGAATGGCGAGCGAGGTCGAACCGAGACTGTGCGCATGAAGGGTATCGTCTTCGACGCCGAAATGCTGGCAGTCTTAATGATGAATGCACCGCTGCATTCAAAGAGCAAGAAGAAGAAGAAACCAAGCAACCGGAGACTGTGTACATTACAGCTATCGCTCCATCAACCGAGGATATTATCCCTGAAGCTCCGTTGCCACCATTGCCTTCGAATGCCCCACCTGCAGTAGCTAAGGCTAGATGGGACAGAAGTCAAAATGCCTATGAGTCGGTGGTGGAGGAATCCTTGGACGCACTTGTGACGCTCTTCAGCAAGGACTTCACATACAAAACTGCCGATGACTACGCAATTTACCTGCAGATGAAGGAGGCATTCCGAATCGCTGATAAAGACCGTAGCGGAACAGTAGACGCCTCGGAGCTCGTGGTGCTACTTGAAAAGCTGATGCCGTACGCTGGAAGTCAGGGCGATGTCCACATGGAGCAGTACGTGGATGAATTTATGAGACTTGTTGACAAGAACCACGACGGGCAGATCACGTTCACGGAGTTCATGCAGGCGTTGAACGATGGCTTTCGCCTTGAACTCGAGGTGTACGAGAACGCTGCACAGATGATCCCAAGCAACACGAACTGCAAAGTTCATGACACAGCACTCGCCAATCAACATCGTGGAGGCACTACCTCGATGGATGTCTCGGACGATAGCTCAGCTGTCGACTTGCTCGAATCAAGCGGTGATACCAGTGACGCCGTGTTGCGACTTCCTGCGTCTGCATCGAGGGTGCATGCCCCTCGCGGAACAATGTTTTTCACTCCACCGTCTTCGTCGTCTGGGATCGAGTCGTATCTCTTTGGGAACAGAGAAGACAGTGACCAGAGCTCTGAAAACAACAGCAACCGCCGCCGCCGATGGTGGGCCCACAACCGTACTGACAGTGCTGGTGTCGCGCTCCTAAACGTCGAGTCTTTCTCGTTGAATGAATCGGCGGCAACGCTGAAGCAAAGCTACGGCGAACTCTTGCTCCGCTCCCTCGACGACGACGACCAACACGTCACGATGGAGGATTTCATCGTCATGAGCTGCCTCATCAGCTCTTGCGAAGACATCGCCGCCAACTTGACTCGACTCAACACGCTGGCTGCATCATAAAGGGCCACTTGTGAACACGTCAGGGCTGTTGCAAAAGGAAATAAATGTATTGTACTGTCAGAGCACTAGCAGTCGATCGACAGGAGCAGCGATGCATGTCGTCCTCCTTGTTCTATCCTGTGTCAACCGATCTGCTCTTACGCCTCGGTCTCCTCCTCTCCGAACTTGCCACGTTTGGCCATGTAGTCATGGAAGGCCATGGAGCTCAGCAGCAACACAACCACCGAAGCCTGGCCGTAGATACGCGTGTGCATGATCTGCTGCGACGTGGAGATGCCCTTGTTCAGGTGCTGGTATCCGTAGATGCCACCAACAAGCGGCACGCCGGCACGGTGATCAAGGCACGGTACGGGTGGTCGTACAGGAAGTTGGCTCCCTGTTGCCAGAGTTTCAACTTGGACGTCTCCTGCTTCTTCTCGACGTACGAGCCGTCAATGGTGGCCATGTACATCTGCGGGTTGTGCGCTCCTTTGACGATACGACTTTCGGCGTCAATGGTGAAGGAGGCCAGGAACGACATGGCTACCAACGCCGTCTTGCCGCTGGTGTTGAGGCGGTTGCGGAATGCAGGCCAGAACTTGTTCGCCGAGAGCACAGCGGTGGCCATGACGGCGGCGACCGAGGAGCCCGTTTTCAGGCCGCTGATGTAGGCGTGACGAGAGATGATGTCGCGCTTCTTGTCGGGGTTGGCGGTCTCCCACGTGGACTGCTCGACGGCGCTCATAATGCTGGAGTGGAGTGGAGTGGTGTGGAATGCAACTTGATCTCGAAGAGGAGACTTGGACAATGGCGTCAAGTGAGACCACCGGGCAAAAGGAGGTAAAGCCGGCCCATGAGTCATCACTCGGTTGGGGTGAACAAGTCAACATAGCCCGGACGCAATCGCAATCCGCGAGATTGCGCGAAGCTGTCCCAGTCAAGGGCTTTCAGTCCGACGCAGTCGAAATCCGTCGCACTTGCAGAATCCACCAGGAAGAGGAACCTTACGGGCGTGAATTCCCAGCACAAGGGAGTTGTCTCTGCAACGGATACTCCTGTGGCAAGCCTTATTCGATCTCTACCTGTCCGTCGTGAGGATTCTTCTACAGCAAGTCAAGGCTCAAGGCAGAGCTTCTTGCACACAGATCAAGATGCGACACTGCCGGCGACAACTCTTCGTAGACGCCACTCCAGACTGTCCGTGGTTGCGCTGGCAGTCAGTCACTTCTTAGCTTCAACAATGGTAGAGCGCTGGAACTACATGACGTCTAGCTCGTTGGAAAAGCTGTCGATGACTTGATGACCTTGGGTCAAGGCCATTGGCGCTGTCTTCGCTTCGTGGTGAAGAACGCACCTTGGCCGCGTCGACGGAGTTCATCAGGACACTATATCGGAGTGCAAATCGGAGTCAGCATCGTTTACTAAGGGTCACTAACCATGCGCAATCCGTCAGATTACGCGGGAGTGTCTCACGGTTGCAGTCGACCATCAAGAGGGCAATGCGGCGTTCATAATTAAGGTCTGATGCTTCACTACGCTACTGTGCCTTTTTCCACTTCAGCGCGGCGGCATCTCCAAGCGCGCGAGGGCTGTGCAGCTTGCGGCCAGTGAAGAAGATGGCGGCCAATAAGAAGACGCCGCCCACGCCCAGAAAGAACCCGCCCAAAATGTAGTTGGCGCTGCCGAACCAGCCGACCTCCTCCAGCACAAGCGCCTTGGTTCCGCTGAAGGACCGCACGAAGAAGTTGGACTGCACCGCGAACGTGAGCGTTGTGCCAGCAGGCAGATCGCGCTCGATGCGACCGTACGGCTTGCGGAACGGATGCATTGCTGCTCCTTCGACCCACACGCGCCAAAACTCGTTCTCGAGACCAACGCCGACGCCGAAGACTGGATCCAGCGCGTCGTGCACCCACGCTGTGCTGTTGGTGTAGTCTGCGGTGATGTACGGGGCTGTTGCGCCTGTCAGCGGCGGGATGATGCGACTCATGTTCGGGTTGAGCCATACGGGCAGGTACGCGTCGTACGGAACGTCCCATGTCGGGTTCTTGTTGTTGTGAGCGGCGTACGAGCGCGCGATACCCTTGGACATCATGTTTGTGCGCGAGAGCTTGTCCCCGGACGGCAACACTCCCTCGTGCAGCCAGAAAATGTCGTTGAACATGGTGTTTGCCACGATGCCGCACGGAAAGAGCTCCCGTAGCTTGGCAGCGGACTTCGACTCGCAGTCGCCCACCGAACATAACTCTGAAGTGGCAGTCTTCATGGGATAACACTCGAGCATCGACCAGCCGGAGTTCGGACGCCATTCGTCTGTGAACTGCGTGCGAATGATGGACGAAACATAGCGGCGGTGGTTCTGGTAGTACCCGTCCAGCTCATAGAAGACGCGTGCGGGGCTCTTGATATCGTTCGGCAGCGTGAGGTGCACGAAGCACGTGTGGTCGGCATGGAACGAGTTGGCGTCGTCGGCCGAGTTGAGTCGGCAATTGGATAGCTGCGAGACGTTGCCGTCCGGCTGCGTGGAGTACGCTGCCTGTGTATCGTCATTGCCGTCGTACAGCACGCGTAGTGTCGTGAGTGTACTGGAAGTGTAGACGATGAGGACTCCAAGGCCGATGCACAGCATTGCAAGCGTGAAGCAGATACCGATGGACCACCCGAGCGTCAGGACGGGCTCCCACATGTGCAGTTGCTGTTGCGTCATGCGCGAACTGTCCGGCCGATTGGTATTGGCGTTGGTGTTGTTCTTGAGCTTTTCAGGTGGGTGTTTCTTGCCGCTGCTGGAGCGCCGGCGTCCTGCTTTGGGGGACGCTCTGCGATTCGAAGCCGCGCGGGGCATCTCCACGCCCTGTGGCAGCGGCATCACCAGCGCTTGCACATCCACGTCGCTCGGGCGAACAAGAGGCTTGGAAGCTGTCATCTTGGTCCCGAGAGCTCGTTCTCCCAACTGATGCCATCTTGAGCAGCAGCAATGGAGACTCGAAACGCCCCTGCCCTTGATGGCGTGAAACCCCTCCAGGTACGCACAGAACCAACAAAGATGGCGCCGCGCGTAGTTCTAATAAAAATCACTGTATTTCTGTCAGCAGGTTCTACAAGCTGCCAGGAGAACATCGTCAGGAGGAGACTTCAAGCCTTTTCCATCGGAAGCGGTCTCGTCCTGTCGTTTACAAGCGGCGTCTACTCGTCGTTGTCCTCGACCGTGAACTTGCCACGCTTGGCCATGTAGTCGTGGAAGGCCATGGAGCTCAGCAGCAGCACGACCACCGACGCCTGGCCGTAGATACGCGTGTGCATGATCTGCTGCGACGTGGAGATGCCCTTGTTCATGTGCTGGTAGGCGTAGATGCCGCCCACGAGCGGGGCGCCCACGGTGATCAAGGCACGGTACGGGTGGTCGTACAGGAAGTTGGCTCCCTTCTGCCAGAACTTGAGCTGCGACGCCTGCTTCTGCGGGGCCACGTACGACCCGTCCATGGTGGCCATGTACATCTCCGGGTTGCGGGCGCCGTGCATGAGGCGGTTCTCGGCCACGATGGTGAAGGCGCCCAGGAAGGGCGACACCACGAGCGCCGTCTTGCCGCTCACGCTCAGGCGGTTGCGGAAGGCGGGCCAGTACTTGTTGGCCGAGAGCACGGCTCCGGCGGCGAAGACGGCCGTGACGGCGCCCACCTTGAGGCCGCTGGTGTAGGCGTGCCACGAGATGGCGTCGCGCGCCTGGTTGGGGTTCTCCGTCTTCCAGGACGAGTGGTCGGGGCTGGCGTCGACTGCGCTCATGGCTATTGGGGCTTGGCTAAATGTCGCTTGAGCTCTTGACGGCGACTTGGAATATGTGGACGTGTGTGTGGCTGAAGAGCTGAAGCAAGAGCGGGATGTTGCGTATCTCTGCGGTTGAACAGTGAGAAAAGGGGCGGGGCGCATAAGCCGGATGATGCCGCCTGCCGCCGTCTGCCGACTTTTGGACGCGAATTAGTGTAATTTGTGACGGGTTAGCTAAATCCACGGGTAATCTGCTGCTGTGACAGGGCTTACGACAACGTAGCTTGCCTTTTGTGCTGGGTGGAGCGTTCCCCACCTCGCAGACCGCAAGCGGAGGAGAGCTCACGGTTGTGTGTTGGAGTTGTCGACAATTTGTCGTCGATGCATTGGCGCTGAAGGCGAGCTTCGGAGCGGATGGCTATGCGTGTCAAGTCAAGACAACTTCAACTTGTTTCACCAATGGGGCAGTACTGTACAGCGTTTCGGTAGTTCGCCTGGATGATCCCCAGCGGCAGTTGGCAATGAGCTCTTCAATAGAGAAGAACATGCATACTAGCGCTTGTAGGAAGCTGGATCTGGTGGTGCTGCCCATTGCGGCAAGACACTCGACGTCGCCACCAAAGCGCGTGTCCGGCGCACGCGTTTCGGCGGTGGTGCGAACAATCGTGGTGATCGACACGATGTTTCACCGAGATGTTTCATCGCGGCACGTTAAAACCGGGCGCGCCGTGCAGTGCGGCAGTAAACGAGCAGGCAGGTTGGCCGTACCGCACTGGTACACTCGTCTTGCGGGAATGACTCGTGGCAGATCGGACGGCTCGCAACTCGCAAGCCGAATGCAGCAGTCTAAAATGGACTCTGAACACTTCACTGCTAACTACTGGACCACCACGGCAGCGGGGTTAGCCGACGTGCGCTGGAGATTCTTGCCAGCACGATTCGGTCGCGAGCTCAAGTTGAAGGGTTCCAGCGGCGGGAATGCCTTCGCCTCGTCCGATGAGTCCTGCGTTGGATAATGCACCAAGAAGCGTTGCGCTGGCCGTTCCAGTGCATTGAAAGCCGGAACGTTGACCGGTCATGCCAATTTCTCAGCAGCCAGGATCATAGCGAAGTCCTCCTGGCTTGGTCGAGCGTCCAAGAGGTCATTATTTGCGACAAGCATCAACTTCTTGACACCCCTCTCAAACACGGTATTTCTACAAAATGATATATAACAGGTATTATTTATCAATATATCAAACCATACAACTACACATACATCGAGAATTTGGCCAGTCCAGATATCGCAGGGTATGCATTTCCATTTCGCGGTCAGCAGACGTGACGGCCCATCATCCATTTCGACGCGCGCAACGACTAATTGCGAGCCAAAAGCATTTGCAGCACCTGCCCAAATCTCCACGACCAACTGCACCACTCTCACACTTTCCAGATCGAACGCATGGCACCTCGCCAATATGATTCCAATGCAAAAGGTCCGTCGAGTCCGTCGACCTCCGATCATTTCTCCGTCGAGGTCGATGTCGACTCGTCCGGAGCGCCGTTGACGTCCGCCACTGAAAACAGCGACTTCTACATCGACCTGCAGTCGCCACGACCTCAGAACCAATCGATGCGTCTTCGGTTGAGGAAACAGGCCTCAGAGCACTCGATGCTGTCTGCTGAAGCGGCTGAAACTCTAAGACGACGAGTGGCTCGAGTCAAGAAGAACAAGCACCCGAAAGAGCTGCGCGTGTTCAAGCAGCGGCTGCAATTGGCAGTTCGCATTGCAGTCGGCGTCTTGCTGGCAGGCGTGGTGCAGACCCACGGGTCCGACCGGGAATGGCTCTTCCTGCCGGCCAGTTACTACCTCGGAGGCCTCACAGTCGCGTCCATGATGGTCATTTACGCGGCGGCCACCACCGTGGGTGGGGTGCTGGAACAGGTGTGGCAGATCGACGTCGGAGTGGCGATTGCGCTGCTCTACAATTTCGTAGTGTTTGCGTGTGTGCCGATCACGCAAGGAGATTTGATGACTGTTTCGGAGAACATCAACGGCAGCACGTACTATGTGAGTCTTCGTGACTGGGGAGTCACGCTACCGTTGCTGGCGTTTTTCACGCTCGTGGTCTTGCTCTCGCCTATGGTAGGAGGTACTGTTTGGTTTGTGCGTTGTTGTTTTCGTGAGCTAACGTGTGTTTAATGTTCTGTATTCCAGCAAACGAACGTCAAGAAGTTCGCGGTGAGCACGAATCTGTACTTCAGTACGTTTGAGTTTTGAATGCTGTAAGTGGAGGATGACGAACTAACTGCTATTTTCTCTAGTGCTGACGCTCATTAACCCGATGAACCCGATTTTCACAACGGTCCTCAAGGATACGTCAAACAGCAGCAGCTACTACGGCACAGACAGTTTGCTGAAACAATTGGCCATCTACAGTGGCGTTGGTGTCGTTGGCACTTTAATTGCGCTCGCCACCATGGTGCTACCTTTTCCGATCTTGTAAGTCGTTTAACAGCACAACGGGTACGTTGAGTGTCCGTGTTGTAGCTTGGAATACTTACGTGCACTTTGTGTTGCTTGCTTCAGCGCGATGAAGAAGCTTCGGAGGCATATGGCTGCCTCGCCCCACGATATTCGTGACATCTTGAACTTGATCGTGGATTCGTACTGCTTCCGGGCGAAGGATATCAAGAAGATGGACTTTTTCAGACTTCGACTCGATCGTCTACTGGATAACGCACATGAGCGTCTCGAAACCATGGAGTCACTACTAAGCTGCTGGTGGGAAGAGCTTGTGGGCCTTGGTCTATGTTTTCACTTCAACAAGACCGTCGCCAAGCAGTTGGTGAAGCTCTACGCACGTCTACTTTCGGACTTGCACGCAATGAAGTTTGCAATTGAGGCCGAGACTTGCCATTGGACGCATGTGGTTCTCCTCAAGAAAATGCAGACGCGATTCTATGTCTTACAGGTCGAGGCAAATGATCTCCTTGAAGATATCTCGCTCAAGATTGTTCATTCCTCACGAAGTAAGTACTTGCAACTTGCCGTTTACCATGTTGTGATCCACAACCTAATCGTTTGTAATTTTGTTGTGAATTAGCAATGTCATCACCCAAGTTTTCAAGTCTTGACCAAGCTTTGGAACGACTCATGAACAAGTACACAACCCTTTATGGGAATTTGCTCTCGGCTGACGTTCACACAGCCGATGATGTGGGCAAAACAATGCCCCTGAACGTGTTCGTGTACTCTTTTCACGTGTTTGTGATCTCGCTGCTGGAATTCGAGGAAAAGTTCAACAAGAAAAACTTTTCCGCTCGCTACCGTGTGAAGAATTTCGTCAAAGTCGCTTGTCGGAGCTTGTTGCAGCCTGTCAGCTACCCACGACGGATGATTATCTTCGCGTTTCGGACGACCCTGGCCGTTTTGATTGGAATTTGCTGCGCAACTTTCATATTCAGCTTCAGCTCCACCGCACCGACAGCGATTGCAATGGTTGCTGAAGACAACATCGGCGGCACTTACGGCAACACCGTGAACCGGGTCGGTGGTTTGATTGCTGGAACGGTGGTGCCGTCGATTTTCAACTTTTTCGTCTGCAAAGTGACGAACGACTATCTCTACAACACGATCAACAATATCGTGCTGTTCATTTGGACCGTGGGGTCCATGTACGTATGGTTTTCCAGTCGCTATATGGCTCTGGCAGGAATGACTTCAGCTTTCATGGCTGCATCAGTGTTACTCGACCATAGCTGCCGGAGTACATCAACCTCAACTGCGGTGTCGTACGCGAGCCTGACCCAGAATGCCCTGGGCATTCTAATCCTCATGGTCGTGGAAATTGTGATTCATCCACGCAGTGCACGCGGGTTGCTCCGCAGCAACGTGCAGCAATTGTTGACTCAGTATCGCGGTGTTTTCCACGACGTTTTTCAACATCACGTTGCGTACAACCATCCAACGCCCATATCCGCGGGTCCTCTGACTGAGGAGGACATTGAAACAGCAAATGCGTTGCTGGGTCACAACGAAGTGAAGGTGTTGAAAGAGCAGATGAAGGTCACCATTCCTGAACTATTGAAAACTCAAGCCAAGCTCGTTGCTGGATCGGACATGGAACCAACCTTGTGGAAACCTCCATTTTCCACATCCAAGTACACGACGGTGCTGAAAATTTGTCGAGAGCTGCTGGAGCGATTGGATGCTCTTGTCGATCTCATAGACTGGCACGAAAATCGACGAAGCAGTGGGAAGGACAAGCAATTACGCCGCTGGAATCAAAGTCGAATCGATGCTGAGTGTACGGCTGCTTTCACTGCAGCACAGGAACCACCCTCTCCTACCTCTGCCATTTTAGCAGAAATGGTAGGAGAGGCCAGCACAGTTGAAAAAGGATCTTCGTCTCCTGTGCCGAGGTCTCCACCGTCTCCGCTACCAAACGTGAGTACAACAACACCAGCCGTAGCAAAGATCAAGTGGGATCAGAGTTTAGCTGTCGTCCAGGCTGGCGTTGAAGAAGCCTTGGACACTCTGGTGACGTTATTCGGAGAAGAATTCTCAGGCTCCACTGCTGAAGACCACGCGATTTACTTGCAGATGAAAGAAGCCTTCCGTATTGCTGATGTACACCGTCGTGGTGTAGTTGACGCGTCCGAACTCAGTATTTTGCTAGAAAAATTAATGCCTTACTCAGGTAGCCAAGGCATTGAAGGCATGGAGCAGTACGTCGACGAATTTATGCAGGTGGTTGACAAGGATCACGATGGCAAAATCTCGTTCAACGAATTCATGCAAGCGTTGAACGAGGGTTTCAGACTTGAGTTGGAGATCTACGACGATCAGCCCCAGGTTCCGGCCGCCGAGGTGTTGGTTGGGTCTAACGGAGCCCAGCTCACGCGCTCGAAAAGTATACGATTGCTGCGTAAAAGCGCTCTTCGGCGCAACTCCATTCAATCTACGCAGATGGATGACTTCGATGCTTCGCCGCCACCTTCGAGAGAACGAGCGTCCTCGAACTTCGTCGACACATCAACCTTCGGGACTTCAAAATCTGGCTCGGCCGCTTTTGAAGAAACTAAAACTACCCAGAAGACCAGTCGAAGGCATCGTTTTCGTGGTTTATCATCAACCAGCGAGAGCTCGGCTCCTGAAGCACTTCTGAATGTCGAAGCATTTACACTCTCGGAAGCTGCGGCCGCTCTGAAGCAGAGTTATGGTGAGTGCTTGTTGGGGTACGTGGATGATCATAGTAAACGGGTCACAATGGAGGATTTCATCGTCATGAGTTGTGTCATCAGCGCTTGCGAAAATATCGCCGAGAACTTGACGCTCTTGAACACACTGGCAGCTTCGTGAGTTAGTTGGTTCATCAAAATATAAGCAACAACGATCAGCGTAAGAACAAACAACTTCACCATTACGCATGCTGCAGGAACTTTCAAAGCTTTCTCGCGTCCAGTCATGACAGAGCTCAGGCGACGAAAAATTCTTTCTCGATGAAAAGCAACGAAAGTGACCTACCATCAATCACAGGACGAACTTACTTGCAGAAAGCCACAACAAGTTTTGAAGAGAAGACACACGACAAAGCTTTCAAACAAAATGCTTTCGAATGCCGTACAGCGGAATCATCAGCATCGTCGGGTATTGTGATGCTCATTGCCTTTAATCAGGGACTACTTGGTAATGTGATGATGGTGCGTGCCTCCAGCTCAAGAAAAGAAGTTTGATGCAGCGATTGCAGCTGAACCTGATGCACTTACGGAGAAAAGTTACTGTGGTGCAATTCATCCTTCAGCAGATGATCAAGTCAGTACTAGAAGCTCGAAAGTAAGCTTCTGTTCGACTCCAGGGTGCAATCGCAGATCGCGGTTGAAAGGAAAGTGTGCTCTGTATTGCGAACATCGAGTCTGCTGGAGACCAGGTTGTACGAAAATTGCTTCAGTAGGCAAGTGCTCCAGCCATGGTGAACGCACTCAACTCGTCGTTGGGGGTTGGAGTGGTCAAAAAGAAAGAGAGTTGGGCACAGCCTTAAGAAGTGAAGATGCAGAAAGCTGGTTGTGTCCACAGGGAAAAGCAGCAAACATTCAGCATGAGGACTGCTCCATTTGTCTTTGCATACTGAAACCAAGGCCCATTTTTTCTGCTTCACTTTTTTCATCACTTATATTACATCTTCTGAAATCGGAGAGGAGAAAGCTACTTCTGCGGCATTTATCTTGGAATCTCCCAGGCCTGTCAGAGCATACCAGGCGATTTCGCTGGATCCAAGCTTCTCCTTTGGCACTTCAACTTTCTATGTGTCAGTCTCGGTACCTTTGTGGTCATCGCAGTATCCTTTCCACTTCACCCTTCTATCGCAACCTTCTGCGTCACAAGTGTTCCAGCCGCCATGTGTACAGCACAGACCTTTGGCTTGAACACTTCTGGTGCACCCTGGGTGCTTACAACGTTCGCCACCGCCGTGCTCCACACAATATCCTTTGATATCTCCAGACGAGATACCCCATTTCTTGCAGCCTTTCACATTGCATGTCTTTCGACCTCCATGGGCAGAGCACAATCCTTTCGTGACAATTGGTTTGTTGCAATCAGCAATTTTACACCGAGTGCCTCCTCCGTGGCTAGTGCAGCGACCACCTGCTTGTGCCACTTTAGTACACCCCTCAGCTTTGCATGTCCGACCAACGGTAAAGCCATGCTCCTGGGCATGTCTGGAGCAGTAGCCTTGACAAAGCTGAATTTTCAAACACCCCTCTTCTTTGCACTTGGCCTTACGTGAGACTTTGATGACACCGTTCTCGACGCCGTGCTTGTAGCAAAAACCTTGCTTTTGGCTTATCTTATCGCATCCTTTACATTTGCACGCTGGACTGCCGCCATGTACGCGGCATAGTCCCTTGTTCACAGCCTTTTTCTCGCATCCGTCAAATGTACACAGTACGACACCTCCGTGGGCCGCACACAGTCCTCGTCTTTGGGGCTTCGTCGTACAATTCGGGAACGAACAGTGTTTATCATTACCAGCTCCATGTTTGTTACACTTGCCGCGACTTTGGACAAGGTTGTTGCAGTTCTCCTCGGAACAAACGCGCCGTCCGCCATGATCGGCACAATGTCCCCGCCACCGAGCTGTGGCAGTGCAGCCAAGTTCTTTGCAAATCCTTACGCCACCATGGGCGATACACTTGCCTTTTGACTGAATTTGTTTGGTACATCCTGGATGGGAGCAACAAGGTCTTCCCTTCTCTGTGAGGCGTGGAGAAGCTTTTGCTGCCATATCCCCCAAGAAATCTAACCCTTCAGCAGCTTCTTTCTCGTCCACATCAATTGTGACGTCGCACTGGATCATGGAGTGCGACCTCCCAGCAGCAAATTTCCGTCCCCACCACATTTGAACAGCCAATTCTTGAGTCGCTTGCTGCTTGGCCGACGAGGAGCTGCGCATGAAAACCCCTCGATCCCATTGTCCTTTTAATTTTCCTCCTTCTTCTTCTCCTTTTGAAAGGGGACGTTTCTTATTTAATGAAACTCGCACCGACAAACTTCCTTGTTCTCCTCCTGAAGCTTCCAGCGTCCCATTTTTCGCCGAAGAAAATCGCTTGACGCCATTCATGAAAATCTTGAGCGATTTTCTAGTACCGGTATTGGTATCGACTTGTGTCTTATTTCCACTGTTCTTATCCAAACGTGAATTTCTATTGTCAAATTCGTCCAAAAAGAATTCCGTGTCGCCGTTTAAGCCAAAGTCTCCGATATTCTCTTGAGAGATACGAATGGAAGCGTCTGGAGTCCGCTCCGACGATTGGACGCTGTGTACGCGGTCTAGAAGCTGCTGCACGGAGCGCTGCACCTCCGACATCTCGCGCAGCTGGGCGTCGAAGGCGCTGGAGGCGGCCTCCGCCTGGTCCGACATGAAGGAGAATTTGAGAATGGATCAAACGTGATATTCCGGATTTTATTAGCGAAAATCCAGCAATCTTTGTTCTTTTTATTGATTGTGCTTTGAAACTGGTCCTTATCTGATAATGTGCGAAGTCTTGTTGGTGCAGATCCCAACAGGTTGTTTGTTTTGGGAGACATTTTGAAGGTGTCGTCCGCACGATGCATTTCAGATAAGGCTTGAGATCTTGTAGCCCCAGTTGAGGAGTTGGTGCACGGTCTCAGACTAAACCACGACCACCAGCGACCTTGGGGGGTGCCATCTAAGGTAACCGTCTGTCTGTGACGAAGATTTCGTGTTTTGCGTTAAGGAAGCTTGCCAGTAAAGAGCAAATCTTCTATAAACGTAGGCTGCACTTCCGCCATTATGAGCCCAGCTGCATCTCTCCAAATGCACAGTAGTTGTTTCAATCCCTCATCATAGGCTCCATACTGTTCACTCCGCACAAAATCTCTAAACTAGTTTAAAGTCGACGTTACAGCACAAAAGACTGGAAGCTGCAACCTGCGCACAACCGTGACTCGGTGAAATCAATAAAACGCGGTCGTGCGCAGGTTGAAGCCACGTGATCCAAAATGCTGTAACGCTTTCAACCGTGACCTAACCTGTTGACCCGTGTTTATATTTCTTCGGTCGTGTTCAGTATGTTAGTGAAGCGTATTCGCCTGACTCGCTGTGAAGAAATAACCAGCATAAGCCTGGTCACTTGAAAGAAGGAGTACACTGTAGCATTTGCCTGAAAGGTCCAGCAAAGCGAAGCCCACGACACATTTTGTCGAGTGGATGTTCAGATTCTGACCATGCTCTTCCGAACTTCAGCAGAACATGGTCGAAGCTCACAGACCTTCGCGGACGCGCCAGCATCGCGTGTGGGGTGTGGGGGTCGTTACAAGAAATCTGCGTTACACGAAGGAGGTCAGACATTTGCATTGTCCAGTAGGGCTCTACAGGTTCAACCAAGCTCGGTTACTTTACTTCCAACTTCTGGTAGATAGACTTGCCGCTGTCCATACACTTTACGCAGAGTTCCGCATACGAACGCAGCTGACGTTACAGCTCATACGCTGTTTATAGAAGAGAGGCGCCAATGATGCTGTGTACTTTCGCTCAGACAACCACTGGGTGCAGCAACTTCAACTAGGGGAAGATACTCCTATTCTCAACTTTGAAACGCCTGTGCTGGTCGGGACCTCATGCGCTGCTTTTTGTCGACGAACCTCGCCATTCTCAGATTTTCTGTCGGGGCCGCACACCTCAAACCTGAAGAGAAAAGTTTTCCCCTACACAGTGAAGAGTATGAGCAAGAACAGCAGCGCTCCGTGTAGTGTTCATTTTCAGGACAACGATTCATCGTCGTCGGACGAAGATCAACTGTGCGAAGACTCTCTCCTGGACCTTGAGTGGGCAACAGGTCCCAGCACCGAAGAACTCGACGAACATTTGTATCAAGAATTACGAGGAAGTTGGAAGCGACAACAACCATCTCCAATTACTGACCAGATCTCTAGGCAAAGCCGTGTACGTCTGCAGTACAATGACGATCGTGTGCGAGACCGGTTTTGTGCCAACGCCCAGCGTCTCCTGAATGTTGCACTGGAAAACCCCAACTCAAATTCCACCAGTGTCAAAATCGCTCGCAAGGCTCTTCGCTACCGCAAAGTCCTGAACCGTTTGGACCAAATCGACCGTCACGACCCGAAATTTGACGTTTCCTCCTTCTTCGGTGTTGAATGGCACAAAAAAACTACTAGTTCATGTAAATAGGCAAACCGCAAGTTGTATTAATACTAACAAAATAAAAAGAATATATAAAATCAAACGGGTCGAAGTAGAAACAGCTGTGATAAATAATAAATCACGATGGACATCACGGCGGTGGGCTCCGATCTGACCGCGGTGCAGCAGGAAGAGACCATGACGGATCTCATCTTCTTCTTGAACGAGTTTGGGTCCACTCGTGCAGTTCGTATACAATTAAAGGAGCAAGAAGGTGTTATCTGGAACCTCGGGAGACAAGTTCGCTACTTTCTGGACCATCGAGACATAAGTTTGCCACAAACGCGGGAAGGGGATGTCATACTTAATAATGGAGATATATCTGACAGCAGTGCAATCGAGGAGGAAGATGTCGACGAACCATGGCGGACTTGGATTTCTTCCTCAAAACCTACGGCTCCACTCGTGCTGTACGTGAAAAACTAGAAATCCAGAGACACGAGATAACGGGGTTGCGCCGCACTTTGCAATAGTTGAGAGAGCGTCGAGAAGAGAAAAGAAAAAATGAAGTGGAGAACGATGTGGAGTACGTTGGAATCAAACCGTCAACTGTATCAATGGCGAAGAAAGGGGCCTGTGTGGTTATTGATCTCGACTCTGATGATGCTTGTGATGATGATTCGCGGCAAAATGAAGACCAGGGAAATTCGCTACAAAATAGCAATGGGTCCAATTCTCGAATGGAAGCAACCGATGAGATGTTATCAAGACAACCCGATGAAGAGCAGCCGTTGGTAGAAGTGGAAGTCAACAACGGAAAAGAAGAGGCTGGCGTGGAGGTTTCCGACACCAGTAGTCGGCGCGTCGAGCGAGGCCATAACAAGTCGAAGCCGTTCTCGACGGCTGATTTACCAGTGATTGTTATGCCTGATAATGCGGCTGTGGAACCCATAACGGTATTTACTCAAGATAACAAGTCGGAACTTCGTTGTCGCTGTCCAAATTGCAGCAATAACGCATATGCAAATGGCTGGTGTAGCGGCCACCTCTGTGGTCATATGTGCACGATTGAGGGCTGCTCCAAAAAGGCGATCGCAAAGTGTGTGTGCATTGTTCACGGTGGAGGCCGGACTTGTGAGACCGAAGGATGTGATCGTCTCGAAGTATCTGGAGGGAAGGGCTTTTGTCGTAAGCATGCCCGTAGGCGCGGGGTCAACGTGAGCGGCTACACTAATCAACACTTGTGCAAAGAACCTGGTTGCACAAGCTGGGGGCTGAGCGGTGGAACGAAGAAGGGTAATTGCTTCCGGCAAGGTGGCGGTCTGAGGTACGCGGTGGAGGGTTGCATGAAGCGAAGACAACGACAAGGCTTGTGCAGTGCTCATGGAGGAGTTCGCGAATGCAGAGTAAAAACTTGCAGAGAACGCACCACGCTGCAGGGTTACTGTCATGAACACCGACAATTGAGACCAACTAAGGAATGAGGGCAGTGGATGGTCGATCAGCACCTGTAGTAAGTTTTTGAAATATGTCCAAGCTCTCGGAGGCGATACAAGAATAATTATATCGAGCATTCTGAGTTTGAAGCGTAACGCTTGAAGACATAGGCAAAATCTACAGGTAAACAGAATAGGTGGAAGCAACTCCAGGGGAAAGCTATGGTAACAGAGTGGTAATGCAAACTGCTGTTCCTGTATATTAGATATGACAGTGTGTATTAAATAAGAGAGTTCTGACTGTACTGCAACACATCGCGCCAAAAATAAGAACTGGCCACAAGAGCGCGGGAAATGCTCGATGTCCAAGCCGTGGGCTCCGACCTGTCGCCCGAGCAGCAAGAGGAGACTCTAAACGACTTGGCTTTCTTTCTGGACGAGTTTGGCTCCACACGTGCAGTCCGCGTCAAGTTGCAAGAGCAGGAGAGCGAAATTAAGCGACTGAAAAGTCATCTGAAAGACGAAATTTCCCACCAGGAAGAAGAAAAGGGTGAAAATGTGCATACTTTGGTAAATGTTGTCGAAGATGTGGATGAGACCATGGCACACTTGGATTTCTTCCTGAAAACGTTCGGCTCCACTCTTGCAGTTCGAGAAATGTTACAACGTCAGAAAAAGGAGATTGTGGAGTTACGACGCACTGTGCAAAATCTTCAGCCACGGGGGCTCAAAAGTATTTTAAATGGCGACGACATTCCTTCAGAAGCTGCGATAATCATCGAGCATGACACTTTCTCTCACAGGATTGACGACAGCAATGCTGCTGTAGAGAAACCGGAATCTACCGCAACTTTCGTCAGGCCTAAAAGTCAGACGGTTTGTCGTCATCCTGGCTGTTCCAAGAGGGTACAAGCACTCGGTTTGTGTTACAGTCACGGTGGTTACCGACTTCCTCCGCTTGTAGGTGACAACCCCATATAAGAGCGTCCAATCAAAACGCTGAATACAGGTGAGCTGTTCCCTTCCACTTATAAGTACTGCTGCAAACATTTCAAATCATTATTACCGGTATTGTACTGGTACTGGTCCACCCCGTTAAGCGATCACCATTCATTCTCCTTTTGGTGATGGCGTCGGCCATTCCACCGCGGCGCAGAGAGCCCGTGACAAGCTGGGCACTGAAAAAGCGCTCGAAGGAGCTCAAAACGTGCGTAAGATCATTGAGCAGCTCTACCCCAACCTCAGCGTTAACGCGTACGAGTCCCGCCGGAAGCTCCTACTCAGATGGACACGCAACAAGGACAAACTCACAGCGCAGTGCTCGGTCACGAATGGGAGCGGCAAGAAGAAGGCTAGACCATCTGGAGTAGGTACAAAGCTGCCTAAGGCAGCCGAGGATGAGTTAATTAAGTGGGTCAATGATCTGCGAAGGAGGGAGTCCCTATTTCCTCAAAGATGCTAGTCTTACAATCACTTCAGATCGCATCTGAGTACGGCATTGAAGAGTTCAAGGCATCGTGGAGGTGGGAACGCGCGTTCAAGGCAAGGCACCGACTGTCAATGCGAGCAAGGACTCGCGCCGGACCTAGGACACCTGCAGACCTTGCGGACATTGCTGCCGCCTTTGCTGTGACTGTTCAGAAAACGAAGCGTGATCTTGGGATAAAAAAAGTCTACATTGCAGACCAAACAGGTACAATTACACTATTTTATATTGATCTTTGTATATGATCTAATTTTGTGAATGGTAGCCGCATTTTTTGAGTTCTTGCCAACTAGGACTATAAATGCGAAGGGTGCCAAGACCGTCTGGGTTCGTTGCACCGGAAAGACGAAGGAACGAGCGACGGTGATGCTTTTGGGCGACTCCGACGGCAAAAATTATCGTCCTTTTGTCGTCTTCAAGGCCAAGCCATCGCAAATTCCCGCAATGGCCGAGGAGAACCGCCGATTGCGAAACGGTTTCGGAATTCACATGTGGAAGGACTTGAACAAAGCCCAGCGGGACCAGCGACTAGAAATCCATGGCAATCGGAAAGGCTGGTGGAATAGCAACCTGTCAGTGGAGTTTTTGCGATATCATTTCGCTGCACGACCGGAATCGCATGTCCCGATTTTATTGCTTTGGGACGACATCTCCGGTCACTGGACCGAAGAAGTTGTCTCGTATGCAAAATCGATTAACGTGGTGCTTTTGAAGGTACCAAAGAGTGCTACCTCAGTGAGACAGCCGGCTGACGTTGCCTGGAACTACCCGTTCAAGGCACGCCTGCGACTGCTGGGTTATGAACCTCCGTGAACAACTGCGTGCTCACACCCCCGGAAAGAAGTTCCAGCTTTCCGCCCCAGATAGGTCAACGGTGGCAAGATGGCTCAGATTGGCGTGGGATGGCCTGGCTGAGGAGACCATTTCAGGTGGTTATCGCAATGCTTTTGGAACTCTACTCGACGATGCGGACCTAGCAGCTGCTGACTTGATTGATAGCCTTGCTCGGCATTGTGCTATTGATGCAGCCGTAGGCGAGGTGGGCTCGGACGACGACATCGGTAGCGATGAGACTATTTTTAGATTCTGATAATTCTGATAATAGACTGGTTTGCATCGACTTCAAATTGATACCGGCATTGATACCGATACGGTACCGTAATCCGAACATCACTTTTGACGGGTGGTACAATGTACCTGAACATGACCTGTCCTCTACAAGCGGAGGAAGTCGGTACCATAATTGTAAAGTGGAGGGCTGCGGCCGAAGAGCTTTGACGAAGTATTTGTGCTCTTATTACGGTGGTGGCAGAAGATGTTCTGTTGTTGGGTGCAGCCAACGTACAAGGCCCGGCTATAAAGGGCTTTGCAGAGATCATGCTCGTGATCAAAGGGTCGTAGTTAAGCGCGATTGCAAGGCTCAAGAATGCCATAACGATCCAGTGAAACGAGGATACTGCCAAACCCACTGGGTAGATATGGAATGCAAGTCTCAAGTGCAAGAGTGTGCACTGCAACCCCCAGTTCAATCGCCGAAAACACTCAAGCCAGACGATTCCTTGAGTTATCAGCATGCAACTAATTTCACCCAAAGTCATTCGAACTTGATGAATTCTACTCGGCCTCACCACAAACAGTGTAAGGTGTTTGCTTGCAAAAAGTGGGCAATGCGGAATGAAATTTTGAGCGAGTACTACGTTGAGCACCGAGATGCTACGCCTCAAGACGAAAGGCCGAGAGCATCTTTACCAGAAATTATGGCCTCGTTCCTTCATGGTGAGATAAATCCAAAGCAAGGAAATTCTAACGTCCCGGTTGCATCGGAAGACTCTGGCTACAGATCCGTACTAAGATTCCCAGCGTCGCTTCTGAATCACGAGATGGAATCCAATCAAGGAAACTCGACTCATTTGGTCGAGTCAGGAAACCCTGGCGGTAAACGAAAGCGCCGCGGGTGCAAAGAGCCAGGATGTAAGAAGCTAGGGAAAGACTGCGGCCCTAAGAAGGGCTATTGCTTTCGGCACGGCGGTGGAATCACCTGTAGCCACCCGGGCTGCACCAAAGCGCGGCAAGTTAGAGGTGTTTGCACTGAACACGGAGGCTTCTACAAATGCAAAAAGGATGAATGTTCTAAGCGAGCTGCATACCAAGGCTACTGCTACGGTCACAATCGAGAGCGTAGTAAAATAGAAGAGAGGATAGACTCCCGACTGGAAATTATATAAACGACAACTACATGTAGAGACCCACTTCACCTACATACACAAGGTACAACACGTACAGTACTTTAGTTTTCATTCGATACGTGCCGTTAAGTTCACCGATGCGAGAGCGATCAAACGAGGCAATCAAACAAGACCCATCTCAAAGAGAAATCTGGCAAGAGCGGTAAAAAATTTAGGTTGAGGTTCCTAGCATGGAAAACCTTTTCAACATGAAATACCGAACAAGTTCTATTACGGCACACGATACAAGAACTTTACTTCGTGTCGGTGTTTTTGTTGTCTGCCGATGGCTGTGCACTTCACATAAGTCCAGCAACAGCCGTTTTCCTATTCAAAAAGGTAAAAAACAAATTCGCGCGGGAAGTCAAACGTCATAATGGACGTCGAGGCTGTGGGCGCCGATCTGACGCCTGCCCAGCAGGACGAGACGATGCGCGACTTGGAATTCTTCATGGACCAGTTCGGCTCCACGCGCGCAGTTCGCAGCAAATTGCAGGGGCAAGAGAAGGACATTAAACGCCTCGAGACGCGCGTGCGACGACTCCTGAACGGGGAACACGAAGAGGAGGAAAAAGACGGAAAAGAAGAGGAAAATGCCACAATTGAAACTCAAAATTCTGCTGAAGGTGTGGACCAGACCATGGAGGATCTGGACTTCTTCTTAAGAACCTACGGGTCCACACGTGCAGTTCGTGATACTTTGGAGAGTCAGCGACAGAGGATCGTGGGGTTGAGACGAACTGTTCAATGGTTTCAAGAACGAAAATTGAAAATCACAAAAGTGAAAAATGTTAGAGCCGAAGAAAGTGTGAGCGAGCAGAATGGAGAAGATGGAGTGGATGAAAACGACGCTGATAATTGCCGTGAGGACGCTGGTGATGTGATAAATAATGGTGCTCAACCACACGCAGAAGATTCGTTGGTGTCGCCTCAGCATGGAGCTGTGAAGGAAAGTGAAAGTGATCGTAATACTGACGTCGAAGGCCGCGTGTGTGGGAATGAAGTCAACGTTGGAGCAGCGGAAAGACAAGATGTGGTGATGGAGTCGTCTGAGCGTGCAGAGGGGCAGAATGAAGGGAACAACGTCCGTGGTACTCCTATTGTGAGCAAAACCTTTGAGGTGGTCGCAGCGTACTACAAAGCACTGCAAGCTGCGAGTGAAGTGTACGAATCCAAGGTTCCACGTGACAGAAGCGCAAACGATTACACTAATTCAAGAGAACAAACCAGACCGCAGAAAACTGCAAGCGAGGACTTGCCAAAAACTAAAGAACTGAAAGGCAATGTCGACGATCGCAAAATGCCTGCGGACAAACTTGTACCAGAACAGCAGCCAGTCTCCCACAAGCACAAGAATCTCTGCCGAATCCCGAACTGCGACAAAATATCTCAAGCGTATGGAGTGTGCTGGAGCCACGGCGGCTTTTGCATCTGCAAATTTCCGAGCTGTGGCCGGAAAACTCACGTAACCTCAAGCGGTCTATGCAAAGTCCACTCGAGATCAAAGTGCATGACTACTGACTGCACTAAGATGGCTGCTGCAAGTGGTCAAGGGTATTGTAGCAGACATGCTCGTGAGCTACGTACCAACCTCCAGGGTCAATGCGTGGTAAATGGGTGCCGCAGGGCTCGAGTGGGGCAGAAATACTGCCTCGACCACCGTTTAAAGGGCGACGATATCAAAGTCAAAACACTGACGCTTAACGACAAAGCACCCACACAAGCACTACCAACCAGGCATAAAGACAAAGCCACCGATCCGCATCAAAGGGATCCCAGCGAAACCGGTTCAAGCAAACCGGCTTCCACGTGCAGACGTCACCATACAACATGCAGAGTTTTGGGCTGCATGAAGTGGGTGCGAGCGGAAGAATGGAATGGAGGGTCCAGCGAGTACTGTGCCCTTCACCGAGGTGCGTTTGAGTTACGTGTAGTTGCCACGAAACTATTGAAGCCCGGAACGGTGGCGTCGGTTGTTCAGGTAAAAAGTGCGCCGACAATTTCTGCAATCGTATCAGGGAACTTTCACGATGAGAGTGCAAATCGGAACTTGTGCAACGAGCCTGGATGTGGCAACAAAAGTATTGCCTATGGGGTGAAGAAGGGCTACTGCTTTCGACACGGAGGAGGGACCCCTTGTTCAGTCGACGGGTGCACGAAAGCTCCGCAGCGAAAAGGATTGTGTGCTGCTCACGGAGGTTACTACCAATGCAAAGTGGAAAGATGCGAGAAGCGAGTGGTTGTACGAGGTCGCTGCAAAGCGCACCACCTGCAACACGAAATGTGCTCTTCAACTTCAACTCGGTGAGACTGTAGCCATATCAGAATAAAGAGACCGACTGTAGAAACGCAGATAGTCGTCCTTTCGCTAGTTTTTGTATTAGAATATACCCCAGAATGCTAGACGTCACCAAGGTGGGCGCCAACCTCACGCCCGAGGAGCAGGACGAGACGCTGCGTGACTTAACCTTCTTCCTGGACGAGTTCGGCTCCACACGCGCTGTCCGTATCAAGTTAAAGGAGCAGGAGAGGGACATCAGCCGCTTCAGGAACCAAGTGTGGGGACTGACGACTCGAAGCGCCGAAAATGCTCTGGACAAACAAGAGACTCTTATAATTAATACTGAAAATGCGGTGGAGGAGACCATGGAAGACCTGGATTTCTTCCTCCGGACGTTTGGGTCCACACGCGTCGTGCGTCACAAGTTGGAGACTCAGAAACGGTATATCGCGGGCTTGAAGTGCATGGTGCAGTGGCTCCAATTGAGGAAGGTGAGCAAGAAAATTCACTCGAAAGCAGTGGCATTTCGTGACAAATTGCTGGCTCTGGCGCCACAAATGGCGATGGAGGCGGAGAGAGAGGAAAATGGCGAGAAAGGGAGAAGTATCAACAGTGTCAATGGAAGTGATGTCGCTGACGTGGATATGGAGGAAGAGGAGGGAGGGATCTCGTCTCTTTTTGACGATTATGGAGCGGAACGTGACGTCATGCCAACAGAGGAGAAAAATGGGGAGGCGACATCGTCGGAGGAGCGAGAGCAAATCGGAGATGAAGAAATGAACAACTTTCGTTCGCACCCGCTGTCCAACTGGTGGCGTGTGGCTGGAGGTGCTGGCAGTATGGACACTGATATCGGTTGTGAAGATTGCTCGGATAGTGGTAGTGGCAGTGATTGCAGCGATGGTGGCAACTCCCGTGTTGAAGCTGATGATCGACAAACATTGGGAGATTTGTGGACTGTGGCTGAGCAAAATTACAGGGCTGGCAATTCTGGCACTCATGAGGAAAAATCCGCTCTAGCACGCACTATCAACAAGAAGCTCGCAAAAATGTGTACGATGCCAGGCTGCTGCAAAACTGCTCAAGCTCATCGTCTGTGCTGTCGCCATGGCGGCTACCGCATATGCAAAATTGATGGCTGCAATCGGAGAGCATCCACGCTGTCGCTGTGCCGGACCCACGGAGGGGGCACGAAGTGCAAGATTGCAGGCTGTGATAAGTTTTCTTCCTCCGGCCGCAAGGGGTATTGCAGCAGACACGCTCGTGAGCAAGGCCTCAACTGCGGCAGGTGCAGAGTACGTGGCTGCTCAAGACTTCGCGCTGGACTGGAATATTGCCGACTCCACACATTTGAAAGTGACAACGCCGAGGCTCGAGCTCGTGAGCTCAATGAGGACGATCGAGAAGTATCGATTCCCGCTGAGCGTGAAGACGCTGTTCCCTACCAGCCCAGCAATGAAAGTCAAGCCCACCACGAGCTGAATGAGGACGAGCAAAAAGCATCTATTCACGCCGAGCGTGAAGACGCTGTGCCCTACCAACCGCTCAGCGATGAAGACCAAACCTCACGCATTCCGGTTGATCTCCGTAGGTGCCATCACGTTACATGCAGAGCCACAGGCTGTATGAAATGGGTCATGCGAAATGGAGATCACAACGAATACTGCCCCCGTCACCGAGGTGTTTCTGAGTCGTGTGATGAGAGTCCAAAGGCGTCAACGCCAGGAGCGGAGACATCATTTATCCACCCCGAGAAAGACCTCGTCGGCAAGCAAGTTCTGAGCTCAAAAGTTATGATTGCAGATGGCAAAGAGTGCGGCTTCAAATTGAACTCCACGTGCAAGGAGGCAGGTTGCCTCAAGAATGGAATGAAGTACGGGCCTAAGAAGGGCTACTGCTTCAAGCATGGCGGGGGTTTTACCTGCAGTCAGCCAGGCTGTAACAAGCAGCGTGTATTGAGAGGGTTGTGTGCTGCTCATGGAGGCTATCACGTGTGCAAGTCGAACGGATGCCAGAAGCGCGCTTTCACAAAGGGGTACTGTTCCAGACACAAAAGTGAGCACTTCGAGATCTCAGATTATCTGCAGTTGGAATGAAGAGTGCGTACGAACGAGTGGCTAAGTAGTGCATGTGTGTGTTAGTGTGTGCGTGAGAAAGCAAGGCGATTACATGTATGGAGTCGTTGAAGTTCCTGCCGCCAGATTGCTGAAGAAAAGTTGATCGACAAAAAATCAAACAATTCGTTGCTTTAATTAATCGATCGTAGATGCCGAAGCCGTGATCTGGGTGGGACGAACTCTAGTCTTCATTCTGGGTCAATTGACTTTGACGCAGCGATGCTTGAACCTTCAGAAGCATGGAGATCCTTATCTTCTGTTTGAGCAGATTTCGCTGAGCAGAGACCAAATCTTCGCCGGAGCTGTACCTGACGTTGAGCATTGCACGTGCGATGGCCACAAAACTGCCGACAATGCAAAAGTACTACAGTAGTAGTAGCAGTAGTAGGATCTACTACGGCCAAGTGCTTGCGTTCAAGACTGCTCCACACCACAACATTATTTTGCAAACATCCTCAGTGTGCTTGATACTTTCAGCCTCAACACAAGGTTGTGGAAACGATATAGCTGATCTATGCAGCACAAACGCAAAGAAAACTGTTGGCTTTTTAAAAAGAAACTCACATCGTATTCGTACATTATTCTACTCCACAACTTACATATAGTACACTCAACGTTTCTTGCACGGCACAACTATCACGGACATGAACACAAATGAGTTCAGCCACGGTCTTCAAGGCAGCATCGGCTGCTGCGGGTCTGCATGACTGATGAGAAGATCCACCGCCACTTCGAACGTCGTTAGGTAGTAGCCGAGCTCGCCGGTAATGTCTTGGGGGTCACACATCACCCGTAGGAACTCGCGCGTGATCAGCAAATTAGACATATTGCTCATAACAAGCGCGAAAAGGTTCACCGAAATGAACTCATCCGTAGTTATCGAGGGCCGCAGCACCATATCGAGTTCTTCAACAGAAGTGAGGCTGGTGGTGGTGCCGACAGACGAAGATGACCGCGAGGACCCGCACGTCTGGAAAATGGCTCCTGCAGCGCGCGCCAAACATTTCAGTTTGTCTAGCGGTAATGCGTACTCATTTACGCGACGCAGCTCACGACGTGCATCCTCCCAATCGCTGCCAGATCCAGCCACAACATGTGGTGGCACACCGAAAAAGGACTGTGGTTTGGTCTGAAGCACCTTGATCTTTTCCTTCAAAGCGAGTTCGTCTTCCCAGTCCGTGATTGTGTGCAACGCCTCATGCACATGGTCTTCTAGCGGCACAAGAACGCGCTTCTGCACGAAGGCGCACACTGCGTGCTTCACCTCGTCCAAGAACTCGTCGTAATCGGGTTCCGAGCGCTCCGCACGCGCGCCTGCAAGCTGAGCCAGCAAAACGTCGTCCTTGAGCATCACGTCTTTAATTTCTCCCATCTTCCGAGATACTGTGTTCAGAAGGGTCTTCGCCTTTCGTTCAGGCATGCACACATGTTTGTCATCGACGCTCATGCGCGTGAGGGCAGCCACAAATGACTCGCAGGCGCGGGACACCTTGTGACTCGAAGCTGCGAAGATCTCAGCCACCAATTGCGACGCGTTCACGCGGTTCTTGATGAAGAAGCACGTGCAACCACCACGGTCAAACACGTCGCAGTGGCGGTGTACGCCCACGAACTCCTGCAACAGCAGCACAGCCTTCCTTCGTCGTGGTCCCAGCGGTGCAGGCGCCACGAGCGCCGCCGTCTGACGCAAGAACGAGTCGAACACCACTCGTCTCTGCGTGTTCAGCGATCCTCTAAAGTGGAAAAACTTCTTGGGCAGTCGAAACCTCCTTAGTCCACGGAACGTCCCCCACAGCGCCCTCTTCACAGGCGCGTCCTCGAGACTAATCTGCTGGACCTGCGAGTAGAACTGCATCATCTCTTTGAGACTCTTCTTGACCTCCCAGCGCTTCTGCGTCTCTGCATCCGACACTTTGAGCACGAACATGGCGTGGCCGTCCACCGTCTCCACTCGGACCACGCGCACCACGACCGCGTAGCGGATGTGCAGGTCCAAGTACTCCCTGGACGCGCTGTGCGGGTCAAAAGCTTCCATTCTGGCCGCCTCGTCCTCATCCAGAGACGAGCTGCGACTCACGCGGCCGCAGCGACACACGCGCATGGCCGACGACGTGCGCGGCAGCGTCTTGTCCTTCGTGGCACTTCGGCGCGCGTTCTGGTCCTGTGTCTGATCCGTTTCTGGCCCGAAGGCGGCGATGAGCGCGTCCGTTCCGTCCTCTTCCTCGTCGCTGTCGTCGCTGTCGTCACTGAGACAGCACAGCGGCTCCATCTCCGGCTCACTCTGCGCTGCGGGGTCCTGCAGCTCCACGTCCTGGTCGATGGTAGGCGCGCGACGGCGTTTCCGGCGCGTCGCTTCGTGCTGCTGCACGGCCGAGAGCTGCGCCACGAGGCACTGGCCGCCCATGAGGCGGTCCACGGCTGCAGGCTCCAGCGACAGCTCAGCGTAGTCCTCGTCCCGCAGCAGCTCGTCCAGCGCGGGCGACGGCAGGCTGCAGCTCGCGTCCATCTTGAACTCAAGAGTGAATGTGGCAGCGAGGCGGCAGATTCGAAAGTGAATTGTTTTTTTACTGTCGACATTAACGCGGTTCAACTCGACCAAAACCTGTCTATGCTAATTCTTAGAAGGGTAAGGTTTTTTTGTACTAGAAGATAAAAACATAGTGAAGGAGCTTCATATTAGAGTTCCTGTTTGAATAGCGACATGGAACTACATGTGTTATTGCAGGACCCTCAGATGAGTGATAGTTGATAGTGAAAATCGATTAGGATTTGGCACTCGGCCACACCGAACCAAGAAGATGTGTCTGGACTTTCGGCGATGCCGCTCCAAGAGATCCAGCCAAGGACGGCACGCCAGCGCGATCACGGGCAATGGCGAATTTTAGCGTCTTGCATTGCCGGCTGCAGCGACAGCGAGCGTCGGTTCTCTATGAATGTGTGGTTTACCACGTGGCCAGCGCTCCAATTCCTATTCCTACCCCCGCCATGCGGTCGCGACTGCAGTTGCTCGTGTGGGGACGTGCGCCCAACCGACTCACTCTGACAACCAGCCGCAGGCGACGACGTCCGGATCAATGGCACCTGCTTGTCACGAGTTGGTCAACCGATGTCGATCCAGCCGCTCGTCCAGCATTGCTCAAAATTTCTGCGGTGCCGATAATACACGATGGGCAAGTTGGTTCAACCAACCAACTCACCAGGTGAAGGCTGTGAGGAGATGGCATCTCATCCCCGGAGGTCGCGGCAATTGACCGCTGCGCAAGTGTTGCACGTTAAGTGATCCCTCTCGGCTCTTAGTGCGACGGTCTCCGATATTGGCTCGCCACTCCTGTTTCAGTTGTTGACAGCACCTCGCTGCTCAGCTTTTAGCAAGTTGCAACAGCCTTGGAGACGCAGTATCCTTTGAGACAGCACTCGTCGTCGTCGTCCGTGGATAGTCCAGTGCCGTCGATCGCACGGCGACGGCGCCACCTTTAGCGTCTTCCTCTCTCTAAGCAAACTCCATGAGCAGCACATACTTCGCATCGTGCTGTCGTCCAGCGAACTTGTGGTACGCCACGCCGCCAACGCCTTCAACGCCTTCAACGCCAAGCAGCTCCCAATCTTGAAGAGCTCCGTGTCCAACTCGCAGCTATATTGCCCCGTCACGGTACTCTGTTCTAGCGTGGGCCACACCTCGTCCACCCATTGGTCAAAACTAGGCCAAAATGTAAAGCCAAAAGACGGTCTAAGTTATTATAGCGCGGGGAGAACGAGCCGATCCTGTCATGACGTCCCTGGCGGCGAACGGGGCGATGAAGCTGGGGGAGCTGCCGGCGCTGGAGGACGTGCCCCCGAGCGAGCGCATGCGGCTGTTCCGCCAGAAGCTCAAGCTCTGCTGCGTGCTGTACGACTTCTCGGATATGCGCAAACAGGTGCGCGAGAAGGAGGCCAAGCGCAACGCGCTGCTGCAGATCGTCGAGTACATTTCGGCGGGGAAAGTGGCCTGGGACCCCTCGGTGGTCGCGGATCTGCTCGAGTGCGTGGGCTGCAACATCTTCCGCCACTTGGGGCGCAGCTCCAACGTCACGATGATCAACGCCAATGGCAACGTGGAAGGTGACGACAACATGACGTCAATTGTGGCCCCCCTCACTCCCCCCTCATGATGCAATTGAAATAACACGGGAAATGTTGATGCTTTTGTGTTTGTGGCAGCTCCTGAGGACGATGAGCCCATGCTGGAGCCGTCGTGGCCCCATATGCAGTTGGTGTACGAGATCTTGCTCCGTTTCGTCTTGTCCAAGGAGGTGGACTCCAGGACGGCCAAGGAATATTTCAGCAAGAAGTTTATGATCAAGTTGCTGAACTTGTTCGACTCGGAGGACCCCAGGGAGAGGGACTATCTCAAGGTGGGGGTTGTCAGGGGATTGGAAGAGCGTAGGTAGGGGCTGTAGGACTGACGTGTCGTGTTTGACGGTTGCCAGACGATTCTGCACCGTATTTACGGCAAGTCGATGGCGCTGCGCTCGTTCATCCGCCGCTCCATTAATGACATGTTCTACACGTTCGTGTACGAGACGGGATCGCTGCAGGGCGTTGGCGAGCTGCTAGAAATTCTAGGAAGGTATGTTTGCATTGTTGATGAGGAGGGTTATGTTGGGACAGCTTTCGTCTTGTGTTGCTGGGTACTGTATTGGGATGGACAACTTCTGATTCCTTGCGTTTTGTTTGCATGTGCCAATGCAGTATTATCAACGGTTTCGCGCTTCCACTGAAGCCCGAGCACCAGAACTTTCTGGAGCGTGCGTTGATCCCGCTGCACACGGTGTGTACTCACTATCGGTGTGATGTGTTTGAAACGAGAATGCTAACACGTTTTGGTGGCCCCTTGTTGTGATGTTTTAAATGAGCAGGCAGGAAACCTAGCAATGTTCCACCAACAGTTGGCGTATTGCACGACACAGTTTGTGGAGAAAGACCCACAGACTGCGGAGCCGATTATCATGGGACTACTAAAGTACTGGCCGGTGACTGCAAGTGCCAAAGAGGTTCGATCTGCCTGCCTACTCAATTTTGTTTCTGATCCTGGTACTTATCGCGCGTGTGTGTGTTTTATGGTGCTCCAGATCCTTTTCCTGAACGAGCTTGAGGAGATCATCGAGATGATCCAGATGGAGCAGTTCGCGGCGGTGATGCGGCCGCTGTTCTTGCGGATATCGCAGGCAGTGTGCAGCAGCCACTTCCAGGTCTCTCAGCGCGCCTTATATTTATGGAATAACGAGGCTCTGGTGAGGCTCGTGAGCGCGCGGCGGGCCGAGATCCTACCGCTTATATTCGGAGCGCTGTACCGCAACTGCGAGAACCACTGGCACAGTACCGTGCAGACGCTGACGTACAACGTGCTCAAGCTGTTTATGGAAATGGACTCGCAGCTCTTCGACCAGTGCTCCGCGCAGTTCGAGGAGCGCGAAGGAAGGTGAGCATGCATACCTACCTGCACGTAGCAGTTGCAAGCCCTGCTCTTGCACGGCTCTCGCTGGTTTAACAAATGTCTCGGCGTGTACCATGACTGACTGACGGTTGCTTGGTGTTTTCCTCTGCCTACAGAGCGCAGCAGACAACGGAGCAGCGCCAGAACAAGTGGGCTGCCTTAGAACACCGCTTGCAGGCGCAGGGGCCGATGTGACCGACGCGCTCGAGCCCCGTCGCCGCTGCTGCCGCCACCGACCGATGACAAGTACTACTCGAATAGTAACGCGATATAGCCACGCCAGCACAAACACCCGACTGCGGAGGGAGGGCGGAACGAGGAGCGGAGCGAGCGAACGGGGGGCATCCACTCCGTATTACGGCCGGTAAAGCACACCGGCTCAACAAGGTAGATAGGCAGGTTGGCCCCACTGGCTGACCACGGAGTCGGATGCCCCTCTCGCGCGAGCAACGTCTCTCTCGTCCGCTGCCTTTTGTCTTGTGCGCGGCGTTTTGCATGTTTCGATATCGCTTTTGCTCTTTTTGCATTTCGTGTGCACATGTATCATTACCAGTTGCCTCGTACTGTACTAATGACCGATGCAATGACGCTTTTCATTTTGGTGTGCTGCTGGCAATTGGCGTCGTGTCGGGGGTACGTTGCAATGCTCCCCCCAAGTGGGGCATTTTTCAGCCGCACACGTTGCTGTTGGTTGAAGACACGCTCGGAGCCTATTTAACGGGTCGAGCAGCCGAACCTGCCGACCCGTTAGCGCTTTTCACCCAATCACCATCTCGAATAGATACTTTCGACCAATAGTCTCTCGCCCACGAGTTAACCTGTTACGTCGGTTCGTAACGCATTGCGTAGTCCCTTGCTCATACAAAAGCCAAGTGAGTGCGCGTGTGTGGTCCTCATTGGCTCCCCCGACGGATCGGCCCCCTGTCGGAGGCTCTGCGCCCCCCGTTGGTTCATTTCCGCTTTCGGCCGCAGACGGGAGCAGTTCGACCCTCGGATCAGGAAAGAAAAGCTTAAGATGCTGTCTCGTGTGAGCCGCTCCGCCCTGCGCGGCGCTCGCAGCATGGCGACGGACGCCAAGAAGGCCTCGGGCTCGGTGGGCCAGATCACGCAGATCATTGGCGCCGTCGTGGACGTGCAGTTCAAGGACAACCTGCCGCCCATCCTGAACGCCCTGGAGATCAAGACCCAGGACAACACGCGCATCGTGCTCGAGGTGGCCCAGCACCTGGGTGAGAACACGGTCCGTACCATCGCTATGGAGGGCACGGACGGTCTGGTGCGTGGCCAGGAGTGCGTCGACACGGGCAACCCCATCATGGTACGTTTTAGGATCTAGACATTTAAAACATATCAGATTTGGACAACGAGTTATTTATAGCCGGCTATTGTTGAATGTGTATCTTACAGGTCCCCGTGGGTCCTGAGACGCTCGGCCGTATCATGAACGTCATCGGCGAGTCCGTGGACGAGCGTGGCCCCATCAACGCCAAGCGTTACGCGCCCATCCACACGTCGGCTCCTCTGCTGACGGAGCAGGGCTCTGGCGCTGAGATCCTGGTGACGGGCATGAAGGTCGTGGACCTGCTGGCCCCGTACGCCAAGGGTGGCAAGATTGGTCTCTTCGGTGGTGCCGGTGTCGGCAAGACGGTCGTGATCATGGAGCTCATTAACAACGTGGCCAACAACCACGGTGGTGTGTCCGTGTTCGCCGGTGTGGGCGAGCGTACCCGTGAGGGTAACGACCTGTACTACGAGATGATCGAGTCGGGTGTGATCAAGATCAACGACGATGGCACGACCACGGGCTCCAAGGCCGCACTGGTGTACGGCCAGATGAACGAGCCCCCTGGAGCTCGTGCCCGTGTCGGTCTGACCGGTCTTACGGTCGCCGAGTACTTCCGTGATGTGGAGGGCCAGGACGTGCTGCTGTTCGTCGACAACATCTTCCGTTTCACGCAGGCGTGCTCGGAGGTGTCGGCTCTGCTGGGCCGTATCCCGTCCGCTGTGGGTTACCAGCCGACGCTGGCCACGGACTTGGGTGCTCTGCAGGAGCGTATTACCTCGACCAAGAAGGGCTCCATTACCTCGGTGCAGGCCATTTACGTGCCGGCTGATGACCTTACTGACCCGGCTCCGGCCACAACGTTCTCCCACCTTGACGCCACGACCGTGCTGTCGCGTCAGATTTCCGAGCTGGGTATCTACCCCGCTGTGGACCCCCTCGACTCCAAGTCGCGTATGCTTGACCCCCGCATTATTGGCCAGGAGCACTACGACGTGGCCCGTGCCACCCAGAAGCTGCTGCAGGACTACAAGGGTCTGCAGGACATTATCGCCATTCTGGGTATGGATGAGCTGTCGGAAGACGACAAGCTCACCGTGGCTCGCGCCCGTAAGGTGCAGAAGTTCATGTCGCAGCCTCTGCACGTGGCTGAGGTGTTCACGGGCAAGGCCGGCAAGTTCGTGCCGCTCCTGGACACGATCTCGTCGTTCAAGGACATCATCGCCGGTAACTACGACGACCTTCCGGAGGCTGCCTTCTACATGGTTGGTGGCATCGAGGAGGTGAAGGCTAAGGCTGCCCAGCTTGCGGCCGAGCTTGACGAATAAGTTACTCGGTTCGAAATGCAGAGCGGAACAAGCAAACCAACTCCTCCAAAGGAAGAAAGCGGCGTCTAGTGTGCGGCACGTGAGACCGGAAATTGAAAAAGCAACAAAGAACTCGCAGGCCTCAGGGTTTGTAATTGGACTAGCTTTTCTTTCTCAGTCTCTCGTTTCATTTTAGCGTGATGCATGTGTTGCTCCTGCCTTCCCATAAAACAATGAAAACATAAACCCCAAGTTTCGTTTGTCTGTGACCATTTCGAGGTCGTGCACTTTGTTGACAAGCAAACCTGACTCGTGTGAGCTGTTGCACCGGGCCGTCTAAAGTCCGTGGTTCTTGCGTCCAACACGCCAAAGTAGTCTAGCGTGCTGAACCAGAACTGCTCGCTGCGTGTCGTGTCTGTCACAGGGTTAACAGGCACGATTGATCCTACCTAACCTAGCAGAAAATGAGAGAACCCGAATGCTCGCGTTTGCTGTTTCCCGGTTTAAGACAGTCACGATCGATTGCGGCGTACAAAGAGGACACCCTTTGTCGGCCACGTCCTTCTCTTCTATTTCTAATCATATTCGAAGTCCTCATCGAAGTCCTCATCGTCGTCGTCAACGTCCACGATGTCGTCGTTGTCATCCTCGAGCTCCGCGGCGGCAATGATTTCATCGTCGATCGCCTTCCACTGCTCGGGCGTGGGCTCCGGGTACCGCGACAGGTACGGCAGCAATGCGAGCTGACGCGAGATCTTGATGGCCTGTGCCAGCTTGCGCTGCTGCTTGGCCGTCAAACCGGTGAACCGACGGGGGCGAATGCGTCCCGTAGGCGAAATGAAGAGACGCAGCAGGTCCACGTCCATAGCCAGCTCCACGACGTCCTGGTGGTTGGCGGTCACGAAGTACTTCCACGGCTTGGTCTTATCCTTCTTGAACGGCTTCCTCTTGTCCGCAGGCAGCATCCAGTTGAGCATCTCCGGGGACATCCTGCAGCATCAAAACCCACAATAAATCATCCAAAACCACCTCAACCCCACAAAATCACCACAAAATCACGTACGCCATGCCCTGGTGCAGGTGCTGGAACGGGTCGGCGACGTCTTCGTCCTCATTGACGCCAATCTGGCTCTCGGCAAGGTTCAGCGACGCGTCGTAGCCAGGCATCTCGACGTAGAGACGGTCGTCCTCGACATCCAGCGGCAAGTCTCCGTCCTCGTCGTAGTCTCCCTCCTCCTGGTCCCACTCGGCCACTTCTTGCTCGAACTTCCTGGCCCACTCGGCAGGACTGAGCTCTTCCTCGTCGTCCTCCTCCTCGTCCTCGTCCTCCTCCTCAAACTCCAGCTCCTCCAGCAACTTAAAGTCCTTCTCGTCCAGCTGCTGACTCAGATACTTGACTTCCTCCGGCAGCTCCGTCAGGTCCTCGTCGTCCTCCACCTTGTCGAACGTCGACTTCTTCTTGAACATCTTCTTGCCCTCGTCTTTGCCCTTGGTGGACAGCGCGCGCACTGCGCCAATCAGAGGCGACGCGTCGTTGTGCACAGCCAAAGAACGCAGCGCCGCAGTCCGGGGAGCGGAAGGCGCACGACGCCCCAGCGCTGAGAGAGAAAGAGAGAGACGATCACATTAGACAGGGAACTGAAAGGCCATTGCAGCTGCAAGACACGACGCGTACCAGCGATCGCAGACGCGCAGGGACGAAGCCACACGCGCACCATTTGTCTTGAGCTCGCTGATCCTCCGCCGCTCGCTTGGAGGGTTTGCTTCTGTGGTTGCCAGGCGCTACGACGGACACCAGCTGCTGATTGGCTGAAAAGATACCACTGGGCGTTTGTATGGGGACGAGGACTAAGTACGCAACAAGGTCAAGTTTCATCTTTTTTCCTTTGTTCGTGTTGCCTACCTTACCTTCTGCAGCACATGACGTCCCAAAGCGAATGAAAAAGAAATTCTCATAGTCCACCGGGTTTGCTCGTGCAAACATGGCCGCCCGTCATCTAAATGCAATCGCCGTTCATGAAAACCTATCTGTCTGCCACCTCCTCTCATGTGCTGCTCTGTGGAGCGCCGTGATGGATGGGGTCGCCAACACACACCAGGGCCAAAGCGCCGCCGCCGCGCCAGACTTTGCAGCGCGAGCATCATCCAACCGCAGCGGTCACACCAGGAGCCCAGCCTCCTTTCGGTCCCGTCCCTCTCCTCCTCCTTTTCCTTACTGCAATCGTCCACTTGCCCCGCTTGGTCCCAACTCGATATCAATCCCTGCTATTGTGCTCGCAGGCTCGCCTCCAAACGCGTGAAGCTCGCCGCGATCTGCTCTGTATAAAGACGCAACTAGGCCGTTGACGATGGAGCCCTCGATGCTGCCATCGACTCTATTTTCCGCCACTTCTCCTGATCTTTGTCCTTCACGTCGGCCATAGCTTGCTCCTTTAGCGAGTAGTCCTTTGCACACTGGTCATAGAGTGCCATGTCGTAGTCCATGTACAGCTTCAACACATTCTGTCGGAGTACACACAAGATACAGCAGTGTTAGTTCTGAAGACAGCAAGCACATCCCAGTGAGCACAGCAGCATACCTGCGCAAGTCCTTCGACAGTGGTGTTCCAGTGTCCGAGGGAGTTTCTATGAAGTGGGCCATAAATGACTGGTAGAATCAAATAGGCGTGCTGTTTACTCAAGCAACCATTGTTCACGAGGTGCTCGTTGTTCCACAGGAAGAGAGATCGCTCGGACACCTGGAAGTGTTGGCTTCCAAGCCACTTAGCCAAGCCATTGAAGAGCGGCTTGTGCACCTGCTGCAGCTGCTCGCTGCCCATGAGCTCCAGAATCTCCTCCAGCTCGTTCAAGAAGATCACCTGCTTCGACGAGCACGACCACGGCCAGAACTTGATAATCCCTTGAATGATGGGCACCGCCGTCTCCGGATCCTTTTCTACATACTGCGTGATGCAATAGGAAAGCTGCTGGTGGTACATTGATACACACTTGGGCTTGTGGAGCGGCACCAGCGCGCGCACCAGGAACTGCAAGTGCTCGGCCTTCAGCGGCATGGCAAAGCCGTTGATGATACTACCCAGAATCTCCAAGAGCTCGCCAATGCCGTTGTGTCGCTCCGTTTCGTACACGAATCGGTAGAACACGTTGCTGATAGCCTTGCGGATGAATGATCGGTGTGACATAAACTTGCCGTAGATGCGGTGCAGGATGGTCTTGAGGTAATCCCGTTCGCGCGGGTCTTCGCTGTCGAAAAGGTCGATCACGGAGAGACAGAACTTCTGGTCCACGTACTTCTTGGCGACCTTAGCATTCACCTCGCCCGACACGATAAAGCGCAGGAAAAATTCATACACCACTTGAAGATGTGGCCACGAGGCTTCCAGCACAGGCTCGTCCTCCTCCGGGTCAAAGTCCTCCGTCTGCGGCGGCAGCGCGCGGCAAATGTTGACAGACTGCAGCATCGAAAGCAACAAATCAAATTTAAACCCAATTCATCATAACACCCGTCAATTCAGACGTACCACCATGGACATAATATCCGGCATGAGCGTCTCGGTGAAGATCTTCTGTCCGCCGGGGTTGTTCACGTAATCTACAAGTTCCAGCAGCGTCTGGCGCTTCAAGTCCTTGCCCCTGAAAATAAGACCCCACCAATAAAAAAACCATCAACTCCAACGATACGAATTGCAGTCAAAAATGAATTGCACCAGAATCGCTCACCGCTTGTCCGACGTGGGGTCGTCGAAGTTGAAGATGACGGAGCAGAGCTCGAGCTTCTGCTGGAACAGCGCCTCTCGCCGCTGCAGCGACGTGTCCTTGAGGTGCGGCAGGTCCTTGAGCGCCTGGATCTTCTGGTTGCGCGCCATGAACGAGCGGCGGCGCTCGCGCTTAGGCAGCGACACGTCCGAGCGCGCCACTTCGCCCACGGGCGAACCCACGCCATTGGCGCCTCTGGGGCCGCCGTCTACTTCCATGCGTTCGGGGGAGTTGGCACCCATGTGCTCTCCGTTGTTGCTAAGCTTCCGTTTCACCGTTTGGAGCATCCCCTTCATCGCTTAGTGAGCCGCCACGTTTGGTTGGTTTGAATTGGGGGGCTGCTTTCTTTCTACCCAATCACCCACGACGGAGAAGGAGGAAAAGACCCAACAGTCTAGATAGACACAAATAAGACAACGGAAGTGAGGAGTGCGCACTAAAATTTGGGTCCACAACGCCCCATTGTTTCCAAAAAATAGGGCACGTGGACGCTGGCGAGGACGACGCGGACGTACGCTGAGAGGGAGCGCGGTGCGGTGACTGCGCGGGGGCTCCTTGGCGACTGCGAGCTGCTGACCGTCCGCTGGCTTGGCGTGCGGTCTCTCAGTCGCGTTTTCTTCCTTCCTTTTCCTCCCCCTTTCCCCCCTCCACGCACCAAACTAATTACACTTATAGCCGCGCTCCCCCGTCCAAAGCGATTTGGTGCCATACAAACGCCAAGTGAGTCTAGGGCATCCACACCACATGGCGCCACTTGAATTACAGTAATGGAGCGGGAATTGACTCAGCGCTGCCGCCGCCAAGTGCGCGTGGCCGAGTTCGTGGACACAAATAAGAAACGAATTGCCATCCGCTCGGGCAGCGGAGATGCCTCTATTCCTTCGAGCGAGGAGACTTCGCTCTTTGCGGGCTACGTGGAGACGCTGTACGCACGCAACGCTTGGCTGGCAGTGCGCGTGGACATCTGGGCCAGCAGAAGCATCTGCTATCGCCAAGGTGCACAAAAGGAGACGAAGGCGATAAATGTGACGTGTTTTGTGACTTTTTTGGTCTGCATTTTTTGCTTTTTAGTCAGGAGCTCGAGTGTGTATCTGAAAGAGAGTGCGGACGTGCAAGTGCAAGTGGCGAGTGGAGAGCCAATGGCGGACTTGCAAAAAGTAACGAGGTTGGGGGTGAATGTGTCGACGCGGGGAGATGAATTGCCGGCGTTAAGTGGAAATGAATTGACGCAAGTGCTGGAAGAGCTGGTGCAATTACTTGTCGAGGCGTTTCGAAAAGTGCAAGTCCAGGTGGGTTTCATGCATTGATGCGTTTTGTGCAATGCATTTTACTCTCTGACCCTTACGAAAAATATGGTTACTGCTATTGTGTTACAGGCGTTGGAGCAGGCGACATCGCACCGTGCAAAGTTTGAGTACGACATGTTGCAGCACCATTCTGGATTGGAGGTGCTGGTGTTGAAGAGCAAAAATGGTGATAGTTATGTGCTGTTTGCACTTCCATTACTTGGGGAGAAAGATCAATGGGATCCCAAGGTTTTGGTCGAGACGGAGGATCCGGAGTTGGTGTACATCCCGGACGGGTTTCACGCGCCAAACTTTTCAAGTTTTACGAACGAATTGACAGTTTTTATCGGGTATCCTATGAAAGAAGAGGACAAGAGTAAATCGGACAGTGTGTGGCCGCTTATTGTCGAGTGGCCTGTCAGAATGTTGTTGTCAAGTCAAGTGACGCAGACCCCACCATCGAGTAAGGGCCAGTCTTCAATTGAGGTGATCTCTTCCTGCGAAAAGGTATGCAACGTTGAACATGCTCTAATGCAGAATGCAGCTGGATGTATCTGTTATTAATGCGAGATTGGGTTGTGTAGATGTTCTTGCAACAGTGGAGAAGACGGAAGGATTTCATTGCCGAGCTGCGTCGTCACGTAATAGGTAGGTCGCATTCTTGTGCTTGTTACGCAAAGTGTTCTATCAGCTAACGCGTCTGATGCTTCAGTGTTTGAGTACGATGCGGTGGACTTTTCACAAACAGTTTTCATGCTACAAGAGCAGTTGGACGAGCATTCTCCACTGCGAATCATCGTCTTGCGCCTGCGATTTACCGTGGCGTATTTCCTCACGAACTGCATGAGCGACTTGCGAGTGACGATGATGGACGGCGGGATCTCCGTCACCGTACCTCTTCCTGTCTCCAGCTCCTCCCCGAGTCCCGAACCTACTCCAGATAGCAAAGCGAGTGTTGAGCTATTTCTCGAGTCGACACGAAAGAGCTTGCTACAACATTTTTACGGAGAAACGTGCTGAACGACCAATGCCTCCACCATAGAACATGAAAATGAAAGACCCTGTACCATGAATGCTGAGATCTTCCAGCAGAATACAGTCGGTCTGATCACCGAAGTACCCGTGATCGGTGTTGTCGTTTGCGGTGCACCAACGTCGCAGATAGATTACGAGAACTTTGAACTTGCCGAGTTGAAGCGCAGGCTTCAACCGCTGACCTCGTCTATTGTGCACCAAGTTACAACAACAACTTCTCTACCAACGTCTAACGCCCTCACACCTCGCTGCAATCACCATAAATGGCAGCTCCATACAATACCCAACTCACTCTGTTCGAGCGGCGACTAACGCGGTTAGTCATCGAAGTGGCTCTATTCGTCTGCAGGTTTGATGCTTCAACCTCCAGCCATATCTATGCACAATTCATGCATTCACGTCACCTGTGCAATGCTTACCAACTAGCTCCCTGCACGAAACCACAGACACCTCCTCACTTCCCAATTCTCCACGTCTCGCAATCTTCCTCTCCCCACCCGACGGCTCCAAAAATGCCCATGCGTGCAGCAGTTCTCACGCCCGAAGACGAAAAGTTCCTGTCTCTGCTAGAAGATCGTCGAGATCAGCATTTTTCAACCGCCCCACTGCTTTCCAACTTCCGAGTGCTTGCACTTTTCGCGTACCAAGATGTGGACGGCCACACCGCCGACAAGTTCGTCATCGGAGCCAACGCCGAGTGTGCCAACATCGGAGGAGCCACTTGTGCCGAACGTGCTGCAATGGCTCAATTGCAGCTGCTACCAGTGCACCACGTGCGCAAAATCTACATCGTGTCGGACTCTCCGCAGTGTTTGACTCCAGGAACCCTTTGCAGGGAGTTCCTACTGTCCAGTCCTTTGATCTCTGAAGACACGCCCTTCATTTCTAGAGCCAAGAGCTGCGTGCCCTGTGTCACCACTTTAGCGGAGCTCTATCCGTTCCCGTCACTGTACGACCGCCTCCCAAGGACAAAAGTGCTGCATTTTGCACGAAACTTTTGCTCGCACGTTGCATCCGAGCTGCAACCTCAAGAAGGAGAAGACGTCACACCTTTTGTCAGGCTGCAACTCGCTCGCATGACTGCGGACGAACAGGACGTGTACTTGAAAGCTCTGGCTGCAACGCAGTTGGACGCGCGAGACGACCTGTTCCCGTTGAGATATGCGGCGGGCACCAAGTTCTCGGACGGAGAAGAGCGCGTCACGTGGCAGCACAAGACGCTCGAGTACGGCAGCTCCTTGGACGCAGTCTCCAAGCTCATCCCGTTCGTCGAGGACAAACAACGAGCTGACAAGCAGGTGCAGCCGCAGTTTTTGATGCAGGTGGACCAGTTCGGCATCCTGCACGCTCCATTTGCACGTGCACGAGCCTATTTCTTCGAGTTTGGGTTCCTGGACGTGCCGGTGCTGGTTCATGATGCCAAAGGTGAACTGCACCGTGTCCCCATTGGCACTTTGGTGGCCGAGTCTCCGGATTGCATCGCTGCGTCAACTGCGACGATGGAGGAAGTGGTTGAGGAACGAACTAACCTCCACTATCGGTAGTTGCAGAACTGATGCTACTGCTTCGGGTACCGGACGCTCGCAGCATCTTCATACGCGTACCGGACGCTCGCAGCATCTTCATACGCGACTGGATAAGTGCACGCATCTGTTGAAGCTGCTCACGTGAAGCTTGTCGGAACTGCAGACCAAGAGTGTGAAGGGTGTTAGCTTCTCCAGGACTAAAACAAATACAAGTCTGCTACTAGTTCAACGTACCAGCGTAGGAAGCAGTTCACGGAGACTGATGGTGCCATTCGAGTCGCGATCAATGGAGTGGAAGAGATTCTCGACACTGGTAGCGGTGTTCCGCATGTCGGAGCCCTCAAGACCGCAGAACCGAACCAACTGAGTCCATTCTTGCTGGTTCAGATCACCAGAACCATCTTCATCGAGCCGTGCAAGGCCATCAGCGAGTTGTTCGACCTGTTTGACGGTGTAGTGAGGCCCAAATGGGTTCTTTCCCGGTACGAGCGTTAGTGTCGACGTCTTTCGACGCACACTTGACGTCGGAGAATCGGGTGCGTGCTTTGCAGTGTGCTCTTTAGGCACCTTCGGCTTGGACGACATCAAACAAACATTGGCAACGATCTTCTGGCATAATTTGAGTTTACGCTCGATGTTGCTGTGACGACGCAAGTTTTCAGGACTAATGGGAGGTGGTGACTCGGGTGTTGACGGTGGTAACGTTGGGGCGGACACACACGAAGTTAATGTTTCAGAAATGCGTGGCAGCTCATCAGGTTCAGGCCCAGACGAGTGCGTCAGCTTCGGCAACGACACATTTCGAGCAAGCACCACCACGCTCGCGCTCATTTGAATGTCCAAGACAGTTGACTCCGCTGATGATCGTCGTAAGCGCTTCTTTGGTGTAGACTTGACGATCGGTGACGCTGCGTCCTGCAATTTGTCACGCAAAAACTGCGAGGGCTCCACATCCAACGAGCGTAAAGCCCCTACTGAAGCTTTAGCATTGGCTGCAGCACGACGCTCGAGTTCCAGCGGATAGTTGGTCAACGTTCGTGCTCCTGCTGAAAGAAGGTCTGGAGTCTGAGGACCAAAATGCATCATCGCACGAGCTTTTGCCTTTGCTTTAGCTCGTGCCCGGCCCATTTCTTCGGGCGAAGTAAACAAAGGCGCTAGAGCTGCCACACGCTTCTTCTTGTCTGCAACATCGGCGATCAATCCGGTCGAGGTTTTGGCAATTGTGCGAAGGTGTTGAGCCTCCTCCGGCCCAAACAGTTTTTGTTGAATCCCCGACATCACCGAAGTCACTGAAAATGGCACCTGCATCAATAATGCTGTTGCTGCGTTGGTCACCGCCGTCGAAGCATCAGGAAACAGCGAATCTGTGGAAGACTGTGACCCAGACGATGCCATTGACGGTGATTCGAGCTCAAGCAGTGAGGAGGGAGTACTAAGAGACGTATCAAGTGTTGGCTCCTGCTGCCCTGGCTTGCGCTGTCGACGCTGCTCCTTTTTCAGTCGGCGTTGGTGTTTGGCGATCACCTCGCGAGCAATTCGTTCAAAGAGGTCCTTTTGGTCACCTCCAACGCTGTGATCGCGACGCACAAACTTCCACGCCGATGCTGCTGCAGACGTTTGCTCTCCTGTGGTCAAAATGTGACCGACGCAAGTTGCGGTGCTATCCCAGATTTTGACTACACCATCAGTCCCCAACGACAGCAATTCACCTGGCCATGGTACGCTTTGGACAGACATCACGCCTGCTAGATGTGCCATCCAGGACTTGGTCGGTAGTACAACTGGAATCCCCATAGCTCCATCCATTCCCGACATTCGTCGACTGGCAACTCCGTTCTGAAAGACTTGAATATCGCCGTTGGCATCCGGCTTTGAATCACTTGAGCGACGTCGGAGAATCGCTGAGCGCCTTGCTGGGCTTTCGACTTGAGCTTTACCCGCAAGACTCTGAAGCTCCCAGCCAAAGACCTGTCCGGTTTCAACACCAATGTACATCATGGCAGTGTGCATTGTCGAGTGCGAAGGCTGTAAAATGCTAGTACAGCAAATGGAGGTGACCCCTTCGATCTCCGTCTTGCTTGGAACAGAAGTTTTGGTTGGTAAAGATCTCGACGGCGCTACTTCCTCAAGAACGAGCCGCATCAATGGTTGGGCGATGCTGGTCCGAACGCCAATTGTTGGCCAAACGAACACGGCCCCGGTCACATCGCCCGAAACCAGCAATCCAGACGCCGCAGAGGGAAAATGCAAAGCTCGGACCTCACGAGTGTGTGCGTTAGCGCAACGGAATAACAACGTGATACGACGAAGATCATACACATGCACCCCACCAGTGTCGTCCGCCGTAGCAATAAACCTTGTAGTCACCAAACCTGTTGAAGGTGGTGGCGAACACGTACAACATGTGATGCTGGATTTGTGAGCCCTTTCCACAAAGTGCATCACTTCCAGCTCTGCTTCTCCGGGTGGTGCGTCCAAAACACAAAGCATCCGATCGTCTCCAGTTGATACCAAACACTAGCAGCAAAACACGAACACGTTAGGATTCATGATCTACACATAAGAGTACAATGAAAAGGTGAACTTACGTTGGCGTGAGAGCAGAACACCAGCGAAGTGACCGTGCCGTCGTGCACCACCGTTTTCTAATGTCCAGCAGCACAAAACAATGAAACTTCATTAAAACTTTTCGGTATTTTCCAACACAGCAAAACTTACGAATAGCAATGCTCCCGTGACGGGGTTGTACAACCGAATCGCTCCATCCTAACCATTTCGCAATATTGACAAGCATCAGTAACATTAGTTCACTTGTTCAAGAGTATTCTATAGTGTACGTACATTTGTTGCAATGAAGAGTTTGCGCTCTCGAGGACTGTCAAAGGCAATCGCGCACACTTCGGCGTCTCGAATGGAGATCGGTTCTTCAATTTTTGTCCCCGAGTTGGCATTCCACACTGTGATTCGGTTCTCCACGACACCGACAAATGTGTTGGCCACCGTATTGAAAACAACACAACGAGTGGGGGACATGCCAGGCGTGTCATCTACGGCTGCATCCTCTTGCCCTACAGACTGCATGAAAGCACTGAAGCGGTACAAACGCAGATTTCCCGTGATAATATCACACGCAGGGCTTTCTTGAGCTGCGTTCGCTGCTGGTTCATGATGTGGTTGATGGTGTTTCTCCACTCCAGCAGCAGCTCCTCCCATTCCGCTTGATGAGGTCATGAAAGTTCGGAAACGACAGAGATTTGGCGTGTGCAGTTCAAATGTCTGCAACATCATAGCCAAGTGGTTCCCACTGAAGCCCTTGGCGCATCGAGTGATATCCCAAAGCTTGAAATGACCACTTTGATCCCCTGTCACCGCTAAACAAGGCCCATTTGCAGAGGTCGAGACGAATTTGGCCCCCATGAGGCAGTGATGATGACCTCCCAGCTTTGTTTTCAAGGTTCTACCAGAAATTCCCCAGCAGTACGCTTGGTACTCGAAACCAGAGCTTAGTAGCAGTGTGTGAGCAGAGTCTAGCGTCGAAACTGCCTGCTGATGGCCTCGAAGTACGAACGAGACTGTCAACACCGCCGAAGGTCCCCCCAACTGCTGCATTTGCGCCTGCTACAGTCTCCCAGATAGTGATAGTGTGGTCAAACGATGCCGTCGCAACGTACGGCGTGTCTGGTAGATCTAAACACGCTGCTAAGCGCTCGGTATGATGTCGTGGAAGAAGCATCGGCGGAGGTGGAGGTGCAGCACCCGCATGCATTGGCACTTCGAGGTCCCAAAGCTGAACTTGCTCCGTCGAACCACCAGCAACAAACAATCTCTTGAGCGGAGGAGGACACCACTGCACGAAAAGCGCAGGAAAGCGGCCAGCGAGCTTCCCATTGAAAACGTACGAGCCGACGGTGGCGTCGATGATCGACCACAGCGAAATACACAAATCGCTACTCGCCACAGCCAACGCATTTCGAGATGGCACATGCTCAGCGTCCAAAACTTCGAGTGCATCCAGCATATCTTGCTGTTTATCTCCTGCCTTCTTCTCTGCAGCCAACTTCTCGCTGCAGTTGAGCTCGTGAAGGAAGTTCATGTCGAGATCGAACATCTAGGTAGCAGCAAAACGACAATGTAGTAAATAGTTAGGATGATGAAAAAGAGATTTCGATGTTTGCTTCCACGTACGAGAATCCGCGGAGACTTGTGCTCGATCACTGCAAGCCGCTTTAATTGTGTAAAAGTTTTGAGCTTGCTCACCTGGTAAGGAAACGTCCTGTAGTCGAAGTTAAACCATGAGTGAAAAAATACACAACAGTCTCACATGAATAATGGTCACCTTGTTGCTGTACTGCTGCTCAAAGGCTCCTGACGATAAACCAACATATTTCGCGGAGGAGCATCTTGAGAATCTCCATGGGAATGTCCCTGGTCGTGATCGTTTTCAGCGTGGGGTACCCGCGTAGCTACCAGTCCCAACGCAACGCAAAAAGAAGTGAACTCTTCCCAATCCACGACGGCGTCACCATTGATGTCAATTTGCTCAAACATCTCGAACAATAGGCCGACAAGAGCAGTAGCACGACCTTGATGCTGCAATAACCCCGGTCGTGTACGCATCAATTCCCACAGTAGCAGCCGTGCAAAGTCAAGTTTCGGCAGTCCGTCGTCATCAGGAAAGTAGCGCTCGATTCCGAGAAATTCGTTGCAACTGAGAGCAGCACAAACTGCCGCAACACTTGACAGCGGGTTCCGGTTGGGGATTTTGATGTCCGGCATGATGTCTAAGAGGAAAACTTGCATGGATTCAATCAGTGACGCAGTCACAGCGCTTCGAACGAGAACGTGGCTGCGATCATCAATTGCAGCGTGGAAAGCCCAGTCGTGGTGGTTCCCGTGCCGTCGAAAGATTTTACACGCTATAACAACGTTGGGCTTGCTACTGGTTCTTCGCAAAGTCTTCGGGTCGTGTGTGATTTCCAGTAGCCGAGTGCGTTCTCCAGCATCGAAAACGAATCTCTTTCCTCCTGCAGCGAGAGCTTGAGCGTCGGCTTCGGCTTGAGCGCTATCGACCGCATGTAGGTCACAAGTCAGCGAAAACGCATTGAGTTGCGGTGATCGAGCGATTTCATCCTCTGCATAAGTGACCAGACAGCCAACGACTTCGACGAACGGATGCAATTTGGCCATTGAGAACCGTACAACCTCCCGCTCGTCAGCTTCTTTCGACTTAGCTCGAGTCGCGCGGAAGTTGTCCTCGCCGAAATACGTGACGCTCGGAGTGCCACAACTTGGATGGCCATTTGACGGGTCTGGGATCTTGGCGCCACGCACTATTTGCAAAATGTCACCCTAGAAAGTGAACATTGTCAGCATTTTCGACCTCCACATGATAGTATGGCCATCTACCTGTGCGTTGAATAGTAAGAAGTCTAACTCTAGAGTCCACGGCACGTTGTCGTTTTCTTCTCGTCGCAGTCTCTGTAGAAATCAATATACACAACTTCATTTCATCAACCACAACATCAAAAATGCTCAAACTAGTGCAGAAAAGTTCGTACAAACACGACGTGGGGTTTCGAAGCTGGTAGTGGAGTCGCGTCTTCGTCTTTCAACGCGTCATACTCGCGAGCAGAAATTGATGCGTTGGCTTCAGCGTCCATTGCTGTCTCCTGTTTGTGCTCGTGAAAGGACACGAACGTTGTTGTCGTTTTTACCAGCTAGACACTTTTTCGTGATCTTGGTTGCGAGAGCTGCCCGTCTCTTCAAGAACGCAACATGGTACTGCATGAAGAAGACTCGGACGAACTGCTTTTTCGTCTCTTTCGTCGTTGCAATGGAAGAATCGATCGGTCTCACGTTCGTTTTCAATCCGTCAAAAGTAGGCAACAAGAAAACGAGTTTCACACGCTTGCGGTGACCAACCTCCATGAATTGGCACGTGAATTTACAGATACGGAGAAAGCTTTTCACCCTCGTAAGAAAACGTTCTCAACGATGACAAAGTCACCACTTTTGAAGAATCAAACACTGCAGAGCCCGACCTGGGAAGAACTCGAAGAGATTTTTAGGGAACTTCATGATGTGTACGAACGCAGCGACAAGGCAAGTCTGACTTTACGTGAACAGGAGTATGCAAGTTTACTGACTCAAGCTGCAGTGAGGACGCTAACCCACGCGTGTTTAAGTAGTCATCGAGGAGATCTCGATGCAATTGGAGTGAGAGTGAAATTGCTGGAGGTGGCAGTTCGCCCCACAGCTCAATGGCGACGTCTGGCATTTACGCTGTTCCTCCACATGAGCATTGCGTCACTTGCAGCGATACTGTCGGCTCAAGATGATTCCCCTATCTCCCGAGCTCAGCACTTGGAGGTGAATTTGTTTAAACTGCTTCGAGAAATGTTGGGCAAGGCGGTGGTCGTGTCGACAACTTCTCTTACTTCTGAGCAGACTTTTCACTTTCAAGACAAACGTAGTAGCCACGACTGGGTCGAGCTAGCGGTTGGTTGCTTGGAATTCTTTGTCAAGAAAGCGAACGGAGGCTTCTCGTCGGACCGACTGAGGTCGTTGGATGAACATACACTTTTGTTTCTTGTTGCTGAAGCTAGCAATCGGGGATTCTCTGGATCAGAACTTCAGCAGAAAGCAATGGAACTTGTTGTCGTCACGATGTACGCTTTCAAAGTCGTTCCTGCTGGGAAATCGGTTGGACCAGAATGGCAACAACACGCTAAAGACCACACCGTGTGGAATTGCGGGTTACCAGTTGCAGCAGTTGAGCAGTACATCACTCTCGAGCTGCTACTTTACCACTTTTACAACTCCCCTGTGGCTCGACTGCAGCGACTTGCTTGCATGGTTCTGGTGGATTTAGTGTGTGAACAGCTTCGACGCACGGGAAGCCGTGAAGCCATCACCACAGCGGGACTTGATCAGATATGGCGCACGTTTGTAGAATGGGAGGATCCGTCATTTGGTATGAGGCAGGCTCTGCTGTCGCCGTACATTTCCAGTGCCAGAGTCGTGAAGCAACTAGCCACGAGCTGCTCGCTAGTCTCCGAAAAACAACTGAATGCGTTCGTGAACCAGTTCCGGTTGCTGACACAGATTGATGTGTACTTCGGAGTGAATCTCAGTCTTGATAAAGCTATCAAAGCCGCCAAGAACCACGGCAATGCAAGTGCATCTGAAGAACTACTCGACCAAGTTACAATACAACTTCTTTCGAATCGCGCAGTGGAGCGCTTCCGAGGTGAGCGATGGCTGGCTGAGCTTCTCACCTATGGCCAAGATGACGACATCTTCTCGTCCTATGACAGCAAAGCTACTACAGCGGCCGGATCTGTTCGGAAGCAGCCTGAAGCACTTTTGGTTCGACCAAAACTTGCTTCTGCTGTCGCAAATACCCCTGCTGGAGAGGAACTCGAAGAAACATTCTGCTATGACGAAGGTGGAGAAATTAGTTTAGCTGCGCAAGCTAAGTTCTGGGGTCTCGCGTCTCCAGCCAACCCGCCGGAACTTCGAGCATCGTTTGCGAGGGTGTTGACGCTTTTTGTGCGACGAAAGCTGCAACTCAGTGTGAGTACTTCTAGGTTGAGCTCTTAACCCTTGATGCTGTCGACTCATAAATGTTTGTGTGGAATTTTGAAGTCAGGAAGAGCAGATCCGTCCACGATTGAAGAGATCAACACGTGCTTGGGTGTGCTGTTGGATAGTAAAGAGAGCGACCCAGCAGTTTTGATCCCTGTCATGCTGCTCATCTTGGACATTTGCCAGTGTGAACTCTCCTACATCGACAAAAGAAAGAAGCAGCGCGAGCACACTGAGTCTTCACCCTCGCTTGACAATCAGCACGAAGAAATCTACCAGAATCGCGTTGCGTGGTCGGACTCATTGGCGTCGCGAGTGCTAAACGGAGTTGTAGCTTTGGACAAATCTCTTCTGCGGCAGATGGACTCGGAGTTTTTCCTGCATGTGTTGACTGTGCTGCACGAGAGCTCGGACACTCACCCAGCACCTGAATGTCGCCGAGTCTGCTGTGGAACGAATTCAACTTTGGTCGGAGACGTCGCAGCGTGCACAGCCCTCATTCTCACGCACACACTGTTGGATAACGTGGCAGTGTTGGAGAAGGCAGGAGGCCTGGAAGTCTTGACGCCGTTCCTGCAAGCGTGCGATACCCGGATTGCCGTGTAAGAGTCACTGTTCGGAATTGTCGATAGCTTGCGATTGACTTGTTGCTTGCTACATCTCCAGGTTCATGGCCAAACTCATTGGCGAGATGATCAAACAGGCTGACGAAGATCAATACGCCGCCTTCCTTCGAGAGCTCTACGTCGCCTGCGTAGAAGCCGACGACGAAAGCGCGCTGTACAACTCGTACCTGCACACACAGACGCTGCTGCACAACTTGGACACCAGGAAGTTGAAGTTAGCGTGTAGCCATCTTCGAAAGATCGCCTCTCAAATCGGAATCGTTTATGACGGGTATTACCTATCCTAGTCAATATACCTTTCATACATCATACCACAAAATGACTGGCCAGGAAGCATTCCGATCCTTCTGCTACAGCGTCAGTCTCACTTGCTCACAATAAAGAAGATTGTTATGCATGAGTAGGCTAGTTTACCTCATCATATAGTGGCCGACATGTACTCGAGACCCCTTGTGTCTTCTCTTGGAGACATTTCAGATTGGGTGGAGAGTGCTCCCGAGGATGGATTGCCCTGCGTGGCTTGGTGTTCCCGGCTGTTGCTGAAAAGCGGCGCTGGGAGGTTAACTTTGTTACGAGGGTGAGCGCCTCGGGGCGTCGGCAGATACCAAAGTCCTGGAGATATTGTGTGGAGTTCTTGCTGCAATTTGCTCGGACCATGAAACGCTCCAGACATGCCACAATTCAATTCATATCGTAGCTAGTGCAAGCAGGTAGACGCATACCAACGAGGCTCAAATGTGAAAGATAAAAACAATTAAGGCCTATGCCCACGTCATGTTCACATTACGGGAGCTGGCGGAATGGATCGGAGCTGTTAGAGTTGGATGCCCCGCTCATCATGCCTTGCGATGGCTGTACTCCAGAGGGCTGCGCCATGGCCGCTCCGCCTTGTGCGAACTGCTGCTGTTGCTGCTGCATCATGTGCATGTTCATCATCTGAGGCTGCGCCATCATGCCCATTTGCGGCTGCATCATCATCATTTGCTGCTGCTGCATCTGCGGCTGGCTCATGCCCTGCATGGGCATCTGCTGCATCGGGTACATTTGCTGCTGCATGCCGTCCGTGAGCTGGAGTTGGTTCATGTTCATGCTCAGCTGCATCATGTTGCCGGACATATTCTGCATCTGCGGCTGCGTTTGCATCGGCATGGCCATCACGGGCGTAGGCTGGTCGGCACCACGCGCCTTCTGCAAGTCGTTCAGTGTCCGCTTCTCCTCCGGGTTTGCTGATAGACTCTTCTTCTTCTCGCTCGCTAGAGAGCTGAAGTCTACGATGTTGTTCTCCGGTAGCAGGTTAGTGCGGAACGCATCTGCTTGCTGCTGAGACTGTGACGTTGTCTCGCTGGAAGGCGCATCGTGGACACTGCCATCAAAAATGGATTGTTGCGTCGGGGCAGCGGCTTGAACAGGAGCTGGAGCAAAGCTCAGACCTGCGAGATCTTGCAGTGGGTTTTGACTCTGAGGGGCGTCGAAGATTGACGGCTGCACTTCCTGTGCAGGCAGTCCATTAGTGACCGGCTGTGCCATCGGCTGCACATCCAGATCCACACCCAGCAAGTCGACACTCGCACTGGCTGCTGCTGCCGCCTTCGCGCTGCTGCGCTTCTTTGCCTTACGTGTGCTCTCCTTCTCTGAGGTAGAATCATCGTCCGTGGACGCAACGGACTGCCGACGCGCGCGCGACTTCTTGCTCGATTTCTCCTTCTTGCTCTTCTTCGACTTGGATTTCTTCTTCGACTCCTTCTCTTCCTCAGCGGGCGGAGGGGGCAGCTTCGCCGGGTCAAACGAGAACGCGTAGTCCGCCGACGCCTTCTTCCTGCTGTCGTCGTCGCTGCTTTCACTCTCGGAGTAAAAGCCCGCGCTCTTCTTGGTCTTGTGCTTCTTCTTGGCCTTCCCCTTGCTTCTGACACGTCGTTCATCCGCCGACTCCGTCTCCGACGACTCAGAAATGGACAGCTCCTCCTCCTCCTCCTCTGACTCACTCTCACTCTGCTGTTTCTTCTTGCTCTTCCTGCTCTTCTTGCTCTTCTCGCTCCTCTTCTTGGCATGGCGTCCCTTAGCATGATGATGTCCATGGTCCGCACTCACACTCTTAGGCTCATAAGATTTAGGAGCTCCTGAATTGCGGGAATAGTCCGAATAAGCCTTGGGTCTCTCCGTTGCAAAGTCGTTCTGGTAGCCTTCACTGTACCCCCCACTGTACCCTCCACCTCCAGAGTACGACGACGACGAGCTGCGGATATCCGCCATCCAATTGGCACGACCATCATTCCTCGGCATTTGCTGCGCGTAATGCTCCGGGATGGCGTCGGAATTGGGTCCACGCGCCAACTTGCCGCCGTACTCGATCACTTTCCCTCCGAGCCATTGGCCGCTCTCCAAGATCTTGCTCTTCCAGTCGCCTGCGCCGTCTGCAGCCGCCGAGCCGCCGCCGTACGAGCCGCCGGACGCGTAGGGAGATCCGAAGCGGTTGCGGTCGTGGAAGTTGCCGGCGCTGGACGAGAAGCTCGAGCCCTCGACGGACTTCTGCATCCACATTTTAAGTCACTTGAGCACTTGGGGAGCAGTCGGGAAATGATCGCAAAAAATAGACCTCTCCCATTGAAAAGCATCTGATTCCATTTCAGCCAATGAAAAGATTTATAAAAGTATTTTAGCCAATCATAAGATAGAACGTAAGGTTTGAGATGTCATAAACCTTGTTTTTTTTGGAGCGGAAAAGGCCGGAAAGTTGAGAAATGGACGAGAGGCACAGCGAGCGCTGGATGGAGGGCGAGGACGCGGCGGAAGAGGAGCTGCGTCTGCTGGAGGCCATGGCCGCCGTCTCCACCTCCATGCAGCAGGTGAGCGCGCGTCTGGCGTGGCCGTGTGGCGCTAGATATGGAGGTCTAAAGGTTGTGACACATATTTTGTGGCCATAGTTTAATCAGTTGCTGGGGAAGCTCAATCGACAGACCGTGGAGCTGTCAAAGGAATTGGGCACGGCGGAGCGCCAATTGGTGCGTCACTTTGACTGGAAATGGGGATTCTGAAGGTGTTCTGATGGAGTTTTTGTTGGTTGTGGATGCAGAACGCTCTGTACTTGCCCTTCCAAGCTGCTATTTATGAGATGCAGAACAACGACAGGAGACGGACGACGCTGTCAGTGCCTACAGTGACTGCAGTGACAACGCCCGAGGCCCAACGGACAGAACTGTGAAGCAGATACCTGTAACATTTCCATCCAGTAGATCACTTTTGTGGTTTGTATTTTTTTGTAGATTTTTTCTTACACGCTTGCATTGCTGCGAGTTACGTGGTACGGGAGCAATTTCGTGCTGCAGTGAACGGAGAACGGAGGGACACTTACTTGGGGCCGACCATGTCATCGGGACGCACGAAGCGGTCGAACTCCTCGCCGGTCAGGTAGCCGAGCTTGATGACGGTCTCGCGGAGCGTGGCGCCGTCCTGGTGCGCCGTCTTGGCCACCTTGGAGGCCTTGTCGTAGCCAATGTGCGGGTTCAGAGCGGTCACGAGCATGAGCGAGTTCTTCATGAGCTGGTCGATCTTCTCGCAGTTGGCCTCGATGCCCACGACGCAGTTGTCCGTGAAGGCGTTGCAGCTGTCGCCGATCAGACGGATCGAGGACAGCAAGTTGCTGATCATCACAGGCTTGAACACGTTCAGCTCGAAGTGGCCGTTGGACCCGCCCACCGTCACGGCAACGTGGTTGCCCATGACCTGCGCGCACACCATCGTGATGGCCTCGCACTGCGTGGGGTTCACCTTGCCGGGCATGATGGACGAGCCGGGCTCGTTGGCGGGCAGCGTGAGCTCTCCCAGACCACTGCGCGGGCCCGATCCGAGGAAACGGATGTCGTTGGCGATCTTCATGAGGGAGCAGGCGATGGTGTTCATGGCACCGCTGGCCTCCACGACGGCGTCGTGAGCAGCAAGAGCCTCGAACTTGTTGGGGGCCGTGATGAACGGCAGCTTGGTCTCCTCGGCGATGATCTTGGCGATCTCGGCGTCGTAGCCCTTGGACGTGTTGAGTCCCGTGCCGACGGCCGTGCCGCCGAGCGCGAGCTTGCACAGGTTGGGGAGGATACGCTCCACACGCTCAATGGAGAGCGCGATCTGCTCGCGGTAGCCCGAGAACTCCTGTCCGAGCGTGAGCGGCGTGGCGTCCTGCGTGTGGGTGCGTCCGATCTTGATAATGTCGTCGAACTCCTTGACCTTGGCGTCCAGCGCGTCGTGCAGCTTGTGGAGCCCGGGCAGCAGCACGCGGTGGATCTCCTGCACGGCGGCAATGTGCATGGCCGTGGGGAACGAGTCGTTGGACGACTGGCCCATGTTGACGTGGTCGTTCGGGTGCACGGGCGTCTTGCTGCCCAGCACGCCGCCCGCGAGCTCAATGGCGCGATTCGAGATGACCTCGTTCGTGTTCATGTTGGACTGCGTGCCCGAGCCCGTCTGGAAGACCACGAGCGGGAAGTGGTCGTCCAGCTTGCCGGCGATGACGTCGTCGGCGGCCTCGATGATCTTCTCGGCCACGGCGGCGTCCAGCTTGCCCTTCTCCAGGTTGTACTTGGCCGCGCACTTCTTGACCACGCCAAAGGCCTTGATCACGGGCATGGGCATGCGCTCGCGGGAGCCACCGATGGGGAAGTTCTCGAGGCTGCGCTGCGTCTGCGCGCCCCAGTACTTGGAGTCGTCCACTTTGACTTCTCCGATCGAGTCCGTCTCGACGCGGAACGTGCTGGCGGCGCGCACCGCCTTGACGCTCATGCGGGCCGAGGCCGCGGCTTTTCCTACAGCGGAGAGCATGTCGCTCGAAGTCTCTCGGGGGTTCTGGACGGCCGACGTGATTGGCAACTGGGGGGAAGCGTGGGGACAGGAGCGATCCTGGCCTCAGACTTCGGACGGACGGGGTTTGTGGCTCGGCTTTGAGCTCTTGAAGGCGCTTTGCATTGTGAGCTTGTGAGACGGAGTTTTCGAGTGCCCATCAAGAAAGATCCTGACCAGGGAAGGGCCGCGTCTCGTATGTAGCGAGATATACAGGCAGGTTTGTATGCAGAGACCTTGAGAGGCTGGAGAGAGGAGGATACCGCGGATCGAGTTTTGGGAATTGATACTGAAGATGGGGAGATTACAGGGTATTAGCTTGTAGAGGATTGTTAAAGCCCAAATGATCTTTTTTTGACCAACATTTGTGGTGGTCTTGCTTGAAGTTGTCTAGTCTTGAGAGCGTGCCATCGACCAACAACAGACTGCCGAATCGACTCACTCAAGGCGCGCGTGTTGATCTTTCGAGTTATCTTTCGAGTTGCTACTGCAGTGCACGAGCAAGCGATGAAGACGGGCAGATTCTTGGCGTTGCTTTAAGATCCAATTTGTTTAAAGAAGCAAAACTTGTTTTGGCGTTGTTGGTGTGGATTTGAAGCTGGTGCAATAAATATATTGTGCTCCTTGACTTGTGTCTGCTTGTGTCTGCTTTCTCACTACGAACCAACACGTGTGAAGTGCTTCATGTTGGGAATATGCTTCACCGACGAGTATTTTGCGCCACCACAACATGAACTTCGTGATTCACGAACTCAAACGTCTCTGGAGCTGATCGTACCTGACTCTGACGACGAAAGCCCAAGCTAATGTCGTGCTTTGGAGAAAGGAGTCGATCACTTTGGGAAATTGTTTCTAGTGGATTTCTAGTATAGACTATAGGGATTCGACTCCACTTACGGAGCTCGGTCGGAACTCGATGTTCAATATCTCGTGAGAAATTCATCAACTTCGTCCGAACCAACAGATCAGGAGATTTGACTATACGGTAGAAAGCGAAGAAGGAGAAGCGCTACATGTACGAGCAAAAATAGCAATGCAAATGATATGCAGGCAAGGTGGAGTTGCCATCCTTTTGTTACGTTGACTACGAATCAAAGGGGTGTGCTGTTGGGCATGGTCCGATGGCGCTGATTTCAGGCTACCTGCCCAGGTTTTCGCGGATGAAGTCGAGGTGATCCACCCACAAAAGAGCATTCTGCTCAACCCACCCCTGGACTTCGTGAATATCACCAGGAGAATAGTACGGCGCGTCGGGAGCCTCAATAAGAGGCTTTGGGTCCAGCATCGCGCCCCAGAAGTGCTTGTTCTTGGCGTGCGCCATCGCGAACGCCTCGCGCACCTGTCTCGCGAGTTTATTGTGCAGCTCTTTAAGCTCCGCGAGGCTTTTCGTGTTCCCAGCAGGCGCCAAATAACCCCTCAGCGAGTCGGTCACGACCGCAGGAAGTGACGCGCGATCCCCCACCTCGTACGCATTAATGGCCTCCTGCACCTCCTTGGCCAGCATCATCTTGATGTACACAATGGAGCTCCCGAAGAAAATGCTGACGTACGATCTCACTTCGTTCAGATTCTCCGTCATATCGGCATTGCGAACGTCCAGGAAGGGCAGGTCCATGTCGCCCCAGTCATAGTGCGAGTCCTGGCCGCTCGTGGCGTACCACTTGATAAAGTCATAGGCCTCCTGGTACTGTCCCAGCAGCAGCATGAGCGTCGGAACGACTTCACGGACGCCCATATTGTCCTCCCGACAGAGTCGTAGGCAGTCCATGGACTCCGTCAGCGCCGCCTCAATGGCAGGACGCGAGCGGACGGTGGCCAACGCTCGTAGCACCATCAGCTTGGCGCGCATATAGGGCCGCGTGCTGTGGATCAGCCAGAAGTGGCCGACGCCCGTCTCGAAGGCGTTGGGGGGCGTCATCCAGTCGTCCTCAGGCCCATTGCGGACTTCTTCGGCTTCCTCTTCTCCATTCCGGCACGGAACTTCTTAATCTCCTTGCAGATGGACTTGTGCTCGCGGAAATGCTGCGTCTGGTGCGCGCGTCCGCAGTAGAGCACCGCCTGGCAACGAGAACACTTGGAGAGCTACGCAGGCGACACGGCCCGCACACGAAGCACTCGGGCTGCAGTCCTCGCATGTTTTGGCGGGAAGATTATAGGCAGCCAAGCGCAATTAGTATTTTGAAATAGTACTCTGTAAGTAGTATTGTTTTTGTCATAATAATATGACTAAAAGGTTACTATTTTCGAGTAACCTTACTCGGCTATTTAACTGGATCAAGTCATTCGCCGAGCTTGCATTGTGACATCGCCTGCGTGAATATCTCTTTTGCTTGTTGATGGACGAGAGAACGTCGACGACACGATGCTACGTACATTTCCAGTTGCTGTTTGCGTCGCTCTTTTTCAAGATGGAAGTCCTCACCTCGGAGTGCACTCAATCGAGCATTGAGACTTGAAATACACTCACTCGTTCTGGTACGGTGGCGCGTCGTTTTCAATTCAACTTGTACGAGCGTTTGACTTCGCTCCATACCTTCGATTAGTTGATTCATCGTTTGTTGCTCACATCCAGTGAAGCGGCCTAAAAGTAACACTCGGAGCTGGGGATGAGTAGAAATTTCAGGCAGCAATGGCAATAGACCATCGAGAGTGACATTGTTGCCAGACTACATGAAAACACGGTATCAGCGAAGCACTGCATAAATTATAGTTTGAAAGGAGAATCGGAACGTACCAGATCCAGTCGATATAACCGCAGACACCGCTGTAACATGCGCGCAAGTACATGAATGCTACGGTCGCCGAAGCTGTTGCGTTGCAGGTCAAGAACCTCCGTTCGCCCACTCCAAGCGATACCGGAAACTAATACGCCCACCATGAGATCGTCGAGTCCACAATTCGCAAGCGAAATTGAGGTCAGCTGGGCGTAATTGGCCAAAGTGTAGTGCAAAGCACTTCCTGTGCGTGGTTTAATTACTTCCAGGCCGCACTCGGGTGTTAGCTGCGTCGGGTTGGCAATAATAACAGTTTTGAGAGCTGTAGTTGGTACCCGAAGCAGCTCACTTAGTGCGCGAAATCCTCCATCGCCAACGTTATTGTCCACAATACCCAGTGTGCGAACACTTCGGCTAGTGCGAAGTGCACGAAGTATCCGTCGCGTGCCCTCTTCCGGCAATGCGTTGTCTTCTAGTCTCAACTCCGTCACCGAGTGGTTGCTACGCATCGCAACACCGAGAGCTTTTGCTTCAGCAATCGTCAGCACGATGTGTTTCAAGTGACAGATCTCGAGTGCCAGCGACGATAACTCCATCTGCTCGATGGTCTCCCGTAGTGCCTCACGTTCTAGCGCAGCTTTGTTCCTGCGTAGATAAAACTCCATTCTCGCTCGATACAGCATCGCGGCCGGGTCGTCATCATCCTGGTTGTTGGCCACTTGCACGGCAGTGACCGCTGTCGGACATGAGTCCTTCATGGCGTCAGCTAGTACCTTTAACCCCTCCGCCGAGAGATCATTCCGTCTCAAATCTATCTGTAAGTTCCGCGTCTTGGCAGCTTGTAACATCGCACCGAGGGCTTCCGCTGCGTCATCGTCGATCTGGTTGTTAGCCAGATTGAGGTGGCGCAGGGTCGTGTTGGTACCAGCTCGGAAGAAGGCGACCCACCCCGTCAAAGCCTCGCTCGCTAAACCACAGTCGGCCAACCCCAAATTGCTCACAGTACTGTTCTTCAGGAGAGACGCGGCCAAACAAGCTGCGCCATGCTCACCCAGTCGGTTCCCTGTCAAATCCACGTGGGTGATGGTCGAGTTGGTCTCCAAAAAGTCTGCGAGCTGCACCGCCAGACTGGGAGTCACTCCAGCACGTTTCAAATCGAGCGTTGTCACAGTTGGGTCTTCATTCACTCGCTGTAAGATGTCACCAAGCGAAGTCGAGTCCAGCTTGGCGTTGTGCTGCACCATCGCGTCGTTTCGAGCAGTAGTCTCTGTCCCGTAATATTCACCATTAAATCGGAACGCAAAGATCGAATAGTTGAGATCGTGTCAAAGGCCAAGATACCATGAACTCCTTGTCAATCATAGCGCTTTTCCTCCTAAACCTCTTCACCAATGCAACTGCATCAACTATCGACGAGCTGTGGCGAAAAGCAGATAATTTATGGCAAACCAACGATTGGGACTCGACCATGAACATCTTACAGCAGATTCAGACGCTGCAGCCTGGAGATCGACAAGCTCGTCAGGGTATCGTGGAAGTTTACGTGCGACGGAATGATCTGGACCAAGCAATTGAGATGTTACGCGATTTGTTGGCCGAAGATCCTCATGATCTCAAGGTACTGCAACAGATTGGTGCACTGTACACGGAGAAGAGGGACATGCCCAAAGCACTGGAATATCTCCGTGCTGCAGAGCGAGAGGTCGACCCGACGAACGTGAAGCAGGTGGACGACCTAACGCATCGGTTCGCATTAGCGTATCATCACGGAGGAAAGTTCACTGTGGCGGAGAAGTTTTTCCGACAAGTAAGCGAGGGCGGTTGGTCGGCCGCGTTTTACTTTAACTTTGGGGTCACGCTGGAACGACTGGGCAAGGTACGTCGCTGTAGGTGGCGCAGATTGGGTGGAGAGAACTGATTTTGTGTCGATAATGAAGATTCTGGAGGCGGGGGACGCGTACAGCCAAGCTCTTGACATTGACCCAGAGCAGGCTCGAGCGAGGATCAACGTCGCAGCGCTTCACCACCAGTTCGGCGAAGTGAACGAGTCGATTCCTCAGTATCTGGTGCGAATTCTCTACATTGATACACAGAACGTAGCAATCGGTGGCTAACTTGTTGCTGCAGTATGTGATCAACTCGCCGTCCGCTCCAGCAAACCTCAAGCTCATGGCCATGGGCAACGTTGGCGCAGCTTACGAGGTTTCAAAAGATATTGTAAACGCGTTGAACTGGTACGAGCGTGCGCTCAAAGAACTCTCAGCGTCTCCAGACATGATTTTCGCCGACGCATACACTACACAGACTTCACGTCTGCATCTCATGGTACACAAGGTTCGAGCCAAGCTGAGCGCGTGTGTGTGGGCGAATGCAGAAGTTGAATTTGAAACTCTCTGGAATATGGTCACAAGCATGCAGTTGGGGGAGGCTGTTGTGTATCCTTTTACACCTTTTGACTCCTTGCTGCACGATGTTTCACCACAAGAAAGAAAGAAATTAGCTATTCAATTTTCAAGAACGAAGTACAAAGTTGTGGTTGGTAACAACTGGGAAGAAGGCACGAAGTTGCTGACTAAGCATCGTCAAGGGGAACGAACGCAGCCTACAAGGCTGAATATCGGGTATATATCGTACGACTACGCAGACCATCCTACGACGCATCTGATGGAAGGTTTATTTGCGAAAACAGATCGAAACATGATGAAGATTATCGCCTTTGGATATGGGCGAGATGACAGCAGTGCGTACCGCCAGCGTGTCGTTGAGAGTGTGGATAAGTTCGTCGACTTGTCTATTGTATCTTTTGATGAGAGTATTCAACACATTCGTAACGAAAACATTCATATTTTGATGGATGCTCAAGGTCACACTCGTGGAGGACGGATGCAAATTGTCGCTGCTCGACCTGCACCGATTGTGGTTAATTATCTCGTGTACCCGGGAACCTCTGGCGCGCCATTTGTAGACTACGTGGTTGTTGACAAGTACGTGGTCCCACCTGCCGAGTTGGCTTCGACATTTACCGAGAAGCTGGTGGTTTTATCAAATTCATACCAAGTAAATTACTACGAGCAGCTTCTCTCTTCTTCTGAAAACATTTCTCGACGTGCGGATTTCTGGAGTGTGACTCAGCGCGAAGACGAGATCGAAAAGGAAGATGGCTTTGTGTTTGTGAATTTCAACAAGATCGACAAACTGGAAGCTTCGGTTTTCAGCACGTGGATGTCCATCTTACAGCGTGTACCTCGAAGCTCGCTGCTTTTGCTAGACCCTGTGAAAAATACCCCGGGCGAAGTTGTTGATGAATCCGTCACAAGTCGAGAGGTCAAGAAAAATATTTGGAGAGAGGCACGAGCGCAGGGTATCTCAAGCAGGAGAATCCGATTCGTCTACAGGTAAGTCAAAATGTCGTTTAAATCTTTTGTTTTGTTCTAACTAAAGTGGGCATGCGTACAGGACCTCAAAAGTTGAGCATCTCAAGCGTCATCGACTCGGAGGGCTCTTCCTTGACACATTTATTGTACGTTGGACGTGCAATACCTAACTAATTTGCCTACAGCTCTAACTATGGTGGTGAAATGCTATTACAGTATGGTGCACATTCGACAGCGACGGATGCACTTTTTGCAGGGCTACCAGTCCTTACATTAGCTGGTGACGCTTTTGCAAGGTCCTGTACCAACTTTTCCTTTTAGACTAACCAAGTGCTTATCCTGACAGTGCTATCGGTATTTGATATGATATTCCTAGTCGTGTGGGGGTATCTTTGCTTGAAAACTTAGGGATGCGAGAGTTAATTGCCTTTAGTCGCCGAGAATACGAGGATTTGGCAGGTTCGTACCGAGCTGACTCCGATTGCGTTGCGGTCGAACTAACGCAGCTTTTGTTGCCTCAAAGTGTATCTTTCAACGACCCCATCAGTTCTCAAACGACTTCAACGCAAACTTCGCAGTGACAAGATTGAGATTGAAGAACCACTTTTCCGAACTAAGCAACATACGGAGAACCTGGAAGCGAGCCAACGTTTGATGTATGATGTCTACTCTCTCACCAATCGCTCTTTTCACCTCGTGGTTTGACGAGATGAAGATATCTCGAAGGCGATGTAAATATTAAAGCTTCAAGCAGCAGTACTGCTCTGTGAGAGTGAATGGGGCCTTTAACTTATACGTTTGGTGTTCTGTTTCTTTCTGCCTTGATTCTTCTTGTCCGTGTACTTAGTCGTTTGCTGGTGGAGGTTCTGGGTGGGTATGGTGCTTCCTGCCTATCGTCTCTAATATGGTGGTGACCCTAAGCCTGCGTGAGCTGCTTTCGTACCATGGTGTGCTGCAGAAGAATCTGCTACATCGTCGAAATTGTCAGACCGTCGTCTTGAGTGCTTGAGGTGTGCAATCGGCAATCTCTCGGAGTCTCCAGCATGGACAGGAGCTCGTTCGGCGTGAGCCTTCTCGCTTCCATTGCTATTTGCATTGGCAGCACCTGAACCAGATGTGGGAGATGATACTGGTTGGCGTGGTCGTGCTCGAGTATTACCCGTGGACGAGGCATATCTCTTGAAACTAACAGGGTGATTCGGACTCAATGCTACAGGCATCGGCGTGTTCATCGTACCAGTGCTCCCAGAGCCTGAAGACCGTGGTGATTGTTTATCTGCTTTCAAAACTCCTTTAGGCTGAAGTGGGTTATCCATGATCCGTCCACCACGAGGTCGCGTTCCATTCGGAGTCATAGCTGATGCACCTCCAGTTGAGTTTACTGCTGCAGAGCCGCTGTTTGGTGGCGATGTCGCCACAGTTTGAGCAGCTATACTTCCTCCCGTGATATCAGTGCGAGATAGTCGTGGAACTATTGAAGGCAACTTGTCATCGTCGTTTGTCTTCGTTAAAGTGGAAGCGGGTGCTGGTGTGTAAGTGATGGCGAAGCTTCCGTCGTCATCATCATCGTCGTCTATATTGTCTTGCAAGGATGCACACGTGAATGCAGTTGGCAAGCAACCAGACGTGCCGGCCGTGCCACGCACCCACGGGTGGCTGAAAATCTCGGGAATTGTTGCTCGTTCGTTTGGGTCAGGCTTGAGCATCCGAACCACAAGATCCGTGAGCGCCGGACTCAAATCTGCGTCAAGCTTGAATTGGCACCTCATGATGCGATTTCGAATGACATTCTCGCGCGGTCGGTTCGTCCCATGGAGGTCGGGTCCTTCGAAAGGTAGTCGGCCACATACTATTGCAAACAGAATTACACCTAGACTCCACACATCGAGAGGCGGGCCGGCGTTCGATGTGCCACGAAAAACTTCCGGCGCCAAGTACGAAATAGACCCACAGCTCGTTTTCATCATGGCTCCTGGTTTGTAGAAGTCGCTTAACCCGAAATCTGCGATCTTGGCTGTGGAAATATCGTTTTTACTAAAGCAACAAATTCGTTAGAGCCATAGCACGAACGAAATATTGGGGCATGCTTACTTTGTGAGCAAAATGTTTTCCAGTTTCAGGTCGCGATGGCAAATATGTTGGTTGTGGGCGTAGCCGACACCCCCGAGGATCTGGGAAAATAACCCGACGCCGTCCTCTTCTGATAGACCACCTGGAAACTGCTTGATATAGTGAAACAAATCGCCACTGTCCAGGCCACACAACATGAGAACACAACGACCGAATAGCAGAAGCTAATAAGCCAAAGCGCTTACCCTTCCAGCAGCTCAAACACGAGCACCAGGTGATTAGGCTCGTTGATCACACGCAGCAACTTGATGATGCTCGGGTGGTTCAATGCCTACAAAGCCACAAAATCATCAACGACCAGCCACATTTGTTATCAAACTAACCATCCTACCGTCAGACACTGAATCTCCGTCGTTGTGCGCTCCACGTCCCCCAAAGACCCCATTTCACTTTTCTACAAAAGTCACAATGTCATCGTGAGTCCTTCGCACCTCACCACCTCAACTGTTCCCCTCATCTCACCAGAATGAATTTCAGCGCCACTTTATCGTTCGTAAGTTGGTGCACTCCAAGTCGCACTTCTCCGAAGCCTCCTCTGCCCAACAGCGTCGTAACCTTGTACCCTCCCACCACATTGGCCACCTTCTCGTCCGTACTGTGCTGTGCGTCTTCTCCTCCCGAATTGGGGGCCTTAAAGGACCTCCCCGTCGAGAAGAAGAGCATGTCGTTCTCCTCAATACACATGATGTCGTCGATCTCCGCTCCGTCAGCATTAAAAACTCTCGAGGCCATGGGGACCATCTCCAGCCGCTGCGAAGCTGCACACAGGAACTCGTCCCACGTCCAATGATGCTGCACAAACAGCACTAGAAAAAAACACACACATTTAAAGTGAGTTGTTGCGTCTTTTTACTCTATAAAAGCATCTTAAAAACCACCTTTGGGGTTGTCAAAGTGGCCGTTCTTGAAGGCCTTGATGGGCTTCCCCTGCACCGCGTGGTCGCTGAAGTCGTCCATGTCGTCAAAGTCCGCCATGTTGTTTATCCCGAGCCAGGCATCCGTCGGCTGTCGTCGCTCCCCGCCGGAACCGTTTCCGTTCTTGCCCAGCTCAGCCCCAAGAGCTTCCCCACCGTCGTCTTCCTATATATAGGAATCTATAATAGCGCCCCCGTCAAGCAATGCGCCAAAAAGGCAACTGCAACTTCTGGACCAACACTCCTGATTTCCTCTCTATCAAAATACAGCATGCTGTTACGTAGGCTCCGTCGCTTTGCATGATTCTCCCTCTCGTCAGTGTAGGAAATCCCAGCGAGTGAAGGCTCGGCACTGCGTGGACCGGAAGAGCTTGAAGAAACTATGGCCAGTGCCCTCCCGCGCCGCATCGTCAAGGTACGTGAGTGTAGTAGATGTAGCTATGTCTTGTGCTGCTGTAGACGGCGTCTGGAGGCCTATACTGTTGTTGATAAGGGGCTAATAGACGGACGTGATGTGTGCGTATCTAGGAAACCCAACGGCTGCTAGCGGAGCCTGGTGCGTGCAATATCAAGTTAGACAGGTACAGGAGAAGGCAATAGACTTACTGTAGTGTGTGTGCAGTTGCTGGCATTAGCGCCACGCCGTACGAAGACAATCTCCGCTACTTCCAGGTCGTGATCGCCGGTCCGCAGTCGTCGCCCTACGAGAGTACGTGTGTCGGAGGCTTTTGATCTTAATTAAAGGAGATCTAATAGGTTGTGGCTGGCTTGCAGATGGCATCTTCAAGCTGGAGCTGTTCCTGCCGTCGGACTACCCGATGGCGCCGCCCAAGGTGCGCTTCCTGACGCGCATCTACCACCCCAACATCGACAAGCTGGGCCGCATCTGTCTCGACATCCTCAAGGACAAGTGGTCACCGGCCCTGCAGATCCGCACGGTTCTGCTGAGCATCCAGGCGCTGCTGTCGGCGCCCAACCCGGACGACCCGCTCGCCAACGACGTGGCGGACCACTGGAAGACGGACGAGGCTGGAGCCGTGCAAATGGGTACGTGGAGGTGAAGAGGATGAGGGTGATACAGGTCGGATAGCTAACTGGATACGTTGTGGTGATACTGTTGTGCAGCTGCCGAGTGGACGCGTCGCTATGCTTGAGCTTACGAATAGCACGAGCAGCAGCTCTGTCGACTGTAGTTTCGCTTCCCACGCTTCATCTTTTCAACTTTTTCATCTTGAAAGCGTCTTGTGCTATGATACGTTTCTGTTTTTCGATGTAGTAGTAGACGCAGCCACTCTTATTGTCAAGTCTGCGAGTGGTAGGTAGCCAAGCAACAGCGATTCTCAGGTTCTGCTTGGTAAAGCATGTCATGCCATTCCATAGGTCCAATGCAGTACCGTAGTTTTCGACATCAAATGTAGCCATTTTAACGATGGGCATCACACCGATGGCGAATGGCGGCGGGGCCGCGGCGTCCAGCGGCGCCAAGACGCAAGCCAAGAAGGCCAAGAAGGCCAAGAAGGCCAAGAAGGCCAAGAAGTCGCGCAAGGCGCTGCACATCGCCCCACCACGCATGAAGTCGCGTCGCAAGGCTCGACAGGTCACGACCAACTTCCACCGTCTCACGCACGAGTTGGACCGCCTCAAGCAGCAGAAAGCGACGAGTCCGGAGCAGCAGCAGCAACGCAACGAGCGCATTTCCGAGATCAACAAAGCAGCTGGAGGCGCTGGGCGGTCGTGAGGCCTATCAGGACGCCAGCATCCTCAGCACGAGCTTCCACAGGACGTCCAAGTGGGTCTTCCAGCTGCTCACACGCTTCGAGTTGCGACCCAAAGCCAAGCAGCCGCCACTGCGAGTGCTGGAGGTGGGCGCCATCAATGCGCAGCTGCTGTCATGTCCGTGGTTGGACGTACGAGCAATTGACCTCAACTCGAGGCACGAACGCATTGAGCAGTGCGACTTCTTCAGTCTCAAGCCGACGGGTGAATTCCAGGTCCTTGTGTCCAGTATGGTGCTCAACTGCGTCCCTGGAGCGGACAAGCGCGGCGAGATGCTGCGACTATATCGGGAGCACTTGAAGGAAGGTGGACTACTGTTCTTGATGCTGCCGTTGCTGTGTCTGCGCCACTCGCAGTTTATGACGTACGCACGCTTCACGAAGATCCTGGAGGCAGTGGGCTTCAAGGTGCGCGAGACCAAGGACTCGCCCAAGGTCGCGTTCTTCTGCTTGGAGAGGACAGAGACGCCGGACGAGAAGGCCTCGTTCCCACACAAATTGCTGGTGCAAGGCGACAAGCGCAACGACTTCAGTGTCGTCATCTACAGTAGATAGAAAATGGTGCGGCGTATCGACCCTGCATTTGTGTATCTACTAATCCGACTACCTACTAGCCTGCACTTCTTCATTCAGCGCATGCACGTCTATTGCTGTGCCTTACTTGGACTCCTCAGCGACGACCGCCTTAAAGTGGGCCATGCACTCGTCGCGCGTCTTGTTCGGGTTAGAGAGTTGCCACGCAAGAATACGGTCGAGCAGCTCCTTCATGTGTGGTCCAGGTTTCACACCGAGTTGCTTCACGAGATCATTACCCTGCAAAGGCAATACAAAGGTTAGTTGCTTGTCTAATGAAACTCAAAGAGTTCTATCAGAAGTACGTACGTTGAGTAGAGGCTTGAGTTGCCAGACATCACCTAGATCAGCAACATGGACTTGGGTATTGAAGGCAGCATAACGCTTTGATACAGCAGCACGTGCGTCAGCGGCTTCGACACAGCTCACTAGTTCTTGTGCGAGCGCGACGTCACGGCAGAGCTCCCACTGCGCACCGATACTGCGAATAAGAAGGCCAACCTTCACACGATCAAAACTGTCTGCTGCAACTACAGCCTGAAGCTCACCAACGTGGGTTAGCACGTTATCCACATCCTTTGCGTCGCGGTTGGGTAGCTTGAGCGAATCCTGGATAACAAACGTTGCAATGGATCGACGACGCTTATCACGCACACAAAGTCCACGGAAGGGCAGCAGAAAAGATGCCAGGATACGAACTTTAAGTTCATGCTTCTCCTCAGTCGGAAACCCATCGACATCCAGAACGCCGCCAGTCGATTCAGAGGTCAGCTGTTGGTACGTTTCAGATACGGACGCGCAGCATTGGTCCCAGACGCCTTCACCAACGTTCTCCACTTCACCGTCCGGGCGACAAACCGACATCTTTTCCAAAAGAACCGAGGGCAGGAACACGCTCTCACACAGGTGGAGTTCGTGCAGCAGCCGCAGCGCACGTTCAGGGTGCGCGGCGCTGCCCGTGAGCATGCCATCCAGCTCCTTGCCCACCCGTTCTCGACTCACCTTGCGCACGAGCGCCAGTCTGACTTCCTCCAATTGCGCGGCAGAGCGCAGTTCCTCCTCCAGCGTGCAGTTAAACCTGGACGCGAAGCGGACAGCACGCAGCACACGCAGCGGGTCGTCCAAGAACGTCACTCTCGGCTCCAACGGGGTACGCAGCCGTCCGTTCTTCAAGTCTTCAATGCCCCGACCTGTGAAATCCTCCACCTCCTTCGTAGCCAAGTTGTAGAACAAACTGTTGATGGTGAAGTCGCGTCGCTCGGCGTCCTGCTGGGGCGAGCCGAACTCCACCGTCGGGATGCGATTGTCCTCGGACGCGTACGTCTCTGCGCGTAAATTGACAAAGTCCACCCAGCCCATCTGCTCTCCGATCTGCATCGTAGCCGTCTCCAAGTGCTTGCTCTGCTCCGGATTGGCCTTGATCACGCCCACCGCGTGCGTCTTGCGGCCCTGCGCCGTCTCGTACGCGTTCACGAGGTCTGCAAAAGCTCTCCCAGTCATGCGGTCCAGCACAATGTCCACGTCGTCGCTCTCTCTGCCCAAGAGTTTGTCTCGAACCCATCCACCTGCTACACGGAGGACGGCGCCGTCGGCTGCCGGTTGGGCCGCCACGTCCAATAGGAACGCGAAGAGCTTCTCTTCGGCTGCCGTGAGGGTTATACGGGACTGGAGCGTGTTCTGCATGGCTGGGAGACGCGGCTTCTTGTCGGGACTCGGTGGTGAAGTAGCCGCCAAGCGCTTCATAAGAAAATGGACTCGAAACTAAAGTTGCGTTAAAGTTGCGGTAGATGTGATTGAATGATGGCTGCATTTAAGTAGAAATGTTGTGGTTGATGGGTGCTGTCATTAGAGTACAGATGGAATTATGTAATTTACAGTTGGAAATGGACAGAATTGCTGCCGAGGAGATCGCCAAGCAGATTGCGGCGCTGCGGCCGCGTCTCGAGGGCTCCAGGGGCGTCATGGCGTATCTGGTACGTGTTGTAGTGGATAGCAAGGGTGTGGTTGGGGTGTTCATCGCGTTGTGCTGCTGTAGGAGCGACCGCCAGTGGACAAGCGCTCGGATGTCAACAAAATGTTCCTGGCCAGCACCATCCGAGGGTCTGTGGCGTCTGCAATAGCTTCCGTTTAGCCTTAATTTCTATGCTAGTAACTGTGTAAATGCAGTGTGAACTCGCACAACCGACGGCAGGAAGAGGACAAGTGCTGGACGCTGCGGCGGATGGAGCAGAAACTCGATGACAAAGTTGGTGGGAGGTCCAGCAGAAGAAGTCGCAGTCGAGAGAGGAGGAGGTTGAACAACAGAAAGAGACGGCGAAGTCCCAGTAGAAGTCGCAGTCGGAGCAGCAGACGTGAAGAGCGGAACTCGAGACGCAGTCGTAGTCGTGATCGGCGCTCCATTGCTGAGGACGTTGCTGACAAAAAGCAGGAAGATGAGGACGAACGCAGCTTCTGGGCAAGGAAGAAGGCTGAAAAAGACGCGCAAGCTCTGGGATAACTTGCACGCGGCAGGCACCGTGTCTGTGGAGAACGCACCCGATTTTAGCGCTGAGGAATCCGATGACGAAGACGTGAAGCCACCTGCATCAAGTACTCGCAAAGAGAAGAAGCACAAGAAGCATAGCCGAAAGAGTGACAGAAAGGAAAAGAGACGGCGGAGCCGTTCGTAGATTCAGCGGTGAACTGGCAATGTAGTACTTCTTACGGCAAAACAGCAGCACTTGCGAGCTTTAATCTAAAAGAGAAGCCCCACAAGTTTGCTGCTCACACTAGTTCCACGTCGACACAGCCTGGTACGTCGCGAAGAACATCGTGAACACGCCGACGCCAATGACAATGTTGTTGAAGGTGCGACCCTCGTTGACAAGCCGAGAGTGGAAAAGACACGGGTAGATGAACGCCAACGGAACCGAGCAGAAGCCACCGATAAGAGCCACAAAGTTGTCCAGCTCTTCCTTGCCGAAGTACGCGATAGCAGCAGTGAGGCACACGAGCGCAAACCGGAACCCATTCTTCTCCCAGCGCCAGTATCCCTTTTGACTGTGGTGAGGAAACAGGTAGCCCTCCAGAATCTTCACCACCGGGTACAACATGAGCGGGTATGTGAACACAAGCGCGAGCGAGTAGGTAACCTGCACAGACATGGTAGCAGGACTGATTTGCGCGCTGGGCAAATTCAGCGTAACAACCGATTGGGTGTCCTGGCCAAACGCAGCGTACACAAGCCCAGCAAACACCGATAAGAGGGTCACAAGGAACAGCATGGTGTACGACAGGATGCGTGGGAACTTGTGCTTGACGTCACCATCCATAGCGTCGTAGATAGGCAACACCAGTCCGATGCCTTCAAAACAGTAGACAGAAGTACCCAACATCATAGCCCAACTGGTCGAGTTGAAGTTTTCCCACGTGGCACTGCCCGCTGGTGCACCTTCAAGTGTTTGCACCGTGTAGGAAATAATGTAGACGAGGCCAAACAAAATCAGCAAATCGGCGAACAGATTGGTGAGCGCGAAGTACTCGATGCGTCGCACCCACGACAATGGCGTGTACAGCAAAATCTGCAGCAGGATCAGTGTCAGCGAGGAAGATGCCGTCGTGCTTTGGATGTTGAACGCCGCCAAAATGACCTCGCCAATGTTTTTCTCCACGAAAATCAGGTACGAACAGCAAAAACCAATCTGCGAGAGAACGAGCGAGATGTTCACAGACACGCGGCCCACTTTACCAAACGCCTTTTCTCCCACAAGTCCGTACGACACGCTGGTGTGACCACGTCCACGCAGCAACACGTTGGAGCAGTCAGTCAGCCGCAGCATACAAAAGGTGGACAATGCAGCCGAGCAGCACAGTGCCGCAAGTGAAAAGAGCATGCCTCCATTCTGGAAACCCTTGGGCAAGAACAAAATACCGCTGCCGATGAACGACTTGAGGATCGTGAACACGGTTTTGCCAACGGTCGCTCCAGGCTGCTGCTTCTCCGGCCTCCGCTTCCACGCGCGACTCAGCAGCGGCGTAGCAGTCTCCTACACGTCCACAGCAACGACTAGTCAGTTCAGCACCGAATTGCAACTCCATCTGCTCGCCATCTGTCATGCCACGTACGTCTGAATCGTCGTCATCGTCTGCCAGGCCAAGGCTGGCCACGATGAAGTCTCCGTACGCAGACTGCAGGAAGCCGGGCGTGGGCTGGATCGACTCCAAGAACGAGTCCTGCACGTACGTCGGCACGTGCGGACTATTGCCGCCGAGGTTGGAGATCACGTGGTCGCGACGGAATCCTCCGGGCTGCGCAATGTCCGACGCCTTGCCTGCATCGACAGCAAGCCAGTGAGCACCAATAGAACAATCTCCCTTACCATCTACACAAGACACCCACCAATGTCTTCGTGCAGGATCTCGCTCTGGCCCGGCAGCGACTTGGGGCGTGGCGGACCGTCCTGCGTCTCCTTGAGGATGGCGAAGAAGATGTCGCGCGTCATGTCGGAGCCTTCCTCTGCGATGTCGTGCACGTCTGCGGGCAGGAGTGTCTCTCCTTCGGCGCCTGTGGCTGGCGGCTGCTGCTTGTCGCTGGGATTGGCCATCGTCTGTCGCTCTCTCTGGTTGTGCTCGAAGCTCGGCGAAAGTGGCAATGAGCGCGTAACGGCAATATCTGAGACTATGCGGTGTGGCGCACATATTTATGCGACATGAACGCATTCCGCCAATCAACTGCAAGTTGCTTTTCGCTGCACGTCAAAGTGCAGCCATCGTCCTGCATTGGCAGTTTTCAACGCGGCCGAGAGGATGGCGCCAATATTCCCAGCGGGAACTCAGCAGCAGATTTAGGCTGTCGCCTGCGCGGCAGACACCTGAACTGAGTGCGAGGGCAAACCAAACTTATCATTGAATCCAATAAAACACTCGTGAGATCCTTGGCGACGCGGTACAACCAAGGACGCCGTTAAACAGAACGGATAGGCTCGTTGGGACACCCTTCGAGTCGGTGGATGCGGAACTCCGTGCAGAGGACGGTGGCGAATGCTTAGCAGTTCCAAATGTAGCCATTTCGGTGATTTGAAGGTCTCCGCTAAACTAGATTGCTGAGCTTAACTGGGAATCCCAGTGGCTATTTAGATCTGTTGAAGTACCAAACGGCCTATCTGCAGCAAGTACTAGTTACCAAGACGCATTGTTTTATGCGATTTGGCGTCCAATTGGTGCAGTTGCCCTCCTCTGTTGCAGCTACACAGCCCACACCCTCCGTGGAAACCTTGGGAATTGCCTGTAGTGTCGGTTGAGTGCTTCATTTTACATCATCATCGCGAGCTCCTTTCCTTTTCAGTCGCTCGGGCCGGGTACCGGTACCCGCACTCAGCTCAGTCAGCACTACCGGTATTTCCACCATGTTCTTGGAGGCGTTGACGTCCCGATCAACGGTCGATCCACAGCCCCTATTGCGCTTTAAGCAATGAAACACCTTGTGCACACCAACTGTATGCATTTTGCCATCTTGGAAACGACGGTGGACCTGCTGATTCTCCATCCGCTCTGGTGAATCGCAGTCGTGGTGAATCGTGCTGGTTAGGTACTCATCTACCACCATGACATTACAGTACTCGAAGAGAAGGCGTCGTAGCTTGATCACCGGCCCAGGCGTCTTCTTTTGATTACTCCATTCTTGTTGGACATCGGCATGTTGCCGAAAGCGACAAGAGTGCGCTAACCAGGCGGCCCAGCCAGCTCTCGACAGGCGAAGGGAAGATTCCTCTCGGCCAACATCCGACGTCGAAAGCGCAAATTGCGAAAAACCTTAGTCATGAAGAATGAGAACAGCATCTCCATAATGGGTACAGCGTACTCGACGTAGGTTGGAGGTTGGAAATCGAGGCAGTCGTTTTTGACGGCATGCCCGAAAAAATATGCCTCACTTCAGCGTTGTAGTCAATCTTTCGACGCACACGGCGGTTGCTAAAGGAATATCCACAGTTGCTGTAGAATTGCTTGGATGGATAACTGAAGAACTCTTCGCTAAAAGATTGTGTTTGCGTGTCGTAGCTGCTCGCCACGAACATGTCCGTGTAGCCAGGATCTACACCTTTAATGCAGTCGTAGTCTTCTACCTTCTGTGTTCGTTTGGCTGCTGGCGCCGCCTTCGTCTTGTGGAGGATAACACTTACACCTTTGCCATCTGTTGAAATTTGATGGCGAAAGCTTAAACTCTTTACTCCAGGCCGTGAATCGAAACACTGCAGGCCCTGCACCTAAAATAGTTTTCGCCACCACAAATCAGCCACAGGAGCAGATGTAACGGGGTTACACGTAACCTGGCTACATTGGTGTGTGTCACACTAAGTGGTGTGACCACATGATAACAGAAAGGAGTTCTCAGTACTCGAAATATAACAAGAGTCAGTACGTGGCTTCAGAGCCACAAGTATGCATTTGATTAGGTATTAGTATGGTCGATAGTTAGGGTAGGACATTCGAACCAGGGCGGCCCGGCCGCCCTTGAGACTAATACAGGCAGTTTGGAAAACACACAGTAGAGTTTATATACCTTGCTTAAGGTTCCTATAAGACTCTAGGAGCCGGGTACGGATTACCCTTGGCTCGCACCTATTCTTGGTATAAGAGCGAAGGTCGTGGACCTTAACGCTTCCTCAAAGCAAAGAGCTACGGCAGCCCCGCTGCAGCAGACCAATTCTTCTCCTTTAGGTTATCCTCCAACGAAAGTTACTCCGCCATTCGAATCCGTCACAGTCATCTCCAGCTTGAGATCGTCACGGCTACGACGTAGTAAATCCCTATGGCCTGTCGTAGTCATTGTGTAGTAGCTACTCGTGAAGCCCTGTTTGGTTGGGAGAACGCTGTACACTCGTTCGAGGCGGACTTTCTGGTCGTACTTGTTGTCCTCGTTGAACTTCTCGACCACACTTAACCACGTGTGGAAGAGCCGTAAAATGCGAGTCGATCTCCATGCAATTTTCCCATTTTGCTTGCGTGGAATAGAGTCGCGGAGGTCTAGTGCAATCTTCTCGATGGACATACACGCGATACAGGTGTGCGAAAGAGTTTACTTCTTGCGCTTCCGTTTCCGGCAGTTTGAGCAACACCCACGTGTGTACAACGTGTCCAGGATGCACTTCACTATTGTCTTCACGTCTAAATTGTTCTTGCCGTACTTAACCTTCATGAACTGTCGCAAGCGCCGACCGAGGTTCATCCACATACTGTTTTTGACGTTGGTAGCCATCTGTGTTGCTGCCTCGGCAAACCAGCCTGCGCAGAGGTACTCAGCGTTGATGCTTCGCGTACCACCTCGCAATGGTAGGTACGTGTCGATTGCTTGCTCAAAATCAACCCATTTCCACTCCTCGATTAGTACCCCCTCCTTGTGCTTCCTCTTCATTGCAGTCTTGTACAATTCATACATGTCTTCGCACGACTTCGAAGCTCGTGCTGAGTTAGCGATAGAACTCATTCACCGGCGAAAAAACGTTTGGTCGAGTACGAGTAGCTCCACACTTTCATCCGACTCTTCGATAGTCCGCAGTACATAATAATTGGCGAGGAGCCAGGCCTCCATAGTGATTATGTTCATCATGAGGATAGCGTCGTCGCAGTGAAGTGACAATGCCTCACACTCGCAGAAAGACTGCAGCGTAAGCTTCCGCGCGACTAGATCCAAATTCTTACTTGCCTTGATGCGAAGTGACACATCCCGCCTACAGCGCTTGGTAGCGGCTGCCTCCGTATCAGGGTCAGGCGGACGTTTCTTTGGAGGGGGCGGAGGGGGAGTTTGTCTGGGCATCGGCGAGGCGAATTCGTAAATGAGGTCACCAAGAAAATGTGTGGACATGGGTGCACACCGACCCCTTAGCGTTGGGCCTCGGATTTTTACAGTCCGCGCCTAGATAAATCGGCCACCCACGTTGGTGGCCGTAACTCAGTCAATATTACGAATTGAGCCTCGCTATTTAGATATGTTTTACAGACAATTATTAGGATAGCCGTGCCTGTGTTAACAAGCGGGATTTCAGAGTCCTTGACGTGACTACTATACTAAGCACCTCCTTCAGCACTGCGCCAGGTTATATCGGCCACCTAGCCCTTTACTCAAATCAAGTAAGATGCATCAAAATGATTGTGACTCAATAGTGGGTCTTGTTTCCTTTTATATCGACTACTTCTACGCAGCGGCGCGGCATCGACTCGATGAGGGACAGCAGCAAAGCAGTAGGAATAGAATCCCATGCCTCGAAAAGCGCAGCTGTTAGCTGCGCTACACTATCAAACTGTTTTCCATTATAATAAACCCTTCTACTCATAATGGACCACAGATTTTCAATAGGATTCAGATCTGGAGACTTTGAAGGCCAATCTAGCACATGCACATCTTGTTCCTTGAAGAACTCCATGGTGCGCTTAGACGCGTGGATGCTGGCGTTGTCCTGCTGGTAGATGTAGTCCGTACCGTAGTTTAGATGCGCAAAGGGGAGGAGATTCTCGGAGACAGTGTAGATGTAGTCCTCCGAGTTCTGCCTTCCGTGAAGCATAACCAACGGCGACTTGCCGCGAGCGCTAAATGCAGCCCAGACCATAACGGAGCCGCCCCCAGCTTGCCGTCGCTTCGTTTGGCGGGGCGGTTTTCGCAGGCCTCGCCAGTAGTGCTGAAAGCCGTCCGGGCCGTCCAGGTTCCACTTCTTCTCGTCCGAGAAGATAATGGTGTCCAAGACGGCCCCGGCGTCTTTCCGCACTAGCATGGCGCTGGCCCACTTCTTCCGCGCCATCATGTCCTCCGGCTTCAAGGGCAAGGTGTTCACCATCTTGGTGTACACCAACCAGTCCACCCTGGAAAGGGTGTGCTGGATGGTGCGCACCGAGACGGAGATCTGAAGCTCTGCCTTGAGCTTCGCGGCTGAGAGATTGCCCTTGGACGCCGTGCGAACCAGGCGTCTGGTTTCCCGGTCAGTAAGGGCGGGTGGGGACCTGGGCGCTTATGCGGCTTCTGGGGCACGGGGGAGACCACCCTTGCCACGGTGTCTCTGCTGCGCGCCGTGATCAGCGCAATGTCACGGGCGCTCAGGCCTGCCTCGTGGAGGCCTTCAATTCGGCCGCGCTCGCGGTCTGTCAGGCGGGGCTTTTTCCGGGCGGGTAGGGGCTTCTTTTTGCGTGGCATCTCGTAGAGTGAGCGCCATGCAGTTCTCTCTAGCGTCCATGTAACGACCAGTTAATTGAGTCACAATCATTTTGATGCATCTTACTTGATTTGAGTAAAGGGCTAGGTGGCCGATATAACCTGGCGCAGTGCTGAAGGAGGTGCTTAGTATAGTAGTCACGTCAAGGACTCTGAAATCCCGCTTGTTAACACAGGCACGGCTATCCTAGTAATTGTCTGTAAAACATATCTAAATAGCGAGGCTCAATTCGTAATATTGACTGAGTTACGGCCACCAACGTGGGTGGCCGATTTATCTAGGCGCGGAGTGTATTGAGGGGCTCATGCAATTGGCAGATTGCACATTGAAGGAACCCTTGATCTTGACGGCACCCTTGCAATGGAAGGCATGTGCTGGCCTTCCGTTCTGTTAAAGATACCAATTTATGATTCCTGGACTTATTACCATGTGTTGTAGTTGAAGGTTCCTCCTGCCATCTTTTTTGGACACCCGAGTTCCGCTAAATAAAGGCATGTTACGCAGTCTGCGTGCTTCGTATTGTGGTAACTGGACTATTGATGCATTGCAATGGCGTCGAGCATTGATTCGGAGTATGTTGGACCCAGTTTGGAGGAGTTGGCACGTGATGCGGAGTTGATGCACGACCCTGAGAGTTGGGAGAAAGATGACCGAGACGATACGTGTACCGAGTCTCAAGCGGAGGAGCAACCGGGTTTGAGTTTGAAGAGCATTCCTCTCGACATCAGTGGTGATTGCAATGGAGAACGCAATGGTGAACGTCATGATGCTGCAAGTAAAGAACTTGCAGAGTGTGATTCGGTTCTTCCTGGATTGAGGTTAGACGGCATTCCTCTGGACGTCGATTCGAGTCGCAGTGAAGAAGATGAAGGAAGTGCATCTTATCGCGACTCAGAGCTTGCAGACTCGTGAGATTCGAGACGACGAAGACTGCAATCCTAGCAATGAAATTGAAGATGGCGAGTCCCATCACATGGCGTTCGACCAGCTGCCGCATCTCTCACCAGATTTGCTGCACCCCAAGAAAATCGGCAAAGGCACCAAATTCCTTAAGAAGCCGGTGGTTGTCGAAGCTAGACAAGTTTCACTCTTTGAAGTTCACCCGCTGCTTGAGTTTGCACGAAGTCACTTCAACCTCACAGCACCGAGGGCGTCGATTTTCCACAAGCCTATTGATTTTGACCTAAGGGAAGCGTCTCGAATGGGAAAAGAAGCTGATCTCGACGCCGCTGACGCGTCTACCGAAGGATCAAGTATCGGTGGCAGTACAGGCCTTCCGCAACGTCTCCGGTTTCATGGGCAATCGTGCAAGTGGTAAAAACCAAATTGATCACTGCTTCAAACTATTGCGCAATGTTGTTCCAAGGTCCCGAGCGCTCAAGGACGAAATCTACTGCCAGCTCTGCAAACAGCTCACCAAAAATCCCAGCGCGTAAGTCGTTTGTCAGTCTCATTGTCTTCGAATCTTTTCACTAACCAGAGTTTATGGTTGTACGTATATGAAAAGGAACGCTGTCTTGAATGGATGGCTGCTTCTCAATGCGTGTCTTGTTACCTTTCCGCCATCCCTTCCACTAGCAGAATGCCTTGAACGGTTTATCAGCGTGCATATCCGAGCAAATGGCGAGACAGGTATTAGCGCAGAGGTGACGGCTTACGCTGTGGAAGCACTTGCGTCGTTGGGATGTTGCGCCACCGAGGGTGAACGTAAAGAAATCCCAAGTGCTGCCGAGTTGAGAGCTCTACAGCAGCATTCTCTCAATGACATCATTGTAATGCTTGCCGATGGCTCTCATCTCGTTATGCAAGTCAGTGGCTGGACTACGAGCCGTGATCTGGCTGGTCTGGTAGCTCAAAAACTGGGTGTGTGTCACGAAAAAGCCTTCGCACTGTTTGAAGTAAACGACAATGAAGAGGAATATCTCGTGCCAGACAATGAGCGCGTGATGGATTTATACGCCGAATGGGAGCGCACGCACATCGACGTTAGTGAACTCAAACAAAAGAAGAAGAAAAAGGAAAAGATGAACGGCGAGTGTTCGGCGTCGAAAGCGGCAGCAATACAAGGATATTATCTCAAGTACAAGGCGAACCTGTGGGTGCACGTGGACGATGAAACCTCAGCTGATGTCGGACTCTACTATCTACAAGCCGTGCACAACGTGATTAACGGTCGATACCTTTGTGATTTGGATGTTGCAATTGAGCTGGCCGGCTATCAGTTGTATTGCCAACTTGGCAACGGCCAGACCCCGACACTAACCGAAATCATGTACGTACACTGTTTGCTACTACATGTAGTAGCGCATTCCTTTCACCAAAATTCGGACACTCAAATCCTTTGTTTTGTCCCCAGAAACAACATTCACGAGTACATTCCTCGCACTCTGCTCAGTGCATCGAATCGATCTTCTATAGCTGGTCAAGTACTCGCCAGCTACGATACTTTTGTGAACAGTTGGTGCGTACAGTCATCACAACAAGCTCGACTAGCATATTTGCGTCTCTGCAAAAGTCAGCCATTTTACGGGTTGACAATTTTTCACGTCCGGAACTCACGACATCTAGCAGTATTGCCGTCTCGCGTCAGTATTGCCATCAACGACGTCGGTATCGGCATTTTGGGCGCCGACAGTGACGAAGTTTTGGCAATGTTTTCGTACACTGACGTCGCTAGTTGGGGTTACAGTGCCAACTCGTTTGTTTTCAACGTGGCACGTGGCAGGGAAGAGACCGAGCACTCTTTCAAGACTGTACAGGTAAGACGTCCACCGCTTCAACGCCTCTCTCTATGATTGTTCTAACCAATCTGTATCTGCTTCAGGGCAAAAGCATCAACGACAACGTGGCTGCCTACGTTAACTATATCATATCCTTGACCACTTTTGCCACGGACTAGCTAAGAAATAAACCAGCGGTTGTTCGAATCAACACTGATGGTTTATTTGACTTCGCAGCAAATTTGAAACTTGACGCCACCAGCTCCAATTCAGCTTATTGTGCATTGGCACAAAAACACGTACGGTGTACCAGTGGTCAGTGCAGTGGACTGCTCGAACGGGTTTCGACTTAGTACCTCCGCCTCAGCCGGCGGCCAACACGCCTTAAACTTCTTGCTCATCTTCTTCGAGAGTAAAGAGATTTGTCGCCTCCTTGCAAGACCTTCCTGTGGAATCGAACCCGGTTTCTTCAGAAATGGTGCAGAATCAACCCCGAAGTTGTTGATATCTCCACTTCTGGTGGACGACACCAGTGAAGTTTGTTCTGGGCTCTCTTCATCTTTTTCACTGGTTTTCTGGGGTCTTTGTACGGTAGGTTGGTGCCGCTGCAAAGTTGAGTCCGACGACGCTCTGCTCAACGCCGGCTGGATCGGTGTCATGCTCCAAAAGCTCATGGATCGCGACTTGATGCGCAAAAGACCACCGGACCGCCGCTTCGTTGTTTCCCATACCATCAATTGCGCGATCTCGTTGTCCGAGAGAGCGAACTCAAGCCACTTCGTGTACTGCAGCTGGTGATCTGATGTCTCCAACGACAGTAACTTGGTCCGGAAGTGCCTTCGCAATAGCGGACTTTTAGAAGCATCCGAGGTAGAATCGCCACAGTCATGACGCCGCGATTCATGTATTCGGTGGACGTCAGCATCCGCCATCATTCGGTTCGTTAGCAAACAGCACAGTAAATCTAAGAGAAAATTTAAGCGATAAGATCATCATTAGCTTAGTTGGCAAGTTAGAAACAGTGAGCCGCTAGAAGAAATACTAACCTGCAAGTTGTTCGATGCCTTGCTGATCCAAGTACTCACGATCCTGGTGGTTCAATATCTGAAATAACAGGTGTGCTTTTTCATCTGGTAACCCACGACTTGCAACTGACAAAAACTAGTGCGCACCGCAGCGTCAGCGACCAAATATTCCACTAATGGAATGTGCACAAGAGTACGAACCTGAATCAAGCTAGAAAATGAAACATTTCCATACCCGTCGGCTCTGAGAAGACGATATACTCGCCCATAAACATCAACCGGCCACTGCAAACGAACAGCAACCCGTAAGCTCTTCACACAAACTGAAAAATAAATTCTCCGCGAGCTTACCGTACTAAACTCCCGCGACAAAATGCTTTCCAGCTCTTCCTGCCGCAGACCTCGCAGCTTAGATCGCCCGCACATCTTTCGTTGAAAGCGAAGAAATGTGAACTCATCTTGGAGTCTCTCCATCTCTAGGTGGCTAAAATGTGTTTGTTTGGAAAGTACTGTAAATTCAGCCTTGCGCAGCTGGGGAAGACGGCGAAGCGCTGCACGCATATCCTCAATAGACTCGTCCTTGAGGCCATAAAGAGTCCGCGCTTGCTGGAGCAACGCCTGTGGGGAAATTTCCGTTGCACTTTGGCACTGATCTAAAATGATCTTGTAGATGTAACTCGAATCCCATTGCTCCATTTCCTGTGCCGACAATATCGAGCGTCAGTTTGGATTTCACTCGTTAACATTCGTTAATGTAAGACATTCAAACCATAGTACCATGTGAAGTTGGATCTTGTCCACCGCAAGACGGAAGAAGTGAAGCGCGATAAGAAGATGCAAAATTGTGCCATCCTCCTCTCGAAGCATCGTATCCCACACTTCACGTAGCAATGGTAGTGGCAACTCGCCCACCCAAAGAGACACAAACCATTTGCAGGACAACAGAGTCGTCACTAGGGGCAAATCCACCTGAATAACAAATATTAGAAGCCGATCGAGATAAAAAAAGCTGCAGCAGAGCACTTACTTTGGCAAGGATCGGGTAGTGAGGTACCAACTTTCTAACAACCAGTTCATGATACAGTTTACAGTCCTGCAACCCATTGCGGCGTGAGTCCTACACGTTAGTACTCGTCACGTCCCTCTTTCAAGAACGCCAGACGCACCACTTGAAATCCATGAAGCTTGGGCGTCCTGGCAAAAAAGTCTTCTGGGAATACCCTACAAATATTCGATAAAAACAACAAACACTACAATCAGCCTGACAATCATCATCTAACCATCCCAACCTTCTTAAAATTCACCTTTCGATGACACTGGCATAGACCCAGAACGCCTTCTCCTCGTCTCGTTTGTCGTCCACGTTCCCCAGCAGGAAACACAGCACGTCTGCATGTCCTTGGACGTACCCCACGCGAGGGTTTCTCTGCATAACAGTCCATAATTCTAAGTTATTTCTCTCCTATTTACCCCTGTATCTTCTACTTTGTCCTACCAACGCGTAGGCTGTCAGAATGTTCTTTAGCGAAGGTAGAAAGCGGTCCATCACTTGCTGAGGAAGTTCCTCTTCTTCCTCTGCATTTTGTAGCTCCTCCTTCTCCTCTGGAGACAACAGAAAGAGGCGAATGGACTCGCCCGTACGAGGCACATCCAGCTCGATCTGGTGCACATCCTCCTCGAACTGGGGCGACGGGCAGCCCCCAGAGCGGCGGAGGTACTCTCGGTAGCCCACTGCGCTGCTGTCGCGAAGCTCCCGAGCCCCAGACGTCGCGAACCAGTCCACGCGCGGCTCCATCTTCGTCTGAGATTTGTGTTGTGCTGCCACTTCAACCGTAGGGTTTCTAGGGTTTACAGCAAATACTTGTAAACCCTAGGAACCCTAGTTTAATCGAAAAAATAAAAAAATCTTTTTTGTAGAGCGACCTTGAGAGGAAGGAGAGGAACATGTCGTCGGTTCAAGTGGCCCCCACGCGCATGTAAGGCGCTTCTCTCAGCTTTCACGCTAGCTGCAGATGCTTAAGTTGTACATGTACTCACCCACTGACGTTTGGTTGCTTTACGGCAGGGCGCTGACGACCTTCAAGGGCAAGAGTGTTGGCGCTAAGAAAGGTTTGTTAAGTAATAATCTCCCGTATTTGAGAGCTCTGTCACTGACACAGAACGTTGTCTAGGGTTTGAGCTGCTGAAGAAGAAGGCAGACGCACTGAAGATGCGTTTCCAGGCCATGTTGCGCGAGATCCAGAAGGTCTGAAGTGGCTTCTTAGGGTTTTAATCGCTGTCTGACCTGATAACGAACTGTTATTCTCTTCTGCTGGTGTGCAGACCAAGATGTCCATGTCCACGGAGGCATCGGAGGCCTTTTTCTCGTTAACGCAGGCGCAGTATGCGGCTGGCGACTTCCGTAACAAGGTGATTGAGTCGGTGAGCACGGCGGAGATCCGCACGCAGAACCGCATCGACAACGTGGCAGGCGTGAAGCTGCCGGTGTTCACGGAGGTGGAAGTGAGTCGCGAGAAGAGCGACAACATCGGACTGGCCGGCGGAGGTGGCAAGATCCAGAACTGCCGTGAGAAGTTCCGTGTGCTGCTGCGTGCGCTGATCAAGCTGGCGTCGCTGCAGGTGGGTGGAAACAGGAGATCTGAGGCGGACTAAGGGGCGATAGGCTGACGAGAGTGTTGTTTCTATGGCAGACCTCTTTTGTGACGCTGGATGAAGCGCTGAAGGTGACCAACCGTCGTGTGAACGCTCTGGACAACGTACGTGCTGCGGTAGTACTCCATTGTGCTTGCTGTGCAGTAACTAATCGATTTTGCTTGACACAACTGATGCAGGTGACCATCCCTCGTATCGAGAAGACCATCTCGTACATCACGCGAGAGCTCGATGAGCTAGAGCGTGAGGACTTCGTGCGGTACGTGGCGTCTGTAGGTGTCAATTGCATCGGCTTCACAAGCTCATGTGTCGCTCTGTGTGTTCATTGACGTCTGCAGCATCAAGAAGGTGCAGGCAAACAAGCAGGAGCACGAAAAGATCATCCTGGCCAAGGCAAAAGGTGCAACATCCATCTTAACAGGCGGATCTCATTCAGATTCAAGTGCTAATGCTGTGTATTGTATTTTGCCGCAGAGGGAGCCGAGGCCGCCAAGTCTTCAGCTGCCGCAGTGGACGACGACCCGTTCGCGGACGTCGTGGCGTCGGACCGCGACATCCTCTCCCAATACGAGCCTTCTGCCGATGCTGATGTGGTGTTCTAAGCAAAATGAGATACGCAGGAGCAGACGTGAGCTTCCTAGTGGACATTGGACATGAGTTTGTGAGGTTTCGCGCCTTCATCGGGGCACTTTAGTGCAGCTAAAACTTCAATACAGCAACGTGCGGGCCACTTGACTGCGTTTCACTATCGCCGTTCCCTATCCCTGTGTCATTCGAGTTCCTGGCCAGTCGTTGACAGCAATAATGGAGCCCATTGCTAAGCGTCTCAAGCAGTCCGCCGAGAGCGCTCTCCAGTCCAAGAAGAAGACCAAAGAGGACGAAGACATTGCAGAGCAGATCAAGCGATTGGAAGCCGAGCTCCAGGACTCCAGCGACTCGGATTCCGATTCCGATTCCGATGATGACACACCCAAAGCGGTTGTGAATTTATCCGCGTACGCTTCGGAGCGCATCGAGTCTCTGCCTGAGAATCTGCTCCCGGCTGCAAGACCTTCTTCCAACCCCCCACCAGCCAAGAAGAAGCGCAAGAAATCGCAGCAGGAGGAGAACGAACAGGCGGCCAATAAGGCGCTGGAGCTGCTGGGCGACGCGCTCTCGTTCCCCAAGAAGGTTCCGTTCGCGTGCAAGCCGTGCAAGTTCATTGGCAAGGACTTGGAGGAGTTCCAGGCCCATCGAGCGTCTACGCAGCATTTGGAACGCGTGCAGAGTGGCGGCAAAATGCTGACTTGTGTTCTGTGTACCAAGTCGTTCACGAGTCCTGCGCAACTCGAGGAGCACCGTGCTGGTAAATGGCACAAGCAACGCGCACAGCAGAAGGAGGCGCGCCACACAGTCAAAGTCTGCTATGATTTCATGCGTGGCGAGTGCAAGTTCGGCGACCGCTGCAACTTCGAGCACACACAGACCAAGGCCATGCGATCCGGACACGCACTTGATAAGACGCGCAGACGCGTGTGTGACAACTTTGCGCGGACCAAGAACTGCCGCTTCGGGGACAAGTGTTTGTTCTCGCATGAAGTGGCGAAATCGTAAGAGACTTTGGTCGTGAGACCTTTAAATGATAGAGAACTTGTTGTATTCATGCCAATCGGAACTTGATCAACTACAACTCAAGTTGTTCTCGCACAATGGACCATAACAACGCTTCCACTTGGTCAAATTACGGCAATCCAAGTCGTGCCCGTGCGTCTCGAATCGCAATGCAATCAAGCGTAAGTCCTGGCCATGAATCGAACTCAATTGGTGCCAGCGGGGCAAAGTACGGCTGCTTGTTGCGGTTGTAGATCCACGTCTTGTGTCGACAATTACTCCTTCACGGGTACCAGCACAAATGAACTTGGACACCTTCGTCTGTAAGTCTTCGATCCTGTCGGCTGCCATCATGAGTTCGATGACAACTGCAGGTACGCATGGTGTATACGCCTTCTCTTGATCGTCGGGGGATAAATTCGACCACGTGAGTTCATCAATGTAAGAAAGGCTTGGAATGAACTGGTGGCGATATCCACGAGATGGCGGAGTGTTGAATTGGTAGCCTGATCTGTAGTCTCTGATCATTGCTTTCAGTTGTGGGTGCTGTGCCAACCAATTCTCAGCCTGCGCTACCGCTGAAATCTCCTCTTGACCTGACGCCATCCCAACTGACAGCTCTTGCACGAAAAGAAAATGGAAAGTCATACTCGAGCAAGAACCTCGTCTCCTCCTCCACTTCATTCAGATCTGGAGGAGGCGTAACTTTGTATTTTCCTGGGATTGCCGCAACGTGAGCCCCACCCGGTAAAGCAATCGCCATGTTCATTGGAAGCACAGAAGTCCACATGACAAACTATGGGAAAGGTGCTGTAGATTGACATGGCAACTTACCTGAAGGTAGCACTCTGGCCAACTACAACCCAAGTTGCTCTCGCACAAATGTTTCTAGACGCTCAAGCGTGAATTCGCCATCCAGGCGTTGTGACACATCCACAACAGCTTCCTGTTGTTGCTGACCACGGAAGATTAAAACCACTGGAAGGTCTGCCATCTCAATGGACGCGTCTGCTTCCTTGGCAACCAATGCCGCGAACTATAACATCAAAAACCAACACGGTCACCTTGTTAGCCCTTGTTGTTCACATCCTCGCAATGACGTAGCCACTTACCTTGACATGAACGAGCTTTCGTGCCAACAACTCCAACTGCGTGTTTAGCAGACCGCAGGCGTAGTTTTCGGAGTGGTAAAGGTGCACGAGCATGTCAGTGCCAGCTTCTGCTTTCGACGTCAGAGCTACAAACTGCTCCGGCGTGATGAACTCCAGCTCACCAAACACCTTTCGACTGCGCGCCGCTTGCTGCATCTGCTTCACGCGCATCTCTGCATACTGAGCCAAGAAGGCGTCGTCCACCAGGTCGCCGTCGTCGCAGTCACAGTCGGATCCTCCGTCACACTCGCATTCCAAGTGTGCAGTTGGGTCTTGAGTCGACGGAGTAGAACTGACGGTAGCACCTTTGGCAATGCGATTGAGAACTGCTTGACGCTCCGCTTCTTTCCTCACGCGCTAGTAACAACAACCAACTCAGTCGTTTGATCATAGATTCCAGCAGGCACGAGCAGCTCACCTCCTGTCTCTGGTGACGCTTGTGGGCCTTGTAGTCGTTGATGACTCCCTTTGGTCCAGTGTTTGCTGAAGCAAAGTCACGGTCCTTGCCACCACGGAAGCCACGCGTAGGCTTCCCCCACGTCTCACCGTCCACTTGCTTCTGCTTCCATGGTCCTGTAGGGTCAGCGACGGAGTGTACGCGGTCCGTGATCTCTTCCTCGTCACTGTGGCACAACAATTAGCTTCCTCTTGCTGTCCAAAGCGTCTATGGACTCCGTTACCTGGCCTCGGAATCCGAGTTCACGCGGCCACCCAACTCGTCCGCGTCGCGGTCTTGGAGCACGTTGTGTTGCAGGAAGAAGCGCTCCATTGGAATGGGTAGATCTGCTCTGCGCCGCTTTGAGTGATCGCTACGATCCCCGAAATATGGAACAGGGACGTCCACGGACACTCAACAGATGCAAAAGGCAACAAGTGACCAAGCACAAATGCAAATTATATGTGAATGAAGAAAGAGCCAACCGCACAACTGCACTGCACTCTACAGAACGCTTTCGTCATTGTTTTCCTGCTTCCAAAAGCGATCCATCGGGATTAAAAGCTGCCTGGGTTTGTCCTGCGCGCTTTCGTCCGACCGATTGTGTCCTGGGAGCCTGCATCTCCACTGCTGTACGTCTTCTTCATAACCGTCTCTTGCACGGCGTCATGAATCCTCCGAGATCCGAAGGGATCATGGCTCCGCGCGCGACCCAAAGACGCTTTAGCCCTTGCCCGACTGCTTCATGAGCCACTGGATGACCTGGTCGATGTTGACGAGGCGCAGCGCCGAGATGGGGATCACCAGCCACGGGTTGTCCACAATGTAGTCCAGGTTCAGCTCGCGGATGAGCTCCGGCTCAGAGATGTGAGGCTCCAGATCGATCTTGTTGGCCAGCACCAGCAGCGGCGTCGTCGCCAGCTCCCTGCAACACAACACAAAGCAGTTAGCACACCACAGCAACTAGTGCTCAGCTACTGTACAGCAACGCACCGGTCCTCTAGTAGGCGGTGCAGCTCCTTCCGCGCGAGGGAGATTTGGTCAAACTGTTGCAAATCCCACAAAAAGGTGAGTAAAAGGAGCCTCCACCAAGAGCAACAGACTCCCAGCTACAAGAGCGTACCGCGTTGGCGTCCACCACATATATAATGACGTCACAGCCGCGCGTGTAGCGGCCCCACTCGCTCCGGTATTGTGCCTGCCCGCCGATATCCCAGCACTTCATCTGTACGCCTCCCTTTTTCACCAGTTTCACGTTCAGACCGATGGTTGGGCACGTCTCCACGGGGTGCCCCATGGCCATCACGTTCAGCAGCGTCGTCTTGCCACTAGCAGCGCGAGAATCCGTCAGGAATCAGAGTTATGATACAAATAGTCACGAGTCGCCGCCCTCCAAACGCACCTGTTCTCGAGCCCCACGAGCACGACCTCGAGCTTCTTGGTGTAAAAGGCCTGCAGCATCTTCTGGAGGATGCCGCCCATGGTGCGTTGATGCGCTTTGCTGTGCTTTGCTGTCGACGGCTGAGGCCTGGAGCTGATCCGAGATGACTCGACCCGCTCGCTTCTTCTTTCGTTCTGGGCAAAGGGGAAAAGTGGCTGCGCTTGGGGAAATGTCGCGCGAAGGTGGAGATAGCCGCGGTTATGAACGCAAAACTGATTTTTCCCAAAGCGTAACCAGGGGTACACCCAAGGATACTGTAACCTGCTAGAGCACTGGAACGTCTTCTTAGCACGGAAGTTGCCTTCACCTGCAAAGGTATTTCGTCGACGCAAGGGATTGGCTGTTGTGTTTCAACGGAGGTTGACTGCCTATACATATTCACGACACTAGGAAGTTTGGATAGCAGCCGTGAAATGGTGGAAACCCTATCGTAACCCTTGTGTACCCCGCCTCCATCCAATCAGAATCCGCCGGTTCGAAGCGACGCGCCATATCTCGATCGGCTGAAGATGGTGGTGTTCCACGTGAAGCGCGGCGACCGCAGCGAGTTCTTGTTCCAAGCGCCCGTTTCCACGAGCAATGACGCGCTCATCCGCTCGTTGTGTCGTCTGCAGAACCTCCGACTGCGACTGGCGGCGCTGGCCGAGGCGCTGGAAGGTCTGGGCCGCTACGGCGTGGCCAAACCCCCGCAGGAACAGGGACTGGACGCGTACCAGGAAGGAGCGGCACACAAACAACGTGGAGAGTTCTACGAGGCAGATCCAATGGGCCATCGCACGGGCGAAGGCGTGAGTCCGCAGCTCAAGGACGTCCTGGCACGAGTGGCCGTCGATGCCAAGACGATGCTGGACAGCAAGACGCTAGTGGCTCGACGCGTGTGCACGGAAGAGAGTGAGCTGCAAGAGAAGCTGCAGAACATCCGAGGAGCCGTGGCCATGGCGTTCCCCATGGGACTGCCGGCGCACGACCCCGTAAAGCTCATGCTGGACGCCGAGAGCACGGAAGAGGCGCTCGCCGACTCGTCCGCGGTGCTGGAGGTCGTGCCGGAAGATACGGCCGAGCTCTGGTGGGCGGGCAAACAGTTCTTCCGCGACCAGCACGTGAGTGACCTGGCGGGCAAGAACGAGAAGTCGACGCTCATTGTCAAGCTGCAGAAGAAAGGAGGCGGCGCGCCGAGTCGCGAGCCGGGGGTGAGTGAGGACGAACGCAAAGCCATGATGGCGTTCTACTTCAAGAAACAGCAGGAGCTGCAGCAGGCGGCGGAGGATGACGCCGAGGGGTACATGGCCTCGTCCTGGGCGGACCCCAAGGCACTCAAGAACTCGCTGCGCGGCACAGCCAACATTCGGCCCTTTTAATGCCGCAGCAGCGCTAGGATAACAACTGAATGACATACATACTTCCAATGCCTGCTTAATTGTGATAACGAACGAAACAGCATGCAAAGCAGGAGGTGTCTGCTAGTACTTTGGCCCTATCAATACGTTTCCGCATAAATAGCAGGAGATTGCTACGTTACATGCCACTTTCCTTCTGCTCACGCTCCGTCTTGATCCACCTGGAAGGCGGCACAAGACCGACCATCAGGTACACAATTTTACCCGTCTTGTTAGCGCAGGGTCGATGGGAGGTTTCTTGTCCAAGAACTCGGTGGTCCCACAACAACCTCTCTCTGTAGTGGCGGCTAGTACAGTCTCGCAGAACACGAAAACCAAGAAGAACAAGCGACACAAGTTCAATACGTTGGTACCTGAGCCGCAAGCACCGAGTCAGCCTTTGCAAAGCACTTCTCAAAGCACGACCACCTCTAAGACTTCTGCTCCAAGTGACAATTTGACCCGTGCAGATTTACGGGTGCAGTTCCTGAAGGCTGTAAAGCGTGGCGACGTCACTGAAATGGCAGACTTGTTAAAGCGATACCAGCAACCGAGGCCTCGAAGTCCAGATTCTCATGAAGATGAAAGTGAAGAAGGAGCCAACGAGGATCTGGTCAATATCCGAGGAATGTGGGAAAGCACGCCGTTGATTTCTGCTACACAGTACGCACACTGCGACGCAGCTCTGTGGTTACTTAGTCATGGAGCTAACCCACACGCTAGCAACGAGAAAGCGGTGACAGCGCTTCTGTTGGCTAGTCTGGAAGGGTTAACACACGTCGTGGTGCGACTTTTACAGGCCATCAAGACGGTGTCGGATGCCCTGCCGATCGACAAACAAGTCGGTGTCGTGTACAATTCATCTGCAGACCTCAACGTGAGACTGAGTCCGCTACTGGCAGCTAGCATGAACGGCCACGTAGATATTGTCCGCCTTTTAGTAGACCACGGCGCAGAGATGAACCAACAAGTGATCATTATTGCTAGCCCAGCAGCGTCGACAAGCTCTGACACGACAGGTGGTTCAACCGCTCTACTACTTGCAGCACGATACGGTCATGATGGAGTGGTAACTTTTCTGTTGGAACGAGGAGCAGACTTCATTTTAGTTGACGGTGCGACAGATACTTCAGCGCTCCTGTCGGCATGTGAGTTCGGCCACGAAGCATGCGCGTTGATGCTTCTTGAAGCAATGACATCACAATCCAAGCCACGGTTGCCCAACGACACCGAGACTGAAAAATGGCAAGCTCCCAATCGACAGGGTTATACAGCTCTGCACTTTGCAGCAGCCAACGGACTGATGAAGGTATGCGAGGCTCTGCTGGCAACGCTGAAATCCCAGCAGCAAACTCTCGAGGATGAGGTTTTGGTGACTGCGTTTGTGAATGCTCGTGCTGGGGCTCGACGGGAAAGCGCTTTGCTGTTAGCAGTTCGAAAGCGTCGACACGAGGTGGCTCGAATACTTTTGGAAGCTGGAGCGGACGCAGAACTGGCGGATCGCGGAGGAAGCACCGCCACACAAGTGCTAGCACGCAACAAACAAGACGAACTGCTTCGGCTGTGCGAGGCCGCAATTAGTAAGTCACAGCGACAGCTTACAAGTGAGTCCCCTACCATTGAAGACCTGCTGCTGTCTACAACTACAGGATCGCACAAAGAGGAAGAGCTTCGAGAAGCTGAATCACACGCGAAGCTGGACACGGATGCTTTCACGTCCGAGGGTGGTGCAGCTGATGAGCGATGAACACATTTCATCGAAGTATACACCGACAAGAATACGGCAGGGGTCAAAGCGCCTCGATTGCAGCAGCTCCAAGCCGAAAGTCATACAGCAGCATCGTATCCTCGAAGCCTCAGAGTGATTCTGGCGGTCTATCGACAGCAACTCAACTGCTTAGTCTTGCGAAAAATGGTTGCTGTGGTCTTCAAATTGAACGCCACGGGGCAAGAACTTGACTCGTACGGCGGAATGGAGCGTGCTGTCAAGATATGAAGGTCAACTTCAGCCTTGTAACACCGGAACAACGCACTTGGGCCTTACAATCACTGCCAGGCATTTGCAGCCGCACATCGAACGGAACAACAGGTGGAACAAACGCAATATTCCGCTTTCGCGTCACTTGCCCCCATTATGCCTTCTACCGCAATATTCTGCATTCGGCCAAAAATCGCACTGGGGGCAGCCACCCGATAGCGGCGACCATATCACTGACGCGACGGCTCCCAGCCCCTCGCTCTTCACTCTTCATCTTGTCCTCAAGATGCTGCCGCTCGCCGTCTCTCTCCGTCGCCTGGCCGCCCGCTCGGCCGCCGTGGCCGTGCGTCGCGCCGCGCCAATCGCCGCGTCCTCCTCCGCCTTCCGCGTGCTCGCCGCAGTGCCCGGCAACTCGTCCGTGGCCTGGTACTCGTCGTCGCCGCTGGCCTTCGGCGGAGCTGTCGTGGAGGAAGTTGAGGACGCAGAGGACGTGGTGCTGGAGCCGCTGCCTCTGGAGAAGGGATTCGTGGACCAGAAGCCCATCGAGGACTTTAACCTGTCGCAGGAGACGCAGCGCAACCTGCACAAGGCCGGCGTGACGCACCTCTTCCCGGTGCAGACGCAGTCGTTCGACGTCATGATGAAGGGCGCCGACATCATGGGCCGCTCCAAGACCGGCTCCGGCAAGACGCTGGCCTTCGCACTGCCCATCATCGAGACTATCCAGGCCAACCGCAAGAACACGCGCAACCCGCAGGCGCTCGTGCTGCTGCCGACCCGCGAACTCGCGCAGCAGGTGCACGACGAGGTGCAGCGCGTGGCTCCGCAGCTGCGCACGGTCAACGTCGTGGGCGGCATGTCGTACACGGTGCAGGAGAACCAGCTGCGTCGTGGTGTGGACATTCTTGTGGGCACCCCCGGTCGCATCATGGACTTGGTGGACAAGGGATCGCTCTCGCTCGAGGACGTGGACGTGTCCGTGCTAGATGAGGCCGACATGATGCTCAAGTTCGGCTTCCAGGAGGCTGTTGAGACCATTCTGGGCTGGGTGCCCGATGGCGGCCAGACCGTCATGTGGTCGGCCACGCTCCCCAAGTGGGTGAGCTCGATGGCGCGCAAGTTCCTGAAGGAGCCCGTGTCGATCGATCTGGTGGGCGACAACGACAACCAGGTGCCGACCACGGTGGCGCACAAGGCCATTAACGCTCCCGTGCGCGACCGTATCCAGGTGCTCGAGAGTGTGCTGCGTCTGCACGCGCACGACGGTCAGACGCTTGTGTTTACGGAGACCAAGCAGGAAGCCGATGAGATTGCCAACTCGCTGCCTGGCCAGGACGCTCGTGCGCTGCACGGTGACCTCTCGCAGGGTATGCGCACGTCCACGATGAACGGCTTCCGCAGTGGCCACGTTAAGACGTTGGTGTGCACGGACATTGCTGCTCGTGGTCTTGATATCGCCAATGTGGAGCTCGTGGTGCAGTACCGTCTTCCGAGCGACAAGGAAAGCTTTGTGCACCGTGCTGGCCGCACGGGTCGTGCCGGACGTTCGGGCACGAACATCGTGTTCTTCGACCGCAACGACGCGAGGGACGTGCTGGACTTCGAGCGTCGCTACAAGTTCAAGTTTGCCCACGCTGCCCCGCCTCGCCCGGAGCAAATGATCGCCGGCGCACTGGAGGATGTAAACAAGCAACTGTCGTCGCTGCCCAAGGCGAACGCGCAGCTGTTCGACGAGACTGCTCAGGCCATGATCGAGGAGCAGGGCCCGGGTGTGTTCAGCGCTGCGCTTGCGCTGTTGTGCGGCTTCGACACGAAGAAGCTGACGTCGCTTTCGATGCTGACGGGTCGCTACCGCATGCAGACCGTGCAGGTGGAGGGCGTTCAGAACGCTCGCGAGCTTAACACCCTGCTTTCATCATTCATGGACGACCGTGTGGACATCTACCCGGTTGAAGGCGGCAAGCTCGTGTTCGACATCCCGCAGGGCCAGATTGAGAAGCTGCAAGAGCACCTGACCGCTGCTTCACCTGGTCAAGAGGTGACGGTGGCTGCTGCTGTTGAGTTCCCGCGCCTTCTGATCGACAAGGCTGGCCGCAATAGCAACAACAACAACGGCGGAGGTCGTTTCGGCGCGCGCGGAGGACGCAACAACAACTCGCGCGGCTACTCAAACAACCGCTTTGGCGGCAACAAGCGCGAAGGTGGCAACAACTGGAAGCGCAATGACCGCGACGGTGGCTTCGGCCGCAACAATAACAGCAACTATGACTCGTCCTTCTCAAAGGGCCGCTCCTCGGGTCGCAGCAACTTCGGCCGCTTCACGGAGGGCGGTCACAGCGATCGCAAGTCGAACAAGTACAACGACTCGTGGTAAAGCAGACACAGTGGATAGAGGTGCTCCCCGTCGGCATCGACCAGAGGACTTCTGCGTCCGAGGACATGCATTGAGGGAATGTTTTGTATTTTAGATAGTGGAAACCACAGCTAGACATGCCCAGCAAGCGGCAGCCAGCATTCGGTTGTGATTTTGATTTGATAGAGCAACGATATTCAGCCAAATGACAACCAAAGAAGATTCATGTTCATGCTGCTATCCTCCTCATAAATAACGCCACTTGCTTGCTCGTTCAGTAGGCGCAACATATTAACACACCAGACCAACTACCCTCTCGGTGTCGCCTGCACGGTGTTACCATTTCCGAGGTCCGAGTATCCACGCGCACGAATGTGTTGCAGTGCGTCGTCCGAGAGTCGAACGGATGAGGCTGAAAAGCGCATGTCGGGCATGGACGCAGCACGGAAGTCGATCCGGTCCTGGCGCGTCTTGAGAGGCACCATTTGCACTGCACGCGACGAGCTGGCAACGACGTCGAGGGCTTCACTGACCGAGTCAATTCCGAGGAAGAGCCCCACGGACTTGTCAATGTCCGGGCCGTCACGTGCGCAGCAGTGGGCGCACTCGGCCACAAGACGCACAAGGTCGCGCAGGAAGTGCGTGAGCTCTAGCATGCGTGACGCGCCGTACTTGTTCACGTCCAGCACCACCATGTGCCGCGTAGGCAGACGCGACTGCTTGAGCTTCTCCACGAACGGGTGGCAGTCAGGACAGTCGCGGCACTCGAGCAGCAGCGCCTCACGCAGACGCTTGAACTCTCGGAAGCGGCGCTCGGCGTGGAAGACGTCGCCCGTGAGCTGGTGATACGTCTCGATCTCGTACACGAAGCGCGTCTTCTTGAGCGACGTGGGCGCCTCCTTCTCCTCGGGACGGAAGCGCAGCACCTGCACGGCCAGCGGAGACTGCGTGGGCGACGGAGAATCGAGTCGCGTGGGCTTAAGATCCACTTGGATCTCCACGAGCGACTGCGAGATCTCGTCCACCACGCGTCGCTGGAGGAGCTGCACCATCTCAATCGCTTGTTACCTTCGCGACCAGTTCTGGAATGGCACGGATCATCAGGAAATTAGAAACGGAGCTGCTCACGTGGGACTCGGTGCAATATTTGGAGTGATCAGCCACTTATAGCACGGGAATGTCAATTGTAATGTTCACGAACCAATCACAGCATCGGAAAAGTGAGTTTTCGATAGTGGGACACACAGCTTCAAGGAACTTAACAACTCGCTGACAAGCCTACACCATGTGCGTCGGGAAGCTCAGCAAGTCGGGCTGGAGGCGGCTCCAAGCTTCCACGAGGCGCGCGTGCTCGTCCGGGTGCGAGCGCTGCAGAGCCGCTGGATCCTGCTCAAAGCGACGCGAAGTTAGCCATGACCAGAAGCCATGCGAAATTATGGCGGCGCGGCTGGAATGGCCCGTTTCCGACCAGAGTGTATCCTCGTCGGGTTCGCCGTCTGGCTGACAGACGACTTGCCCAAGCGAGTGCCACTCCCAAGCACCGCCGACAGGTTGACATAACGTACCTCGGCGAAGCACACGAAGATCGTCGCGACGATCGAGTCCAGGATCGACGACATGATCGTGCACATGGCGTACCCGATGGACCCGCAGGCCACGAAGGTCAGGATGCACACGTTGAAAGTCTCTGCAGACAGCGAGAACAAGAGTTAGTTCGTCGACCAATCACAAGGGCTTGAACAACATGACTGCCACGTACGGCATTCGCCCGGGTGAGCGTCGAGCTCGTCCGGCGTACACCGCAACGCTAGGTACAGCCACGCCGACCCGATGACTCCCGATACCGTGCCTATGAGAACAGAGTTATCAGATCTGGGTACGCAGATGACCACGATGAGGCAAGACAAACGTACCGACAACTAGGCACCCCACGGCCAGAACACTTGAAATGAGCGAGTCGTTCAGCAGCGCCGTCCAACCTCGGTCACGGAAAAGATGCATGGTGTCTGTGCCAGCTAGCCGGAAGTCCTTCCCGTACAGAGCCACCTGGCAAAACGCGTACTTGTTAAAGTACTGCATGTTGCGCATGACCAGCTTTACCAAGAACTCAAGGCAGGCATTGGCACTGCCCTTGGCCTTCCGTCGCGGAGTCGACAGCAACAGAGTGTGCAGCGCGTTTAGCGCCGCTACTACCAGTGACCCGACGCAAATCGAGCCGAGCGACGTTGTGAGCGCGCGGGTTTGCGCTCGCTGGATCGTGTTCACATCGTGCGCACCGAACCACCACTCTCCAACAGCACCAGCTGTAATGCAGTGCACCACATTCTTCGCAACCTGCACGAACCAGAAGAAGCTGTAAAGTAGAAAACCAAATATCGTTAGTAGAGTTTCGACCCAATCGTCGGTAGTAAAAGGATCTTGAAGTACCTGAGCAGCATGAAGAAGAAGCAGACGTTGCCAAATGAGCTCGAGTCGTGGAGGTGCCCCACGGCCTTTGCCAGCACGCCCACCACAGCCGCGCCCCAGACCATGACCCAAACACCCTGCGCCAGCAGCGCCATGTATGCTGAAGTAATAACTCCAGGAAACACGCGCAAAATACGCGAAGCTGCTGTCAGATTCGACGCCGCGAAGGCGATGGATCGACGCACAGACGCGTAGTACGTGACGATCGTGATGGCGAAGAAAAGATTGATGAAGCCAATAGCTTTGCCGGACATTCCTGAATCGTAGAAAGCTGCCAGCGAGGCCGCAACGAAAGCCACGATGCTGGCCTTCAGCGTCCAGGAGATGACGCGCTCAGCGTGGTTCTGCAGCACCTGCAGCCACAGCGCTGACACGCCGCCGCCGATGCACGAGGTGGCCAGGAAGATGAGGAAGATCTTGAGGCCGTGCGATGACTCGTCCTCATGGTGCACTGTGAAGTAAATGCTCGAGACGTTCGGGAGGCCGAAGAAAAGCTGCGATTTAAACAGCAAAACGAGCAATTTACGTGAGTTAAGCTGCATCTGATTAGGCACTTTTACTCCATCAAAAACGTACCGCGATGAAGCTCACGACCGCCAGATTCGCCGCAAAGGCCACCGCGAAGAAGTGATCTTTCCGCTCGTCGCGACGACCCGACGGGAGCTGCTGCGGCACCTTCTCCAGCAGCACTTCCTCGTCCGCGCGATCCAGCTCCATGGGCTTCTTCTGCTGGAAGAACAATCGGATTTGGCGAAAATGGCCTCGCATTTCGACCAATCACAGCGCGGCGGGAGTTTCGTTGAAGTTGCCGACCATCACTCCGTATTCCGCATTCCGCGCTGCACGACGCAAGACGAAGATGGCGGAGCACGGCGAGTTCCTGACGAACCTGACGCTGGACGGCGTGCGCGAGGGCGCCTACATGCTGTGCAAGCACTCGGACGACCTGCTGGGCCACCACGCGCGCCAGGTGTTCCGCGAGAAGGCGGCGTCCATGCGCGCCGAGAACAGCATCTACTACTACCTCAAGGACCTCATGAAGAAGTTCGGGTTGCAGCAACACGCGTCCAAGATCAAGAAGACGGCGCACGGAGAGCCGCAACAGCTGGTGCTGGAGGCGCACGAGTTCCGCAAGCTCGTGGCGAGCGACCCGGCGTTTGAGAGCGCCATCCCGAGCGACCAGGTGGACGCGCTCTTCCACCGCATCGAGTGCGACTACCACAAGCTGCTGTTGCACAGGGACTTTGTGGAGTTTTGCCTGCTAGATCAGGACCAACTGTGCGTCTACTACTGCGTTTGTGTGTGTTGTAGTTGCTGAGTGTTCTTCTGTGATGGTAGGCGACTGCTACTTTACAAGTATCGTAAGCATCTGAAAAGCTTGGACTTGACGGACAACGAGATTGCAGACACGTTCAAACGACTGGCACCTCTCGATGGTACGGCGATGGCACCTGAGCTGTTCCATGCGGCGATCATGAGGGATTTAGACGTCGTGCTCACGACAGGAGTACGTTTGCGGGTGCTGCCGTCAGTGTGTGGTGTAGCATGCTAATCGCCTTGTTGATCGGGTCCGTATGTGTACAGGAACTTGCGTTTGTGATGGATCTTATGGACTCCGATAAAGATGGAATGGTGAAAGTGCATGACCTGGAGCTGCTTCTTAAGGATGAAAGGGCGGCTAAGGAGTTGGTGCATTCGCCTCGAGAGAACGGTGTGGTGGATATCAAGATATCAACGAACAGCGTCGAGGAAGTTACCTTACGAAGAGATAACTACACGCAGCTGTTTCCAAAGCTGCAGGATGAAAGCAATACCAGCCCTATGCACCTCTGGTTTCGTACAGCAGCGAAAGAAGATGGCAAGTCTGCTATTGCCAATATTAAGTACGCTGCAAGCTCACGGGACACCGAGTTGGTGTCAAAAGGGTATACGTGCTTGCAACAAGATATAAATCGGAACGGTGCCTTTGGGAAGCACAAGTACATTTGGACTAGCTTGATACCGTCGAGCACTCAAATGACCAACGAACTGATAGACTTGTCACTAACGAGCGGGGATTTAAGTGACAAGAACACAGCACGACTATGGCTCCCGCGCCATCGCGGGTTTAAGTTGGTTCCTGGAAACTTGAACGAGAAAAATCCCAAACATGGTGTCTTCTTGTGGTTGCGGCGTCGGCGTGCACTTTCGACCCAGGAGCTAGTTGAGCCTCCTCAACTCGACCTCACTATTGCATCACCGCGAACTCGAGCGAACCTGCATCGCCACATCGATGACTTAGAAGCCCAAGTACGAAAAACGCTCCGGAGAAATTGTCCGATCGATCAAGACTGTTCGTTGAACTTTAATCGTTTGTTCGAAGAGTTTGATCCGAAGAAGGTGCGAGCCATCTCCAAACAAGCCGTGCTGAGTGGGATTGAAACGTTTGGCATTAAAATGGACAAGAAGGTGCGAGGCCAAATGTGCGTGATGTATGGTTGCTAGATGGAGGAATAACCTGGTTGTGACTTTGGTGGCAGGATTTTCGTTTTGTTTGGGAGCGAATAAATCCTTTTGGAGCAAAGGTTATTCATGTCGGCACGTTTGCACAGTTTCTGGAGTTCACCGATTTTGAAATGTAAGTAATCAAGAGTTTTCCTGGTTGACAACGGGCTCGATACTAACTCTCATTGCCGTATGCCCTGATAGTGATGAGGTGGTAAACTCGTTACAACGTACGATGACAACGCGGTTCGGCTATCATGTTCCAAACTACAGGTTGATTTTTCAGTCATACAATACACTTGGGGACGGAAAACTGAGTCGGTCCGATTTCCAACGCATATTTGCGACTAACCAGTTGAGCTTCACTAATAGTGAGCTCAGCAAAGTTATCCAGCGTTTTGATGTCAACAAAGACGGCGTCGTGGACTATTCCGATTTCTTGAGCTACATTACTGGGATATGCGACGCATCAGCAAGAGCTGCCGGTCGAATCGCAGAGGCTGCTGAGGAATTCCGAAGCTGGGCTCTTGAAAAACAGAACAAGAAACTAGCGAAAGATGGCAATATTGACTCTGCGTCTGCGTGGCGTTTGCTGAAGCCCAAACATGGTCGACTTGATTCTGAAACAATTAATCATATTTTGCGCCAACGAAGAAAACGATTAAATGCAGAACAAATCCACCTTCTGCAGATTTTGATGGCTCCAGCAACGAACGGCGAAGTAAACCAGGTAGCTTTCCATACGTTCGTCAATCACGTGCCGAAGAAAATGTACGTTCATTTTCTTAATGCGTCATAGATGGCGTTATATCTAACAACCCCTTTGATGTCGTGTGATCTTTCAGCTCAACGATGATTTATGAGTTGAGAAAGTTAGTTGGTTCCGGTCCCATAAAGTCTGACATCGACGAGATCTACAACCGCCTCAACATCGAGGCCAACGGTAAACTGTCACTTGTTAATTTCTCCCAGCAACTGAACGCCCTAGCTGTGGAGAAATCAACGCGGCAGGTAGACTTGAAAGATCTGGCGTATGTAGTCCAGTGGACAGGTGCAAATTGCGGTGGGGATGGCGATGTGCTCATTGACCGTTTCCTGGCTGTGGTCCGTGAAAACCAGGACCGCAGAAACATGAAAAATGAGTTTGTCACGCACTATGATAGTCCCCAGTTCCTGGAAGGCGTAAACCTTCTTCGTGACGAGCTAAAGCGATGTGCAAAAACTCCGGACGGTAAATTTGACTACATGATACCTTTCCGGCTTTTTGACAAAGACCACACCGGGGAGATCATATTGTCTGAGTTTGAAGTATCCATTCGAGAGCTTGGTGTAGACAAATACCTCACGGATCAAGAAGTTAAGGGCTTGATGCGACGTTTTGACCCCAACTCGTCTGGGGCAATCGACTTCGAGGAGTTTCTCCGCTTCAACCTTGCTGAATCATCCTCATCATCAAGTAGAAGGCTCAATATCGTGGCATTACCTGATCCCGTTTTGCAGCGCATTCTTGAAGACATTATCATTAATGAGCGACTGACGAGCGAAAACGTTGGAGCGTACTGTGGCTCAATAAAGCGAATGTTTGGAATTATCGACAAGGACACCACAGGTTTAATTCCGGCTGACCGATTTATTGAGACGCTCAAAGAGATGAGTCTTGCCGTGCCAAAAGCAGATCTGGAAATATTAGTGAAGGAGTTTGCGGGTGATGATGAAACGCATAGCGATGTTCAATACCTTCTGTTTTGTGAAGCAATCGTACAGAAGTGTCAACAAAATGGAGAAGTACAACACGTCATGGAATCACCTCCATCGGAAATTCTCAGCTTGCTCAAAACTTTGCACCAGCAATACAACCAAGCCAAGTTAAAACTGGAAGCAAACGGCCACGACTTCGACATTGATAGGGCTTTTGGGCTTGAAAAGGATTCTGTCAAATGCGTGTTCGTCTCTATCGACGATTTCAAAGATGTTCTCTGGGCTGCAGGAGTTCGCCATCCATATTTGCGCGAAGAACTTGAAGCAATGATGAACTGCTTCCAATTGCATCAACACTCAGGATTTAACGTTGCGCTGTTCCGCAAATTTCTGTCCAAGGGTCCGAGTGCCTTTTTTGCAGGCAATTCTGGAGTCCTGGACAACCACGTTGACCGGCTTTTAGGAGAGCTCCAGTCTTTCTTGTCGACGGGCAAAGATGCTGGTGCGCGGTTATTCGGGCTCTTTTCGGAACTCGATTCAGACTCGAGTGGGTTCCTTTCTCACGATGAGTTCTTGCAACTTCTACAAAGAGCTGGATTTCGACACTTCCTCAGTTCAGAGGATGAAAAACTTCTTCTCCAGTTCTTGGACACCAATGGCGATGGGGCGGTGTCCTACACAGAGTTTGTTTCATTTGCCAAGCATGCAGATGAGAAGCCAAAACCGATCGTCGAGAAGCAGTCTAGCACCTCGTCGTTGCCATCTCCAACAAAATCGATAGTAGGCGATGGTCCCACCTCGCCTACACTTGCATCGCAACTACCCGAATCCCCAACTCCAGGATCGCCGGCAAAAGATTCCTATGCTAGTTTGGCGCTAGCTAGTCCTGCCAAACCCGGTAAGGATGAACGTCCGCACGCTCCTGTCTTAAACCAGATTGGCAGGTTGAACCGATCCTTGCGTCCGCCATTCCCTTTCGCTAAATATTTTAGCAAGTATCGTGCGAAACCAAGCGAAGCAAGAGTGAAGGTTCGGGTGTTTGAGAAGGTCATCGATAAGTTCTTGGACCGATTGGTGATTCAACGAATTGTCTACAGCATGAAAGATATGGATATCGAGCTGCTTGTGCAGGCATATGCCGTAGCATGTGACGAAGGAGCAATGATCAACTATGAGGTTTTCCTTGGGGATGTGGCGAAATCTCAGGAAAAGGCTGCGCTATCCAGCGCTGAAAGTGACTCTAGTAGCAGTGAAAGTGACGACGAACTTTCTTGCAGTAGTGATGAAGAAGAACAAACACCCGCAAAGGTTTCGAAGGCTGTTGGATCTGTATTCCTTCAAGCAATACAGCACTCGCACAAAACGCCGGCAGAGCTCGAAGCACTAAAATCCCTGTTGGCTACTTTAAGCAAAGAAATATTTGCAAAGAGACAAGAGGCCATCAGCGAGAAAAAGATTTACAAGCTTCTGATGAACCTTGCCCTAAGATTGAGCAACAAGGATGTCGCCAAAGTTCTCGCTTGTTTCAAGACGGAGCACTATGGTAGAGTTCTGTACGAGGTCAAACCGTTCTTGGCATCAATTGAGGACCAAATAAATATCGCGATAGGCCCCCCAAAAGAGAAAACGCCAGTACCTGCACCTGTGGCGGCGTCTTCTGTTGAAGTGAAGCCAATTGCTCCTGCTGTCCCTCCGACGCTGGACCCTGCACTTGCGAAAAAGATTTATCGTTGCTTCCTGGCAGCAGCTCAACATAATATCAGCGGACGAAGACTGCTCGAAAAGTGTGATGTCGCTAAAACAGGAAAGCTCACACTGTTGGAATTTCAAACTGTGCTTCGCTTGATGGGGTGCAAGCTTACAGACACCGAGTTAGATGCAGTAAAAGCAGCTCTTGGAGATTCCAAGTCAGCACAAATCAACTACAGTATCCTAGTGCAGCAAATGGGCCCGGATCGTCAGCATCGTCCACGAAAGCCGCGTGCCACAAGCACCGCTCCGCTTCAGTTTGACCGCGTACCTGATTATTCAGAGAAGATATCTTTTCCTGCTCAAGTTCCAAGTCCTGTAGCGGTCAACCGTGCGTATCGGCCAGAGCCTGACTACCAGGTCGCTCAGAAAGAGCCGACCCGTGCTCCACTTTCATATGTGGAAGCAAAGCGCATCGACAGTTTTGTGATGCAGTTCTTTTCGGAACTTTTACACATGCGGCAGATCAACTCGGCAAGGCTTCAGCAGAGTTTCGAGCCCTACGACATCAAGTGCACTGGGTTTGTTTCCACTGATGCGTTCAATGCTGTGATGAGGAAGATCGATATTTTTTTGCCGTCGGATGTGGCCTCAACAGTGATCTCGCGATTTACAGCGGTGTCCGACGACAAATTTGACTATGTAGATTTCTGCCAGGTTGTCGGTGCTTCTGTCCGGCCAAAATCGCCACCTCCACAAGTGCATCCTGTTCATCCAGCTGCACAATCGTCATATTCTCTATCTACTGCTGACACCGTCCAACCTGCTGCACAACCACAAGTTCAGACAAGTAGACCTCACGATACAGCTGATAAGGTAACAGTGGAAACAGCAAGTCAAAGCTCAAGAGGGAAGTACGCTGAGGTACGCTATGTCCAATTCTACCAACGTTGGTTGGTGCGTGCATGGTGCAAACCTCTAACTCACTTTCACATGATCTGTAGGTGTTTAAATTGAATCTGCCTGTACTTGACATCGACAATAACAGTAAACACCCTGAGTCACAACTTCGACGAGATCCATCCAAACGTGGCGATGGGGAAGCGTGCGGCTGGAGATGTCCTGTGTGTTTCCACCAGCAAACAAGGACGACCGCGACGTGCGAGATTTGTGCCGCTCAGAACCCGGCGTCCGCAGAATTCCAGAGTTTGCTACAGTGCTCGGCGTGTGGGTTCCGAAACAAGCCTGATGCGCGAGTATGCGAGTTATGTGCTGTTTCAATGCGTCGAGCAAAATCCTCTTCCAATAATGCGACAGCATGCTCACCTTCCAAGCGATACTCAATGCTATCGGCAACCTCAGTGCCCTGCGATGGTTGGCTAACGTAACTTGTGGTAAGAAATCAATCCTGTTCACAGTTAATTGATCCGGTGATAGTTCTTGTATTTGTTCGTAGCGAAGTCGAAGTCGCACTGCGGGGACGTGACACGAAACTTCTTCTTCTTCTGAACGATGAAGTTGTAGCGCGTTCGCTGGACCCACCAGATCTCGTAGTCGCCCATGCATATCGTGCGGGTTCGATCGCCACGGAAAAACAAAGGCAAGGTCGTGGTGCGAAATCCGTTGGGATACTGACCCAGCAGCCTCGTTTGGCTCAAAATGAGCTCATTTCCCGGTTCATGCAGCTCCAGGAATGTGCCGCAGTGGTTTGACAACGCGAACGCCCCGCCACACTGGACGATTAGACTGTTCTGCATGAACCCCACCGCGACACACGTCTCCCGCTTGCGGCCGTCCACATTATAGCAAGATGCGAGTGCGTTGATGGAGTCGTTGTAGTCCCAGCAAGCTGGTCGCACCACTTCTTCCATCGGTACTAAAGCTCGCAGTCGACCGATACACCCCGAGTTGGTGTAATTTTTCGTCACAGTCAGTCCGCTAGCCGTCAACGTCTTCTGAAGACGATAGGGGACCAAGTTGTCATCGATGTAGCAGTTCTGGTCGAAGGTCGAGGGACGGTCTCCGATACGACTGACCGAAACATCAAACGTTGCGCCGGACTCGTCCACGAGCGATATTTTCTCCGCAATCGTTGCAGAGGAATCCACGTATGCAGGTTCTCCAAAGCGATCGACGCAGCAGTCGACGGCGCGATTGCGACACGGATCCAACAGCAGCCCGATCACATACTCGGTTGGCTCCACAAAGCTGCACCAAACGAGTACGACGTGAGAAGACAAGCTCACATTTTCACAAGAGCACTAACACCTACCCACCTGTAGATGTCCGTGTTGATGGTAGCGTTCGGGTCGCGTGTGTCAATCTCCACCTCGAGTTCTTGCTGCTCCTCAACGTATGCGCGCTCCTCCAGTTCGTCCCCTTTTTCCGGTGCTGCGATCACTTGTGCCGGTGCGTCCCGTGTCATCCCCGAGACGGTCGAAGTCAAGGCAACCGCCAGGACCAGAGCTAGCAACGTCGTCTTCAATCGAGGCATGCTAAGCCTCCGAAAGATTCGGGCTGACGAGTCAGAGCGTCCTTCCGAACGAGTGCCAAATCCGTGAGCCGAATGCTGAATGGTGAACGACGGAGCATGGTGGGCCAAGAAGCGACCGTTGCCACGCCCGCTAGCACCGCGATGGTCTCACCCAAGACATCCCAATATCGTCGAGTTCTTACGTCATGAACACAAACGACGAGCTGCTGCAAAGCGAATAACTCGATGGCTGCGTTGCAAATTGGATGCTCGCGTTAGTGCGAAATCTACGCTCGAGCGCGCTCTGGCCTACTTTCGACGGCAAAAGCTGGCAGCAGCATGAATTCAACGCTGGTATCGCAGCAAGTCAGTGGAGCGCAAGCAACGTCGGATGATTGCTGAAGCAAAACGCGTACGCGCTGAGCAGTGCAAAATGTATTGGAGGTGGGTCGTAGCACTTTGCGTGCCAAGTCGCCGGCTGAGGATATTTGTGCGCAAGTTTGCAGCCGCTAGACAACGAGCCGCACTCGAGAAGGCCGAACAGCTCCGTTTGCATCGTGAAAAAGCGGCAAGTAACACTCACCGTGTAACTTCAGGTAGTTCGCAGGTGGTTAGGACGGAGACGATGCTACCGGTAGTTTCTCGACAAGTTGTCGACCACAACAGGACCGTCGACTGTTTCTGCATCGTGGTGCTGCTCACTCGATAGTAGGGCTCTACCGTGCTTCGTTAGCAGCTCGTGGGTGGCAAACGTCGACGTACATCCGACTGCTGCATCGTTCGGCTACCACAATTCAGTCACTTGTTCGTGGCCACTTTGCTCGGTTGTACGCTGGATGGTTTCGAGATGAACTCACGCACGCAGCAGCTATGGTGCAGCGGGTGTGGCGAGGGAAAGTGGGCAAGAAGATGTGGCGTGCGCTCATGGACGAACGACAGCAACTATACTGCATTTGCTGTATATGTACTGATACAAGTTAATTCTGCTCGCGGTACTCTCAGTCTGATACGGTACTTGACCTTAGTTGCTGATTGACGGGATTGGCGGAATTGGCGTGTTGAAGCGCACAAGAAAGGAAACAGCAAGAAAGGAAAATGAGCAACAACTTGGACGTGGATATTCGAGTCGCAGACGCCACTGGAGCGGCAGCGCCCACCACTGGAGCGCCCACCACTGAAGTGGTAGCTACTCCGGTGGACGACCGCGAAGTCGAGGTCTGGGTTTGCGACGTCAACGGAATGAGTAATCCAGTCAAGATGCCAATTTCTTCAAGACTCGCGGACGTGATGCAGAAAGTCCGTGAACAACATGGCTACTCTGAATTTCAAGGCGTTGTTGGCTTTAAAGGTGGACGGAACGAGTTCACGACCATTTCGGAACTGCTGCCAGCCGAAAGATCTGACAATTTCGACGAAGTGCAGCACCTTCGCAAGAATCCAATTAAACCCAAGTTTAAGGTGTGTACGAGTCGAAATCCAAGCGCCTGCGATTCTCAATATGAGAATCTCAAACGTGTGTGAATTGTATGTGTATGCAGAGAGAGTGTCTCATCTTGTAGTGATGCAGGATACGATTTGGCTCAGGTTGTGGAGGTTTATTACCGCAAATGTGGTGGCACTTCTCGCTCTGGCGGTTGCCATCGTGAGCTTGGTGCAGCAGAACGACTAGTATTATCTACGAAGAGTGGAGAACGAGCGTATACGACACTACGGGCACAGTGTCCCGTGCTGATTTCCTAGTACATCTCGTCGTAGATCAAACCGATGGTACAGCTTTAAGAAGGAGTCAATTAAAGACATCCACAACGTCTTTTTTCGCTCCTGCACAGTTTTTACAGGCGAAGGCACGTCAACACTGAAGACGATAGCAAATTAATGACAAATACCGGATCGATCAAGAAGTCAACGTGTTAATGCGGCGTTTTAACCTTAAGCTATCGACTTCGGGAAGTTTCTCCGCTTCAACCTTGCAGAGTCGTCGTCGTCATCAAGTAGAAGGTTCAATATCGTGGCATTACCTGATCCCGTTTTGCAGTGCATTCTTGAAGACATTATCATCAATGAGCAACTGACGAGCGAAAACGTTGGAGCGTACTGTGGCTCAATAAAACGAATGTTTGGAATAATCGACAAGGACACCACAGGTTTAATTCCGGCTGACCGATTTATTGAGACGCTCAAAGAGGTGAGTCTTGCCGTGCCAAAAGCAGATTTGGAAATATTGGTGAAGGAGTTTGCGGGTGATGATGAAACTCATGGCGATGTTCATTACCTTCTGTTTTGTGAAGCAATCGTACAGAAGTGTCAACAAAATGGAGAAGTACAACACGTCATGGAATCACCTCCATCGGAAATTCTCAGCTTGCTCAAAACTTTGCACCAACAATACAACCAAACCAAGTTAAACCTGGAAGCAAACGGCCACGACTTCGACATTGATAGGGCTTTTAGGCTTGAAAAGGATTCTGTCAAATGCGTGTTCGTCTCTATCGACGATTTCAAAGATGTTCTCTGGGCTGCAGGAGTTCGCCATCCATATTTGCGCGAGAAGAGCCCGACTAGCCCCGCACTAGCATCTTTCCCCGTCGACAAGAAAGATTGGAGCTCTCCTAAAAGCCGGTCAACGTGGTTGTCAAGGGCTACGGAGTTGCCTGCAAAGAAGGCACTCGGACCCTTGGACAGAAATTTGCGGAACAGCGCAACGTTAAATCCTGAGTGTTGATACAATTGGAAGCAGTTCATCACAGTTTCAAGTTATTCGGAACATGATTCAGACTCGAGTGGGTTCCGTTTCACAATGCGAACAAAACCACAGGCAAAAATGTTCTTGTAGTCGGTTTGGAAAACGGGCGACCACGTCCACGATCGAGCCAAAAAAACGCTATCCGAGCTGATCACGCACTACGAGGCAGAGCACTATCATATGGGTAGGTGCCTTTCTTAGTGAACCAGCGGCAGAACAAACAGATTCTTGAAATGAGAAATAGAGAATGAGAGATAGCCCGACACATGCGGAAGTTGAACCACTTAGGTGGCAAGACGGCTCGCGAAACGCGTTTACAATGCAAAAATGAAATGAACCTGAATTTAAGTGCCATCCTCTTCATTGTCAGACATGTCTTCACCTGTTAACGTCGCCAGCAGCGATTCAACGTCACCACTAAGCAGCAATGGCTCCATCGGTAGGCGTCCACGCAAAGTTGTATGAAACTTTCGTAACTCGGTGCGTACGCGCCGCAATTCCGTTTGAAGTTGCCTGGTAGCGTTCAACTCGCGTGCACTCTCCATCGTCAACTGTTTGGCACGCACGGCAAACGGCTGAATGCGTTGCTTCACAGCCTCGGTGGCCCGCTTTCGACTGGATCGGGAACGCTCAAATTCATTTTTGCGTTTTGAGAGCTCCACAAACTCCCGAGATGCTAGCGCGGAGCCGACATGCGCCTCGATGCACGCTTCTTTGAGCTGCTCGACCTCCTTTTCCATCGCCACACACTCGTCTTCTTTCAGTGCCAGCAATTCTGGCTTTCGATCGATGCAGTCACGCCACACTCGAGCCTGAAAAACAACACTTCCTGTTGACTGGAGAAGTACCCTATCCACCTTGCTTTGTACTCGGGTACGTGCTTCTGTCGCTCGGAGCTCGCGAGCTTCACGGAAAACCTGTCGGTTCTTCAATGTTTGGAACCAGCGTTGCAGCACAATTGCATGCTGGGTCTCACGTTCGAAAGCTTCAAGTGCATGGTGTGCTGTCTGCTTCTGAGCAATTAGTGCTGCCCGATCACCTTCCTCCTGTACCCGGCGTAGTTGCTGTCGTTCGTCCATGAGCGCACGCCACATCTTCTTGCCCAATTTCCCTCGCCACACCCGCTGCACCATAGCTGCTGCGTGCGTGAGTTCATCTCGAAACCATCCAGCGTACAACCGAGCAAAGTGGCCACGAACAAGTGACTGAATTGTGGTAGCCGAACGATGCAGCAGTCGGATGTACGTCGACGTTTGCCACCCACGAGCTGCTAACGAAGCACGGTAGAGCCCTACTATCGAGTGAGCGGCACCTCGATGCAGAAACAGTCGACGGTCCTGTTGTTGAGAGGCAATTGCCTCTAGCATTGCTGCGTGCTGCCGATGTCGGTCATTTCGCAACCGTCGAGCTGAGGCGAGTGCTTTGGCAAGCCACATCCGCCACGTTGCCTGAATCTTTGTCGCACTACGCCGCCGAAGGCACAGCAGTGCTTCAAACCTGGCAAGTCGTATTAAAATGCTGGTACAACAATTGCAACCAGAGATTAGTATCACAATTGTCGAGGCTTCGTAGCAACAACCGACCACGTACATTATGCTGCGGAAGAAATGTTGAATTACACGTGCTCCGGTGTCTTCCAAGTACCAGCGTTGTCGCCGCCGTGCCAAAACCAAATGGGCCTCTCGTCGCCCACAAAATCCTTTAAATCTGTGTTGCAACGTGAAAGCGATGATCATACCTGCATCACGTCGGTGCTTCCAGAGCACTGCCAGGTCTCGTGTGTAGATGGAATACTTCGTCAAGATGAGAATTCGAGGATACCTAGCGTACGCGCGCGTAAGTACAATTTCACGAGCTTCACCTCGCCCACGAAAGCCTCGGAACACCTTTTGCAGAGCAGTGGCTCCTCGAAAAAGCATTCTTCGTAGCGCCACGCGTGCAGTATGCGCTCGGTAAGCTCTCTGAATTTGCTTCGCTCGTGCTGTCTTCAATTGAAGCAGCTCGTATGCAGCCGCTGCACGGCGTTTTGTGTCTTCACGCCCTAGAAATCCCCGTGCCACTCGTTGAATATGCATTACAGCCAGGAATCGACTGTTAACCAGATTCATATTCTTCTGCATCACCGCGTCACATTCACGACGCAACTTCGCAGTAACTTTTCGTGAATAGTGTACTCGGACAACCCGTTGAATATCTCTGGCAGCCTGTTCCCGTTGCTTGATACGAATTTCGCGAGCACGCCGTGCCTCAACAGCTCGTCTCCGTCCTAACCACCCACGAACTATACGTTGAATGTCAGTTGCCGCTTTTTCACGATACAAACGGAGCTGTTCGGCCTTCTCGAGTGCGGCCCGTTGTCTAGCGGCTGCAAACTTGCGTACAAATATCCTCATCCGGCGACTTAGCACGCAAAGTGCTACGACCCACCTCCAATACATTTTGCACTGCTCAGCGCGTACGCGTTTCGCTTCAGCGATCATCCGACGTTGCTTGCGCTCCGCTGACTTGCAGCGATACCAGCGTTGGATTCGTGCTGCTGCCAGCTTTTGCCGTCGAAAGTAGGCCAGAGCGCGCTCGAGTGTAGATTTCGCACTAACGCGAGCATCCAATTTGCAACGCAGCCATCGAGTTATTCGCTTTGCAGCAGCTCGTCGTTTGTGTTCACGACGTAGGAACTCGACGATATTGGGATGCCTCGGAGTGAGGCCATCGCGAGAGGCTTCGCTGATATGCCCACGCGCTGCTGCTAGTGCATGGAGCACGGGTAACGAGATTTCTGGGCAATGGCGCACATCAAGACGGCATAAACTTGTTGCAGGGCGTATTAACGCGGCTACTCCTATATCTGTGAGCTGCCAGTCGTTTGATAACACAAGTGTTTCCAGACCTGAACAGCACGGGGCTTCGCTGATTGCTACCAATGTTTCATCGCGAATTTGTTCACAGCTTTCAAGTTCAAGCGCTCGCAATTTCGGGCATCCCTGAAGCACAGCGAGAAAGCTCGACGATGAAAAGTATCGTGAGCGACTGAGCTGAAGTGTGCGCAGATTAGCGCAGCACGCACCGAGAGCTTCACAAAGAGCATCCGTGGCGAGCGATGTCACGTCGAGGTCTGTCAAAAGTGAGTGGGTAGTCAACGATGTTTTCCGGGCAAGTAACAGCGCTGCAGCCAAACTATCCGCGTCACTCTGTGTCGTGCCAATATGCAGCGTTCTTAATGAAGTTGCAGCTGTGCCCGTCAGCATGGTCATGGTAGCCTCACTAAGGTGAGGAATGGAGAGAAAGGCAGCACACGCTCCTGGAACTTCTGCTTCACCTTGACTACTGCGCACAAGAATGCCGCTCCAGCGTAAAGCACGCAGCTTCGAGCATCCATGGAGCAGCGCGCGGATGCCCGAGGAATTAAGTCTGCGAACTCCATCCAGAGTCACCGACTGCAGCTGTGAACACCTCGCACCGAGCGCCGAGATACTCCGACTCGTAACTTGAAAACAGCCCGTGATGTCCAGGCTCATCAACTGTCGACAACCACGCTCACCAGTACTTCCATTCACTGCACCAGCTTCTTCTTCCTCGATAAGTTCTTCTTGCTCCTCCTTGGTATTTGTCTGTCGAATTTCGCCGTCATCTTCGCGCTGACCTTCCGTACGAGGTGCTGACAAATTTGCCATCTCACCAACGAGACGCCGAATGCCGACGTCGGTAATAGTGGAGCAAAAAGCAAGTTGCAACTCTGCTAGCTGAGGACACGCCCACCCCAAAGCGCTCAATACTTGGTCATCCACGAGTGAACATCGAGAGAGATTCAACTTTGTTAGGCGTGTCAAAGCTCGCACTCGTGCCAGTCGTTCAAGTGCAGCAACACGGAGCACGGAACATCCAGACATATCCAAACTCTCGAGTCGTGACACACAAGGACCTCGTAAACCAAGTAATGTTAGACCATCAACTAGTGGCAATCCAGCAACATTGAGCACGCGTATTCGCGCCGTAACAGAAGACACTGCCAATGGAGCCCCTCCTGGTACTGCTGCAGCTGACGAGGAGCCCATAAGAATCGCAAGTAGAGCTGTATCGGTCAGCTTCGTGCAAAAGCTCACGTCCAGATTGGTAAGAGTTGACGCATAACTTTCACCAAAAGCTGCTACGCCGTAGTCCGTGACACGTCGGCAGTGACTGAGCGAAACTTGCGTCAACGCGGAGCAGTGGCGAGCTAAAGCACGCAAAAATCGGTCGTCTACCCACTCGCAAGATGACACGTCCAGCTCTTTCAGTGTTCGTGGTAAACTTGTTCCTTCCAGAACTTCTCCACCTCCACGTGATAACAATTGACACTGCGGCAAACGAAGAATGCGAAGTGTTCCTCCAGCTTCTGTCGTTGCATCAAGCAGAAGTCGAAATCCTCGAGCGGACATGTGAGCTGTTCCATCCACTGAAAGAGTATGAAAAGAGGACGCCCCTGGATTCCCTTTCACCACTGAAGACTTGTCCGGTGATGCCAATTGAAGCTGCAATAGCGATGCATCGGTAACGCGCCATCCACTGAGATTGACGTGAGCATGGTACACACGTCGACGTGGGTCGAAGAAAATAACTTCTCGCGGCAGATGCAGTTGTAACTTGGCCAAATTCCTTGCGTGTGCCTTCGCGCTGCTAGTTCTCGTCCCGTTCGCAGTCGGTCGGAAGGCATTTTCTTGGTTAGCAGAGACGCGAGGTGCTGCGGGTGCTAGCGGGAGTGGCAACGGTCGCTTCTTGGCCCGCAACGCTCCGTCATTCACCATTCGGTATTCGGCTCACGGATTTGGCACTCGTTCGGAAGGACGCTCTGACTCGTCAGCCCGAATCTTTCGGAGGCTCAGCATGCCTCGATTGAAGACGACGTTGCTAGCTCTGGTCCTGGCGGTTGCCTTGACTTCGACCGTCTCGGGGATGACACGGGACGCACCGGCACAAGTGATCGCAGCACCGGAAAAAGGGGACGAACTGGAGGAGCGCGCATACGTTGAGGAGCAGCAAGAACTCGAGGTGGAGATTGACACACGCGACCCGAACGCTACCATCAACACCATCTACAAGTAAAGTCCAATTGGTCTGTAGCTAGTAGCTCAACGGCGTTTAGTGTACCGTCAGGAAACGGTAGAGCTATATATCACTCACACCTCCTAGAGGCCCCCTTTTGGTCATCCAATGCATCATTTTTCTCCTACAATTGAGGTGAGGGCTAACAACAACAGCTTAGATGGACATTTGTCGTTATGCTTTGTGACTAGAACGTTGATTTTCGGGATTTTCAGAGAATTGGTCGCTTTCAGGTTTCAAAGGCGGGTGGAACGAGTTCACGACCATTTCGCAATTTCTGCCGCCCGAAAGACCTGACGATTTCAACGAAGTAAAGTACCTTCGCAGCAATCCAATTCAACCGAAGTTTAAGGTGCGTAAGAGTCTAAGCCAAAGCGCCTGCTATTCTTAACACCAATCTTTTGCTGACCTCGCTCTTTCGTCAATGGTTTTGCTGAGTGCAATCCAGAAATCTTCCTTCGCCTCGACAAATAATGGAGCCAACGAGCGATACACACAGGACATCTCCAGCCGCACGCTTCCCCATCGCCACGTTTGGATGGATCTCGTCGAAGTTGTGACTCAGGGTGTTTACTGTTATTGTCGATGTCAAGTACAGGCAGATTCAATTTAAACACCTACAGATCATGTGAAAGTGAGTTAGAGGTTTGCACCATGCACGCACCAACCAACGTTGGTAGAATTGGACATAGCGTACCTCAGCGTACTTCCCTCTTGAGCTTTGACTTGCTGTTTCCACTGTTACCTTATCAGCTGTATCGTGAGGTCTACTTGTCTGAACTTGTGGTTGTGCAGCAGGTTGGACGGTGTCAGCAGTAGATAGAGAATATGACGATTGTGCAGCTGGATGAACAGGATGCACTTGTGGAGGTGGCGATTTTGGCCGGACAGAAGCACCGACAACCTGGCAGAAATCTACATAGTCAAATTTGTCGTCGGACACCGCTGTAAATCGCGAGATCACTGTTGAGGCCACATCCGACGGCAAAAAAATATCGATCTTCCTCATCACAGCATTGAACGCATCAGTGGAAACAAACCCAGTGCACTTGATGTCGTAGGGCTCGAAACTCTGCTGAAGCCTTGCCGAGTTGATCTGCCGCATGTGTAAAAGTTCCGAAAAGAACTGCATCACAAAACTGTCGATGCGCTTTGCTTCCACATATGAAAGTGGAGCACGGGTCGGCTCTTTCTGAGCGACCTGGTAGTCAGGCTCTGGCCGATACGCACGGTTGACCGCTACAGGACTTGGAACTTGAGCAGGAAAAGATATCTTCTCTGAATAATCAGGTACGCGGTCAAACTGAAGCGGAGCGGTGCTTGTGGCACGGACGGACGGTGCTGACGATCCGGGCCCATTTGCTGCACTAGGATACTGTAGTTGATTTGTGCTGACTTGGAATCTCCAAGAGCTGCGTTTACTGCATCTAACTCGGTGTCTGTAAGCTTGCACCCCATCAAGCGAAGCACAGTTTGAAATTCCAACAGTGTGAGCTTTCCTGTTTTGGCGACATCACACTTTTCGAGCAGTCTTCGTCCGCTGATATTATGTTGAGCTGCTGCCAGGAAGCAACGATAAATCTTTTTCGCAAGTGCAGGGTCCAGCGTCGGAGGGACAGCAGGAGCAATTGGCTTCACTTCAACAGGAGGCGCAGCCACAGGTGCAGGTACTGGCGTTTTCTCTTTTGGGGGGATCGCGATATTTATTTGGTCCTCAATTGATGCCAAGAACGGTTTGACCTCGTACAGAACTCTACCATAGTGCTCCGTCTTGAAACAAGCGAGAACTTTGGCGACATCCTTGTTGCTCAATCTTAGGGCAAGGTTCATCAGAAGCTTGTAAATCTTTTTCTCGCTGATGGCCTCTTGTCTCTTTGCAAATATTTCTTTGCTTAAAGTAGCCAACAGGGATTTTAGTGCTTCGAGCTCTGCCGGCGTTTTGTGCGAGTGCTGTATTGCTTGAAGGAATACAGATCCAACAGCCTTCGAAACCTTTGCGGGTGTTTGTTCTTCTTCATCACTACTGCAAGAAAGTTCGTCGTCACTTTCACTGCTACTAGAGTCACTTTCAGCGCTGGATAGCGCAGCCTTTTCCTGAGATTTCGCCACATCCCCAAGGAAAACCTCATAGTTGATCATTGCTCCTTCGTCACATGCTACGGCATATGCCTGCACAAGCAGCTCGATATCCATATCTTTCATGCTGTAGACAATTCGTTGAATCACCAATCGGTCCAAGAACTTATCGATGACCTTCTCAAACACCCGAACCTTCACTCTTGCTTCGCTTGGTTTCGCACGATACTTGCTAAAATATTTAGCGAAAGGGAATGGCGGACGCAAGGATCGGTTCAACCTGCCAATCTGGTTTAAGACAGGAGCGTGCGGACGTTCATCCTTACCGGGTTTGGCAGGACTAGCTAGCGCCAAACTAGCATAGGAATCTTTTGCCGGCGATCCTGGAGTTGGGGATTCGGGTAGTTGCGATGCAAGTGTAGGCGAGGTGGGACCATCGCCTACTATCGATTTTGTTGGAGATGGCAACGACGAGGTGCTAGACTGCTTCTCGACGATCGGTTTTGGCTTCTCATCTGCATGCTTGGCAAATGAAACAAACTCTGTGTAGGACACCGCCCCATCGCCATTGGTGTCCAAGAACTGGAGAAGAAGTTTTTCATCCTCTGAACTGAGGAAGTGTCGAAATCCAGCTCTTTGTAGAAGTTGCAAGAACTCATCGTGAGAAAGGAACCCACTCGAGTCTGAATCGAGTTCCGAATAACTTGAAACTGTGATGAACTGCTTCCAATTGTATCAACACTCAGGATTTAACGTTGCGCTGTTCCGCAAATTTCTGTCCAAGGGTCCGAGTGCCTTCTTTGCAGGCAACTCCGTAGCCCTTGACAACCACGTTGACCGGCTTTTAGGAGAGCTCCAATCTTTCTTGTCGACGGGGAAAGATGCTAGTGCGGGGCTAGTCGGGCTCTTCTCGCGCAAATATGGATGGCGAACTCCTGCAGCCCAGAGAACATCTTTGAAATCGTCGATAGAGACGAACACGCATTTGACAGAATCCTTTTCAAGCCTAAAAGCCCTATCAATGTCGAAGTCGTGGCCGTTTGCTTCCAGGTTTAACTTGGTTTGGTTGTATTGTTGGTGCAAAGTTTTGAGCAAGCTGAGAATTTCCGATGGAGGTGATTCCATGACGTGTTGTACTTCTCCATTTTGTTGACACTTCTGTACGATTGCTTCACAAAACAGAAGGTAATGAACATCGCCATGAGTTTCATCATCACCCGCAAACTCCTTCACCAATATTTCCAAATCTGCTTTTGGCACGGCAAGACTCACCTCTTTGAGCGTCTCAATAAATCGGTCAGCCGGAATTAAACCTGTGGTGTCCTTGTCGATTATTCCAAACATTCGTTTTATTGAGCCACAGTACGCTCCAACGTTTTCGCTCGTCAGTTGCTCATTGATGATAATGTCTTCAAGAATGCACTGCAAAACGGGATCAGGTAATGCCACGATATTGAGCCTTCTACTTGATGACGACGACGACTCTGCAAGGTTGAAGCGGAGAAACTTCCCGAAGTCGATAGCTTAAGGTTAAAACGCCGCATTAACACGTTGACTTCTTGATCGATCCGGTATTTGTCATTAATTTGCTATCGTCTTCAGTGTTGACGTGCCTTCGCCTGTAAAAACTGTGCAGGAGCGAAAAAAGACGTTGTGGATGTCTTTAATTGACTCCTTCTTAAAGCTGTACCATCGGTTTGATCTACGACGAGATGTACTAGGAAATCAGCACGGGACACTGTGCCCGTAGTGTCGTATACGCTCGTTCTCCACTCTTCGTAGATAATACTAGTCGTTCTGCTGCACCAAGCTCACGATGGCAACCGCCAGAGCGAGAAGTGCCACCACATTTGCGGTAATAAACCTCCACAACCTGAGCCAAATCGTATCCTGCATCACTACAAGATGAGACACTCTCTCTGCATACACATACAATTCACACACGTTTGAGATTCTCATATTGAGAATCGCAGGCGCTTGGATTTCGACTCGTACACACCTTAAACTTGGGTTTAATTGGATTCTTGCGAAGGTGCTGCACTTCGTCGAAATTGTCAGATCTTTCGGCTGGCAGCAGTTCCGAAATGGTCGTGAACTCGTTCCGTCCACCTTTAAAGCCAACATCGATGCCTTGAAATTCAGAGTAGCCATGTTGTTCACGGACTTTCTGCATCACGTCCGCGAAGGTCTTGAAGAAATTGGCATCTTGACTGGATTACTCATTCCGTTGACGTCGCAAACCCAGACCTCGACTTCGCGGTCGTCCACCGGAGTAGCTACCACTTCAGTGGTGGGCGCTCCAGTGGTGGGCGCTGCCGCTCCAGTGGCGTCTGCGACTCGAATATCCACGTCCAAGTTGTTGCTCATTTTCCTTTCTTGCTGTTTCCTTTCTTGTGCGCTTCAACACGCCAATTCCGCCAATCCCGTCAACTCAGCAACTGAAGGTCAAGTACCGTATCAGACTGAGAGTACCGCGAGCAGAATTAACTTGTATCAGTACGTTGCCGTAACTAGTGTTTGGGCATATACAGCACGGACATGCAGTATAGTTGCTGTCGTTCGTCCATGAGCGCACGCCACATCTTCTTGCCCACTTTCCCTCGCCACACCCGCTGCACCATAGCTGCTGCGTGCGTGAGTTCATCTCGAAACCATTTAGCGTACAACCGAGCAAAGTGGCCACGAACAAGTGACTGAATTGTGGTAGCCGAACGATGCAGCAGTCGGATGTACGTCGACGTTTGCCACCCACGAGCTGCTAACGAAGCACGGTAGAGCCCTACTATCGAGTGAGCAGCACCACGATGCAGAAACAGTCGACGGTCCTGTTGTGGTCGACAACTTGTCGAGAAACTACCGGTAGCATCGTCTCCGTCCTAACCACCTGCGAACTACCTGAAGTTACACGGTGAGTGTTACTTGCCGCTTTTTCACGATGCAAACGGAGCTGTTCGGCCTTCTCGAGTGCGGCTCGTTGTCTAGCGGCTGCAAACTTGCGCACAAATATCCTCAGCCGGCGACTTGGCACGCAAAGTGCTACGACCCACCTCCAATACATTTTGCACTGCTCAGCGCGTACGCGTTTTGCTTCAGCAATCATCCGACGTTGCTTGCGCTCCACTGACTTGCTGCGATACCAGCGTTGAATTCATGCTGCTGCCAGCTTTTGCCGTCGAAAGTAGGCCAGAGCGCGCTCGAGCGTAGATTTCGCACTAACGCGAGCATCCAATTTGCAACGCAGCCATCGAGTTATTCGCTTTGCAGCAGCTCGTCGTTTGTGTTCATGACGTAAGAACTCGACGATATTGGGATGTCTTGGGTGAGACCATCGCGGTGCTAGCGGGCGTGGCAACGGTCGCTTCTTGGCCCACCATGCTCCGTCGTTCACCATTCAGCATTCGGCTCACGGATTTGGCACTCGTTCGGAAGGACGCTCTGACTCGTCAGCCCGAATCTTTCGGAGGCTCAGCATGCCTCGATTGAAGACGACGTTGCTAGCTCTGGTCCTGGCGGTTGCCTTGACTTCGACCGTCTCGGGGATGACACGGGACGCACCGGCACAAGTGATCGCAGCACCGGAAAAAGGGGACGAACTGGAGGAGCGCGCATACGTTGAGGAGCAGCAAGAACTCGAGGTGGAGATTGACACACGCGACCCGAACGCTACCATCAACACGGACATCTACAGGTGGGTAGGTGTTAGTGCTCTTGTGAAAATGTGAGCTTGTCTTCTCACGTCGTACTCGTTTGGTGCAGCTTTGTGGAGCCAACCGAGTATGTGATCGGGCTGCTGTTGGATCCGTGTCGCAATCGCGCCGTCGACTGCTGCGTCGATCGCTTTGGAGAACCTGCATACGTGGATTCCTCTGCAACGATTGCGGAGAAAATATCGCTCGTGGACGAGTCCGGCGCAACGTTTGATGTTTCGGTCAGTCGTATCGGAGACCGTCCCTCGACCTTCGACCAGAACTGCTACATCGATGACAACTTGGTCCCCTATCGTCTTCAGAAGACGTTGACGGCTAGCGGACTGACTGTGACGAAAAATTACACCAACTCGGGGTGTATCGGTCGACTGCGAGCTTTAGTACCGATGGAAGAAGTGGTGCGACCAGCTTGCTGGGACTACAACGACTCCATCAACGCACTCGCATCTTGCTATAATGTGGACGGCCGCAAGCGGGAGACGTGTGTCGCGGTGGGGTTCATGCAGAACAGTCTAATCGTCCAGTGTGGCGGGGCGTTCGCGTTGTCAAACCACTGCGGTACATTCCTGGAGCTGCATGAACCGGGAAATGAGCTCATTCTGAGTCAAACAAGGCTGCTGGGTCAGTATCCCAACGGATTTCGCACCACGACCTTGCCTTTGTTTTTCCGTGGCGATCGAACCCGCACGATATGCATGGGCGACTACGAGATCTGGTGGGTCCAGCGAACGCGCTACAACTTCATCGTTCAGAAGAAGAAGAAGTTTCGTGTCACGTCCCCGCAGTGCGACTTCGACTTCGCTACGAACAAATACAAGAACTATCACCGGATCAATTAATTGTGAACAGGATTGATTTCTTACCACAAGTTACGTTAGCCAACCATCGCAGGGCACTGAGGTTGCTGATAGCATTGAGTATCGCTTGGAAGGTGAGCATTCTGTCGCATTACTGGAAGAGGATTTTGCTCGACGCATTGAAACTGCACATAACTCGCATACTCGCGCATCAGGCTTGTTTCGGAACCCACACGCCGAGCACTGTAGCAAACTCTGGAATTCTGCGGACGCCGGGTTCTGAGCGGCACAAATCTCACACATAGCGGTGGCTCTTGTTTGCTGGTGGAAACACACAGGACATCTCCAGCCGCACGCTTCCCCATCGCCACGTTTGGATGGATCTCGTCGAAGTTGTGCATCAGGGTGTTTACTGTTATTGTCGATGTCAAGTACAGGCAGATTCAATTTAAACACCTACAGATCATGTGAAAGTGAGTTAGAGGTTTGCACCATGCACGCACCAACCAACGTTGGTAGAATTGGACATAGCGTACCTCAGCGTACTTCCCTCTTGAGCTTTGACTTGCTGTTTCCACTGTTACCTTTTCATCCGTATCGTGAGGTCTACTTGTCTGAGCTTGTGGTTGTGCAGCAGGTCGGTCGGTGTCAGCAGTAGATAAAAAATATGACGATTGTGCAGATGGATGAACAGGATGTACTCGTGGAGGTGGTGATTTTGGCCGGAGAGAAGCACCGACAACCTGGTTCAGTGTGGACATGTCTTCACCTGTTCCTGTCGCCTGTAAAAACTCTGCAGGAGCGAAAAGACGTTGTGGATGGCTTTAATTCTTAACCCTTTTAACCCTTTCAGGCTGCACCATCGTTTCGATCTACCACTGGACGGACACGCCATCGCCCGTAAAACGGCAACAAAGACTGCATGCTAGGTTCCATGCCGCTGCATAGGTCTCGTACATCTTGGTTCCATTATGAGTTACCACCACATCCACTATGCCACATCGCAATACTATTCTTTCACGCAGTTGTTGAAGTGCCTCAGAAACACGGATCTCCTCCCTAAGCAAGCCGTTTAGAGCGGCACCGAGGCTGGATTTTCACGGGCTCACGACGAAATGTACTACGAAATCAGCAAGGGAATCTGTCTTATAGTACGTTCTTTCTCCACTCTTCGTAGATATTACTATCCGTACATGTACTGCTGTACCAAGCTCACGATGGCAACCACCAGAGCGAGAAGTGCCACCTCATTTGCGGTAATCCACCTCCACAATCTGCGCCAAATCGAATCCTGCATCACTACAAGATGAAACACTCTCTCTGCATACACATACAATTCACACACTCGTTTGAGATTCTCAAATTGAGAATCGGTTTCGACTCTTACGCACCTTAAACTTGGGTTGAATTGGGTGTTCGTACAGGTAGTCCTCTTCGATGAAATCGTCAAGTCTTTCGGCTGGCAGCAGTTGCGAAATGGTCGAGACCTCATATTCCACCCGCCTTTAAAGCCAACAATGCCTTGGAATGGAGAGTAACCATATTGTTCATAGACTTTCTGCATCACGTCCGCGAGTCTTGAAGACATTGGCATCTTGACTGGATACCTCATTCCGTTGACGTCACGAACCCAGACCTCGACTACGCGGTCAGCCGCGGCGGACTTCACTGGAGCAGTGGTGTCAGGTGGAGTGGGCTGACCAGAAGCAGCTTGTATCAAAGGCGTCGTCAAGTTGCCAAAACTCATTTCCTTTCTTGTGCCTAGGAGAGGATTTCAACGCCAATTCCGCCAGTTGCATTAGGCGAGTGAGGTCAAGTTCCGTCTCAGACTGAAAGTGAAGATCAACGTTACCTGAATCGTCGACCATCTCTGATAATTACAAGAAAGGAACCTTGATGCCGCAAGCCGCGAGTGGCGCCCCACATCACGCCGCTGATCCAGTGGACAACCGCGAAGTCAGAATCTGGGTTCGTGATGTCAACGGAATGCGCCATTCAGCCAAGTTGCCAGTTTCCTCGACATTCGACGACGTGATGCAGAAAGTTGATAAAAGACATGGCCACCTTCAATTCCGAGGCGTTGTTGGTTTTAAAGGCGGATAGGACGCACGTACTACCGTCGCGCAAGTGCTGCCGGCCGAAAGACCTGACGATTTCAACGTAGAGGACTATCTGTACGAACACCCAATTCAACCGAAGTTTAAGGTGCGTAAGAGTCTAAGCCAAAGCGCCTGCTGTTCTTAACACCGAATACGTGGATGTCTTGTGTGTGCAGAGAGTGTCCCATCTTGTAGTCATGCAGGATTCGATTTGGTTCAGGTTGTGGAGACGGATTACCGGAAATGCAGTTGCACTTGTCGCTCTGGTGGTTGCCATCGTGAGCTTGACATTATTTACAAATAGCGAAAAATGAACGTATAAGGCACTACGGTCGTAGTTTTCCTTGCTAACTTTCAAATACACTCGTAGTTCAACACGATCCACAACGTCCATGCTCGCTCCTGCATCACTACCAGGAGCTTTCACAGGCGACACACTAAAGACGATAGCGATTTAAGGGGGCATTTCACTTCCTAGTATGAACATGGATCGGTTTGTTCTGCTGCTTCCCGAAGAGGAAACACCCACCCTATCACAGCTTACTCTGCTCTTCGTACATCTCGTCGATGGTATCGCTGAAGTACTTAATCAGCTCGAAGCGCTTCGGCTTGAACGTCGGGGTCGCCAACCCATTCTCCGGAGTGAACTGCTCTGCATGCAGCCGCAGCTTGTGCGCACGCTCAAAAAGGGAGTAGTTTTGCCGCCACAGCCAACTCGCGCATGTCCTCCTGGATAACTCTCAAAAGAGTTTTATTTCCAGGAGCGCACAAGCTTTCCAGCGTTGCTTCGTCTCCCTTGAGTCCTTGCTTGACAGCCCACGCTGCAACAAACTCCGGATCTGGGACAACGATGCCCACAACGTAGTTGCGGAAGGAGTCGCCGTGCACGAACACTTGGGCGACGAAAGGGCTCTGGCTGTATACGCCCTCAATACGCTCCGGCGACACGTACTCACCCTGCGAAAGCTTGTAGATGTTCTTCTTGCGATCGATGATAGTCAACGTGCCGTCGGGGTTCCACTGACCGATATCGCCCGTGTGGAACCAACCGTCAGCGTCCAGCACCTCGCGTGTCAGTTCTGGTTGCTTGTAGTAACCCTTGAACACATGCCCCGACTTGGTCAGAATCTCTCCTCGCGGGCATGGTGAGTCACGAATGGTGTAGTGTTTTTCGGGAACGTCTTCCAAGCAGATCTGAGCACCTGAAACAGGGATACCCGCGTGTCTTGTCACCGGCATGTCGGCAGTCGCACAGGACACCACCGCAGCAGTCTCCGTAAGGCCATAACCTTCGAGCACAGGGCAGCAGAACGCAATCGCCATGAATTCCTTCACCTCCTTCGATAGCGGAGCCGAACCACTCAGGATGTAGCGAACACGACCACCCAGTGCCATCTTGAGCTTGTCAAACACAAGACGGTCCCAGAACGCGTGCGTATAGTACCCGTCGGCGAGATACTCCTTCTTGGCTGCGTACGCTTGGTCGAACAAGAGCTTCTTCAAACCACCAGCAGCTGCTACGCCCTGCGTGATCTTGTCGTGAATGCGGTTCAGCAGCCGCGGCACGGACGGGAACACCGTCGGCCTCAGCTCCACCATGTCTTCGAGCAGCTTGGTGATATTTCCCTGGTAGTAGCCGATGCACCCGCCCTTGGCAATGATGTGCGCTTGCACATTTCGCTCAAAGCAATGGGCTAGCGGCAAGAAGGACAGATGCACGTCGGTCTCGTACAGTGGCGTGACTTCAATCGAGCACAAAATGGAGGCGATCATGTTGGAGTGTGTGAGCATGACACCCTTAGGGTCGCCCATGGTGCCGGACGTGTAGCAAATGGTGCAAATATCGTCCGGGAGAGGCGGGTCCGCCTCCACGGGGTTGGCGCGGCCGATTTCCATGAGTTGGTCCAGCGTGATCAACGACACGTTGTTGGCTCTAGCCAGACTCACATCTTCCCCGTCGATCTTGTCCTCGAACTGCACGACCACGTCGACGCTCGGGCAGTCCTTGACGCACGCCATGAGCGTCTTGACCTGGTCCTTGGCGCAGAAGATCACGCGCATCTCCGTGTGGTTGATGATGTAGGGCACCGCCGTGGGGCCCAGTGTGTCGTACAGCGGCACGAGTGTGTACGTCATGCGACTGGTGCTGTGCTCGACCACCGACCATTCGTAGCGGTTCTTGCTGAAGATGCCCACGAGTGCTCCACGCTGCAGTCCGAGCTCGCGCTTCATGCCGGCGGAGCAGCTCTCGACAGCCGCGAGGAACTCACTGAGCGTCACCCACTCATAGGCCCCCACGACGCCCGTCTCGGGGTCCACTTTGCGTGTCCCGAAGAGTTTGTGCGATCCGTCCGGGTCGATCTCTCGGCGGCTGAGCAGGTTCGTATATAACGTGAAGCTCGGGTCGAAGCCGGAGCGCAGCGTTGACACGTGCACGGGGCCGCGGGTGGCGGTGGCGGTGCCTGGGACTTCACGCGAGTGGATCAACGAGCTCATTGCGACAATGGGTGAGAGGTCTGGGCGGGCGATTCGAGAGTGGCAGGAGACCGAGCGAGGTGAGCCATCGCATTGACGGGACGGATGCGCTGACGATTTATCAGATGTGACTAGCGAGAGTCTTCTGCTACAGACTAAAATCTTCTGCTACAGACTAGATTCGATTCTACGTACGCCACACAAAAAACAAAGAGGGAGGCTCCATGGCGAGCGGAGGTGACGTCGCGCTGGCCGCGAGCTTCTCGGAGCTCAACGCGGCGCTCAAGCGGGAGAACTACTCGCGCGCAGTGGACATCTGCAACAAGAGTGGGTTTAGGCGCCTCGTAGACGGAGGGGGAGCGCTTTCTGACGTTGTGTGGCTGTGTGCAGTCCGTTCCAAGTTCCCGGACGACGTGGACGCCGTCAAAGTCAAGTGTGTGGCGCTCATTCGTCTGCAGAAGGTTCGCTCTCTTGCTTCTCTATGGGAGTTTGTATGGGTGGAGGGTCTTACGCCTGTTGTTCAGTTCGACAAGGCGCTGGAATTGGCTGCCAAGTATGATTTTCTGAGTACGCAGAAGGCCTATTGTCTCTACCGTCTCAAGCAGGACAAGGACGCACTGAAGCTGCTGGAGGGGGAAGATCTGGAGACGCAGAGCGACGCTCAATTGCAATTGGCGGCGCAACTGGTACGGAGAGTCGTGACAAGTGGAGGGATCGTGGATCTGACGTTGTGTTGGGTGTTTAATGCAGTACTTCCGCAAGGGGGACTATGACCAGAGTATCCGCATTTACGAGTTGCTGCTCTCGCGTGCTCAGGAGGTGCGTGGGGAGTGTCTAGACTTCTAGACGAGCAGATTATCTGATGAAAGCGTTCGTGTGGAATGGACATTGCAGGGGGATGATCTTCTGGAGCTGCAGACGAACTTGCTCGCAGCGTACGCGAGCGCGGGCAGAAGCCACGAGCTGAAGGACCGCGAGATCCCCGTAAGAGCAAAGATGAAAAAGTTGCAAAAGGCGACTTGTTGCTGATGGAAGTTGTGCTGTTATATCACCGCAGATCGATGACGGGTTTGAGGTGGCTTTCAACAAGTCATTTGTGGCCATTCAATCGGGAGACTGGGAGGCAGCGGAAGATCTTCTTCGGACTGCCGAACGTACGAGCAGTTTTTCATTTGCACTCTTTAACGTGTGCCTAATTGAGACCTACGTGTGTCCGCAATACGATAGGCCTGTGTCGCGACACGTTTGTTGCTGAGGGTGCCTCTGAGGCGGAAATTGAAGATGAGGTTGCTGTCATCAAAACCCAGCTGGCATTTGTCAAGCAGATGCGTGGCGATCTGGACGGTGCTCTCTCGGATTACCGCAATGTGCTAAAGCTGAAGTACGTTGCGCCTTAACATGACGAATACCCAAGACTCTGAACTAACTTGGTGATCACGCAGGCTGCGTAACCGTGCCGTGGGAGCTGTCGCTTCGAACAACATCGTCACCATCCGCAAGGACCGCGATGTGCTGGACTCGTTAAAGCGACTGAAAAATATCGATGCTACGGTGTTGTCGGACAAGCTGAACCCAGCGCAACAGGAAGCGATTCTCACGAACCGTACGCTGCTCCTTTGTCTTATGAACAAGGTATGTGCATGAGACTCCTTGAAGCGTGTGCCTGACTACGCATTTACTAACCGCTATGATTGTTCAGACGGACGAGTGCCACGAGAGTCTGGAAACGTTGAAGAAGCAGTTCCCCGCTTCGAAGTCGATTGCGGACATCGTACTGCTTCTTGCTATCAAGGATCAGTCTCCCGCTGCCGCGATCGAGCAGCTGCAGGTAAGAGATATCATCATAGCTGAGATGTCGGTGCGAATACTAACTTAACCCTCACGCTTGTGGATACTTTTTAGGGCGACGAGAGTCTAGGTGCTCGCCTTGGCCTGGCTCACGTATACCTTACGGAAGGACAAGTGTTGAAGGCTGCCGAGTCCATTCGGTCTATTGAAGAGCTGGCGCACTCTCCGGGTACGGTGGCAACTCTGGTTGCGCTGTATGAGCAGGCGGGCGACTCGGCATCGGCACAAGCTGTGTTGGAGAGCGCATTGGCTCACCACCGAGCAGGTGACTACACGTCCGAACAGGCAATGAAGCTTCGTGAGGGTGACTGCTGGTACAAGATCCAGAAGAAGCAGTACCGTGCGGCTTCTGACGCGTACTTGGAACTGCTCGAGGGCGAGACTGCCGGCGCGCTGGACCGCGATCTTCGTCTTCGCTCCATGGCCTCGTTGGTCGTTGCGCTGTATGTTGCTCTGGATGTTGCGAATTTTCCTGTGCCGTTGGTTCTGAAGTAGTTTCTCGTGTTCAGATCATTCTGTGACGCTGAGGCTGCGGAGGCTCGGTGCGGTATGCTGCCAGTCGTCGAGGAAAGCGGTGTCGATCCGAGTGAATTGGAGAAGCAGGCCCCACGCTCGAACCGCCTGGCCGCCAAGTTTGCAGACACTGGCGACAAGAAAAACGAGTACGTGTCGGTCGCGTACTCCTCTGCTTCCCTACGTGATACGAAGGACTCACTATCTTGTGTTCGTTTACGCGTATAGGCGGAAGCGTGCTGCTAAGAACCCGGAGAGCATTGCCCGTAAGCGTGCTAAACGTAGGGAGGCCCACTTGGCTAACCTGCGCGCTCGCCCGGACTACAACGCGTCTATTGGATTGGTGAATCCCGACCCGGAGCGCTGGATTCCGCGCAAGCAGCGCTCTCACGGAAAGCGTGGTCGTCGTGGTCGCAATCGCTTCGTCGGTGCGCAGGGTGCTGGTATGGGCACGGAGAAGGACGCTCTCAAGCTCGATGCAGCCGCTCGTGCTGCTCGTAAGGCCGAGTCGGACAAACCCGTTGCTGTTGTCGTGTCGAGCGGCTCGGGCATTCGCAAGTCCAAGAAGAAGAAACGCAGATAAAGGGAGCGTCGAGACACTAGCCATTGCAGCCGCAGTGGCTTGACAACCGTAGACGAGCTGTCCCTTTGCCGATAACAGACGAACCTGATGCTGTCAGTAGCTTGTGGTCTGTGAATCGTTTTTCTTCTCTAGTGTTAGTGCTGCTACCACCCTCCTACCCATGCTGCGTTACTACATCTATCCAGCAGTGCTGCCGCCGCCAGTTCCATCCAGACTCCGGTAGCTGTGGTGACGCCATTGCTGGTTCCGACGAGTCTGTCGTCGCCGCACTGTTTAGACGGTGGTGAAGCTGGGCGCCTTCTCGCGCAGATAAAAGAGCTTGGCGCGACGCACTCGCTTCTTGCCTTTGTGGATGAACGCCTCCTGCAGCACCTTGACGCTCTGCAGCAGGGGCGAGTGCAGGAAGATCTTCTGCTCGTAGCCGTAGCCGCCAATGTGCTATCACCAATAAAAAAACACACTAATTAGTCAATAAATCCCTCACCAATCTGCAGTGTAAAAGGCCGCAGGAACTCACGTTGCGGATGACGAACGAGCTGCCCGTGCCGCGGTTTCGTCGCGCCAGCACGACGCCCTTGACGCGCTGCACTCGGCCGCCCGTGCGGCTCAGAAGGTACTGCACCTCCACCGAGTCGCCAGGCTTGAAGTTGTCGATGTCCTTGCCCTCCGCGGCCTTGGCCACGGCCTCCGCCTCCAGCTGCAGAAGCAGCGACGCCGCGCGCTTGGTGGGGATCTTGAGCTTGGTTCGCTTGGGCTTCTCGGCCGCGGGCGTGGGCGTGGCGGCGTCTGTGGAGAAGAAAGACACCTGCGCGCTGAGAAGAGGCGCGCGGCGCGATCCGGCGGCGCCTGCGACGCGCACGAAGCTCTTGGTGGCGGCGGCCAGCATGCTCAAGCGATAGGCCTTGGTCGACTCCCAGGTTCTGCGGTCGATAGGGCCCGATGGCCATTCATGGACCGTGTGGTGCACATAACCCCTACCCGCGATGGACAACGTACCAGAATAGTGGTACTGGTACATTGAAGTGCGTGGCAACTATAATATGACGAAGACATTTGTTTCATTGATTGACATGGTTGCTTCATAAAACGAGAGGCGATTTAGACTTCTTGGTCGTCGCCGTTGTCGCTGTCGCTGCTGATAAGCGCTCGTTTGAGTTCGTCGACGGCCGGGCCCTTCTCGTCCGGGTATATGGGCTTCCGCTTGTTCCAGGAATCCAGGATCTCCTCCAGGAAGCGATACACGAACAGTCCCAGCATGATGAACAGCAAGCCTGCAATGTCTTTTGCGTGCAGAGGCTGGTGCTCTGGCATGAACGGGAACGTAAACGCAACGTTGCCTAGTGGAACCATGATGGTCATGGCCTGTTCAACAGAAGTAGCGGTCAGATTACAGCTTCTTTGTACACAAAATATCAACAATTCTTACCAGCCAGAGGATGTTGGCGCTGCCGAATTTGAGAATCAGGATGATCAACAGGTTGTACGCCACGTTGAAGAGGAGATAGGCCGTCACGTAAATGGTCGCCTTCTCACAGTCATCCTTGTGCGCGCCTTCGGTGATAGTGTTCTGCCCTAGGTAACACATCAGGCCGTCATACAGATTTTCAGGTAGCTCGCTTGGTGTAACGGGGTGGTCACCGACCATAGCTGCGGGGAATGTCAGCGGAATAGCGCACAGGAACTGGAACACAGCGATCCAGCCGTTTAGATAGACCGCGTCCAGCTCTGCCTCCCCGAGCGTTTTCTCCTTGTAAACACTGGAGAGGCACATGGGGACGCAGCTGAAAATCATGACAATAGACCACAGCACGATGAGGTGCGGATTGGTGCCACTGCTGCTGCTCGAGTTGCCCGATCCCAACACAATCAGCAAACCCAATGTGACAACCACAGCTCCCACATACTGGTAGCCCGAATACTTAGCTTTCAGCAGCAGACTGGAGATCAACATCGAAATGGGGATGGCTGCCTGCCCCAGCAGGATAATGAGTGATCCACCTAAGTACGTGGCTGCAAACACTTGCAAGATGCCGGCGATGGAGTCGAGTCCCCCCATAACGGCGAATTTGCGTTTAGGGATGCTGCGTTGGTCCCACGTGATGGCACTGCCGTACTTGATCATCGGCAGAATGTACGCGAAGCTGATGGGGATCTACAGTGCACAGCAAAGCACACATTAATCGAAAAGTGGCAATTTGCACTCAAAAGATCGACCCAAAGACGCCGTACGTAGACGAACGTGGTGAGAAGGTTGAGGAACGTCGGGTAGTTGTGCATGGGGATGGTCTGCAGTCTAGTAACAGCATCAAAAGACATAGGTTACGTATATATACACCAACAGGAACGAAGCTATCGGGGCACGACGTACTTCTGAAAGACTGTTCATGTGGCACAGTAAATCGTTTAGTAAATTAGCAAGGCGTCAGTTAAGAGCAGCAGCATCCAAGCTCCTTTTCATACAGCTAAACACGCACTCTTGTTGCCGAGACCCACGAAGACCATGGCCACGAAGCTCACGAGGAGCTTCACATCGCGCTCGGCTTCCTCCCTCGTCGTCATTTTCTGCCTCTCCAAAATGAATCTTGAAGAAGGAAGAGGTGTGGTACAGTGTACCTTATCTCATAGAACACCCTTTCACTCACTTGATGTTATTAAGCCGCTTAGGAGATCAGCTTTTCACTAATTATGAGGGGATCATTTGAAAAACACTATCGGAGACCATGCACGTGGCTGTTGTGGGTGTCGTGTTCCTGACGTCGCTGGTGGTCACGGGCTGGACGGCTTTGGCGTGGGTGCTCACCCCGTGCTTCGTGCTTGCAGCGCTGCCTCTCCCTGCTTTTTTGCAGTTGAAACGCTTCTACCGCCGCGTCACTCGCTTCATGTGCGTCAATGGCACCTCAATTGGCAATAAAAGCTTCGTTACTCAGTGGAATGACGTGCTTTTATTGTTTTTGATTTGCTGCAGACAATGGGCGTGGATGGGCCAAGTGGTGCTGCTGCTTGGTGCGTGGATCTCCTCCCACTTTGAAGTTCAAACTGTTGTCAGTGCTAGACGCTCACCATTGCTGTTGTTGTGAGCAGAGAAACTGTTTGGCATTCAAGTGCAAGTCTACGGCGACGCAGAGACCAAAGCTCATGAGAACGACATGCCAAAAGACTGCGCGCTGTGGCTGTCCAACCACCGCACTCGCATCGACTGGATGCTGTTGTGGAGTGTGGCGTGGCGAACACGCACGCTGCACCAGCTGCGGATCGTCCTCAAGGCTCCGCTACGCAAAATCCCCATATTTGGTTGGGCCATGCAGCACTTCATCTTTATCTTTCTGGTACAGCTACTTGCACATAATTGAGTGATGAAAGCCACGCGCACTAACATCAGATGAAATGGTTTCGTACCTTGCGCAGCAACGCCGCTGGGCTGATGACCAAGTGAATTTACGCAAGTTGCTGCCGTTCCTTATGTCTGCCGAACCGGAGGCCTCATACCTTCTTTTCCCGGAAGGCACAGACCTAAGCGAAAGTAACCTTGAGAAGAGTGCTGCGTTTGCTGAGAAGAACGGTCTGCAACCACGACAGTACTCGCTGTACCCGCGTACAACAGGCTGGACATTTATGTTTCCACTACTGCGTTCACAGCTCACCGCCGTATACGATGTCACCATGTTCTATGTGGACTACGCTGCAAATGAGCGTCCATCGGAGGCGTCGCTACTGACGGGTCGAGTGCCGCGGATGATCCACTTCTACATCGAGCGTGTGGACATCTCGTCGCTACGTGACAAACCCGAGATCGAGCTTGCAAACTGGATGGAAAAGCGTTTTGAGCGCAAGGAATCTTTACTCAAGGACTTTTACGAGTCGAAAGGCAAGCTTCCGGACGGAGCGAAGCCTCTGTTTCAAGGAGACCAAGCACCTGCGATGACAGCGCTCGTGGTATTCTGGCTCGTGTTGATCGGTACTGCCACCATTTGCGGACTCATCGGCAACTTGGTCTCGGTTATAGCAGCAGTTGTGCTCATCGCTGGCTACAGTATCAGCACTGCGTATGGCTCCGGCGTTGACGGGTATCTTATAGAAAACTTGTGAGATGAAAAACTGGTTTCGATCGATAGAGTGCGCCTTGGCCAACCCAACCCGAACGAAAGCTGAGCTTATATACTTGTACTTCATGATACATTTGCGTGGGATGTAGGGAAACTCTAATTGCGTTGAGCGGACGACGTAACCTGAAGAAAACGCTAGGGTGCGTGCAGCGCCTGTAAGGCATGTACCGTTTTGAATTACGACGAGAATAAATGAATTATCGATGCGAAAGAAGCGCGATGTATTAGGAGCAACGGAAACTATAGCCGTAATACCCTATGCGCCCATTTCCCACTTATTCGTAGGTAATATCAAGCTCACGATAGCAACCACCAGAGCGACAAGTGCCACCACATTTGCGGTAATCCATCTCCACAATCTGAACCAAATCGAATCCTGCATCACTACAAGATGCGGCACTCTCTCTGCATACACATACAATTAACACATTCGTTTGTGATTCTCAAATGAAGAATCGCAGGCACTTCGGTTTCAACTTTTACGCACCTTAAACTTCGGTTGAATTGGTGTTCGTACAGGTAGTCCTCTTCATTATCATCGGCAGATTTTTCTGCTAGCATTTGCGCGACGGTAGTACGTTCGTCCCGCCCGCCTTTAAAACCAACATCGATGCCTTGAAAGCGGCTATGTTGCTCGTCGACTTTCTGCATCACTTCCTTCTTTCAGCGAACATTGAAGAAATTGGCACTTTGATTGGATATCTCTTTCCGTTGACGTCACGAACCCAGACCTCGACTACGCGCACCGGATCAGCGGCGTGATGTGGGGCGCCACTCGCGGCTTGCGGCATCAAGGTTCCTTTCTTGTAATTATCAGAGATGGTCGACGATTCAGGTAACGTTGATCTTCACTTTCAGTCTGAGACGGAACTTGACCTCACTCGCCTAATGCAACTGGTGGAATTGGCGTTGGTTGAAATCCTCTCCTTGGCACAAGAAAGGAAATGAATTTTGGCAACTCGACGACGCCATTGATGCAAGCTGCGCCTGGCCAGCCCACTCCACATAACACCACTGCTCCGGTGGAGTCCGCCGCGGCTGACCGCGTAGTCGAGGTCTGGGTTCGTGACGTCAACGGTATGAATTATCCAGTCAAGATGCCAATTTCTTCAAGACTCGCCGAAGTGATGCAGAAAGTCGTTAAAAGACACGGTCATTTTCAATTCCAAGGCGTTGTTGGCTTTAAAGGCGGGTGGAATGAGGTCTCGACCATTTCCCAACTGATGCCAGCCGAAAGGCCTGACGATTTCAACGAAGAGGACTACCTGTACGAACACCCAATTCAACCCAAGTTTAAGGTGCGGAAGAGTCTAAGCCAAAGCGCCTGCTGTTCTTAACACCGAATACGTGGATGTCCTTGTGTATGCAGAAAGAGTATTTCATCTTGTAGTGATGCAGGATTTGCTTTGGTTCAGGTTGTGGCAAGGGATTACCGCAAATGCAGTTGCACTTGTCGCTCTGGTGGTTGCCATCGTGAGCTTGATATTATCTACGAATAGCGAAAGATGAACGCATAGGGTACAAAGACCAAAGTTTTCTTGATATAGTATTTACGTTGGTTTCGATGGGGGAAAAATAAAAATGAATACCCTCCTGGGCCTGGAATCCAATGCTTCTCTACCTGCGGATGGAGATCGGTGGCCTCGGTGGCATTACTGAAGGGGTAGCCATAGGTGCGGCCACCGGTGAGGCCGGAGCTGAGCGACCACCCGCGTTCAGTGTGATCCAGGGATGACCCAGGGCCTGGCTGGCAGTGATTCTATTGGCGGGGTCCTTCTCCAACAACCTGCCCAGAAGTTGCTTCACCTGTGGGGATGCCTTCGACCTGTTCGGGAACTCGAGCTCTTGGTGAGTGCAAGCACTGGGCGGGTAAAAAGGTCCGTAACCAAAGACCATCTCGAAGAGTAAAATGCCAGCACTAAACATGTCAATGCCAGGTCCGTAGGACGTCTTACCATCGAGCAATTCAGGTGCAATGTAGCCCACCGTGCCAAAGATGCCTGCAAACGGCAGCGAAGTCTGGTGAGCGTCAAAGGCACGAGAGGCGCCGAAGTCACAAAGCTTCACTGTAGCTCCATCGTCGTCCAGCAACACATTGTGAGGCTTAATGTCGTGGTGCACGATGTTGTTGCCGTGAAGGTATTCGAGCGCAAGCAGCAGTTGACGGAAGAAATCTCGGCATTTGTTTTCTTCCATCCCCGCACCGGTAATGAGCGTGTTGAGAGAGCCGCTGTCGGCGCGCTCCAGAATGAAGTAGTGCGCGCCGTCGTCTTCGTAGACATCCAGCAGCTTCACAATGTGCGGGTGATCCAGGCCCTTGTGAATGACCTGCTCGCGGATCACCGACTGCTTTTCCTCGGGAGAGATCAAAATGTACTTTGGCACAATTTTCACCGCCACCTCTTCCAGCGACGACTTGTCCTGTCCAGAGCACACCTTGCCATAGGCTCCAGCAGCGAAAGACTCGCGGATGAGGTAGCGACCATGCATGGCTTTTTCTCGTGGGGTGAGCAACGCCGAGCTCTCCGACGCCGTCCGCATGCGGGGGCTTGCCACGCTTTTGCGTGAAGAACCAATCCGCATTACGGGCGGTGCGCGCGAGCTACCTTCGCGTTTTCAAAGGCTCCACAGAGACGGTATCTTCACTAATGCAGCCATTAGTTGGGTTGGAGCCGAATGAGCTGCGTTCTGTACTGGTGCTACTACCGTTCGAGCAAGCTGTTGGGGCGGTTTCAGTGGCTATGTCGTCGTCCTCGTCCTCGTCCTCCAGATCGTTCGTGTCGATGTACATGCTCTGACTCTTCTTCGGCATCGCCATGGAGACCGAGCGACGGCGGCGAGTAGCAGCCAGTCGGGCCTCTTCGAAGCTCAACGCTCGCAGGTAGCGATGGTCGTTGGGGTTCCGGTGTTGAAACCAGGACGGGTCGACGCCGCAGCGCACGCGGTTGCAGATGACGATGTCCTCCTCCATGACGCTGAAGTTGCGCAGCAGCAGCAGCTTCTTGCCGTTGTGGCGCTTGGCGCGCTGGTTCTCGGCGTCCACGGCGGCCGCGCCCATCTGCGACGTCGGGTGTTCGGGTTTGCTGTGCGACCGCTGGAAGGGGGACCCGCCGCCGAGACGCACCATGGCGATGTCGTGTGCTGAGAGGTCCATGGGCGACTTGGCGGGCGGCGCCGGACGCAGCAGACGGACGGAGTCGTGGCTCATACCTGGGGGCTTGGACGCTATTCTGAGAATGAAGAGCTTGTCGAGCGCAACGCTTCATTATTCAACCACTTACTGTTTGTATGAGCGGATTTGAGAGGGGCGTGTGCAACTTCAACGCGCGCTGCGTTGATACGCGCCAGGATTGGGGATAATGCGTGGCTCATGTGGTGCTGGCTGGGATGGCATCGGCTAGGAGGAATGCAGGGCGATATTGAGCGTTTGTGTAAGGTGCAATGGAGAGGTTACGTTCGTTGGGGTTGGCTCGGGAGGAAGCTGCCCAAAGTTGCTGCTCACCACCGTCGAGTCGACACGCGAAAGAAATGCTGGCGTGATGAGGTGTGGCGCACATTACTGACGTGGCTGGCACGGATGAGTCTCGTTGCTGCATTGGTTCATGAATTCATGAACTGCTTCGTTCGAGTACTGTATTGCTGTTGCTGGTGTTACCTTGCACGTTTCCTGGCGTCAATCATTAGCCATCTGCAAAAGGCGACGCGCTTTCTGAAGCCGCCACTTCAACTTCGTTCGGACGATCGCAACGACACCTGACTATAACCGGTATTGTACAAGGTTTAGTAGAACCGCCTGCCTCGATCGCTACTGCTGAGTGGTACGCGCTCGTCGCCTGAAAGGAGCTCGTACTCGGTCTCATCGAACTCGTCGTCCATCAGGAGCCCGGGTACATCCAAGACCGTGGAGAACTGGAAGCGTGGCAGCACGTAGAACACGTACAGCGCGCCCCAACTCGGCACTAAATACGTCCCAGTGGAGATCAATAAACGCACAGACTGCTCGAGTAGACCGCCGTTGTCGTCAAAGAACATGCTATCGCACTCGCGCGCTTTGCCTGTACAAAAGTGTTTTTCAGGTCAGTTCTTGAACATGTGCATCGAACCCTAGAGACAAGACCTCACCAAAAGAGAGATACCCGTCCACTGCGAGCTGCAAAATCGTACTCACGAGGTTGCACTGCGCAAGCAACCAACGTAGAGAAACACGTTAAACGGCTATAGTGGAAGTTACCAATGTGTCTCACCAGGAAAAGACTCTGCCACTTACGATGAGAAGAACCCAAAGCTGGTGATGCGACTGCTCCAGCTCCGTCACCTCGGTGGAATCCTGGAATTTATTACGCTGTGGTGGGGGGATAGTATGAAAGCACTCGTCATCACGCAGAGCAATATCGACCTCGGTTGTACCTGTTTTCTTGATGTAGATCTGATCTCTTCGAGAACAATGCGACCTGGGATAGCAAAGCTGGCTGCTCCTCACACAAACAAAGATGTCAGAATTGAAGTTAGAGCACAACTGAGTACTAAGGCGCACCTGTGAGAACGACTGCTGTTACGGACATGGCCATCCACGTGATGTGGTGGCAGTCGATCTCGTCCGACATGACGACAACAAGCAGTGCATCCGCCGTCATGCCGACCGTGGTCAGCCCTACAATGGGGATCAGCGTGTTGTAAAACTGTCGAAGTAGCAGCAAACAAACGTCAGTTTTTGTCAACGCCAGGCAAAGATCGCAGTCCCACGTACCAACTTCGTGCGGCTGACCAGCTCACCAGCGGATTTCCCGTACAGCACGCAGGAAATGGCGATCTGCACACAGCGGAAGTACTTGGCGAGCACGAGGATCTTGGGGCTGTTGAGGACGAAGCACTCGTAGACCAGCAGCGCCATCTGGATCGCCGTGAGCGCCAGCATGCTGAGGTTGGCCAAGTACCATCGCGAGCTCAGGAAAATGGGCAGGATCCGCTGGAAGGCGTAGACGCTCGCGACCAGCGTGGCCAGGCAGAACGTGCCGAAGCTCAGGCTGCGAGCACACACGAGCAGCGCGCTGTCGGCGACGAAGACCTCGCGGCAGTCGGGCAGCATCTCGCAGGCGAATCTTTGGCGTGTCGCGCGTAGAAAGGCACTTCAGTTTCGGGGGCGAAGGGACACGATGGTCCGGTGCTTGATGTTGCAGTGCCATTGCCCAAGTTCCTCTACCGAGAGCACTCGCCATGTTCTCTCCACGGGATAAGGACTGCGACGTGCGCACCCCCGCGCTCGTGCACGACATCGCCGAAGAAGGGTCGGATATGACACGCGAAATTTACAGTGCCGTGCTCAAGGGTTCCAAGGATTGCTTGGTGCGGACCAAGTCGCTGCCGGATGTGAGCGAGGTGCTCTACAAAGACGTTGGTTCGTGGCCATTGCTGCAGTGGATAACTAGAGGGGAGAGTGCTGGTGTGTTTACCATGGTTAATGTGATGTGGTGCTGTCTGTGGATGACAGGGAAGGCGTCCGACATTGTGCAGCCCGGAGGGTTCCGTCGTGACCACGTGATCGCCAATTTGCCTGATGGGGACACACACGTGCCGACTTCCGTGCAGGAGTCGTTTCTGACGTCCGTTGGTCGAAACAGCTTGCTGCAATCGACCTACGGGTGCTTTGTCAACGACGCACTCCGTCTTGGTGACGAGCAAAGCGAAAACGTACGTGTCATTGCTGCTACCGAACCGGGTTGTTGCTTTCGTATTCTAAAGTTTGGTTTCCTTTGTATGTTGAATAGGAAGAGTTGATCCCGCTGTTTAGCGGCCCCGACACGACGCACACAGTCGAAAGCGAGACGTCAAAGAGAGGTGCATCCGTCAAAAAGACGATATTTACCATTTTCAAGAGCTTCATCGGTAGCGGGATTCTGTTTCTGCCTAAAGGATTTCAGAACGGAGGCATGCTGTTTTCAATTGTGGGGCTCTGTGTATCTGCCGCTCTCTCGACCTTCTGCATGCTGCGTCTGGTTGAGTGCTCAAGCGTGCTACTTCGATCCCACAATCAGCACAACGTCTCGTACGGAATTGTTGGGGAAAAAGCATTTGGGGCTATGGGTCGTCGAGCAGTGAACGTGTCGTTGGTACTCTCGCAAATTGGCTTTTGCTGCTCCTACCTTATTTTTGTGGAGAAAAATATCGGTGAGGTCTTGTTGCATGCATTTAGCGTTCGGAGCTCCATCACGACGTCTTCGTGGACGCTAATTCTGCTGCAGATCCCGCTATATACGCCACTAGCATGGGTACGTCGTTTGGAGTACTTTGCCGCCACAAGTTTATTTGCCGACGTGCTCATAGTGTTCGGCTTGGTATACATTCTTACGTACACCGTCAAAACACTCGAGAGTTTACCTCCAGGGGGTTCGACGTGGCAATACTTCAATTCTGAGAACTGGGCCATGTTTCTTGGCGTCGCTGTCTATTGCTTTGAGGGTATCGGTTTGGTGCTACCCACCTACGATTCTATGGATGACAAGATAAAACACAAGTTCCCGGCCATACTGTCGTGGTGTGTCGTGTGCATCCTGATAATTTGCACACTGTTTGCTGGTACAGTGTACGCAGCCTTTGGACAGAGTACACAATCAGTGGTGACGTTGAATTTGCCCAGTTCAAGTGAGAGCATAGGCACCATGACCGTGCAGCTCACGTACTCGCTGGCTCTGGTTCTCTCGTACCCTTTAATGTTGTATCCGGTCATCAATATTCTCGAGAGCAACTTGTTTCCGTACCAGCGAGTCAAGGGCTTCTGGCGATGGAAAAAGAACGCTTTCCGCTTCGCGCTCGTGTGTCTTACGGCCGTCATCGGATATTTCGGCAAAGAGGAGGTAAGTTGTGGGTTTTCGAACAGCCTCTTTGTGATTAACTTGCCTAACGTCGTGTGTCGTACCTGTGCACTTGAAAGCTGGATAACTTCGTATCGATCATCGGTGGATTCTGCTCCGTGCCCCTTGCATTCATTTATCCGTGTATGTTCCATTCTAGGTAAGATGCGTCGAGGAGCATTTGCACATACCTCTTGACCTGAAATCCACTGACCTGTTTCGCCCTCTCAGACTGGTTGGTAGCGGACACTTATTGAACGGCGTCGTGGTGGTCATTGGTCTGTGCACAATGGTCTTCGCCACGTACCAAGCAGTTTCGACATGGTGTTAATACGTATCCTGCACCACAGTATTAGCTTCCTGCGATGGTCTTGGTGATACCAATCGCTGAGTTTGAACGGCATTATTACGGCGGAAGCTAAAACAAGCTGGTAAGCAGTACGAGTTAGCTTTGACGGTGTTCACCGATTTCCTTGTTTAGGTTTTATGATTGTATCTTGCTCGATTAAGCGCACGGATAATGCTACTATCTGCTCGCTTCTAGTAGCTTGTATCCGGCTAGAAAGTCTGCTGCTGGTGCGTTTGTTCACTTCGGTGATCAGTGCATCGGCTTGGGCAGGTCGACCTTGCTCGTCTCGATCGCATCGTCTGCACGTTGCTTTTCTGGAAATGATGAGGTTGGCATGTACTAAGTTGTTGAACTCTCGGGCGGCTGAAGTCCACTGGCGGTTTGCTGCACCTCGGCTGAAACAAGCCATGCTTTTTGTGTTTCAACGTCAACCTCTTCACAAACTTCCCAACAATCCGTTCTCACCACCTTCACGCTCGTTGCTTGGCAACGGTCATACACCACCGATTTGCACGTCGTTGAGTGGACGTATTGCCATGGTCGATGTAGCAACCAAAACGTACAGGCTTTACGGGTTCACAAACGGAGTCGGCAGCTGGTGTTCTCCTCCAATTGAAGCAGCTCCAAACCCTGGAGGTGGACGCTTCGGCATGCGTGGGGGCGACGGATCTTGCGTATCGGTCTGGGTCGATGGCGCTGACGAGCCCATGAACGCGCTCAAGCTTGAGGTTCTCTGTTGATAGAGTGCCGATTCGCGCTCGACAGCTGCCAAGTTAACCATGGGAGCAAACGACTGATTTTGGCCAATACGGCTACGAAAACCTGGCGGTTGAGAGTTGTTGGTATCCCCCGCGACAGCAGAAGGAATCGCAAATCCAGCGTTCAGGTTGTTGTCCCTGCTGAATAACATACCCGAACCCAAGCCCAGGTTTCCTGTCAGGCTGTTGCCGTTCGAGCTGCTGTTGGTACTGTTTCCCCACCCTGAAAGCAGGGATTGGCTCGAGAATCCGCTCACGTCATTGAACGTATTAAAGCTTGGGTAGCCAAGGGATGACCCAATTGAACCATTACCAGTAGCACCAAATGTAGTGCTCTGACTGCTGGCGCTTGTACGTCCCAGTTCCTCCGCCGGCGAAATTAGGCTTGGCGCTCGAAGACTGAACGAGCCACCACTCGACAGAGTATCCAAAGGAGTGGGTGCGTGAGCCATCAATCCGCCATACTGCTTAGTTGGCTGCTGTCCTGTCATCCCTCTTAGAGCAGGCGAAGGTTGAAATACGATCACCTCGTCATCAAAGTCATCGTCATCATCCACCGTAGTGCTGGCGCGGTAGTCGCTAGTAGAAGTTCCTAGTGGCTGAGTTTGCTTTTGTTTCGGGGTGTTGCTCGAAAGAAATCCGAGGTTGAATGAACCAAACGCTTCTCCCGAGCTGTTACCATGTTGAGGTCCCGCACTTCCAATCACAGGGGCAGTCGTAAACTGTCCAGAAGGACCACAGAAGAGCAGCGGGTCTCCTTCATAGCCGTCGCACAAGTAGCGTGCAAAATGGTACAATTTCCACGCACGAATTCTGGCTGCTTCATCATCTGCCAAAGGTGCCACTTGTGAGACGCTGTTCGCTCCCGTTGTCGACGTCTGCAACGCCCACTCATCTTGCCACGTAGACGCAGTTCCGACCTGATCCAGCGGCGTAAAACCTCGAAGCTCAAGGCTTTCCTTTAGAAGCGACTGCTGCTCACGTACAACAGACGGAATCTCGCTGTCATATTGCTGTTTAGCACTCGCAACCAGCGGTGCGTACAACTCACGAATGCGTGCATGGTTGACAAGCTTTGCCAGCGTCTCAAGGAAGGTCGAAGCAAATAGATCCGCTCCGGAGCCTTCGTTCGTTGCCACATCACTGTACAGTTTCTTCTGACGATGCACCAGAAGCTGCTCCAACTGCTCCAGCATATCTGGGTGTAGCTTCAAAAAGTCACAGAACACAGTCACGGGGCTGGCAAGACGCAATGCTGGCAGTGCCGAGTCCTTCACGGTTTTCCCGTTCGCGCTTTGCTTGGGCTTGATGTCCAAACTATTCAAAAGAAATTCCATAACGCTCGTAATCGTACGAATGGACAGACGAAGCGCATCTTCGAGCAGCGCAGACTGCAAACGTGAATCCGAGGCCCGATTGATGCAGAAGATGTTCGTCACCACGAGCTTCAACAGCAACGCGTCGCCTACCACACCCGCATGCAGCAGCGTCCGCATATCCTTGAACAGCACCGCCTCCATATCGCGGGGATACAGCGGAGTGACTCCCTCGCCGCTGCTGCCTCTGCCCGACGATGCCGTTGGCGATCCCCGTGGCGACGAAAGCGCGAACAAGATACCATGCATCCGCGTGAGACGGTGCAAATAGCTCTTCAAGAAGGTAGATTTCTCCTTGGACGACGGAGACGAAGTCGTGAACGTAACTGGTGGAGCCAGCGGTCGTTGGCGACTGCGTTCAAACAGCAGTGCGAGGTTCTCCTCCGCGGTCGTGAACGGCTGCGATGTCAGCAAGCTGCGGCAGTAGCGATACACTGCAACAGTCTCCGCCTCCACGTACGTAGCCAGCACCGCCAACTGGTTGTGCGGGTTGCCATTATCCGGCAGCACCGCCAGCGCCCGGTGGTACAGTGCCTCCGCCGCAGCGAAGTTCTTCTTGGCCTTCTGACTATGCAGCTCCCGATAGCGCGCCAGATCCCCCAGGAACACGTAGCAGCGGTGCAGGCTTTGACGACAGCGCGTCGCCTCCTCCTCCTTGGCCCCTTGGCGATTGCGTTGAAGCCAAGAAGCGAAGACGTCTCTCAGATGCGCGTAGAATCCCGCGGCCTCAGTCAGAAACTGCTGAAACTCGCTGGACACGCGGGCGAAGTGCTCACGGACGTTTCGGTCCGCCTGGGCCGCCGCCGCGTACTTGCGGATGCGGCGGCGGAAGTCCTCAATGCGTCGGTAGAAACAGGGCTTCCACAGCGCCTGCTCCACCTCCTTGGCAGCTGCAAAGGCTGGCTGCGCGTCCACGAGGCGCGTGGCGGCGTCCGTTAGGCGGCGGCGCAGTGCGTTGGCGGCCTGCAAGTTGAGCGGATTGGCGCGCAGCAACTCTCGCAGTTGCTTGTCCAGCGCCGCTAGCTCCCTGTAAGCATGCACGCGGGTTAGTACGTCTTGGGTGGGCGTCGCGGGGAAGAAGCGCGCTCGTACATGTAGGCGCTGCGAGGGTCCATCGCTTCATGCGCGGCAACGATTCTGATGTAATTTACACCATTTCATTTCTAACCTTCACAATCCTATAACCTCTACACTCGGATAATTGATTGTGCACTAAAATGTAAAGGCTTTGTAGTTTTCAGTTGTTTTGTCAAATCGGACCATGCAAACTACTTCCGTTCGACGGAGGGCTGGGAGTAACACCCAGTTTTGCTGCGTCAACTAGGGCTACGCGAAAGCTGAGATAGGAAAATCGTTGGGAAAAAGGTAGTTAACTACACGTACTTGAATATATAGCGCACGAATCGCATCACATTGAGCAACAGTGGGTTGCAGAGTAAACATGTCATCAGCCATTTTTCTTAAGATAACACAACAATAGCAACCGTGAACGGAGCAACCCGATAAATTCCATTTTTTATACACGGCACTTGCACATCTCCTGCGCCTGCTTCGCTGCCGCAGCATCTGCGCAAGCTTTGTTTATCAACATTTGATCCTTCTTTATGTCGAAGGTTTTTAAGGCATATTTGCACTTAAACACAAACCGCGCCGATTGGTGTGACTGGACCTCCTGGTGACCAGATTGGCACCCCATACCCAAACCGGTATTACCGGTGCTACCGGACCACACGAATAAGTCGAAGCAGATTGGCACCGATATCCAGATCGTTATACCGGACCACGGAATGAATCTGTGTTGGATTGTACTATACAGCAACTTAGTTGCTACCTATCTCAGTATAACTAAAGATTACCCCTGCGGGAGGCTGCCAAATTTCTCAGCACCGACTGGCCAAAACGGACTCGAGCTCTCCGTCAGAGGTACAATCTTTCTGGCCGCTTTGTCCAGAATGGCGTGCAATTTTTCGACATTTAGAGTTTGCAGCTATAATTGTAGCCGTGTACAACAGATCACGCCCTCAGCTGAGGTCAATCTAGGCTAGGTCCACTCCATACTAGCTCACTACAAGACCTAACATCCTAATGTACGCGCTTATTAATAGCGTCGATGCGCGGAGTGAGCATATTTCAACCTGAGGCCCATGAATACATGCATGTTTGCTTGCCTGTACGTGACCTTTTCTATATTTTGCAGCGCAACAAGGATCTATTGTAAGTTGCCGGACAGGACCCTTTCCACTCTCTATCTTCTGCAGAAGCTCTACTATAATACTAGTAGACCCAGCAATGCTTACAACCAGTGACGACACCGTTGCTGCCCGTGGTGTATAGTGGAGTTTAGCCCTAAACCTATCACAAATTTTGTAGTGGTGCCCCCCTCAGATCAGGGGTCCTCCCATTGTATAGAAAGTCCGATGAAGGGAGTTAAAACGGAGCGCTAAACGATAGAAAGACACAATACATTAACTTCATCAACCTTTCCTCTCCAGATCGAAAGAATACTAGTAGCCGGATGCAAGTCATATTTGTATGCTTTCCCAACTGTTAGGGTCGTTCTTAGCCAACCTTGTTTAGTCTTAGAGCATCTCCACCGCGACGACAATGTCGTAATTCATTATCCCACCGCACTTCTCTTTCTATTTGCGCTATTTATCTTCGCGCTAAATGTGGCAACAACTCGCTAAGCAGGGCTGGCTTTGGCGAGTCGTATGTATCCTGCATGAAATCCACGACCACAAACGGGTCATCTTCTCAGCGACTAGCATGTTACGCACAAAAGGAAATAACGTCGCGGTGAAGGATGTAGATGGTTTTGCCCACTCTTTCCAATACTACAAGGAGACGCGCAAGACCAAAGGTTAGAAGGACAACAAGGTATTGAATTCCTGCATAGCTCTCTTGATTGCCCAAGTGGATCGACTTCAACTCATATAGCCGCTGCAGCACGAGCACCCAAGGTGGCAACAATGCCATCACCCGACTAGTGTCAATGGCAGAGCTGGCAGCACAGTCAACAAGCAACCACAAGAAAACAAGATCGCCAAAGCGGCTGGTAAACTAGCGGAGGAGTATTGGCAGCACGGCCACGTACAGAAACACCAGGGGGGTTCGGCACTGAAGCGCCGTCAGCAACAGTGCTGCTGAGGCCGTGATCGACAACCAGTTTGCAACTCTGCATCAGCAATCTACTCAAATTTGCTATCAATATTGCATTCCGCTGCTCCATTTACAAACGTAATCCTGGGTAACAGCCTGCTTGTCTCGCCCCGGCACCATCCTGCTCACAACCATAATATTGAACGTCTTGGCCTCCTCGGCCACAATCCCGCTCTTGGGCAGCTCCCCATTCTTGATCTAGGCCACGTCGGTCGTCTTCATCTCTGACACAATGTCAGCCACCTCACCACCCGACTCGTCTCGGTGGCGACTAGTTTTAGCTCCTAAGCCTTCCGTCGTCATATCCATGGTCGGTTTGCAGCACGGCTGGTGGTGCTTTTTCTGCGGTGGAGCGACTTTGGGTTATCCGCCCAGTAGTTGCTGCTTAAAATATTGAAGATGACAACAACAAAAAAGGGTACCGCACAACCATTCAGAGAGACGCGATGGGATACATCGCTGCATCTGGTAATTACGCTCGCCAAGCGCTCTGTAAAGCGTCCTTCGAAGATAACGATAGCACGCTACGGGTAGAGATGCGCTGAGTGGATGCCGATGTGGATGCTTCATCAATGCACCTCACTTCGAAACAGAACGGTGGTCAATTCTACCGTCAGCAGGCTGGGGTCAGATGATATCAGGTTGCTGGTTATCGAAGGATGATCGATAGAGGTGGAGTTTTTCTTGTTGGAACCTAATTAAAGACTCGTACTGCATGTAGGTATGTTTTTCGGCAAGTCGATATAAAACGATATAGGCATGTGTTACTTCGCCCGTCTGGGAGAATCAAAGACGAGCCACCGAGCCCATGTGTGACCACCTGTACACATCTGGTACCCATCCATGACCGAGTGGTGTCTGTCTGAGCCCATGCAATCAGTTGATGAGTTGGTGAGGTAAACGTGTGTAAGGTGGATATCCGGAAGCGTACATACATGCGACAAAGGATGGCCCTCTTCGCTGTCAGTCCAAAACCAACACTTTGGCACCAACTCATTAGCGATTGCCACTGAGTATATGAGCGCTAGGTCCCAAGCAAGACTTTCAGATCACAAGCAAGTATGCCCACTCAGCAATGTACAAAGATTTGATGTCCATCAAACTCTACTCAAAGTAATATATTTATGCGCACATGCTATGGTATCGATAACACACGTGCTGGGGGGGGTCGACAAGGATCCGTTTCTTCTTAGCTTCAGCCTTGCGAAGGATGTCGACGGTGTCAACCACACGAGCGGAGGAGCCGTGCCCACGGACGCGTACTGCTGGTGTGTCGTCCAGTCGATCCTATGGTTGTGCGCGAGCTTCGTAATGGTCACACACAGGGCAAATACAGGGTTGTCGGGTTTGTTGTTGATCACGCAGACGCAGGCGTTGATCTGGCACACATACGGACGCGTTAGCCAATCTGCCACACGCTTAACCCTCCCGAGCCCAGACAGCACCCAACCGAAACCCATCTGAGCCCATGAGAGCCCATCCAGTTGCTTACCTGCGCTTCGTTGCGCGCGACTCCTGCCGCGCTCGCTTGCCCTTGCCGTGAGACTTAAACGTTCCAGCAGCGTGTGTGCAAATCAGCGTCTTGTTGTACATTTCCCACTCTAGTGGGTTCAGCGGCGCTCGTTCGTTTGCTTTCTTAATCTTCTTGTTCCGATCCTCGACCTTGTTGTTCGTCTGGAAGCGGAAACTCTAAAAATACTCAAAGTTAATGCAACGCCATTAAACCAACACAGATCACGTACCTGGTAGGGTTGCGTACTGTACTCGTTCAGATAAGCGTATAACGAACCCCATGAGCTAAACTGCGAGCGCTCGAGGGGGGCATCTCCTCGGACGGATCGGGCAGGAGATTCACATGGTTGCTGTGCACACTCAGTGTGTCCACCTGGCTGGACGTTCCGGGTGTCTACTTCTTCAACCGCGAGCCCTTCCCTCTTGTATCCGTTTAACTCCTCCCATGAACGCTCAATCCAGCCGATTTAACCGCTCTGTCAGGTGCCACCAGCTTGAGCGGAACTCCAGTCTTCCCGCGCCCCAACTGGTCCTACAGGAGGGCCAACCAATATCTGCGCAGCCGCTGCTTCAAAGGCTTGCTCCAGGCTACATCTGCCGGCTGACAAACAGCAGTGTCGCTTGGTGGAACCTTCATTAGCACGACATTGATGCTTGTGGCGTCATCCTAAAGCAGCAAGTTCGGCACGGGTCTTCGCGAGTCTCAAAGTGAAACTGTAGAAATTAAATCGACAAATAACTATCCCACCACCCTAATTCAAATTATAATTCACATGAGTATTAATAGGAATAACAATTGCAATATAAAATAAAGAAGCGTACCTTTCTTGTTGCCGTACACTTGGAGGGGCGGGTTTTCTTGAATCTGCTTGATAGTCTTCCAGAGGCGAACACCAAAAACTTGGCAAAAGCGAGTGTTCTGCTCGCGTAAGCCCTTATGCTTGGAATTTCAGTTTTGAAGACAACAAACGGAGCCATCTTTTTACCGTTAGAATCCGCAAAAAGCATAAAGGTTGCGCGCTCTTTGGTTTTTCGTTCGCAACGAACCCAAGCGGCCGTTGTTCCTTTCTTCGAAATTGTTCGCGCTGGAAAGTACTCGACAAATGCAGCTATACAAGCGGTGGGAATGCGAATTTATTATTTTTAGACAGACGGGCGACGGGGGCAAAAGATAGCACTTGTTGGTCTCGATCCAACGACCTTTGGGTTATGAGCCCAACACGCTTCCTCTGCGCCAAAGTGCTAGCTCACAAACACACCTCCCCGCAGACACACAAAACATGCAAACAGACAACCACACACACATACACGAAACCGCACGCAAGCGCTCTCCACAGACACACAATCGGCGCCTCTCAACACGCTCTGGGTCGTCAGCTACAGACTCCGGAATGTCTACGGGTCCCGTTGGCCCCCGACGCCATCAACGCGCCTGCCGCCGCACCAGCACCGTTCAGCTACACCGTCCGACTATCCGGCCGCCACTGGGACACGAACGAACTCCTCGCACCACGACAGACCGCGCGCCGACGTGTCCATTCGTCGTTCTTGCCCGCGGCGGGGATCGATCTCGGGACCGCTGCGCAGCCGACCGGCGTGCGTTTCCGGCCCGTCCGAGACACTTTGGCGGCCCTCGAAGTCCGGGCAATAGTGGGACACCAGTCACGACCGCGAGAGAGTGTCAGGCACGGCATAAAGCGCGCACAGAGACAGACGGGCGACGGGGGCAAAAGATAGCACTTGTTGGTCTCGATCCAACGACCTTTGGGTTATGAGCCCAACACGCTTCCTCTGCGCCAAAGTGCTAGCTCACAAACACACCTCCCCGCAGACACACAAAACATGCAAACAGACAACCACACACACATACACGAAACCGCACGCAAGCGCTCTCCACAGACACACAATCGGCGCCTCTCAACACGCTCTGGGTCGTCAGCTACAGACTCCGGAATGTCTACGGGTCCCGTTGGCCCCCGACGCCATCAACGCGCCTGCCGCCGCACCAGCACCACTCAGCTACACCGTCCGACTATCCGGCCGCCACTGGGACACGAACGAACTCCTCGCACCACGACAGACCGCGCGCCGACGTGTCCATTCGTCGTTCTTGCCCGCGGCGGGGATCGATCTCGGGACCGCTGCGCAGCCGACCGGCGTGCGTTTCCGGCCCGTCCGAGACACTTTGGCGGCCCTCGAAGTCCGGGCAATAGTGGGACACCAGTCACGACCGCGAGAGAGTGTCAGGCACGGCATAAAGCGCGCACAGAGACAGACGGGCGACGGGGGCAAAAGATAGCACTTGTTGGTCTCGATCCAACGACCTTTGGGTTATGAGCCCAACACGCTTCCTCTGCGCCAAAGTGCTAGCTCACAAACACACCTCCCCGCAGACACACAAAACATGCAAACAGACAACCACACACACATACACGAAACCGCACGCAAGCGCTCTCCACAGACACACAATCGGCGCCTCTCAACACGCTCTGGGTCGTCAGCTACAGACTCCGGAATGTCTACGGGTCCCGTTGGCCCCCGACGCCATCAACGCGCCTGCCGCCGCACCAGCACCACTCAGCTACACCGTCCGACTATCCGGCCGCCACTGGGACACGAACGAACTCCTCGCACCACGACAGACCGCGCGCCGACGTGTCCATTCGTCGTTCTTGCCCGCGGCGGGGATCGATCTCGGGACCGCTGCGCAGCCGACCGGCGTGCGTTTCCGGCCCGTCCGAGACACTTTGGCGGCCCTCGAAGTCCGGGCAATAGTGGGACACCAGTCACGACCGCGAGAGAGTGTCAGGCACGGCATAAAGCGCGCACAGAGACAGACGGGCGACGGGGGCAAAAGATAGCACTTGTTGGTCTCGATCCAACGACCTTTGGGTTATGAGCCCAACACGCTTCCTCTGCGCCAAAGTGCTAGCTCACAAACACACCTCCCCGCAGACACACAAAACATGCAAACAGACAACCACACACACATACACGAAACCGCACGCAAGCGCTCTCCACAGACACACAATCGGCGCCTCTCAACACGCTCTGGGTCGTCAGCTACAGACTCCGGAATGTCTACGGGTCCCGTTGGCCCCCGACGCCATCAACGCGCCTGCCGCCGCACCAGCACCACTCAGCTACACCGTCCGACTATCCGGCCGCCACTGGGACACGAACGAACTCCTCGCACCACGACAGACCGCGCGCCGACGTGTCCATTCGTCGTTCTTGCCCGCGGCGGGGATCGATCTCGGGACCGCTGCGCAGCCGACCGGCGTGCGTTTCCGGCCCGTCCGAGACACTTTGGCGGCCCTCGAAGTCCGGGCAATAGTGGGACACCAGTCACGACCGCGAGAGAGTGTCAGGCACGGCATAAAGCGCGCACAGAGACAGACGGGCGACGGGGGCAAAAGATAGCACTTGTTGGTCTCGATCCAACGACCTTTGGGTTATGAGCCCAACACGCTTCCTCTGCGCCAAAGTGCTAGCTCACAAACACACCTCCCCGCAGACACACAAAACATGCAAACAGACAACCACACACACATACACGAAACCGCACGCAAGCGCTCTCCACAGACACACAATCGGCGCCTCTCAACACGCTCTGGGTCGTCAGCTACAGACTCCGGAATGTCTACGGGTCCCGTTGGCCCCCGACGCCATCAACGCGCCTGCCGCCGCACCAGCACCACTCAGCTACACCGTCCGACTATCCGGCCGCCACTGGGACACGAACGAACTCCTCGCACCACGACAGACCGCGCGCCGACGTGTCCATTCGTCGTTCTTGCCCGCGGCGGGGATCGATCTCGGGACCGCTGCGCAGCCGACCGGCGTGCGTTTCCGGCCCGTCCGAGACACTTTGGCGGCCCTCGAAGTCCGGGCAATAGTGGGACACCAGTCACGACCGCGAGAGAGTGTCAGGCACGGCATAAAGCGCGCACAGAGACAGACGGGCGACGGGGGCAAAAGATAGCACTTGTTGGTCTCGATCCAACGACCTTTGGGTTATGAGCCCAACACGCTTCCTCTGCGCCAAAGTGCTAGCTCACAAACACACCTCCCCGCAGACACACAAAACATGCAAACAGACAACCACACACACATACACGAAACCGCACGCAAGCGCTCTCCACAGACACACAATCGGCGCCTCTCAACACGCTCTGGGTCGTCAGCTACAGACTCCGGAATGTCTACGGGTCCCGTTGGCCCCCGACGCCATCAACGCGCCTGCCGCCGCACCAGCACCGCTCAGCTACACCGTCCGACTATCCGGCCGCCACTGGGACACGAACGAACTCCTCGCACCACGACAGACCGCGCGCCGACGTGTCCATTCGTCGTTCTTGCCCGCGGCGGGGATCGATCTCGGGACCGCTGCGCAGCCGACCGGCGTGCGTTTCCGGCCCGTCCGAGACACTTTGGCGGCCCTCGAAGTCCGGGCAATAGTGGGACACCAGTCACGACCGCGAGAGAGTGTCAGGCACGGCATAAAGCGCGCACAGAGACAGACGGGCGACGGGGGCAAAAGATAGCACTTGTTGGTCTCGATCCAACGACCTTTGGGTTATGAGCCCAACACGCTTCCTCTGCGCCAAAGTGCTAGCTCACAAACACACCTCCCCGCAGACACACAAAACATGCAAACAGACAACCACACACACATACACGAAACCGCACGCAAGCGCTCTCCACAGACACACAATCGGCGCCTCTCAACACGCTCTGGGTCGTCAGCTACAGACTCCGGAATGTCTACGGGTCCCGTTGGCCCCCGACGCCATCAACGCGCCTGCCGCCGCACCAGCACCACTCAGCTACACCGTCCGACTATCCGGCCGCCACTGGGACACGAACGAACTCCTCGCACCACGACAGACCGCGCGCCGACGTGTCCATTCGTCGTTCTTGCCCGCGGCGGGGATCGATCTCGGGACCGCTGCGCAGCCGACCGGCGTGCGTTTCCGGCCCGTCCGAGACACTTTGGCGGCCCTCGAAGTCCGGGCAATAGTGGGACACCAGTCACGACCGCGAGAGAGTGTCAGGCACGGCATAAAGCGCGCACAGAGACAGACGGGCGACGGGGGCAAAAGATAGCACTTGTTGGTCTCGATCCAACGACCTTTGGGTTATGAGCCCAACACGCTTCCTCTGCGCCAAAGTGCTAGCTCACAAACACACCTCCCCGCAGACACACAAAACATGCAAACAGACAACCACACACACATACACGAAACCGCACGCAAGCGCTCTCCACAGACACACAATCGGCGCCTCTCAACACGCTCTGGGTCGTCAGCTACAGACTCCGGAATGTCTACGGGTCCCGTTGGCCCCCGACGCCATCAACGCGCCTGCCGCCGCACCAGCACCGCTCAGCTACACCGTCCGACTATCCGGCCGCCACTGGGACACGAACGAACTCCTCGCACCACGACAGACCGCGCGCCGACGTGTCCATTCGTCGTTCTTGCCCGCGGCGGGGATCGATCTCGGGACCGCTGCGCAGCCGACCGGCGTGCGTTTCCGGCCCGTCCGAGACACTTTGGCGGCCCTCGAAGTCCGGGCAATAGTGGGACACCAGTCACGACCGCGAGAGAGTGTCAGGCACGGCATAAAGCGCGCACAGAGACAGACGGGCGACGGGGGCAAAAGATAGCACTTGTTGGTCTCGATCCAACGACCTTTGGGTTATGAGCCCAACACGCTTCCTCTGCGCCAAAGTGCTAGCTCACAAACACACCTCCCCGCAGACACACAAAACATGCAAACAGACAACCACACACACATACACGAAACCGCACGCAAGCGCTCTCCACAGACACACAATCGGCGCCTCTCAACACGCTCTGGGTCGTCAGCTACAGACTCCGGAATGTCTACGGGTCCCGTTGGCCCCCGACGCCATCAACGCGCCTGCCGCCGCACCAGCACCGCTCAGCTACACCGTCCGACTATCCGGCCGCCACTGGGACACGAACGAACTCCTCGCACCACGACAGACCGCGCGCCGACGTGTCCATTCGTCGTTCTTGCCCGCGGCGGGGATCGATCTCGGGACCGCTGCGCAGCCGACCGGCGTGCGTTTCCGGCCCGTCCGAGACACTTTGGCGGCCCTCGAAGTCCGGGCAATAGTGGGACACCAGTCACGACCGCGAGAGAGTGTCAGGCACGGCATAAAGCGCGCACAGAGACAGACGGGCGACGGGGGCAAAAGATAGCACTTGTTGGTCTCGATCCAACGACCTTTGGGTTATGAGCCCAACACGCTTCCTCTGCGCCAAAGTGCTAGCTCACAAACACACCTCCCCGCAGACACACAAAACATGCAAACAGACAACCACACACACATACACGAAACCGCACGCAAGCGCTCTCCACAGACACACAATCGGCGCCTCTCAACACGCTCTGGGTCGTCAGCTACAGACTCCGGAATGTCTACGGGTCCCGTTGGCCCCCGACGCCATCAACGCGCCTGCCGCCGCACCAGCACCGCTCAGCTACACCGTCCGACTATCCGGCCGCCACTGGGACACGAACGAACTCCTCGCACCACGACAGACCGCGCGCCGACGTGTCCATTCGTCGTTCTTGCCCGCGGCGGGGATCGATCTCGGGACCGCTGCGCAGCCGACCGGCGTGCGTTTCCGGCCCGTCCGAGACACTTTGGCGGCCCTCGAAGTCCGGGCAATAGTGGGACACCAGTCACGACCGCGAGAGAGTGTCAGGCACGGCATAAAGCGCGCACAGAGACAGACGGGCGACGGGGGCAAAAGATAGCACTTGTTGGTCTCGATCCAACGACCTTTGGGTTATGAGCCCAACACGCTTCCTCTGCGCCAAAGTGCTAGCTCACAAACACACCTCCCCGCAGACACACAAAACATGCAAACAGACAACCACACACACATACACGAAACCGCACGCAAGCGCTCTCCACAGACACACAATCGGCGCCTCTCAACACGCTCTGGGTCGTCAGCTACAGACTCCGGAATGTCTACGGGTCCCGTTGGCCCCCGACGCCATCAACGCGCCTGCCGCCGCACCAGCACCGTTCAGCTACACCGTCCGACTATCCGGCCGCCACTGGGACACGAACGAACTCCTCGCACCACGACAGACCGCGCGCCGACGTGTCCATTCGTCGTTCTTGCCCGCGGCGGGGATCGATCTCGGGACCGCTGCGCAGCCGACCGGCGTGCGTTTCCGGCCCGTCCGAGACACTTTGGCGGCCCTCGAAGTCCGGGCAATAGTGGGACACCAGTCACGACCGCGAGAGAGTGTCAGGCACGGCATAAAGCGCGCACAGAGACAGACGGGCGACGGGGGCAAAAGATAGCACTTGTTGGTCTCGATCCAACGACCTTTGGGTTATGAGCCCAACACGCTTCCTCTGCGCCAAAGTGCTAGCTCACAAACACACCTCCCCGCAGACACACAAAACATGCAAACAGACAACCACACACACATACACGAAACCGCACGCAAGCGCTCTCCACAGACACACAATCGGCGCCTCTCAACACGCTCTGGGTCGTCAGCTACAGACTCCGGAATGTCTACGGGTCCCGTTGGCCCCCGACGCCATCAACGCGCCTGCCGCCGCACCAGCACCGTTCAGCTACACCGTCCGACTATCCGGCCGCCACTGGGACACGAACGAACTCCTCGCACCACGACAGACCGCGCGCCGACGTGTCCATTCGTCGTTCTTGCCCGCGGCGGGGATCGATCTCGGGACCGCTGCGCAGCCGACCGGCGTGCGTTTCCGGCCCGTCCGAGACACTTTGGCGGCCCTCGAAGTCCGGGCAATAGTGGGACACCAGTCACGACCGCGAGAGAGTGTCAGGCACGGCATAAAGCGCGCACAGAGACAGACGGGCGACGGGGGCAAAAGATAGCACTTGTTGGTCTCGATCCAACGACCTTTGGGTTATGAGCCCAACACGCTTCCTCTGCGCCAAAGTGCTAGCTCACAAACACACCTCCCCGCAGACACACAAAACATGCAAACAGACAACCACACACACATACACGAAACCGCACGCAAGCGCTCTCCACAGACACACAATCGGCGCCTCTCAACACGCTCTGGGTCGTCAGCTACAGACTCCGGAATGTCTACGGGTCCCGTTGGCCCCCGACGCCATCAACGCGCCTGCCGCCGCACCAGCACCGTTCAGCTACACCGTCCGACTATCCGGCCGCCACTGGGACACGAACGAACTCCTCGCACCACGACAGACCGCGCGCCGACGTGTCCATTCGTCGTTCTTGCCCGCGGCGGGGATCGATCTCGGGACCGCTGCGCAGCCGACCGGCGTGCGTTTCCGGCCCGTCCGAGACACTTTGGCGGCCCTCGAAGTCCGGGCAATAGTGGGACACCAGTCACGACCGCGAGAGAGTGTCAGGCACGGCATAAAGCGCGCACAGAGACAGACGGGCGACGGGGGCAAAAGATAGCACTTGTTGGTCTCGATCCAACGACCTTTGGGTTATGAGCCCAACACGCTTCCTCTGCGCCAAAGTGCTAGCTCACAAACACACCTCCCCGCAGACACACAAAACATGCAAACAGACAACCACACACACATACACGAAACCGCACGCAAGCGCTCTCCACAGACACACAATCGGCGCCTCTCAACACGCTCTGGGTCGTCAGCTACAGACTCCGGAATGTCTACGGGTCCCGTTGGCCCCCGACGCCATCAACGCGCCTGCCGCCGCACCAGCACCGTTCAGCTACACCGTCCGACTATCCGGCCGCCACTGGGACACGAACGAACTCCTCGCACCACGACAGACCGCGCGCCGACGTGTCCATTCGTCGTTCTTGCCCGCGGCGGGGATCGATCTCGGGACCGCTGCGCAGCCGACCGGCGTGCGTTTCCGGCCCGTCCGAGACACTTTGGCGGCCCTCGAAGTCCGGGCAATAGTGGGACACCAGTCACGACCGCGAGAGAGTGTCAGGCACGGCATAAAGCGCGCACAGAGACAGACGGGCGACGGGGGCAAAAGATAGCACTTGTTGGTCTCGATCCAACGACCTTTGGGTTATGAGCCCAACACGCTTCCTCTGCGCCAAAGTGCTAGCTCACAAACACACCTCCCCGCAGACACACAAAACATGCAAACAGACAACCACACACACATACACGAAACCGCACGCAAGCGCTCTCCACAGACACACAATCGGCGCCTCTCAACACGCTCTGGGTCGTCAGCTACAGACTCCGGAATGTCTACGGGTCCCGTTGGCCCCCGACGCCATCAACGCGCCTGCCGCCGCACCAGCACCGTTCAGCTACACCGTCCGACTATCCGGCCGCCACTGGGACACGAACGAACTCCTCGCACCACGACAGACCGCGCGCCGACGTGTCCATTCGTCGTTCTTGCCCGCGGCGGGGATCGATCCCGGGACCGCTGCGCAGCCGACCGGCGTGCGTTTCCGGCCCGTCCGAGACACTTTGGCGGCCCTCGAAGTCCGGGCAATAGTGGGACACCAGTCACGACCGCGAGAGAGTGTCAGGCACGGCATAAAGCGCGCACAGAGACAGACGGGCGACGGGGGCAAAAGATAGCACTTGTTGGTCTCGATCCAACGACCTTTGGGTTATGAGCCCAACACGCTTCCTCTGCGCCAAAGTGCTAGCTCACAAACACACCTCCCCGCAGACACACAAAACATGCAAACAGACAACCACACACACATACACGAAACCGCACGCAAGCGCTCTCCACAGACACACAATCGGCGCCTCTCAACACGCTCTGGGTCGTCAGCTACAGACTCCGGAATGTCTACGGGTCCCGTTGGCCCCCGACGCCATCAACGCGCCTGCCGCCGCACCAGCACCGTTCAGCTACACCGTCCGACTATCCGGCCGCCACTGGGACACGAACGAACTCCTCGCACCACGACAGACCGCGCGCCGACGTGTCCATTCGTCGTTCTTGCCCGCGGCGGGGATCGATCCCGGGACCGCTGCGCAGCCGACCGGCGTGCGTTTCCGGCCCGTCCGAGACACTTTGGCGGCCCTCGAAGTCCGGGCAATAGTGGGACACCAGTCACGACCGCGAGAGAGTGTCAGGCACGGCATAAAGCGCGCACAGAGACAGACGGGCGACGGGGGCAAAAGATAGCACTTGTTGGTCTCGATCCAACGACCTTTGGGTTATGAGCCCAACACGCTTCCTCTGCGCCAAAGTGCTAGCTCACAAACACACCTCCCCGCAGACACACAAAACATGCAAACAGACAACCACACACACATACACGAAACCGCACGCAAGCGCTCTCCACAGACACACAATCGGCGCCTCTCAACACGCTCTGGGTCGTCAGCTACAGACTCCGGAATGTCTACGGGTCCCGTTGGCCCCCGACGCCATCAACGCGCCTGCCGCCGCACCAGCACCGTTCAGCTACACCGTCCGACTATCCGGCCGCCACTGGGACACGAACGAACTCCTCGCACCACGACAGACCGCGCGCCGACGTGTCCATTCGTCGTTCTTGCCCGCGGCGGGGATCGATCCGGGACCGCTGCGCAGCCGACCGGCGTGCGTTTCCGGCCCGTCCGAGACACTTTGGCGGCCCTCGAAGTCCGGGCAATAGTGGGACACCAGTCACGACCGCGAGAGAGTGTCAGGCACGGCATAAAGCGCGCACAGAGACAGACGGGCGACGGGGGCAAAAGATAGCACTTGTTGGTCTCGATCCAACGACCTTTGGGTTATGAGCCCAACACGCTTCCTCTGCGCCAAAGTGCTAGCTCACAAACACACCTCCCCGCAGACACACAAAACATGCAAACAGACAACCACACACACATACACGAAACCGCACGCAAGCGCTCTCCACAGACACACAATCGGCGCCTCTCAACACGCTCTGGGTCGTCAGCTACAGACTCCGGAATGTCTACGGGTCCCGTTGGCCCCCGACGCCATCAACGCGCCTGCCGCCGCACCAGCACCGTTCAGCTACACCGTCCGACTATCCGGCCGCCACTGGGACACGAACGAACTCCTCGCACCACGACAGACCGCGCGCCGACGTGTCCATTCGTCGTTCTTGCCCGCGGCGGGGATCGATCCCGGGACCGCTGCGCAGCCGACCGGCGTGCGTTTCCGGCCCGTCCGAGACACTTTGGCGGCCCTCGAAGTCCGGGCAATAGTGGGACACCAGTCACGACCGCGAGAGAGTGTCAGGCACGGCATAAAGCGCGCACAGAGACAGACGGGCGACGGGGGCAAAAGATAGCACTTGTTGGTCTCGATCCAACGACCTTTGGGTTATGAGCCCAACACGCTTCCTCTGCGCCAAAGTGCTAGCTCACAAACACACCTCCCCGCAGACACACAAAACATGCAAACAGACAACCACACACACATACACGAAACCGCACGCAAGCGCTCTCCACAGACACACAATCGGCGCCTCTCAACACGCTCTGGGTCGTCAGCTACAGACTCCGGAATGTCTACGGGTCCCGTTGGCCCCCGACGCCATCAACGCGCCTGCCGCCGCACCAGCACCGTTCAGCTACACCGTCCGACTATCCGGCCGCCACTGGGACACGAACGAACTCCTCGCACCACGACAGACCGCGCGCCGACGTGTCCATTCGTCGTTCTTGCCCGCGGCGGGGATCGATCCCGGGACCGCTGCGCAGCCGACCGGCGTGCGTTTCCGGCCCGTCCGAGACACTTTGGCGGCCCTCGAAGTCCGGGCAATAGTGGGACACCAGTCACGACCGCGAGAGAGTGTCAGGCACGGCATAAAGCGCGCACAGAGACAGACGGGCGACGGGGGCAAAAGATAGCACTTGTTGGTCTCGATCCAACGACCTTTGGGTTATGAGCCCAACACGCTTCCTCTGCGCCAAAGTGCTAGCTCACAAACACACCTCCCCGCAGACACACAAAACATGCAAACAGACAACCACACACACATACACGAAACCGCACGCAAGCGCTCTCCACAGACACACAATCGGCGCCTCTCAACACGCTCTGGGTCGTCAGCTACAGACTCCGGAATGTCTACGGGTCCCGTTGGCCCCCGACGCCATCAACGCGCCTGCCGCCGCACCAGCACCGTTCAGCTACACCGTCCGACTATCCGGCCGCCACTGGGACACGAACGAACTCCTCGCACCACGACAGACCGCGCGCCGACGTGTCCATTCGTCGTTCTTGCCCGCGGCGGGGATCGATCCCGGGACCGCTGCGCAGCCGACCGGCGTGCGTTTCCGGCCCGTCCGAGACACTTTGGCGGCCCTCGAAGTCCGGGCAATAGTGGGACACCAGTCACGACCGCGAGAGAGTGTCAGGCACGGCATAAAGCGCGCACAGAGACAGACGGGCGACGGGGGCAAAAGATAGCACTTGTTGGTCTCGATCCAACGACCTTTGGGTTATGAGCCCAACACGCTTCCTCTGCGCCAAAGTGCTAGCTCACAAACACACCTCCCCGCAGACACACAAAACATGCAAACAGACAACCACACACACATACACGAAACCGCACGCAAGCGCTCTCCACAGACACACAATCGGCGCCTCTCAACACGCTCTGGGTCGTCAGCTACAGACTCCGGAATGTCTACGGGTCCCGTTGGCCCCCGACGCCATCAACGCGCCTGCCGCCGCACCAGCACCGTTCAGCTACACCGTCCGACTATCCGGCCGCCACTGGGACACGAACGAACTCCTCGCACCACGACAGACCGCGCGCCGACGTGTCCATTCGTCGTTCTTGCCCGCGGCGGGGATCGATCCCGGGACCGCTGCGCAGCCGACCGGCGTGCGTTTCCGGCCCGTCCGAGACACTTTGGCGGCCCTCGAAGTCCGGGCAATAGTGGGACACCAGTCACGACCGCGAGAGAGTGTCAGGCACGGCATAAAGCGCGCACAGAGACAGACGGGCGACGGGGGCAAAAGATAGCACTTGTTGGTCTCGATCCAACGACCTTTGGGTTATGAGCCCAACACGCTTCCTCTGCGCCAAAGTGCTAGCTCACAAACACACCTCCCCGCAGACACACAAAACATGCAAACAGACAACCACACACACATACACGAAACCGCACGCAAGCGCTCTCCACAGACACACAATCGGCGCCTCTCAACACGCTCTGGGTCGTCAGCTACAGACTCCGGAATGTCTACGGGTCCCGTTGGCCCCCGACGCCATCAACGCGCCTGCCGCCGCACCAGCACCGTTCAGCTACACCGTCCGACTATCCGGCCGCCACTGGGACACGAACGAACTCCTCGCACCACGACAGACCGCGCGCCGACGTGTCCATTCGTCGTTCTTGCCCGCGGCGGGGATCGATCCCGGGACCGCTGCGCAGCCGACCGGCGTGCGTTTCCGGCCCGTCCGAGACACTTTGGCGGCCCTCGAAGTCCGGGCAATAGTGGGACACCAGTCACGACCGCGAGAGAGTGTCAGGCACGGCATAAAGCGCGCACAGAGACAGACGGGCGACGGGGGCAAAAGATAGCACTTGTTGGTCTCGATCCAACGACCTTTGGGTTATGAGCCCAACACGCTTCCTCTGCGCCAAAGTGCTAGCTCACAAACACACCTCCCCGCAGACACACAAAACATGCAAACAGACAACCACACACACATACACGAAACCGCACGCAAGCGCTCTCCACAGACACACAATCGGCGCCTCTCAACACGCTCTGGGTCGTCAGCTACAGACTCCGGAATGTCTACGGGTCCCGTTGGCCCCCGACGCCATCAACGCGCCTGCCGCCGCACCAGCACCGTTCAGCTACACCGTCCGACTATCCGGCCGCCACTGGGACACGAACGAACTCCTCGCACCACGACAGACCGCGCGCCGACGTGTCCATTCGTCGTTCTTGCCCGCGGCGGGGATCGATCCCGGGACCGCTGCGCAGCCGACCGGCGTGCGTTTCCGGCCCGTCCGAGACACTTTGGCGGCCCTCGAAGTCCGGGCAATAGTGGGACACCAGTCACGACCGCGAGAGAGTGTCAGGCACGGCATAAAGCGCGCACAGAGACAGACGGGCGACGGGGGCAAAAGATAGCACTTGTTGGTCTCGATCCAACGACCTTTGGGTTATGAGCCCAACACGCTTCCTCTGCGCCAAAGTGCTAGCTCACAAACACACCTCCCCGCAGACACACAAAACATGCAAACAGACAACCACACACACATACACGAAACCGCACGCAAGCGCTCTCCACAGACACACAATCGGCGCCTCTCAACACGCTCTGGGTCGTCAGCTACAGACTCCGGAATGTCTACGGGTCCCGTTGGCCCCCGACGCCATCAACGCGCCTGCCGCCGCACCAGCACCGTTCAGCTACACCGTCCGACTATCCGGCCGCCACTGGGACACGAACGAACTCCTCGCACCACGACAGACCGCGCGCCGACGTGTCCATTCGTCGTTCTTGCCCGCGGCGGGGATCGATCCCGGGACCGCTGCGCAGCCGACCGGCGTGCGTTTCCGGCCCGTCCGAGACACTTTGGCGGCCCTCGAAGTCCGGGCAATAGTGGGACACCAGTCACGACCGCGAGAGAGTGTCAGGCACGGCATAAAGCGCGCACAGAGACAGACGGGCGACGGGGGCAAAAGATAGCACTTGTTGGTCTCGATCCAACGACCTTTGGGTTATGAGCCCAACACGCTTCCTCTGCGCCAAAGTGCTAGCTCACAAACACACCTCCCCGCAGACACACAAAACATGCAAACAGACAACCACACACACATACACGAAACCGCACGCAAGCGCTCTCCACAGACACACAATCGGCGCCTCTCAACACGCTCTGGGTCGTCAGCTACAGACTCCGGAATGTCTACGGGTCCCGTTGGCCCCCGACGCCATCAACGCGCCTGCCGCCGCACCAGCACCGTTCAGCTACACCGTCCGACTATCCGGCCGCCACTGGGACACGAACGAACTCCTCGCACCACGACAGACCGCGCGCCGACGTGTCCATTCGTCGTTCTTGCCCGCGGCGGGGATCGATCCCGGGACCGCTGCGCAGCCGACCGGCGTGCGTTTCCGGCCCGTCCGAGACACTTTGGCGGCCCTCGAAGTCCGGGCAATAGTGGGACACCAGTCACGACCGCGAGAGAGTGTCAGGCACGGCATAAAGCGCGCACAGAGACAGACGGGCGACGGGGGCAAAAGATAGCACTTGTTGGTCTCGATCCAACGACCTTTGGGTTATGAGCCCAACACGCTTCCTCTGCGCCAAAGTGCTAGCTCACAAACACACCTCCCCGCAGACACACAAAACATGCAAACAGACAACCACACACACATACACGAAACCGCACGCAAGCGCTCTCCACAGACACACAATCGGCGCCTCTCAACACGCTCTGGGTCGTCAGCTACAGACTCCGGAATGTCTACGGGTCCCGTTGGCCCCCGACGCCATCAACGCGCCTGCCGCCGCACCAGCACCGTTCAGCTACACCGTCCGACTATCCGGCCGCCACTGGGACACGAACGAACTCCTCGCACCACGACAGACCGCGCGCCGACGTGTCCATTCGTCGTTCTTGCCCGCGGCGGGGATCGATCCCGGGACCGCTGCGCAGCCGACCGGCGTGCGTTTCCGGCCCGTCCGAGACACTTTGGCGGCCCTCGAAGTCCGGGCAATAGTGGGACACCAGTCACGACCGCGAGAGAGTGTCAGGCACGGCATAAAGCGCGCACAGAGACAGACGGGCGACGGGGGCAAAAGATAGCACTTGTTGGTCTCGATCCAACGACCTTTGGGTTATGAGCCCAACACGCTTCCTCTGCGCCAAAGTGCTAGCTCACAAACACACCTCCCCGCAGACACACAAAACATGCAAACAGACAACCACACACACATACACGAAACCGCACGCAAGCGCTCTCCACAGACACACAATCGGCGCCTCTCAACACGCTCTGGGTCGTCAGCTACAGACTCCGGAATGTCTACGGGTCCCGTTGGCCCCCGACGCCATCAACGCGCCTGCCGCCGCACCAGCACCGTTCAGCTACACCGTCCGACTATCCGGCCGCCACTGGGACACGAACGAACTCCTCGCACCACGACAGACCGCGCGCCGACGTGTCCATTCGTCGTTCTTGCCCGCGGCGGGGATCGATCCCGGGACCGCTGCGCAGCCGACCGGCGTGCGTTTCCGGCCCGTCCGAGACACTTTGGCGGCCCTCGAAGTCCGGGCAATAGTGGGACACCAGTCACGACCGCGAGAGAGTGTCAGGCACGGCATAAAGCGCGCACAGAGACAGACGGGCGACGGGGGCAAAAGATAGCACTTGTTGGTCTCGATCCAACGACCTTTGGGTTATGAGCCCAACACGCTTCCTCTGCGCCAAAGTGCTAGCTCACAAACACACCTCCCCGCAGACACACAAAACATGCAAACAGACAACCACACACACATACACGAAACCGCACGCAAGCGCTCTCCACAGACACACAATCGGCGCCTCTCAACACGCTCTGGGTCGTCAGCTACAGACTCCGGAATGTCTACGGGTCCCGTTGGCCCCCGACGCCATCAACGCGCCTGCCGCCGCACCAGCACCGTTCAGCTACACCGTCCGACTATCCGGCCGCCACTGGGACACGAACGAACTCCTCGCACCACGACAGACCGCGCGCCGACGTGTCCATTCGTCGTTCTTGCCCGCGGCGGGGATCGATCCCGGGACCGCTGCGCAGCCGACCGGCGTGCGTTTCCGGCCCGTCCGAGACACTTTGGCGGCCCTCGAAGTCCGGGCAATAGTGGGACACCAGTCACGACCGCGAGAGAGTGTCAGGCACGGCATAAAGCGCGCACAGAGACAGACGGGCGACGGGGGCAAAAGATAGCACTTGTTGGTCTCGATCCAACGACCTTTGGGTTATGAGCCCAACACGCTTCCTCTGCGCCAAAGTGCTAGCTCACAAACACACCTCCCCGCAGACACACAAAACATGCAAACAGACAACCACACACACATACACGAAACCGCACGCAAGCGCTCTCCACAGACACACAATCGGCGCCTCTCAACACGCTCTGGGTCGTCAGCTACAGACTCCGGAATGTCTACGGGTCCCGTTGGCCCCCGACGCCATCAACGCGCCTGCCGCCGCACCAGCACCGTTCAGCTACACCGTCCGACTATCCGGCCGCCACTGGGACACGAACGAACTCCTCGCACCACGACAGACCGCGCGCCGACGTGTCCATTCGTCGTTCTTGCCCGCGGCGGGGATCGATCCCGGGACCGCTGCGCAGCCGACCGGCGTGCGTTTCCGGCCCGTCCGAGACACTTTGGCGGCCCTCGAAGTCCGGGCAATAGTGGGACACCAGTCACGACCGCGAGAGAGTGTCAGGCACGGCATAAAGCGCGCACAGAGACAGACGGGCGACGGGGGCAAAAGATAGCACTTGTTGGTCTCGATCCAACGACCTTTGGGTTATGAGCCCAACACGCTTCCTCTGCGCCAAAGTGCTAGCTCACAAACACACCTCCCCGCAGACACACAAAACATGCAAACAGACAACCACACACACATACACGAAACCGCACGCAAGCGCTCTCCACAGACACACAATCGGCGCCTCTCAACACGCTCTGGGTCGTCAGCTACAGACTCCGGAATGTCTACGGGTCCCGTTGGCCCCCGACGCCATCAACGCGCCTGCCGCCGCACCGGCACCGTTCAGCTACACCGTCCGACTATCCGGCCGCCACTGAGACACGAACGAACTCCTCGCACCACGACAGACCGCGCGCCGACGTGTCCATTCGTCGTTCTTGCCCGCGGCGGGGATCGATCTCGGGACCGCTGCGCAGCCGACCGGCGTGCGTTTCCGGCCCGTCCGAGACACTTTGGCGGCCCTCGAAGTCCGGGCAATAGTGGGACACCAGTCACGACCGCGAGAGAGTGTCAGGCACGGCATAAAGCGCGCACAGAGACAGACGGGCGACGGGGGCAAAAGATAGCACTTGTTGGTCTCGATCCAACGACCTTTGGGTTATGAGCCCAACACGCTTCCTCTGCGCCAAAGTGCTAGCTCACAAACACACCTCCCCGCAGACACACAAAACATGCAAACAGACAACCACACACACATACACGAAACCGCACGCATGCGCTCTCCACAGACACACAATCGGCGCCTCTCAACACGCTCTGGGTCGTCAGCTACAGACTCCGGAATGTCTACGGGTCCCGTTGGCCCCCGACGCCATCAACGCGCCTGCCGCCGCACCAGCACCGTTCAGCTACACCGTCCGACTATCCGGCCGCCACTGGGACACGAACGAACTCCTCGCACCACGACAGACCGCCCGCCGACGTGTCCATTCGTCGTTCTTGCCCGCGGCGGGGATCGATCTCGGGACCGCTGCGCAGCCGACCGGCGTGCGTTTCCGGCCCGTCCGAGACACTTTGGCGGCCCTCGAAGTCCGGGCAATAGTGGGACACCAGTCACGACCGCGAGAGTCAGGCACGTTATTTCATGGTATGTAACTTTTATCATATGGCACACGTTGCCACGCCCAACTGGCTAATCTGAGACGAGCCTCCGGTACCCCCCACCCACCCACCCAGCAGCACTTTGGCGCGAAATCGTTGCAACTTCACCGTGCAAACACTAAGTCAATGCTGCTATGATCACAGTTGTGGATTTGCCTTCTAACGCAGGGTTGCATAATAGCCTGGTGACGAGTACTTCATGTAAACTTGTGTATTTAACTTAGTGAGCTGAGTGAATACCACCTATTATGCGACCATGCACATACGAAGGTAGCGGTAGCGAAGGCATTGCAGTGTCTTCTTGTCAAGTGCCCAAGTGGCTCAGCCCCGCAGAACATTTCGAAGGCGAGTAGGACGTAGACGCCGTAGTTGTAGCTGTCCACTTGCACTCCTAGACCAGACTCGTACATTTGCACGCGTGGGCTTGGTCTCGCGTCGTTTGGTAGCAGTAATAGCAGCGTCTGGGCGAAGGACCGAACACTCAGCAAGTAGGAATTTGACGAGACTGGAGCCGACCAGAGACGTTTGGGGCTTCTCTCCATAGTGAATCTTAAGAAGATTTCAAAACCTTGGCTAATAACAGAAGCTTGTGCGGAATCTACTTCTATACTTGTTCTAAGTGCAAAGTCCTTATCCCGGACGAAACTGGGACGGATTCGTAGTTAGGACAAGCTGATTATGTGTGCGTAGTTAACTAAGCGCTAGTGTCCTAAATGCTACATGCCGCTACACGGACAAGCTACTCCTTCTTGGGTTCATTTTCATCGTCCGTGTCTTCGATTGCGACGCTGTCCATCAAGATCGCGCGCGATCAGCTCGTCAAGACATTCTTGAGTCCATAGGTTGCGCCTGGCGATCGTCAGCATGCGAGCCTTTAGGGCGGTGATGTAGGCCCACGCGGCTTGCGGGTTGTTGTTGTCTCCATGCATGAAGCAAAAGGCCGGGCCGAAGGGGCAGGCGAAAACGTCCCTAATACTGCACTAAACTGATCTAAAAGTTCTAAAATAAATTACCAATTCGGGAACAATCTGGCGAATTTGCTCTAAAAATGTTATAAAGATGGTAATTTATATATACTAAATTCTAGTCATTAATTTGTGCGATGAGAGCTGACAGCACTCAACATTTTGATATGGAGTACAAAGGCTCCAGTTTCTATCGCCAGCTCGAAGTCGTCGAGACCAGCACTACCTATTTATCTGTGCCAGATATCGGTCGGGGTCGGGGTGCATAGCCCGGCTGATCGCACGGAACGACGTTGTCGAGGCCCGCAACAGCCACAGCTGTGGTGAAGATGAGGAAGAGGAGGCCGCCAGCGTCACCGACGTACGTAGCACGATGCGCACCGAGCTGCAAAACGCCGGCCTCTCCAACCTCTCCCTGCCATCGAGCTTTGTGTGGGAGCAAGTCGTGTCTTCTTTTCAAGCCGCCCACCCCACCGACACGCTCCGCACGATTGCCAGGTTCCTCAGCATCGCCATCACCAAATACGCGAGGTCACAGGCTACAGGCAGCGGTGCGTTCCGCGCAATCGAGAGCACCCAACAAGAAACGTCGCAGAAAACGACCCCAGGCCATTCCTACAGTTCGGTGTGGCCTCCGCATGCTCCGATCGTCGAACCCGTCATTCCACCCAGTTGAGAATGGCAGCGTTTAGCTAAAAACCAGTTACAGTAATTGAGCACTAAAACATTTTTCTAAAAACTGTTCTAATACCGATTGCTTTTTGCGAAAACTAACCAGTTTTTTAGTGCATTTAGAACAATTTTAGAACGGTTTTTAGGGACGTTTTAACCGGCGTCGGGCCGAAGCATACCTTCACCGCACGCGGACTGCTCGGATGGTTGCCTGAGCACGGCTACGTTGGAAGGCGGGCCATGTTAGTGAAGAGCTTGATGTCCGGGAGCGGCATATTGGTGGACGAGCGAAAGATCGGGAGTGGCCGTGAATTTCAGACGACCCTCTGAAATTCAGAAAAAAATCGCACCTAAGCTGTGGGTTTTACAGCCTAAGTGCGAATTAGCCATGTGCGGTCTTATCAGATTTGGGAGGGGTTGTAGGTAATGTTGGCTGCTTGTCTCCTGTGTTTAATTTTGTCTCCTGTGGTGGCCTTTGCTTATTTCAATAGTTTCAGGGTCTCTAAGGTAAAAAAAAGATGGGTGGCGCCTGTGTCTCCCCGTCTCCCGGGAGACAAGCGAGTTTCCTCCATATCTATTTCTCCCCCCCCCATCACCACCACCACCACGCGCTTCTACTATATATATACATATAGATATTATTAATCTTTAAAAAGGTAGGAGACACAGGAGACAAATAGAAACGGAAGGATGATAGACAAGCGAGGGGCGCTAAAGAAGCATGACGTCCTGGCCCTGTCTTTTTGAAAACGCGGGAGACACGGGGACAAACGCGGGAGACACATGGAAGACGGGGCCCATACGCGGGAGACACATGGTAGCGGCGGGATGCCACACAAAAAGGATGGCGATTGTAGCTCGCCAATCTTCTCGATAAGCCATGGTTGGTTCTCTCTAACAAACTTAGACGCGCGCAGCATTCAGCTTTGGGGCTGATGCTAGCCTCGCTTCCCCAACTGGATCTCAAGAAACTTGCCGATCTCAGAGTTTGGACTAGCGATCTTGTTGTCGTAGAGCCAGCGATAGTAGCTGTAGTCATGCTTGATCACGCTGTAGATGCACTCGCCGAGGTGCTTGCCGAAGTATAGGATCGGCATGGTATCTATAATCAACGATCGATAGTTTTACAAGATTAAATCAACTATGAACTCACGAACACTCAGTCAGCGCGATAATACACCTCTCCGGTGGTACGGTCGATCTCAAGCGAGCGTTCATACACGACCAATACAGGGAAATTAGTGCCCTGTGTGGCGATATTTTCGTGTATGTGTGTGTGGTTGTCTGTTTGCATGTTTTGTGTGTCTGCGGGGAGGTGTGTTTGTGAGCTAGCACTTTGGCGCAGAGGAAGCGTGTTGGGCTCATAACCCAAAGGTCGTTGGATCGAGACGAACAAGTGCTATCTTTTGCCCCCGTCGCCCGTCTGTCTCTGTGCGCGCTTTATGCCGTGCCTGACACTCTCTCGCGGTCGTGACTGGTGTCCCACTATTGCCCGGACTTCGAGGGCCGCCAAAGTGTCTCGGACGGGCCGGAAACGCACGCCGGTCGGCTGCGCAGCGGTCCCGGGATCGATCCCCGCCGCGGGCAAGAACGACGAATGGACACGTCGGCGCGCGGTCTGTCGTGGTGCGAGGAGTTCGTTCGTGTCCCAGTGGCGGCCGGATAGTCGGACGGTGTAGCTGAGCGGTGCTGGTGCGGCGGCAGGCGCGTTGATGGCGTCGGGGGCCAACGGGACCCGTAGACATTCCGGAGTCTGTAGCTGACGACCCAGAGCGTGTTGAGAGGCGCCGATTGTGTGTCTGTGGAGAGCGCTTGCGTGCGGTTTCGTGTATGTGTGTGTGGTTGTCTGTTTGCATGTTTTGTGTGTCTGCGGGGAGGTGTGTTTGTGAGCTAGCACTTTGGCGCAGAGGAAGCGTGTTGGGCTCATAACCCAAAGGTCGTTGGATCGAGACCAACAAGTGCTATCTTTTGCCCCCGTCGCCCGTCTGTCTCTGTGCGCGCTTTATGCCGTGCCTGACACTCTCTCGCGGTCGTGACTGGTGTCCCACTATTGCCCGGACTTCGAGGGCCGCCAAAGTGTCTCGGACGGGCCGGAAACGCACGCCGGTCGGCTGCGCAGCGGTCCCGGGATCGATCCCCGCCGCGGGCAAGAACGACGAATGGACACGTCGGCGCGCGGTCTGTCGTGGTGCGAGGGGTTCGTTCGTGTCCCAGTGGCGGCCGGATAGTCGGACGGTGTAGCTGAGCGGTGCTGGTGCGGCGGCAGGCGCGTTGATGGCGTCGGGGGCCAACGGGACCCGTAGACATTCCGGAGTCTGTAGCTGACGACCCAGAGCGTGTTGAGAGGCGCCGATTGTGTGTCTGTGGAGAGCGCTTGCGTGCGGTTTCGTGTATGTGTGTGTGGTTGTCTGTTTGCATGTTTTGTGTGTCTGCGGGGAGGTGTGTTTGTGAGCTAGCACTTTGGCGCAGAGGAAGCGTGTTGGGCTCATAACCCAAAGGTCGTTGGATCGAGACCAACAAGTGCTATCTTTTGCCCCCGTCGCCCGTCTGCCTCTGTGCGCGCTTTATGCCGTGCCTGACACTCTCTCGCGGTCGTGACTGGTGTCCCACTATTGCCCGGACTTCGAGGGCCGCCAAAGTGTCTCGGACGGGCCGGAAACGCACGCCGGTCGGCTGCGCAGCGGTCCCGGGATCGATCCCCGCCGCGGGCAAGAACGACGAATGGACACGTCGGCGCGCGGTCTGTCGTGGTGCGAGGAGTTCGTTCGTGTCCCAGTGGCGGCCGGATAGTCGGACGGTGTAGCTGAGCGGTGCTGGTGCGGCGGCAGGCGCGTTGATGGCGTCGGGGGCCAACGGGACCCGTAGACATTCCGGAGTCTGTAGCTGACGACCCAGAGCGTGTTGAGAGGCGCCGATTGTGTGTCTGTGGAGAGCGCTTGCGTGCGGTTTCGTGTATGTGTGTGTGGTTGTCTGTTTGCATGTTTTGTGTGTCTGCGGGGAGGTGTGTTTGTGAGCTAGCACTTTGGCGCAGAGGAAGCGTGTTGGGCTCATAACCCAAAGGTCGTTGGATCGAGACCAACAAGTGCTATCTTTTGCCCCCGTCGCCCGTCTGTCTCTGTGCGCGCTTTATGCCGTGCCTGACACTCTCTCGCGGTCGTGACTGGTGTCCCACTATTGCCCGGACTTCGAGGGCCGCCAAAGTGTCTCGGACGGGCCGGAAACGCACGCCGGTCGGCTGCGCAGCGGTCCCGGGATCGATCCCCGCCGCGGGCAAGAACGACGAATGGACACGTCGGCGCGCGGTCTGTCGTGGTGCGAGGAGTTCGTTCGTGTCCCAGTGGCGGCCGGATAGTCGGACGGTGTAGCTGAGCGGTGCTGGTGCGGCGGCAGGCGCGTTGATGGCGTCGGGGGCCAACGGGACCCGTAGACATTCCGGAGTCTGTAGCTGACGACCCAGAGCGTGTTGAGAGGCGCCGATTGTGTGTCTGTGGAGAGCGCTTGCGTGCGGTTTCGTGTATGTGTGTGTGGTTGTCTGTTTGCATGTTTTGTGTGTCTGCGGGGAGGTGTGTTTGTGAGCTAGCACTTTGGCGCAGAGGAAGCGTGTTGGGCTCATAACCCAAAGGTCGTTGGATCGAGACCAACAAGTGCTATCTTTTGCCCCCGTCGCCCGTCTGTCTCTGTGCGCGCTTTATGCCGTGCCTGACACTCTCTCGCGGTCGTGACTGGTGTCCCACTATTGCCCGGACTTCGAGGGCCGCCAAAGTGTCTCGGACGGGCCGGAAACGCACGCCGGTCGGCTGCGCAGCGGTCCCGGGATCGATCCCCGCCGCGGGCAAGAACGACGAATGGACACGTCGGCGCGCGGTCTGTCGTGGTGCGAGGGGTTCGTTCGTGTCCCAGTGGCGGCCGGATAGTCGGACGGTGTAGCTGAGCGGTGCTGGTGCGGCGGCAGGCGCGTTGATGGCGTCGGGGGCCAACGGGACCCGTAGACATTCCGGAGTCTGTAGCTGACGACCCAGAGCGTGTTGAGAGGCGCCGATTGTGTGTCTGTGGAGAGCGCTTGCGTGCGGTTTCGTGTATGTGTGTGTGGTTGTCTGTTTGCATGTTTTGTGTGTCTGCGGGGAGGTGTGTTTGTGAGCTAGCACTTTGGCGCAGAGGAAGCGTGTTGGGCTCATAACCCAAAGGTCGTTGGATCGAGACCAACAAGTGCTATCTTTTGCCCCCGTCGCCCGTCTGTCTCTGTGCGCGCTTTATGCCGTGCCTGACACTCTCTCGCGGTCGTGACTGGTGTCCCACTATTGCCCGGACTTCGAGGGCCGCCAAAGTGTCTCGGACGGGCCGGAAACGCACGCCGGTCGGCTGCGCAGCGGTCCCGGGATCGATCCCCGCCGCGGGCAAGAACGACGAATGGACACGTCGGCGCGCGGTCTGTCGTGGTGCGAGGAGTTCGTTCGTGTCCCAGTGGCGGCCGGATAGTCGGACGGTGTAGCTGAGCGGTGCTGGTGCGGCGGCAGGCGCGTTGATGGCGTCGGGGGCCAACGGGACCCGTAGACATTCCGGAGTCTGTAGCTGACGACCCAGAGCGTGTTGAGAGGCGCCGATTGTGTGTCTGTGGAGAGCGCTTGCGTGCGGTTTCGTGTATGTGTGTGTGGTTGTCTGTTTGCATGTTTTGTGTGTCTGCGGGGAGGTGTGTTTGTGAGCTAGCACTTTGGCGCAGAGGAAGCGTGTTGGGCTCATAACCCAAAGGTCGTTGGATCGAGACCAACAAGTGCTATCTTTTGCCCCCGTCGCCCGTCTGTCTCTGTGCGCGCTTTATGCCGTGCCTGACACTCTCTCGCGGTCGTGACTGGTGTCCCACTATTGCCCGGACTTCGAGGGCCGCCAAAGTGTCTCGGACGGGCCGGAAACGCACGCCGGTCGGCTGCGCAGCGGTCCCGGGATCGATCCCCGCCGCGGGCAAGAACGACGAATGGACACGTCGGCGCGCGGTCTGTCGTGGTGCGAGGGGTTCGTTCGTGTCCCAGTGGCGGCCGGATAGTCGGACGGTGTAGCTGAACGGTGCTGGTGCGGCGGCAGGCGCGTTGATGGCGTCGGGGGCCAACGGGACCCGTAGACATTCCGGAGTCTGTAGCTGACGACCCAGAGCGTGTTGAGAGGCGCCGATTGTGTGTCTGTGGAGAGCGCTTGCGTGCGGTTTCGTGTATGTGTGTGTGGTTGTCTGTTTGCATGTTTTGTGTGTCTGCGGGGAGGTGTGTTTGTGAGCTAGCACTTTGGCGCAGAGGAAGCGTGTTGGGCTCATAACCCAAAGGTCGTTGGATCGAGACCAACAAGTGCTATCTTTTGCCCCCGTCGCCCGTCTGTCTCTGTGCGCGCTTTATGCCGTGCCTGACACTCTCTCGCGGTCGTGACTGGTGTCCCACTATTGCCCGGACTTCGAGGGCCGCCAAAGTGTCTCGGACGGGCCGGAAACGCACGCCGGTCGGCTGCGCAGCGGTCCCGGGATCGATCCCCGCCGCGGGCAAGAACGACGAATGGACACGTCGGCGCGCGGTCTGTCGTGGTGCGAGGAGTTCGTTCGTGTCCCAGTGGCGGCCGGATAGTCGGACGGTGTAGCTGAGCGGTGCTGGTGCGGCGGCAGGCGCGTTGATGGCGTCGGGGGCCAACGGGACCCGTAGACATTCCGGAGTCTGTAGCTGACGACCCAGAGCGTGTTGAGAGGCGCCGATTGTGTGTCTGGGGAGAGCGCTTGCGTGCGGTTTCGTGTATGTGTGTGTGGTTGTCTGTTTGCATGTTTTGTGTGTCTGCGGGGAGGTGTGTTTGTGAGCTAGCACTTTGGCGCAGAGGAAGCGTGTTGGGCTCATAACCCAAAGGTCGTTGGATCGAGACCAACAAGTGCTATCTTTTGCCCCCGTCGCCCGTCTGTCTCTGTGCGCGCTTTATGCCGTGCCTGACACTCTCTCGCGGTCGTGACTGGTGTCCCACTATTGCCCGGACTTCGAGGGCCGCCAAAGTGTCTCGGACGGGCCGGAAACGCACGCCGGTCGGCTGCGCAGCGGTCCCGGGATCGATCCCCGCCGCGGGCAAGAACGACGAATGGACACGTCGGCGCGCGGTCTGTCGTGGTGCGAGGAGTTCGTTCGTGTCCCAGTGGCGGCCGGATAGTCGGACGGTGTAGCTGAGCGGTGCTGGTGCGGCGGCAGGCGCGTTGATGGCGTCGGGGGCCAACGGGACCCGTAGACATTCCGGAGTCTGTAGCTGACGACCCAGAGCGTGTTGAGAGGCGCCGATTGTGTGTCTGTGGAGAGCGCTTGCGTGCGGTTTCGTGTATGTGTGTGTGGTTGTCTGTTTGCATGTTTTGTGTGTCTGCGGGGAGGTGTGTTTGTGAGCTAGCACTTTGGCGCAGAGGAAGCGTGTTGGGCTCATAACCCAAAGGTCGTTGGATCGAGACCAACAAGTGCTATCTTTTGCCCCCGTCGCCCGTCTGCCTCTGTGCGCGCTTTATGCCGTGCCTGACACTCTCTCGCGGTCGTGACTGGTGTCCCACTATTGCCCGGACTTCGAGGGCCGCCAAAGTGTCTCGGACGGGCCGGAAACGCACGCCGGTCGGCTGCGCAGCGGTCCCGGGATCGATCCCCGCCGCGGGCAAGAACGACGAATGGACACGTCGGCGCGCGGTCTGTCGTGGTGCGAGGGGTTCGTTCGTGTCCCAGTGGCGGCCGGATAGTCGGACGGTGTAGCTGAGCGGTGCTGGTGCGGCGGCAGGCGCGTTGATGGCGTCGGGGGCCAACGGGACCCGTAGACATTCCGGAGTCTGTAGCTGACGACCCAGAGCGTGTTGAGAGGCGCCGATTGTGTGTCTGGGGAGAGCGCTTGCGTGCGGTTTCGTGTATGTGTGTGTGGTTGTCTGTTTGCATGTTTTGTGTGTCTGCGGGGAGGTGTGTTTGTGAGCTAGCACTTTGGCGCAGAGGAAGCGTGTTGGGCTCATAACCCAAAGGTCGTTGGATCGAGACCAACAAGTGCTATCTTTTGCCCCCGTCGCCCGTCTGCCTCTGTGCGCGCTTTATGCCGTGCCTGACACTCTCTCGCGGTCGTGACTGGTGTCCCACTATTGCCCGGACTTCGAGGGCCGCCAAAGTGTCTCGGACGGGCCGGAAACGCACGCCGGTCGGCTGCGCAGCGGTCCCGGGATCGATCCCCGCCGCGGGCAAGAACGACGAATGGACACGTCGGCGCGCGGTCTGTCGTGGTGCGAGGGGTTCGTTCGTGTCCCAGTGGCGGCCGGATAGTCGGACGGTGTAGCTGAGCGGTGCTGGTGCGGCGGCAGGCGCGTTGATGGCGTCGGGGGCCAACGGGACCCGTAGACATTCCGGAGTCTGTAGCTGACGACCCAGAGCGTGTTGAGAGGCGCCGATTGTGTGTCTGGGGAGAGCGCTTGCGTGCGGTTTCGTGTATGTGTGTGTGGTTGTCTGTTTGCATGTTTTGTGTGTCTGCGGGGAGGTGTGTTTGTGAGCTAGCACTTTGGCGCAGAGGAAGCGTGTTGGGCTCATAACCCAAAGGTCGTTGGATCGAGACCAACAAGTGCTATCTTTTGCCCCCGTCGCCCGTCTGCCTCTGTGCGCGCTTTATGCCGTGCCTGACACTCTCTCGCGGTCGTGACTGGTGTCCCACTATTGCCCGGACTTCGAGGGCCGCCAAAGTGTCTCGGACGGGCCGGAAACGCACGCCGGTCGGCTGCGCAGCGGTCCCGGGATCGATCCCCGCCGCGGGCAAGAACGACGAATGGACACGTCGGCGCGCGGTCTGTCGTGGTGCGAGGGGTTCGTTCGTGTCCCAGTGGCGGCCGGATAGTCGGACGGTGTAGCTGAGCGGTGCTGGTGCGGCGGCAGGCGCGTTGATGGCGTCGGGGGCCAACGGGACCCGTAGACATTCCGGAGTCTGTAGCTGACGACCCAGAGCGTGTTGAGAGGCGCCGATTGTGTGTCTGGGGAGAGCGCTTGCGTGCGGTTTCGTGTATGTGTGTGTGGTTGTCTGTTTGCATGTTTTGTGTGTCTGCGGGGAGGTGTGTTTGTGAGCTAGCACTTTGGCGCAGAGGAAGCGTGTTGGGCTCATAACCCAAAGGTCGTTGGATCGAGACCAACAAGTGCTATCTTTTGCCCCCGTCGCCCGTCTGCCTCTGTGCGCGCTTTATGCCGTGCCTGACACTCTCTCGCGGTCGTGACTGGTGTCCCACTATTGCCCGGACTTCGAGGGCCGCCAAAGTGTCTCGGACGGGCCGGAAACGCACGCCGGTCGGCTGCGCAGCGGTCCCGGGATCGATCCCCGCCGCGGGCAAGAACGACGAATGGACACGTCGGCGCGCGGTCTGTCGTGGTGCGAGGGGTTCGTTCGTGTCCCAGTGGCGGCCGGATAGTCGGACGGTGTAGCTGAGCGGTGCTGGTGCGGCGGCAGGCGCGTTGATGGCGTCGGGGGCCAACGGGACCCGTAGACATTCCGGAGTCTGTAGCTGACGACCCAGAGCGTGTTGAGAGGCGCCGATTGTGTGTCTGGGGAGAGCGCTTGCGTGCGGTTTCGTGTATGTGTGTGTGGTTGTCTGTTTGCATGTTTTGTGTGTCTGCGGGGAGGTGTGTTTGTGAGCTAGCACTTTGGCGCAGAGGAAGCGTGTTGGGCTCATAACCCAAAGGTCGTTGGATCGAGACCAACAAGTGCTATCTTTTGCCCCCGTCGCCCGTCTGCCTCTGTGCGCGCTTTATGCCGTGCCTGACACTCTCTCGCGGTCGTGACTGGTGTCCCACTATTGCCCGGACTTCGAGGGCCGCCAAAGTGTCTCGGACGGGCCGGAAACGCACGCCGGTCGGCTGCGCAGCGGTCCCGGGATCGATCCCCGCCGCGGGCAAGAACGACGAATGGACACGTCGGCGCGCGGTCTGTCGTGGTGCGAGGGGTTCGTTCGTGTCCCAGTGGCGGCCGGATAGTCGGACGGTGTAGCTGAGCGGTGCTGGTGCGGCGGCAGGCGCGTTGATGGCGTCGGGGGCCAACGGGACCCGTAGACATTCCGGAGTCTGTAGCTGACGACCCAGAGCGTGTTGAGAGGCGCCGATTGTGTGTCTGGGGAGAGCGCTTGCGTGCGGTTTCGTGTATGAGTGTGTGGTTGTCTGTTTGCATGTTTTGTGTGTCTGCGGGGAGGTGTGTTTGTGAGCTAGCACTTTGGCGCAGAGGAAGCGTGTTGGGCTCATAACCCAAAGGTCGTTGGATCGAGACCAACAAGTGCTATCTTTTGCCCCCGTCGCCCGTCTGCCTCTGTGCGCGCTTTATGCCGTGCCTGACACTCTCTCGCGGTCGTGACTGGTGTCCCACTATTGCCCGGACTTCGAGGGCCGCCAAAGTGTCTCGGACGGGCCGGAAACGCACGCCGGTCGGCTGCGCAGCGGTCCCGGGATCGATCCCCGCCGCGGGCAAGAACGACGAATGGACACGTCGGCGCGCGGTCTGTCGTGGTGCGAGGGGTTCGTTCGTGTCCCAGTGGCGGCCGGATAGTCGGACGGTGTAGCTGAGCGGTGCTGGTGCGGCGGCAGGCGCGTTGATGGCGTCGGGGGCCAACGGGACCCGTAGACATTCCGGAGTCTGTAGCTGACGACCCAGAGCGTGTTGAGAGGCGCCGATTGTGTGTCTGGGGAGAGCGCTTGCGTGCGGTTTCGTGTATGTGTGTGTGGTTGTCTGTTTGCATGTTTTGTGTGTCTGCGGGGAGGTGTGTTTGTGAGCTAGCACTTTGGCGCAGAGGAAGCGTGTTGGGCTCATAACCCAAAGGTCGTTGGATCGAGACCAACAAGTGCTATCTTTTGCCCCCGTCGCCCGTCTGCCTCTGTGCGCGCTTTATGCCGTGCCTGACACTCTCTCGCGGTCGTGACTGGTGTCCCACTATTGCCCGGACTTCGAGGGCCGCCAAAGTGTCTCGGACGGGCCGGAAACGCACGCCGGTCGGCTGCGCAGCGGTCCCGGGATCGATCCCCGCCGCGGGCAAGAACGACGAATGGACACGTCGGCGCGCGGTCTGTCGTGGTGCGAGGGGTTCGTTCGTGTCCCAGTGGCGGCCGGATAGTCGGACGGTGTAGCTGAGCGGTGCTGGTGCGGCGGCAGGCGCGTTGATGGCGTCGGGGGCCAACGGGACCCGTAGACATTCCGGAGTCTGTAGCTGACGACCCAGAGCGTGTTGAGAGGCGCCGATTGTGTGTCTGGGGAGAGCGCTTGCGTGCGGTTTCGTGTATGAGTGTGTGGTTGTCTGTTTGCATGTTTTGTGTGTCTGCGGGGAGGTGTGTTTGTGAGCTAGCACTTTGGCGCAGAGGAAGCGTGTTGGGCTCATAACCCAAAGGTCGTTGGATCGAGACCAACAAGTGCTATCTTTTGCCCCCGTCGCCCGTCTGCCTCTGTGCGCGCTTTATGCCGTGCCTGACACTCTCTCGCGGTCGTGACTGGTGTCCCACTATTGCCCGGACTTCGAGGGCCGCCAAAGTGTCTCGGACGGGCCGGAAACGCACGCCGGTCGGCTGCGCAGCGGTCCCGGGATCGATCCCCGCCGCGGGCAAGAACGACGAATGGACACGTCGGCGCGCGGTCTGTCGTGGTGCGAGGGGTTCGTTCGTGTCCCAGTGGCGGCCGGATAGTCGGACGGTGTAGCTGAGCGGTGCTGGTGCGGCGGCAGGCGCGTTGATGGCGTCGGGGGCCAACGGGACCCGTAGACATTCCGGAGTCTGTAGCTGACGACCCAGAGCGTGTTGAGAGGCGCCGATTGTGTGTCTGGGGAGAGCGCTTGCGTGCGGTTTCGTGTATGAGTGTGTGGTTGTCTGTTTGCATGTTTTGTGTGTCTGCGGGGAGGTGTGTTTGTGAGCTAGCACTTTGGCGCAGAGGAAGCGTGTTGGGCTCATAACCCAAAGGTCGTTGGATCGAGACCAACAAGTGCTATCTTTTGCCCCCGTCGCCCGTCTGCCTCTGTGCGCGCTTTATGCCGTGCCTGACACTCTCTCGCGGTCGTGACTGGTGTCCCACTATTGCCCGGACTTCGAGGGCCGCCAAAGTGTCTCGGACGGGCCGGAAACGCACGCCGGTCGGCTGCGCAGCGGTCCCGGGATCGATCCCCGCCGCGGGCAAGAACGACGAATGGACACGTCGGCGCGCGGTCTGTCGTGGTGCGAGGGGTTCGTTCGTGTCCCAGTGGCGGCCGGATAGTCGGACGGTGTAGCTGAGCGGTGCTGGTGCGGCGGCAGGCGCGTTGATGGCGTCGGGGGCCAACGGGACCCGTAGACATTCCGGAGTCTGTAGCTGACGACCCAGAGCGTGTTGAGAGGCGCCGATTGTGTGTCTGGGGAGAGCGCTTGCGTGCGGTTTCGTGTATGAGTGTGTGGTTGTCTGTTTGCATGTTTTGTGTGTCTGCGGGGAGGTGTGTTTGTGAGCTAGCACTTTGGCGCAGAGGAAGCGTGTTGGGCTCATAACCCAAAGGTCGTTGGATCGAGACCAACAAGTGCTATCTTTTGCCCCCGTCGCCCGTCTGCCTCTGTGCGCGCTTTATGCCGTGCCTGACACTCTCTCGCGGTCGTGACTGGTGTCCCACTATTGCCCGGACTTCGAGGGCCGCCAAAGTGTCTCGGACGGGCCGGAAACGCACGCCGGTCGGCTGCGCAGCGGTCCCGGGATCGATCCCCGCCGCGGGCAAGAACGACGAATGGACACGTCGGCGCGCGGTCTGTCGTGGTGCGAGGGTTCGTTCGTGTCCCAGTGGCGGCCGGATAGTCGGACGGTGTAGCTGAGCGGTGCTGGTGCGGCGGCAGGCGCGTTGATGGCGTCGGGGGCCAACGGGACCCGTAGACATTCCGGAGTCTGTAGCTGACGACCCAGAGCGTGTTGAGAGGCGCCGATTGTGTGTCTGGGGAGAGCGCTTGCGTGCGGTTTCGTGTATGAGTGTGTGGTTGTCTGTTTGCATGTTTTGTGTGTCTGCGGGGAGGTGTGTTTGTGAGCTAGCACTTTGGCGCAGAGGAAGCGTGTTGGGCTCATAACCCAAAGGTCGTTGGATCGAGACCAACAAGTGCTATCTTTTGCCCCCGTCGCCCGTCTGCCTCTGTGCGCGCTTTATGCCGTGCCTGACACTCTCTCGCGGTCGTGACTGGTGTCCCACTATTGCCCGGACTTCGAGGGCCGCCAAAGTGTCTCGGACGGGCCGGAAACGCACGCCGGTCGGCTGCGCAGCGGTCCCGGGATCGATCCCCGCCGCGGGCAAGAACGACGAATGGACACGTCGGCGCGCGGTCTGTCGTGGTGCGAGGGGTTCGTTCGTGTCCCAGTGGCGGCCGGATAGTCGGACGGTGTAGCTGAGCGGTGCTGGTGCGGCGGCAGGCGCGTTGATGGCGTCGGGGGCCAACGGGACCCGTAGACATTCCGGAGTCTGTAGCTGACGACCCAGAGCGTGTTGAGAGGCGCCGATTGTGTGTCTGGGGAGAGCGCTTGCGTGCGGTTTCGTGTATGAGTGTGTGGTTGTCTGTTTGCATGTTTTGTGTGTCTGCGGGGAGGTGTGTTTGTGAGCTAGCACTTTGGCGCAGAGGAAGCGTGTTGGGCTCATAACCCAAAGGTCGTTGGATCGAGACCAACAAGTGCTATCTTTTGCCCCCGTCGCCCGTCTGCCTCTGTGCGCGCTTTATGCCGTGCCTGACACTCTCTCGCGGTCGTGACTGGTGTCCCACTATTGCCCGGACTTCGAGGGCCGCCAAAGTGTCTCGGACGGGCCGGAAACGCACGCCGGTCGGCTGCGCAGCGGTCCCGGGATCGATCCCCGCCGCGGGCAAGAACGACGAATGGACACGTCGGCGCGCGGTCTGTCGTGGTGCGAGGGGTTCGTTCGTGTCCCAGTGGCGGCCGGATAGTCGGACGGTGTAGCTGAGCGGTGCTGGTGCGGCGGCAGGCGCGTTGATGGCGTCGGGGGCCAACGGGACCCGTAGACATTCCGGAGTCTGTAGCTGACGACCCAGAGCGTGTTGAGAGGCGCCGATTGTGTGTCTGGGGAGAGCGCTTGCGTGCGGTTTCGTGTATGAGTGTGTGGTTGTCTGTTTGCATGTTTTGTGTGTCTGCGGGGAGGTGTGTTTGTGAGCTAGCACTTTGGCGCAGAGGAAGCGTGTTGGGCTCATAACCCAAAGGTCGTTGGATCGAGACCAACAAGTGCTATCTTTTGCCCCCGTCGCCCGTCTGCCTCTGTGCGCGCTTTATGCCGTGCCTGACACTCTCTCGCGGTCGTGACTGGTGTCCCACTATTGCCCGGACTTCGAGGGCCGCCAAAGTGTCTCGGACGGGCCGGAAACGCACGCCGGTCGGCTGCGCAGCGGTCCCGGGATCGATCCCCGCCGCGGGCAAGAACGACGAATGGACACGTCGGCGCGCGGTCTGTCGTGGTGCGAGGGGTTCGTTCGTGTCCCAGTGGCGGCCGGATAGTCGGACGGTGTAGCTGAGCGGTGCTGGTGCGGCGGCAGGCGCGTTGATGGCGTCGGGGGCCAACGGGACCCGTAGACATTCCGGAGTCTGTAGCTGACGACCCAGAGCGTGTTGAGAGGCGCCGATTGTGTGTCTGGGGAGAGCGCTTGCGTGCGGTTTCGTGTATGTGTGTGTGGTTGTCTGTTTGCATGTTTTGTGTGTCTGCGGGGAGGTGTGTTTGTGAGCTAGCACTTTGGCGCAGAGGAAGCGTGTTGGGCTCATAACCCAAAGGTCGTTGGATCGAGACCAACAAGTGCTATCTTTTGCCCCCGTCGCCCGTCTGCCTCTGTGCGCGCTTTATGCCGTGCCTGACACTCTCTCGCGGTCGTGACTGGTGTCCCACTATTGCCCGGACTTCGAGGGCCGCCAAAGTGTCTCGGACGGGCCGGAAACGCACGCCGGTCGGCTGCGCAGCGGTCCCGGGATCGATCCCCGCCGCGGGCAAGAACGACGAATGGACACGTCGGCGCGCGGTCTGTCGTGGTGCGAGGGGTTCGTTCGTGTCCCAGTGGCGGCCGGATAGTCGGACGGTGTAGCTGAGCGGTGCTGGTGCGGCGGCAGGCGCGTTGATGGCGTCGGGGGCCAACGGGACCCGTAGACATTCCGGAGTCTGTAGCTGACGACCCAGAGCGTGTTGAGAGGCGCCGATTGTGTGTCTGGGGAGAGCGCTTGCGTGCGGTTTCGTGTATGAGTGTGTGGTTGTCTGTTTGCATGTTTTGTGTGTCTGCGGGGAGGTGTGTTTGTGAGCTAGCACTTTGGCGCAGAGGAAGCGTGTTGGGCTCATAACCCAAAGGTCGTTGGATCGAGACCAACAAGTGCTATCTTTTGCCCCCGTCGCCCGTCTGCCTCTGTGCGCGCTTTATGCCGTGCCTGACACTCTCTCGCGGTCGTGACTGGTGTCCCACTATTGCCCGGACTTCGAGGGCCGCCAAAGTGTCTCGGACGGGCCGGAAACGCACGCCGGTCGGCTGCGCAGCGGTCCCGGGATCGATCCCCGCCGCGGGCAAGAACGACGAATGGACACGTCGGCGCGCGGTCTGTCGTGGTGCGAGGGGTTCGTTCGTGTCCCAGTGGCGGCCGGATAGTCGGACGGTGTAGCTGAGCGGTGCTGGTGCGGCGGCAGGCGCGTTGATGGCGTCGGGGGCCAACGGGACCCGTAGACATTCCGGAGTCTGTAGCTGACGACCCAGAGCGTGTTGAGAGGCGCCGATTGTGTGTCTGGGGAGAGCGCTTGCGTGCGGTTTCGTGTATGTGTGTGTGGTTGTCTGTTTGCATGTTTTGTGTGTCTGCGGGGAGGTGTGTTTGTGAGCTAGCACTTTGGCGCAGAGGAAGCGTGTTGGGCTCATAACCCAAAGGTCGTTGGATCGAGACCAACAAGTGCTATCTTTTGCCCCCGTCGCCCGTCTGCCTCTGTGCGCGCTTTATGCCGTGCCTGACACTCTCTCGCGGTCGTGACTGGTGTCCCACTATTGCCCGGACTTCGAGGGCCGCCAAAGTGTCTCGGACGGGCCGGAAACGCACGCCGGTCGGCTGCGCAGCGGTCCCGGGATCGATCCCCGCCGCGGGCAAGAACGACGAATGGACACGTCGGCGCGCGGTCTGTCGTGGTGCGAGGGGTTCGTTCGTGTCCCAGTGGCGGCCGGATAGTCGGACGGTGTAGCTGAGCGGTGCTGGTGCGGCGGCAGGCGCGTTGATGGCGTCGGGGGCCAACGGGACCCGTAGACATTCCGGAGTCTGTAGCTGACGACCCAGAGCGTGTTGAGAGGCGCCGATTGTGTGTCTGGGGAGAGCGCTTGCGTGCGGTTTCGTGTATGTGTGTGTGGTTGTCTGTTTGCATGTTTTGTGTGTCTGCGGGGAGGTGTGTTTGTGAGCTAGCACTTTGGCGCAGAGGAAGCGTGTTGGGCTCATAACCCAAAGGTCGTTGGATCGAGACCAACAAGTGCTATCTTTTGCCCCCGTCGCCCGTCTGCCTCTGTGCGCGCTTTATGCCGTGCCTGACACTCTCTCGCGGTCGTGACTGGTGTCCCACTATTGCCCGGACTTCGAGGGCCGCCAAAGTGTCTCGGACGGGCCGGAAACGCACGCCGGTCGGCTGCGCAGCGGTCCCGGGATCGATCCCCGCCGCGGGCAAGAACGACGAATGGACACGTCGGCGCGCGGTCTGTCGTGGTGCGAGGGGTTCGTTCGTGTCCCAGTGGCGGCCGGATAGTCGGACGGTGTAGCTGAGCGGTGCTGGTGCGGCGGCAGGCGCGTTGATGGCGTCGGGGGCCAACGGGACCCGTAGACATTCCGGAGTCTGTAGCTGACGACCCAGAGCGTGTTGAGAGGCGCCGATTGTGTGTCTGGGGAGAGCGCTTGCGTGCGGTTTCGTGTATGAGTGTGTGGTTGTCTGTTTGCATGTTTTGTGTGTCTGCGGGGAGGTGTGTTTGTGAGCTAGCACTTTGGCGCAGAGGAAGCGTGTTGGGCTCATAACCCAAAGGTCGTTGGATCGAGACCAACAAGTGCTATCTTTTGCCCCCGTCGCCCGTCTGCCTCTGTGCGCGCTTTATGCCGTGCCTGACACTCTCTCGCGGTCGTGACTGGTGTCCCACTATTGCCCGGACTTCGAGGGCCGCCAAAGTGTCTCGGACGGGCCGGAAACGCACGCCGGTCGGCTGCGCAGCGGTCCCGGGATCGATCCCCGCCGCGGGCAAGAACGACGAATGGACACGTCGGCGCGCGGTCTGTCGTGGTGCGAGGGGTTCGTTCGTGTCCCAGTGGCGGCCGGATAGTCGGACGGTGTAGCTGAGCGGTGCTGGTGCGGCGGCAGGCGCGTTGATGGCGTCGGGGGCCAACGGGACCCGTAGACATTCCGGAGTCTGTAGCTGACGACCCAGAGCGTGTTGAGAGGCGCCGATTGTGTGTCTGGGGAGAGCGCTTGCGTGCGGTTTCGTGTATGAGTGTGTGGTTGTCTGTTTGCATGTTTTGTGTGTCTGCGGGGAGGTGTGTTTGTGAGCTAGCACTTTGGCGCAGAGGAAGCGTGTTGGGCTCATAACCCAAAGGTCGTTGGATCGAGACCAACAAGTGCTATCTTTTGCCCCCGTCGCCCGTCTGCCTCTGTGCGCGCTTTATGCCGTGCCTGACACTCTCTCGCGGTCGTGACTGGTGTCCCACTATTGCCCGGACTTCGAGGGCCGCCAAAGTGTCTCGGACGGGCCGGAAACGCACGCCGGTCGGCTGCGCAGCGGTCCCGGGATCGATCCCCGCCGCGGGCAAGAACGACGAATGGACACGTCGGCGCGCGGTCTGTCGTGGTGCGAGGGGTTCGTTCGTGTCCCAGTGGCGGCCGGATAGTCGGACGGTGTAGCTGAGCGGTGCTGGTGCGGCGGCAGGCGCGTTGATGGCGTCGGGGGCCAACGGGACCCGTAGACATTCCGGAGTCTGTAGCTGACGACCCAGAGCGTGTTGAGAGGCGCCGATTGTGTGTCTGGGGAGAGCGCTTGCGTGCGGTTTCGTGTATGTGTGTGTGGTTGTCTGTTTGCATGTTTTGTGTGTCTGCGGGGAGGTGTGTTTGTGAGCTAGCACTTTGGCGCAGAGGAAGCGTGTTGGGCTCATAACCCAAAGGTCGTTGGATCGAGACCAACAAGTGCTATCTTTTGCCCCCGTCGCCCGTCTGCCTCTGTGCGCGCTTTATGCCGTGCCTGACACTCTCTCGCGGTCGTGACTGGTGTCCCACTATTGCCCGGACTTCGAGGGCCGCCAAAGTGTCTCGGACGGGCCGGAAACGCACGCCGGTCGGCTGCGCAGCGGTCCCGGGATCGATCCCCGCCGCGGGCAAGAACGACGAATGGACACGTCGGCGCGCGGTCTGTCGTGGTGCGAGGGGTTCGTTCGTGTCCCAGTGGCGGCCGGATAGTCGGACGGTGTAGCTGAGCGGTGCTGGTGCGGCGGCAGGCGCGTTGATGGCGTCGGGGGCCAACGGGACCCGTAGACATTCCGGAGTCTGTAGCTGACGACCCAGAGCGTGTTGAGAGGCGCCGATTGTGTGTCTGGGGAGAGCGCTTGCGTGCGGTTTCGTGTATGTGTGTGTGGTTGTCTGTTTGCATGTTTTGTGTGTCTGCGGGGAGGTGTGTTTGTGAGCTAGCACTTTGGCGCAGAGGAAGCGTGTTGGGCTCATAACCCAAAGGTCGTTGGATCGAGACCAACAAGTGCTATCTTTTGCCCCCGTCGCCCGTCTGCCTCTGTGCGCGCTTTATGCCGTGCCTGACACTCTCTCGCGGTCGTGACTGGTGTCCCACTATTGCCCGGACTTCGAGGGCCGCCAAAGTGTCTCGGACGGGCCGGAAACGCACGCCGGTCGGCTGCGCAGCGGTCCCGGGATCGATCCCCGCCGCGGGCAAGAACGACGAATGGACACGTCGGCGCGCGGTCTGTCGTGGTGCGAGGGGTTCGTTCGTGTCCCAGTGGCGGCCGGATAGTCGGACGGTGTAGCTGAGCGGTGCTGGTGCGGCGGCAGGCGCGTTGATGGCGTCGGGGGCCAACGGGACCCGTAGACATTCCGGAGTCTGTAGCTGACGACCCAGAGCGTGTTGAGAGGCGCCGATTGTGTGTCTGGGGAGAGCGCTTGCGTGCGGTTTCGTGTATGAGTGTGTGGTTGTCTGTTTGCATGTTTTGTGTGTCTGCGGGGAGGTGTGTTTGTGAGCTAGCACTTTGGCGCAGAGGAAGCGTGTTGGGCTCATAACCCAAAGGTCGTTGGATCGAGACCAACAAGTGCTATCTTTTGCCCCCGTCGCCCGTCTGCCTCTGTGCGCGCTTTATGCCGTGCCTGACACTCTCTCGCGGTCGTGACTGGTGTCCCACTATTGCCCGGACTTCGAGGGCCGCCAAAGTGTCTCGGACGGGCCGGAAACGCACGCCGGTCGGCTGCGCAGCGGTCCCGGGATCGATCCCCGCCGCGGGCAAGAACGACGAATGGACACGTCGGCGCGCGGTCTGTCGTGGTGCGAGGGGTTCGTTCGTGTCCCAGTGGCGGCCGGATAGTCGGACGGTGTAGCTGAGCGGTGCTGGTGCGGCGGCAGGCGCGTTGATGGCGTCGGGGGCCAACGGGACCCGTAGACATTCCGGAGTCTGTAGCTGACGACCCAGAGCGTGTTGAGAGGCGCCGATTGTGTGTCTGGGGAGAGCGCTTGCGTGCGGTTTCGTGTATGAGTGTGTGGTTGTCTGTTTGCATGTTTTGTGTGTCTGCGGGGAGGTGTGTTTGTGAGCTAGCACTTTGGCGCAGAGGAAGCGTGTTGGGCTCATAACCCAAAGGTCGTTGGATCGAGACCAACAAGTGCTATCTTTTGCCCCCGTCGCCCGTCTGCCTCTGTGCGCGCTTTATGCCGTGCCTGACGCTCTCTCGCGGTCGTGACTGGTGTCCCACTATTGCCCGGACTTCGAGGGCCGCCAAAGTGTCTCGGACGGGCCGGAAACGCACGCCGGTCGGCTGCGCAGCGGTCCCGGGATCGATCCCCGCCGCGGGCAAGAACGACGAATGGACACGTCGGCGCGCGGTCTGTCGTGGTGCGAGGGGTTCGTTCGTGTCCCAGTGGCGGCCGGATAGTCGGACGGTGTAGCTGAGCGGTGCTGGTGCGGCGGCAGGCGCGTTGATGGCGTCGGGGGCCAACGGGACCCGTAGACATTCCGGAGTCTGTAGCTGACGACCCAGAGCGTGTTGAGAGGCGCCGATTGTGTGTCTGGGGAGAGCGCTTGCGTGCGGTTTCGTGTATGAGTGTGTGGTTGTCTGTTTGCATGTTTTGTGTGTCTGCGGGGAGGTGTGTTTGTGAGCTAGCACTTTGGCGCAGAGGAAGCGTGTTGGGCTCATAACCCAAAGGTCGTTGGATCGAGACCAACAAGTGCTATCTTTTGCCCCCGTCGCCCGTCTGCCTCTGTGCGCGCTTTATGCCGTGCCTGACACTCTCTCGCGGTCGTGACTGGTGTCCCACTATTGCCCGGACTTCGGTGTTTGCGAGCTAGCACTTTGGCGCAGAGGAAGCGTGTTGGGCTCATAACCCAAAGGTCGTTGGATCGAGACCAACAAGTGCTATCTTTTGCCCCCGTCGCCCGTCTGCCTCTGTGCGCGCTTTATGCCGTGCCTGACACTCTCTCGCGGTCGTGACTGGTGTCCCACTATTGCCCGGACTTCGAGGGCCACCAAAGTGTCTCGGACGGGCCGGAAACGCACGCCGGTCGGCTGCGCAGCGGTCCCGGGATCGATCCCCGCCGCGGGCAAGAACGACGAATGGACACGTCGGCGCGCGGTCTGTCGTGGTGCGAGGGGTTCGTTCGTGTCCCAGTGGCGCCGGATAGTCGGACGGTGTAGCTGAGCGGTGCTGGTGCGGCGGCAGGCGCGTTGATGGCGTCGGGGGCCAACGGGACCCGTAGACATTCCGGAGTCTGTAGCTGACGACCCAGAGCGTGTTGAGAGGCGCCGATTGTGTGATGTTGAGTTGTGGCCGAGCTCGCCGAGCCGACCACAGAGACAACGGGATCGGACCGAGAAGAGAAAGTTGACGGCGGTCCTGATTGGCCAGCGAGGTTGCCTCTCACAGTTACCGCACTGGAGTGATTAGGACTAATTTAGTGACGAAGAGTCCTCGGTTGGACCAAATATACTACCGACCGAGGACTAAAAGTCAGGAATAGGTCAGTTTTGGTCCCTCTGTAACAACCACACGAGGCCTCGTCGTAGGTACAAATTCGTACCTATGTGGGATTAGGGATTTCCCACAGAGATATGTTCACACTTGATATTTGTATAGAGATTTAGGATAGAGTATAGGAAGAGCTAAGAAGGCCTCAGGGCCACAAATAACAGAGCAGAATTTTCCCCCAACCTAACAAGGGTCAAGTCCGGCTAAGGTAAGCCTAGCTAGCTCACCGTAGCGACTGGATACACTCGGCTGAGTGGATGCCTGCCGACGAGCTTCAGGTACACTGACCGAGAGCTCGTCCTGGTAAGGCCAAGAACAGAGAGGGAAAGGAGAGATATTTGGCCGATTGTTACAGCGATTACACGTTGTATATTTGTATTGGAAGTGCGGAAGAGCCTTCATACATTCTTAACGCCGAGGTTTGACCTCGGCAGCCCCGTTTATAGCCTTGACCGGCCTGTACCCTTCATTCTGAGGGACAACGAGGGTTAGTGCGAAAGCACGAACGTACATCCTAGCCTCGCTCGTGCTAGTGGTGTATTGTATTTGGGTAGACCTACCACGGACTCTGTATACAGAGGACACATTCCAACCGGGTGTAAGGGATCGTTCCTGAGCCTTCAGGTCTGGTTCCAACATATTCGCCGACCTTTCGAGGGAAGCGTGTGTTGTTGGTGGGACTCATCCGACTAGGAAGAGAATTTCATCGTGTTCCTACACGACAACTGGTGCCGCGACCCGGGATTGGTGTGACCTTCTGTGTGTTGTGGTCTGTGTGTAGGTTTTACCTAAACGAGCGTTCAAGAGAAGAAGAACAAGAGAAAGAAGAAGAAGATGGCGAAAGGATTCAAGTCGACGGTACCAGAAACACCGATGAAGTCTTCGGGGATCCGGAACGAGAGTTCAGGATCGACCGACAGATCGATCGCTACCCCGGCGACAGCTCGCATGGAGCCGCTAAGCGAACGTTCGGTCACCCTTGATCGCTCGGTGGACATTCCAGACGCCAAGTGCGATGATGACGATGATTGGGAAGAGAAGGCAGAGCCCTCGTTGGCGGTGCCTGATGCCCCGGAAGATGCTATGGTCTCTTTAGGCCGTAGCGGAGGTGTGCGATCCTCATCGCGCAATCTCCTTGACGAATTGGAGGGAGTGGCAGGCCCTGAACCTGCTCAATTCCACCAAGATGATGGAACCGAGGATTCGAAACCCTCGGTGATGACTGGGAAGGCGACTTCTAAGTCAACTGGCAATCGGCCACCCCTCAACGGGGACACACCGGCTGCCAACAAGGTGCTCGGACGTTGCGTGGCGATGATGAACGACAAGAGCACGTGGATGCAGATGTTTTCACGGGCGTTGGAACGCCAAGCTATCTGGACGAACCTGGAGAACGAACTCGCGGTCCCTGTCAACTCGACGAGCTCTTACCAAGTCGCAGAAGACACCATCCTGCTGTTGGAAGCAATGGGGTGCAGAGCTGTGACTCGCCCGTCACCAGCGATGCTCCGTGATTGGTCTCCGTTGGATGCAGGCACCGCCCTCGCTAAGTGGAAGAAGAAACTTCGGGCGGCGTTTGGGGCTTCGGACCTCGGCGGAAAACTCCAGCTGGTAGTCCGACAGGCGCCGAGGCGGTTGATCCGTCGATGATCCCCTTACCTCAAACCCCGATCAAGAAACGAGCGACAGAGCCTTCGGGTGGCGTCTTCCCGATCCCCGCCGAGGTATCGAGTTACTATCCGGACTCGCATATGGTCACTCCGCGTTCCACTCCTCGAGCGGAACGCTTGGCACGTGAGACCGAGGCTTTGAGAGCTTCAGGAGCAAATGACAGAGGAACTACGCCGAGCCGACAGAAGATTCACGACGACTCCGATGATTCGTCGGATGACGATCTTCTCCGGGACAGTGATGATGACGGAGACGACGTCGCCGAACAATGGGCGCGTCAGATTCGGGAGCTCAGTCGAGATGATGATGGTGCGGGGGCTCGGAAGGCCCCACCGAGACTAGCAGTCACCACTCACTTGCCGCTTGGGAATATCAAGCCCTACTACGGGAGACGAAACCGAAGCGAACAGTCAATTCAATGGCTGCGAACTTTCGTCTACGAGATGAAGGGGACCCATACGCCGCCTAACGAGTGGTGCATGGCTTTTGAGTTGAGCCTCCAAGAAGGAGCCTTGCACTGGTACAGACAGTTGCCTCGCAAGGTCCGACGCAAATGGACCCTGCTCAGCGACGCCTTCATCAAGTATTACTGTTCATCGTTCAGCCAGTCAGCTAAGGCTCGGTACTACTCTGCCAAGAGAGACGACAAGGAGCACGTGTGTGACTACTTGAACCGACTGAATGGCTATGGTCGCAACGCAGGTGTACAATTCGAGAATGGTGGACGTGACGCTAAGGACCACGTCCGACACTTCCTCGATACATGCGGCGACAGAAGCTTGGAAGACCGTCTGCGCCACGTTAGGGTGAAGGACATCCACGATCTCGAAGACCTCATCAACGAGATCCTGCGGAGCGAACAGCGCAGATCGACTAAAGAGACCTCGTTTACACGCTCCAGGTCTCGAGATGATGGTCGCAGACGTGACGACAGGCGGACAGAGTACTCACGCGATGGCTACAGCCGCGATCGTCGAGACCGAGACGCCAGTAGACGCCGAGACGACCGCAGAGATGACTCGCGCAGTCACCCTCGCATAACGCTGGTTGAAGCGCTGACCGAAGCTCTGGAAGGCTTCAAGGTCCAAGACTCCTACGACGGTCGTGAGTCTAACCGTTACGACGACTACGGTGACGAGGATGGAACACTGGACCACAACCGAGGCGACGGTGATGATGGTTATGAGAGTGAAGGCTCTGTTTGGAGCTATTACTCGGTTACACCCGAGGAAAGTCACTTGGCAGCTGCGAGCGAGAACGAACGACGCGCGGCAGCCGATGGGACGTACGCTAGAGCGAGCCAACGGCCTCAACGAGACTTTGGGGGACGCCCGCAGACCGGACCAGGCGACCGACGTTTCGGACGCGATGACCGAGACGGTCGTGGCGGCAACAGACGATCGTGTGGGCCTTGTGCAGCCTGTGGCGGCTCCAATCACTTAGCACACTACTGTTTCTGTAGATGCAAACTCTGCAAGCAAGTGCACGACGCTGGGAGATGCGAAGCATTCCAGCAGCTTACTACTTTGCTTCGGACGAAGGTTGACAAAGCCGACTTCCCTGCAGAGCTACAGAACATCGTCTTTGGGAGCCATTTAAACTAGGCAGCCCGCCAACTGAAACTGGGTTGGTCCCTATCGGGCTGCCACAGTTAGCTGAAACCGCGCTGGAGCAGGCTTTGTGTATGTGTTTGCAGGTGAATGCAAATGGCAGAATGACCCAAGAGGCGAGAGTGTGAATTCGACGGAAATTGGTTGTGACCGAGGCAGAAGCCTCGGAGAGAACAGTGTATGTGAGCGGAGTGATGAAGAACGAGATGTGACGCGTACAGACGGCTGGATTGCGAGTGTACGCCAAGTAGAGCGCCAAGACCGAACCCTCGTCCCGGTAGTGAAATTGCTGCCTGGCGAGAGGCTCGGGTGGTGGTCCACTCAACGATACGACAGACGCAAACGAATGCGCGCCCTGGTCAATGGGGCGGTAGACGACTCGCGGACGCGTATTCTGTTGGACACAGGAGCGAATGTGAGCGTAATTTCAGCGCGATTAGCGAAGCGGCTACGGATGCGGGAGATTACGGACCACGGCCGCAGCCTCGAAGTGCGAGGAATTAACCCCGGGGTGATGGAGACTCGGCGCCGAGCCTTCGTCAAAGCGACTCTGGGGTGGGAACGAGTGTATGAGTTTGAGCTGTGGGTCATGGACCACAGCGCAGGAGTTGACGTGGTGTTAGGAACGGATTTCATGATACCAGCCGGCATTCGGCTGGACTTGTTCCATGGCACTGCTCGACTTCCGGATGAGGTCATGGTGCCTCTGATTAAATCTCAGAGCGATGTTGACGAGAGAGCCTATGGTTCACAACAAGCTGGAGGGCCGACCGAGGGTTTACATATCCCAGGTCGTGAGTGGAGGTCGTTTCATCTGAAGCGGAATCAGCCTCCGAAAGATACGTATGAAGTGTGGATACGTCGGACCGAGACTTTGGTACCGACGGTGACGTCGTATCGCCGAGGGAAGCCGTACAAGGTCCGCCTGACTAACGTGATGGAACGCGATGTGCATTGTCCGGGCCACAGTCACTTTGTGATGTGGGTCTGGGTTGGAGATCTACCGCGAGATGTAGGCTACGTGCGGCTGAACTCGGCGAAGTACAACGAGTGGCAGGTGCTAGCATACGCTGCCGCACGAGATAAACAACTGTACTGGTGCGAACAGCGCCTCTATGATCGCTGGTTGGCAGCCCAACCGCCGTCCGTGGAACGTCGCGAGTACCCGACTCCGAAAGATTTGTTGCGTCGACCAACCGAGGGTTGCGACAGTCGGGTGACCTGCGCTCAACAATGGGAACGCAGCGTACAAACGACGGCGAACGAAGCCTCGGTTGTGACTTCTTCTGATGGTAACGACCGAATTGACCAGGTTTATGAGGAGGCTGACGTTTCTAGCGCTTCGTCTACTGGAGTGGAGGATGACCAATATGCGACCAAGGGTCTGGGCATGTCGGATAGTCAAGATCCTGTTGGGGTTTTGGAAGCGGCATTCGCCTCGGTGATGGACGGTTCGGCGGCTCTCGTTGATGAGAAACATAGCGGAGGCGTCACCGACACCTCAGAACACGTGGCGACGGAGGTGGAGTTCGAGGATTACGCTCACGAACTCGCCTTCCTACCAGACTTCACCGAGACGTTGGCCGCAGAGCTGGATTACTCTACACCGAACGTTCGCAACGCCGAACTGACCACCGATCAGCAAGAACGTCTACTGGAGACGCTGAAGCGGCATGAACATATCATGATTGCCAGTGGCAACGCTCTGCCCCCTCCAGCATATGGTGTGGTGTGCGACATTGACGTGCAGGGGCATCCGCCCATCAAGCAACGTGCACGTCGGATTGCTCTGAGGCACCTCAAGAAGCTGTTTGAACTTCTGAAAGGTCTGCTTTAGGCGAGGCTGATCTCGTTTTCGGACAGCCCTTGGGCGTCCCCTATTGTCATCGTTCTCAAGAAGAACGGGGTCGATATTCGACTTTGCATAGATTACAAGATGGTGAATGCAGTCACCGCGATTTTGGAGTATGCGATGCCATTAGTCGATGACTTATTGACCGACATGGAGGCGTACTTATGGTTCTGCTCGCTCGACGCAGCCAGTGGCTTTTGGGCCGTGATGATGACCGAGCGAGCTCGGAAGATTTCGGCGTTTGTCTGCGCTCTGGGGCACTTTGAATGGCTCCGTATGCCGTTCGGACTGAAAAACGCGCCTATGATCTATCAGCGCATGATTGACAACGCCCTATGGGGCTTTGTCCAGCCGCACGGTGGGTGGACGAACTTTGCGGAGAAGATGCAGGAAGCTGAGACCAAGTCTCGTTCACAAGCTCAGGAGGTTCCCGCCATCGGCATGGATGAGTCGAGCAGTGGACAGAGGCTTGGAGCACCAATGACGAAGTTTGAGGCCGACCGGGTGTCATCGATCGCGAACGATCCGGTGACGGTGTTGATTAACAGCCCGATCGCCGACATGTTTTCAACCGGGGAGCCGGACAAATCGTCGTTGGTGCCAGTGCTTGATCGGCGATCCTTCGTGGATGATATCTGCTTTGGTGCAGATTCTTTGATGCGTGCCTTAACACCCTCGACCGTCTTTTAGACAGGTTCGCAGAGTGTCGAATCAGCGTGAGCTTCACGAAGAGCATCTTTGTCCAGACGCGAGTTGATTTCCTATCACACGAGATCACCCTAGAAGGCATACGAGCTGATCCTAAGAAGCTCAAGGCGATCACCGAGCTCACGTTCCCAAAGTCAAAAAAGGGCGTGCAAGCTTTCCTCGGTGCGCTGAATTACTATAGTCGCTTCATCCAAGACTTCGCGGTCTACGGTGCAAGCCTCTATCAGGTCAAGGACAGTGACTTCGAAGCGGGGGTGACCTCTCAGCAGCCAAACGAAGCTTCGCTGTACTCCAGGCCAAGGTGGCGGACGCACCGATACTTCGCCATTTCGACAAAACACGTGATGTACATATGGTGCTGTATGCTAACGAGTGGGCGTTGAGCTCCACTCTGGTGCAGAAACATGATGATAAGTTGCACCCCGTGCGGTTCTGTGGACGCGTTCTGAAGGATGCCGAGATGAATTATCACCCGGCCGAGAAGGAGGTCCTCAGGCCTGCTTTTGCTACTGAAGGTGTGCTACACAGCTTGCGGGTCGGACCATCCATGTCTACACGCGCTTTTCGACGCTAGATTGGATGCATAAGTCGAAGACACTGTTCGGTCGGACTGCCCAGTTCGCCGTCCTACTGTCCCCGTGGCACCTGAAGGTGCAACGAGTCAAGGAAGACGACTGCGCCTTCGCCCAGTTACTACAGGCGGCTATTACGAGCTTTGTCGACCTCGACGAGTCGTTGGCACCGTTCGCACCACCGACGCGAGGCTCACCGACAGCTCGAATCGACCCACATTTGCTATATGCACGACTGCCTCGTGACTACAGAGGGTTTGTGTTGTCGTTCGATGGCTCTGCCAAGACGGAGAAACACGGCGGTTACGGCAGTTGTGCGTGGGTGCTGTGGAAATTACCTGAATGGACTGTAGTGATCGCCGCGAGTGCTTATCTCGAAGTCACGACTGTCAACATGGCTGAGTATACGGGTATGAACAATGGAGTCTCTGCAGCGCTAGAACATGGCGTGCAAGATCTTGTAATTGTCGGTGACCCGCGATTAGCAATCGTAACTGCAATCACTAGGGGTGATGTCTTGCCGTAAGGAATCGCTGATGACTATGCAAAACCGGCTGGCTCATCAGCAAGCTTCGTTCAGTGAAGTATCTTCATGCTATACGCGAGTACAACGCGGCAGCGAGCAATACGTAACTGAACGAAGTACAA